>CM036553.1:15133203-16333203 GCA_020745685.1 Tautogolabrus adspersus
GAAAATAGGATATGGCAGGATTTCAATCTCAAAATGAGTGTCAGGGACATGAATGGTTTAACAGCCTTTTTCATGATAATATGAACCTTTTTAATGACACAGTATATTGAATAATAGCATTGTATACGCCAACAATTGATAAATTCCAGGGGGAGGGGGATTACAGTGCTTTTGAAAACCTGACCCTTAAGAAGTGGAAAGAAACTCTAAATTGTCCCATGATCAAGTTGCAGATTGAGAATAGTCCAAGTTAAGTATAAGCAATCAGATTTATCATCTTGATGCAGGATATCTTTATTTTGCAACAAACCTTATCTTTTACTCAATGTTTTTTATTCTGTATATAAAATTGACTACACTTCCGGTCTTTGTCGTCTCCGTGTGTCCTGCTTGATGCATGTTTTGGGTCATGTCCTGAGCACAGCAGGAGGAGTGGCCCCTAGGCCCCCTCCCACTTTTAATGGAATTCTGCAAACGTGTAATTCCTGGCTCAGAGGCAGGCCCTCTGATTTTACTCGCGTATGAGATGAGCCGAAAATAATACAGTCTGCCCAAAATCTGCAATTAAGACTTGTCCTTCCTATCATGGACAAAATATGGCAGGCTTATGCTCCATGTGTTAAATGAACTTTATTTTACATTTTCAAAAGTTACACACATTCACATCTGTTAAATTCATTATGGGGCTCTGGGTCCTAAAACCATCAGAATCAGATATCTATGAGCTTGGAGCGATTATTGGTGAACGGTTACAGTCAGATAGGCCTATCTCAGACTCAAATGTTAAATTTCAAATTTGGAGCTTACCATTCGTGCCTCAGCTTGTCACTTTTCTTGGAATGTGATATTGATAACAAGCTTAGATAAAAGAGCTTTTTGCACAGCTGTGCAGAAAAAACAGGTATTGGTATAATCTGTCTGGTTAAGTGATTAGAACAAATTTGATTAAATGTTGTCATAGTAAAAACAAGATCCATGTTAACATTTTACAATTGTCTTAGGCTATGATATGTCGGGTGTTGTGACCATGGAAAATACAGAAGAAAGTTGGACCCTCTCCCCTCTCTTCAGGTCCAGAAGGTGTGACGTCTGTGTCAAGTCAGAAGGAGTTACCAACATTCATACCGGAAGTGCGAACCACTTTCTTCCATGCAGTTGCCAAGAATGCAATGGCAAAGGATTAATTATTCTTATCTTGGGCTATATTAAATAATAATAATAATAATAATAATAATAATAATAATAATAATAATAATAATAAAACACTGTTTGCCTGCAGAACAGAAGCAACTATACGAAATATCCAATAGCCTACATCATTAACAATTTAAATACACAACTAAAGCTGAAACATTTGGCATGTGTTGCACTTTGGTCCATACTTGCATGCATATACACACGATAGCATTTTTTTCTTACTTGGAAAAAAATTCTTAAGAAATTCTGACCAGGCTCAGCACAATTAACATTTTTGTCAAATTAAAATGTCTGCACGCCAAGAAAAACAAGGAAGCGTATACAGTGGCATGGTTATAACCCAGTAAGACTAACATACATTTCTTACATGTATCACAATGCTTTGAATAATGGCAGGGTATATAGGCTACATTGAAAAAATAATATTTCATTTGAAAAAAAAAAGCATCGTGAAAATCAGTGATATACTTTTATCTTGAAAGTTCTGAACGGATGTTCTTGAGTTTTGCCTCTGGTTGGACGAAACTTTGTTCGCCTACGTGCAGACAGACATGAGCAATCCCTGGTAAAGTAGAGGAAGTTTCCAGACCCATTCAAAACAAGAACTGTGTTCTTCTGGAGGCGGTGGAGGTGATGGCGCTCCTGAAAAGCTTGGTCCTGGTTGGTCTGCTCCCGGTCCTGGTCCAGGTGGAGGCTCAGTATGAGAAGTACAGCTTTAAAAGTTTCCCGCAGAAGGACATCATGCCGCTGGACTCTGCGTACAACTACGCGCTGGAGCAGTACGGGGCGCAGAACTGGGGAGAGAGCATCAAGTTCCTTGAACTCAGCCTGCGGCTCCACCGGCTGCTACGGGACAGCGAGGCTTTCTGTAGTCGCAACTGCAGCTCCGTTAGCCGGGATAACGACAGTCTGTTCGCCGACAGCACCCTCCGCGTCGTGCGCCATATCCTGCTGAGGGCTGCGTGCCTCAAAAAGTGCAAGGCGGATTTTCCAGTGTTCAAAATCTCATACCCACGCAGGGATTTACTGGAAACGTTTGAGAAAAGGACGCCGTATCGGTACATACAGTATGCGCACTACCAGGTGAGGCTTGATGCGCTAAAGTGTTCCACCTAAGACACGGGTGCAAAATACAAGTAGGCCTTTACCACTAAATTATGACATCAAATCAAAACAACACAGTAAACTGAAAAAGTGTGACTGTAAACTGAAATCACTTTCAGCGTAAAACAAGATGTTGTTATGGAATTGTGATATGAAGTTACTGCAGGGCATTTAGGAGAGATTTGGCCGTTATTAACTGATTTCCAATATCGATTTATCATCACCATAACTGCGCGTAACGGATGCAGTAACTGAACAAAAGTGTCTGCAGTTGGTTCCCGTTGTCACGTCGACTCTGTCTCACTGAGCCGACATCTTTACGCAATAAACGTGCAGTTTAATATCTAAGCTATACTTTGTTGCGCCCTCCCGTCGACAGAGCAGGAGTTGAATATGTGCCACGTCTCTTCAGTGTTCCCCTCAAACAATCCCAGTATTCTTCTCTGAATGAGGACCATGTTTGCTCACTAGGCAGATTTGACTTCATTAAGTGTAAAACGACCTCCAGGTAGTCTCCATGTTAGTGTAACCACATCACAAGACTTTGTCTAAAACCTGTAGTGTAGGCGGCTCTAACTAGACTGGTGAATCAAAGGCCAACTACAGCTCTCAATCTCCTAATCAAACGATCTCCATATCCACAAATCTGCTTTGATTTTTACCTACTTACTTTACCTTACTTTATACTTTATTTCAGACCCATAGGTCCATATCATGCACAAGACATACACATACAGGATATACAAAATAAAATAAAAAAGGGATATAATCAATACGTTTCACAGTTTGTCTGCAATTAAAATACAAAGAGACATTTACACCAGTGTTTCCAGAAACACGCGGTACATTATTTGTTTTATGATATTGAACCATGAATGTATGCAATCATCATCATCATAAGGTGGCTCTCTCCTTAACTGTGAGAAGTGTTTTTTTTTTAGTAACAATTCATTTTATACACAACTCTTATGTACAGCATAGTTTTCCATTCAGTGACACATTAAGAATTGAATGACTGTAGTTAGAGTTGGTCATCAACAGGGGTAATGACAAGAGCTGTTTTCCCAACCCTTCTAAGAGTATAATTAATATTTTAGAAACCTGAATTGAGTTCTGTCCAATCAAACTGTGGTATCCCATTCCCTTATATAATATTGTATCTTCTACAGCTGAACAACCTGGAGAAGGCCATTGCAGCGGCCCACACCTTCCTCAAGAAGAACCCCACTGACCCCTATCTGACCAAGAATATGGACTACTACAAGACGCTTTTTGACGTGGACGAATATCTCATTGACCACGAGGAGCAGCCGTATGAAGTTTGTAGATCAACAGTCGTCTAAATAAAACGTTCACTTAGCTGTTCAGACTTCTCAAAAACTTCTCCCTGTTGTGCAGAGTTTATTCCTGAAGAGTGTGACGCTTTACAACAGCGGAGACTTCAGCAGCAGCGCCAGAAGTATGGAGCAGGCCATCACGCAGTACTTTGAAATCTACAGTATGTGCTTGGCAGGCTGCGAGGGCTCGTATGAGATCTTAGAGTTTAAAGACTTCTATCCCACGCTGGCAGGTAAGAAGAGAGCCACGTAATGACACTACACAAGAGTTCATTTAAGAGATAACAATAATGTGTTTTCCTTTTTTACCTCAGATCTCTACACTGATGCGCTGAAATGTAAAGTGAAATGTGAAGAGCACCTAACTCCAAGTGTGGGAGGCTTCTTTGTGGAGAAGTTTGTAGCCACCATGTATCACTACCTCCAGTTTTCCTATTATAAATGTAAGAACAATGACACAGACTGATGCTCGGAATTCAGGCTTTTCAAAGAAATCTTTGTAACACTGTCTAAAATGTATTATTCTGTGATCCTTCACAGTAAATGACGTGAAGAACGCTGCTCCGTGTGCAGCCAGTTACATGCTGTATGACAGTAAAGACCAGGTGATGCAGCAGAACATAGCGTACTACCGCTTCTACAGGGAGCAGTGGGGACTCGAGGAAAAAGACTTCCAGCCTCGTCCTGTGAGTGCACCAGAGACTTTGCAGCATGTACTTTGGGTTGTTTAGAGGCAGCCGAGATGTCTGCAAAGTTCACACTGGCCGTATCAACCCAAGCAGGAAAACTGTAGCATAAAGCGGTTTTGGCGTGAACATTAACACAATCTAAGGGTGGTAATTAGAGACCCAGATACTCTTGTAAAGACAGAGCAGCAGCTGCAGTGTACCAGCTCTGTTTGTTTCTGGCCTGGCTCATAAACCTCTTTGCCATCTGAAGTTGCCCAAGTTTTAAAATAAATGTTGGTGCTGCTTTACTTTAAGGCCTTCAAACTAAGACGCACAGAAACAAAAGAACAACAGGCTGAAAGCTATAAAAGTCACAAATTGTTTGCTCAAGTTTCTCAAGTCAACACAACAGCTGATGTCATTTTTGTTTTGCAGGAGGCGCTGAAGTATTTTAACGAGACAACCAAGCAGAAAGAGATGCTGGAGTTTGCACTGAACTACCTACAAACAGACGATGAGGTATGTTGCTACTGCTGTCGCAAGGTAGAGATTATGGCGGGAGGCTTTGTTTTAGGGCAGCAGAGTGACAAAGTCCAGTTAAAATCACAGTCAGTTATTTATCCCTGCTGCCAATAAGATTAACAGGTTGTTTGTTAAATGTATTTTCTGAGATTAAAAAGATAGATGTTTAATAGACAGCAGCTGGAATTTGATTGGCTACGTATCAGTATTTTGACAAATCAATGCAAAAAGGCATGCTTTATAAAATACTTCAATACAAACTTCTGTTTCATTTCTCAAAGGAGACAATGGGGCAAGTGATAAACAGAGTAGCTGCAGCAGAAATTAAAATGGATGTAATTTCTGTTGGACTTTAAAGCAAACTGAAGGAATTTTCCTTTTTGAGCAGCTCCACTGTGGCAACAAGAGGAACTCATTGGATAATGTGTAATGCTTAAAAATGTTGCAGCATTAGTACAGGTAGAGAAACATCATCTATCACCGCTGCAGTTAGAGCAGCTAACGTGCTTTAAACTGAGCAACAGCACGTGTTATTTTGTAAAATGTTTTTTCAGCTTGAGAGTTTGATATTGTTAAAGGTATTTTCTAGACAGGTTTAAGGACCAGTTCATCCAAATTATAGACATGCTGTTGTTGTTTTTTACCCAGTGGTTGTTCTCATGTGATCTAGATTTGCTGCACACAAAATTCCACCTTTGTGCTGGGGAGGAGGCAGAGGTTTCAGAGACAAACATCTCAAAACCTCAGCAGATAAAACCCAAACCGCCTGCATTACCATGACAACCCTGGGGATATGAAAGAAGGGAAATTATGTCGGTACTGAACTGACACTTAAACTTGGCTCAACAACAACAATTAAACCAGCTGATGTTGTTGAATGCTTCTTTGTTTTTCTGTTTTTTTTTTACAAAGTGTTCTAAAGCATATTTGGGTCTATAGACTTTACATTTTGAGGAGTAAACTAGCAGACTGAGAGCAAGCTGTTGTTGAGGTTACAGAAAAAGGAGAAGAAGGGGAAAAAAGTCTGTGAGGATGAAAGGCAGAGAAAGTGAGAGGGGATGAAGGCTGCGGAAGAGAGAGCAGGGGGGGGGGGCTGTGTTTTCCGCCAGCAGCGTGTGGTATGTGGCTGGGAGGTGTTGGCCACTGAGACTGTGCCACATCCATCTAACTCAGGTCAGCCCCTCCCACCTCCACACGCTGCCTGGACCTGAGCGGAGGAGGGAAGGAGGACTAAGACATTTTAGGCTGAATTACAGGGAGCACAAGTGACAGATTTATGAACATGGAAAAAGGGATACATCTGCCAAATTGCATTGAAGTAAGATAGTAAAAAAGTAAAAAGCCTACTTTCTATTGACTGTGAGTGTTTTGTGTTCATTTTAGGATGTGGTGAGTCCAGAAGAAATGGCCACCTCTCACTTAGAGCATCCTGACACAGAGTTTGAGGGGATGGGAGACTACGAGGAGTCCTTCCTGGCTGAGTGGTGGCAAGAACCCAAAACCAAGTGGGACACTGGAGAGGTGGCAGACTGATGCCGTCCTTGTCTCCTGTGCAGAACATATCCTGACAACAAACAATATCAGCAGAAAGGAGAAAAAACACAACTTATGCACATATGTGTTCTTTTCCCCAACTGGAGAATAAAAGGACCAACTCATTCATAATGTTGATCAAGATCAGAGATTGACATATTCTGTCTTGGCTGTCATCAGCCTTTTAAAACTCAAAATCTTATTTTTATTGGAAGACGTTGGACTGTATGCCAATGCTTGTTACTGACTTTTCTACATGTTTTATTTAATTAAAGCTGAATGCCTGTGTCGGGGCGTGAGGAAGGTGATGTAGATTTTTTCTTTCCCTGAGGATTTGTCAGCCACTAACCAGGCTGTTGTTGTTTTAATGAATCGATTATAATTAAACTAATTTTTTAAGATACGTAAATTGTTTCCACCAAAATGCAGGAGGGTAGTATCCAGTGGTGAGATTTGATAATGATTTAAGTAAAAAAAAACCTCTAAGGCTGAAGAGGTTGATTGTTTTCTGCTCATGCATTGAATAACAGATTTGGAACCTTTTTTGTTGTGCTTGTTATTAAGACAAAGCAGGAAATATTGAAAACAAACATACTGGCTGAGATAAACTGTGAGGATGATCTTTGCTGCAATTGGAATTAACAGACTTTTCCATTTAAAGTAACAAATGCCTTTATTAGAAATACATGATTCCTTGCGTAATTTAAGGAAATGATATTGATTTGTAGTCTTAAACATTTTAACCCTAATGTCCCTCTTTCCATACTCAATCTATGTTACAATAAAGATGATAGATATTATTCAGAAGCCTAAAACTCCCAGGTCTAAGAGTCTATGAAAACAAACAAAAAAGAATACCCAAACAGGAAGGGAGCAACATGTGACAGTGTGAGCTGTGGTTTCATTTTTTGATATTTTATTTTCCTTCCATTTTGATTGAATTACAAGCTTTTGTTCTTTTCATCTCATTTCAAAAGCGAGTGTCTAAAAATATGGGATAGGGATGAATCTTAATTTATCTTTTTTCTCTAGAACTTAAAATCAAACTTTGTATTTGATACCAACTCTTTACATGTTGTTATAATAACAATAGTGCATCTGCTGTAGTGCAAAGCTCGAATGAACCAAACGGACCTCATACACACATCAGACAAGCTGCCTCCTGTACCCAAGACCAGATCTCTTTAATCTCATTTACAGAGTGGGGATGATCACAAAGCCTCGAGGCTGAGGCGTTCACCCAGGGCTCAGGGCTATCAACAAATGTACAAAAGATTCCAAACATTTCAGTGATAGCTGGAATGATAAAAGAGATGCAATGCGGCTGGCGTAGCTGCTGCGCCACATTTAAAGATGCATGGGGAGTGTTGAGTACAGGAGAGATATGCAGATGTAGGCTGTCAAGAGACTGCCAGCTGTACGTTCGCTGAAACAGATAGAACTCATTATTTTAACATAGCTTTTAAATAAATCTTCATACAGTGTATTTAACATTCAGTATAACTTGCACATATTTACAAATAGGTGTGCATACAGTTGGCTAGTGCTCATTTTCATGACATAAAAACTGTTGAATTCTTTATTAATGTGCCGCCTAAACAGTGCCATGGCTGCAGCACACAACAGTTTATAGAAAGAGACAATAATCTAGAGGTAAAAACCGGCCTCTCTACCTGTGATAGGAGTGTTAAGGTGTACACAAACCTAACTGCCCCTAACACTAATGTAAACACGCATACATTCTTCTTTTAAAAATCTGTTTCACTTGTACATTCATTCATGGCAGACACAGATTTGAACTCCTATGTGTACAAGCTTTTGGCCTGAAAAAAGTGATCACGCACACAGACACTGATTGTGGAATGTATGTTTGTCAATCTGTAGTTGAAAACACTAAGTTACGGTCTCTGCTGCTTCAAAGTTCACTGGTTTAAAATGATCCCAAAACCATTTTCCTTTTTTGTACCTGAAAACTTGTGTGGGAGGAGAAGGAGAAGGAGGGGGGGGCAGGGAAGGTGGGACACCTCCAGTTTAAAGTACGAATAACATTGAACATAAACTCAGTTATCAGTCTGGGCTCTGGCTAACGGTTGACCAGATTTGAGTCATCATTTCATATTAATAATCCCCCCTAACTCTCTCTTTGGAAAACATGCTAACCATCCCTTGTATCATCTCATTCAGTTGTATTTTCATGTTGCCAAACGTGATTTAAAACAGATAATTGTCCACTCTAACCAAGGCTTGGCCTTGGAGTTCCTGTACCTTAGCTTCTTCTCCTTTAAAAAAAGAAACTATTCAGCTCCTTTTTGATTCAGTCTTAAATTAGACGGCCACTCTGTGCGCTAGTCCAACATTTAGCTGGGGACTTAGTTAGCGGCCAGTTTGTTTGTTTTCAGGCCGGCAGACATTGGAAAGACAAGTCTCATATTAAATTGGTCCACCGTTGATGTGTTCTTTATCAGACTGTCCAAGTTGTGAGAAAAGCACGTACACAGACACCAAAGCACATTCTCGAAGCCACCGTAATGGTGGAATATCCCAGTGCCTCCGGCAGGAAGAGTCACCCGCTCGCTCTACGTGTGGCCAGGACACAATCCTCAGCGGCCCCCTGGCAGCAGCCACACAGGAGCGATTGGGCTGGTATGGTTAGAGGAGCTCCACAAGGGAGGGGGGGCTGACAAGAGGGGCGGAGTGGAGGAAACAACAATCGGAAGAGGTCTGGAGAGATTGTGGGACAGGAGTGGAAGACTTTTTGTTCCTGTCTTCTCCGATGTGGAAACAACACAGTGCATGGAGGAAGACAGGAGTAGACAGGACACATAAAAGACAGACAGACATCTTATCCTCCACCAGATCTGAAAGAGAAGTGAACACAAATATGGTTTATAGAAAGAAAACCAAAAGACTCTTAGATGACAAGAGATATGGATGCTGATGAATTGGAAAAAGCTATTCTGCTTTACAACAATGAATTTAATAGGACTGGGAAGGAGATAACGTTGTCGTTTTTTTCGAGAATTGAAACAGGATGAAGCATTCGAGCGAAGGGGGCGCTGGTCTATGGGGATGACTTGTTGGATGAATTTTGGATGGTGGAGTTAGCAGCCATGCTGAGGGAATTTGGGATGAGATGGGATGATTTGAGTTGAGCTGAACCAACATCAGCATATCTCATGGACAAAGACCTGGACGGTTTTACCTTCCTCTTCGAATGTTCCTGCATCCCATGAGCACACATTGAGAGAAAAGAAGAACTGTTAAAACATGAAAGGAGAAAAACTGACGACTAACAAGCTAACATTGGTTAAGAACACCATGCAAAGCAGATCATCCTGCATGACAATAAGCATGAGATTGTAAGGACGGGTATGCAATAACAGCATTATAAAAAAAAGCTGTTTACATTTAGAACTGTTAAAGCTAGCGTGAACAGGCCTGAATGTGACATTAGGACATAATATCTGAATCAATATTTGAATCAATTATTTCATGTTGGACTGACTACACTGTTAGATTTTAGACCAAAAATATGAATCAAATTAAGACTCAGTCATTTAATCAATTAGTCACCCAGCAGTCCTCTCCAAAATCTCTCTTGCTAGATTATTTTGATGACATAACATGCAGCATATCTACAGTAGCCATGGCAATGACCCTCTCAGCCCCACTGATCTAAACAAGGCGTGACACCAGAAACTGTTACCACCGACCTCTGAGTCAGAGGTCTGAGTGGGAACAGAAAACTCCCTGCTTACAGCTCATGCACACATGCACAGACACTGACCTCTGGCCCTAAAAAGACTGACTGTATGCTAACTGCTATAAGTTATCCCAATGTCTTTACCAACCCTGTTTATTCTTTGAATTGAACTGTGAGCACAGTAGGAGCAGTCCTTTCAGGCCAGAGTATGAGAAGTGAACAATAGCAAGCATGCACAGATGGGACAGTGCAGAAGTGGCACTTCAGCGAGGGCATTTGGGGTTAGGATGCTGTCAATAGGAGACCAACAGAATAGTGCAGGCTAAAAGAGCACCAATGTTAAACACATCAAAAAAAGGTGTTTGTTTTTAATCTGCTGTTACCATTACATGTTTTAAAGGCTAATGAATCTAGTAAATGTGCAGATTCCTGGCAAGTGAACATCTCATTCCTGCCCTATCATTTAAAAGGCGGGTTTCTCGAGGAGGGAGGGAGAGGAAAGGTGCAGAATAGAGCTACGGGTTGCTCATTGATTCAATCGGAAAAAAAACCCTGTGTGACGTTTGTCAGAGAGCGGAATGAGTGTAAAAAAACATTATCATGGTGGAGCTGTAAATTGGACTCCCCATTCCCCCTGTTGTTTGATGATTTGCTCCCAGGCGTCTATTTTGAAGAGGTGAAAGTGGAAGGGGCGGGGTTTCCTTAAGGTAGAAGCAGACAGGTACACAAAGGCATGCCAGAACTCTTACTTAAATCCCCATCCTGTTCCCCCTAGGACTATAGCTGCCAGGAGAATTGCACCTGCGATGGACCCTATTATGATATTGGTGCCACTGGGACCTGCGCAGAGGAAGGAGGGGGAGGAAGGGTGCGGAGGAGGAGGAAGGGGAGGAGGGAGGGGGCAGAAACAAAACAACACCACTAAAAAACACACGTCAGAGGACAGCATCAACACAGTACATCAACAACATCAACTAGAGAGAGAGAAAGGCAGATGAAAAGATACCTGCAGACAGAGAGAGAAGAGGAGACGAGCACGTGGGGGTGGAGGTGGGAGTACAGGCGGGTGAGCGAGGAAGGTCAGGAAGACAACAAATACAAAATACAAAAAACAAAGGAGAGAGAGATTTATTACTTTGTTGTCATCCCACTCTCCTGCTCTTTCAGCTGGACACCCTCCTGCACAGGGTGGCTTTGGCTTTTGTGGCCCTATGAGAGCAGCTGCTCAATTTCTCTGTGTCATTGGCAGACTGCAAGAAAGTAAGGAAGACACTTGAGTGTCTGCAACATATACAGTACCATCCACACACACTAAAAACACAAACACACTAACAATCTGAACACACAAAAATCCCATTGATGATGTGTCTAAACACACACCCACACTCATCAAGCATTGATACCAAGACTCAGCAGGAAGGAAAACTAAATATTGAAGTTGACTTCCTTCAAATAATAAGGTAAACTACTCTTTGTGTTTGACAACAAGATATTGCGCTCCATGTCAGTACACAGAGAAGCTACAGTGATAATGGATGGAGACTATGAAGGGGATATGAGAGGCAGACAGAAAGAGAGACGTGGGTAGGCTGACAAGTGCTATGGACCTTTCTTCTCCGGGCCAGTCGGCACTGTTGGCTCAGGGATCGGATCAAAGACACTGCAGTCCTTCCCCGTGTAGTCCCTGTCGCAGATACACTTCACCTCATTACTGCAGGTCTACAAGAGAGACAGAGAAACGCAAATCAATTACTTTAGCTTGTAAAAAAAAAGAGAAACGCAGAAGACTCAGAAAGAAATGATTTATTCAGAAACTATATGAATCCAGGTTAAACCTGTCCGAGTAAAAAAGTCTGTTTTTGGGCATCTTAGAAACTGTTTTCAAATGTCTTTAAATGTACAGTATTTTAATTTGATTCTTGATCCATGGACTATAGGTAAGAAGTTGATGTAGCCTCTTGTTTTTAAAATTTAAGCCAATGCAGAAGTGCATTCTTTCTAATGACCAGCAGGGGGGGGGAGGACTCCATTGGTATTTCATACAGTATGTAAATGAGTTTGAGTCTGCAATGTTGGTTAGTAGTCATAGGTTCTGAATCAGATATTGATAACAAAGACGAGTGCATATTAAAGACAGAGTAAAACAAAGGAAACAGTCATCTATATTTTGTTGTGAAACATTCTAAATACATGTTAATGTGTCTAAAACAATGTGGGGATGCTTTGCTACAAGTCTCTGCTTGTACCAAAGCACTTACATGTTTCTAAAACACTCCACAAACAAGGTTCATATACTCTATGTACTGGTACATCAGATGTGTTATCTAATGCAATGCTGCACATCTTTTCTGGTGAACGTATACTGTCATTATCTGTAGTAATACTGCTAGTATTTCTACGTATTACATAAATTATTACTACTTAGTGTTAGTGATGGTAACACTTAAACAACTTGTCTTTGAATCTTATGTAGTTTCATCTTAATATGTATTTGATGAGCAAAACACCAATCCAAAGCTTGCTTAGAAGTTGTGAGTTTTTTACCCCGTGGTCAGAACAGATGTGCCCAAAGTTGGATCCTGAACAGGAGCTGAGGTTGAACGCGGCCACAGGGAGGCAGCGTCGTTCCAAACACATCATGTTGGGACCACAGGGAGTGCCGTCCTCCACATAGCCCAGGTCTGAGCCATCCTCAAGCAGAGCATGGCCCCCTCTGAGTGAAGCAACCGAATAAATCAGACAGGCAGGATAGGAGGGGTCAAACTAGAAACTTAGGGAGATCTTGTTTCTCTTACCTGCAGTCCAGGTATTTGTTCTGGTGGTAGATGGTGAAGCTGATCACTTCACCATGCAGGTCTCCAAACTTTGGCTTCATCGTCACATTGGCACAGAAGAGGAAGCCGCATAATACGTCCCTAAACAAGAACAAGTCAATAGTAGTGACTAAAGGGAAGAAAACTTGGGTTGTGTTCACAATATTAAACTTTTTGTTTGTTTTATAAGTTCAACTTTTTTTTAATTGAGGCACACAATTTTGGACCAGTTTTGGGTGATTCAGTTCTGACAAATGATTTCAGGATTTTATGCAACAAAACCTCTTCACAACAACGTGACCTCAGTCATCATGTTTTCTCTCAGAAGATTAGCAATAAGCCAAATTCCCTCTTCTCACAGAAACATCATATAAAGGAAAATTCACTGCAATGCGACAGGATATCAACATTTGCCTTTTCTTTTTTGCTTAACACTACACTTTAGCTGAGTTTTGTTTTTTGCTTTTGTTACTTATTTTTGAAGAAGAAACAGAAAAGAAAGAAAACAAATATTTGTATTTTTTAGAATATCAGAGCGCAGGAGAATGGGGATGGTGTGACTATTAGACTCACGGCTTGTTGCACTGCAGCCAGCCTTGCCCTTCAGGACCCGGACCACAGTTGCCTTTCTCTGTCCCCTCAGCGTTCAGCTTCTCATAACAAAACCTGTCTGCGGAATCTGAAAGGGTGAAAAAAAGACAAAAATGTGTGTGTCCCAAGATAATTGGCGACTTCAAAGCCAAGCAAAGATACCCAGTGTTCAAGCTTTGAGGTGCATGTGTGCTGTACTCACTGTAGCCCCAGAGTCCCGTACACTGTCCATCGCGAGTCCTGCACCGTCCACCGTAACAGCGCCCCTGAAGGAATAAGACACAGAGATCAAATGTACTGAAAGATGGCTGCAGACAAAAATAACACCTGCCATAAACCAGCCCCTACCTGAGTGTGATCACACATGTAGCCGTCCAGCTTGTGGACATTATGAGGACACTGAAAAGAGGAAAAGTACATCACTTTCTGGAGGCTCTTAATGATCTCACAGTTTTGTTCATCATTTTTTCAAGTCATCCCTACCTGGCTGGAGTCCCCAGTGCAGGTTTCTGGGATATCACAGTCGTTCACTGCTTTTCGACAAACCACTCCTCTTTGCTCATACTGGGGCACAGCAAAAACAAGCTTTAGCTACATGGTGCAGAAGTCATAGCAGCAATCATAGTGGAGATTTTTAATGCATTTCAATGCACAACACAAGCTGTCTAACACATCTAGAATTGTAGAAACAAACAGCGTGAAATGTAACTATTTCTGAACTTTATTGGTTATTAGTTAGGCCTCTTCGAAAAACGTTCTATAAGATATCATTTTGAGTGTTGTATAGGTGTTGATATTTAAAGTCTTTTAAGAATTTCCAGCTCTGAAATCTGAATCATTCATGGGAAATCGCATTAAATAATTTTGAGCAGCATTTTTTTTATCTCACTTCTTTGTTTCATATAAAAACAATTATACAAAAATATGTTTCAGTGTTTGTCCTCTTGTCATGTCAGTGGTCTCACCTTGCAGGCACTGCAGCAGAGTCCATCACTGCACATGGCATCATGGGTAAGGGTGCATTTTTTACAACAGGCTCCTCCACTGCGGGCGCACTCCTGCAGCCACAGACACGGAAACAAACCGTCAGCTCTGTTCCAACAAACAGCACATGCTCCTGTGCTCATAAGGAGACAGGAGGTGACACAAATCTGCAGAAGAGCTGGCTTTATAGTGCTGCATAATGTCCAACTGGATTCTCACCACTTGGGAGCCACAATCGCACTCTTCTCCCAGCTCCACAAATCCATTCCCACACTCTGGAGGGTCTAACAGCTGAGGGAGAGACATACATGATCATACATGAGTGGAAGACAGATGGAAGAGGGATCACACAAGTCTGTCTTACAGTAAATTCTTGGCTGAAAGAAGAGATACAAAGCCTCACTTAAAGGAAGAAACATGAATTTCCCACATGCCCTGTGAGTATATATGCTCTACTATGGAAATTGTGTCTATAAAAAGTATTCATAAGGCTATAAATAATTATGCTGTTACCATATGCTGCTCCTTTCACAACATCCCTAAATGTCTACATCCCCCTCACCTTGTTGGGCTTATTGAAGAGGCAGCTCCCTCCCCCCTGGAGCAAGAACTGGATGTACTCATCAACACTGCAGCGAGAAAACTTTCTAGGCAGATAATATCTGTTCACACACACACACACACACACACACACACACACACACACACACACACACACACACACACACACACACACACACACACACACAGACACACACACACACACACACACATACACACACACACACACACACACACACATACACACACAAAGATCAAGACCAGAACATGATCAAAAAAATTAAGATACAATAAACAGTACAATTCATTGTGCCAGTAAGAAATGCCAGATCCACTGTGGGTGTCTGTGCCACCAATTTGCAATCTGACAGAAATGTTACCATCTGTAGATATGAGTCAAATGAATAATTAAAATCTGTATTGTTCCATCTGGTGAGGAGAGCCAAATCTGAATTACTCATACTGTAAAGTAAATACTCTTAATTCAATTTTTCATTTTAACAATATGATTATCGGCACGCTGATGACTGATGTTTTAAATCAATGTTTAAAGCATCAAATAGAAGCTGGGATTATCAACAGCTCACAGAAGACTTAGTAAAAGTCATTCCCTCCATTCCAGGTGTTTAATTGTTTAATCGGGTGAAATGAAAGTGACAAATTGCTGCTTGGAGGGAGTGCAACAAGAAAACAGTCCTGCTGTTTTCTGTTGAATTTTGTCAACAAACAGAGAGTTTTGTTTTACAGGTGTGTTGTGGTAAGTGTTTGTTGTTCACTGCAGTGTGCTGTGATGTAGACATTTACCCAGTGTCTTCCATGATGCAGCCCAGCCAGGCATCTGGGCACCTGCAGTCTCCTGTGAAAAAGATAAGAGAGGTAGAATAGCACAGATTAGAAAAGTCAAATGAATTGAACAAATGTATTGAGTGATCAGCATTTACAACCAAAGCTTTGATATTTCACGTGCTGCTGAAAGTGTGGAGAGAAAGATTTGTGATCGACAAGCACGGAACGACTTTTAAGCAAACTGATAGAGAGACAAGTAAGGAGCCTATAGTGATGCACTGAGCCCCTGTCCTGACATTGAATAATAGACCTGATGGCTCTTCAACATTAATCACTGACCCATTGTTCAGTGGCAGCAATGCTCTAACCACCACCCCCTCCTTCTCAGTCACAGGTGACTAATCACCTAATGGAGAAGTCTAATTACAGAAGAGAACTGCTGGACAGGGATACCATCAACCAGCACTCTCTCTAACACCACAACCCCTTCCCCCCCAAAACCCCCACACAAATACACTCCATACATTATCAGGCTTTTTCTTTGTCTTTTACCTGCAGAGTTACGTGCATTGTTCCACCTCATGCCGATGTTCTGGCCAAGACTCTGGCACAAAGTGACGGCCATTGCGCCCACGTTCCCATACTAAAAAGGAAACGCATACAAACCACAGAGGAGAGCTTTATTGTAAAATGGGGATAACGTTGCTGTACAGTCCTAAAGGTAGTGGACCCAAATGTACTTAAAACAAGAGTACAGTATTAGTTTGATATAATGGAATGGCACAAATCTAATCCAAGGCTGTGTCCTAAATCACTCACTACTTACTATATAGTGAGTAGGGAATGAGGGAGTGATTTCAGGCAGCCTAAATGTCTGTATGAGAGCAAATAAGCAAATTTACAAGATTATCCAAGTCTCTTTAAGCTTCTGTTCTACTATTAATCCTTTTGAAACTAGGCTTACAATTAAAAACAGATTGCATCTGTCTTTTTTACTTAACATGATTCTAGTCTTCTTAAAACCTAGATTAAATTCAGCCATGTTGCTCCAGCATTAAAAACGTGACTTTTATTCAGGTCTAGTGGTGCTAAATTGTAAACATTTACTGGTAAACTAAAATTAAGCAATGCATTTTGAAACGATTTTTACGCAGTTATTAACACGGATGTGCAAGACAGATGAGATGAAATCTGATTCAAACATTGTAGTCCATTTTAAGTGTCAAATAATCCCTGCTGGTCCAACAGAAAATATAATCTGAGATTTTCCTCACCTCATTGATACCTCCTCCCCTTGTCAGAGTGCATACCCCTCCTGTGTAGGCCGTCCCACTACGGCTACTGTGAAATGTGCGGCCTCTGAGGCAACAGAGAAGAAAAGCACAGTTTAGAACTAAATCTTCACTAGGATTCAAACATGAAATCAGCCGTAGTTCTCAAGATTTGATGATGCAGTCCTCTTACGAGAAAAGATGGACGACATCACTCTGCTCTCTGATGTTGTCCTTTCTGTATTTCATGAAGTTCTGCAGCGTTATCAATGGATCTTCCACTACCGGCATCATATTTTTAGAGGTCCAGGTCTCCATGGCAACCAGAACAATCCTCGTGTTCAGCTGTTCCTTATAGATCTGGGGACCAAAAACGCCCATCAATCTACTGCCTTGTTGGCATGACACCTGTGCTGTGAATCCTCTGCGGACAGAGAACTGTGGGCAGTGTGGGCTAAAATATTTCCTCATTCTGAAATAGGCACACACACAACCAAACTACTTGGCAGGTGGTGATGTGTGTAAGAAGAGTTGGAGTAGGAGTAGGAGGAGAACAAAGCTCTTACCGCATCTGCCATGTTGACCACTGCTTTGGCAAAGTTCTTGGTTTGGCTGCTGGAGCGACGCAGCTGTACAAACTGTGGAGACACAGAGGTACAACGATGATGTAAGGATGGGTCATATTTCACTCTCTCAGACACAAAAATACCCACATACGTTTGTACTTCTTTTTTTTTTTTTTATACTTTATTTTCTGATTTTCAAAATGTTTTAACAGACATTAAACAGTACACAAACAACCATAGTACAGAACATATACAATGGAGATAAAAGAAAAACAACCAAACACACAAAACAAAACAACCCCCCCCCCCCCCCTCCCCCAAGGCTCAGAGATAAAAAAAAACAAAAAAAAAAACAACAACAAGTGAATAGAAATAAAAATTAAAAAGTCACGAGGCTAGACAGGGTCTTCTTATCACTAATCTATGTTAATTTTAAAAAGCAATATAATTGAATACACATAAATCGATACAAAAGATACATAATACCAAACGAGCAGAGCACTCAATGTAATGGAGAGCATTCAACGAAATCTATAAAAGGACTCGCAACAAAGTCCCTATACGTTTGTACTTCTATACTCGTACGGATCAGGACAAAAGGCTTCGATTTTTAAATGAATATTTAACTGATACTGTTTCTATAAGAACAGTTTCCTTTAGCATCCCATAATAATGAAAATGATGGCTCCTAATGCAACTTTTTTCTTCTTCTTCTTCTTCTTCTTTCTGAAATAAAACCTGTCACTCTCTTTTTCTCTTCCTAGCTTCACTCCTCCCCTGCTTATTAGCCTCAGCCATTGTACCGTAAAGACGGGCTAACTGGTTTAATTTAGGCTGCTGTGTGAACCTGTGCCATAAAGCCATACACAGTTCTTGTGAGATGACCTCGGCCTAAATGTGGAAAAGTTACATAGTGAAGCGTTCAGAAATCTTTGTTTCAACACATTTTTATGCTAGGCTTTTAGATTGTATGGTTCTCGCAAACCATAGAGGTAGATCTTTTCTTTCTAAATGATACATCATTGCAGATCAGATGTACACATAACAAGCAGCAAATTGTAGTTCTGACTCACCATTTCATTGTCGTTAACCACCATCAACTCAATATATTTGGTCTCAGTCTGCACAGAGGGCTTGCGAACGAATCTTTTGGACCTTCTCAGCCCCCCAGACTCCTGCTGCTCCCTCATTTGGTCCGGTCTGTCGTCATCACCATCACCCCCTCTGCTCTCCCACTCACTGTCCTCTGTACAGTCTGGACACACAGAAGAGCACAAATGCAAGCAGTCAGAGCTGTATGACTTGTTTTGGTTCTGTAAGGTACGGTGCAAATACTTTCCTAATACTAACCTGTGACTGTGATTATTGCTCTTTCTGAAATAACTTAAAAATACAGCCTATTTAACCATCATATTTGTTTTGAACCTATCCTTCATAAGTGTAAAAACTGGGGGAGTATTGGATAGTGACATGGCAGTAATCATGGAATAATAAGCAATGTTTATTTTGATACAATTTAATACTGGATAAGAGTTTGGGTCTTGTGTTTTTCTTACTTTTCCAGAGAAAGGAAGCGTGATTATATCAATATGTGACATTAATTAAGAAAGTAATGAAATGCTTAAATGCAGTATTGTCATAATGTGATATCTGTGTCAATAGTTTTTGCTTTCAATGCACTTATGTACCTGGGCAATGGGGGGAAAGCCTAACATCAGGCATCCTGCGGATTAAGTGAGCACCATCAACCTATGACAGAATACAATCAGGAGGCATTAGACACGACAGAAACCTAAAAACACAAACGTAAACTTCACTCAATCATAATCACTTGTGCCAAATCCCAGACAATTTACCCGATTGCTCCGATTGTGAACAGGCTCAAGTCCGTAGGAGAAGAAGCCGTCAGAGAACATGCCACTAAAAAAGAAAAAAGACAGAGGGAAAAATCAGTACAACCTTGCCAGTAAGGACAGGTCCCTTGTGTATGATTTCATGAATAAAGGTTTGACGTCATGCTCACCACAGGCCATGGCAGGTAGATAGAGCTGCCCAGGACTCCGGTAAACCTCGTAACCTTCCCTGGTAGTAGCAGTGCTCCCCTCCCTGTGGGCACAGTGTTTTCATGAAATAACCTCTACTGACACACTTGAGGTTTAACAGGCACACAGCTCTGAGGAAAACCCTCTCACAACCTCTGCAAATGCAAGCCCCCCCCCACGCTTCCCCATGACTGCATTTATGGCACACTTTGTGACCTACTTGTGTCCTATGTTTCCTCCACCCTACTCTTCTCCTCCGACAATAGCAGTGCAGGTAGACCTTCAACAATCTCTTCAATTAATCAACGTTGCCCATACATGGAAAAAAATTCACAATAGCAAGGCTGCAAATGCATATCTAAAGATAAGAGCAAAACTGGGATAGTTCTCTTCTCTTTTTTTTGCCCTTAAACCAACCTTGACTACTACAACATAGTGCTAACCTTCTTCTCTAGCTAAAAGTGGATTCACTGCTTTACAAGGCCACATACGATAGATAGCCAGGGGAATTTGAGGAAACTGAGAACGTGGATTCACTTAGATCAAATTGAGTTCAGCAGGGTGTCTTGGCCTTATTGCTTATGAAATAAAACCATTTTGATGACACAGCTCCCTCTGATGACGTGCTGCCTTGATGCATCACACCTGTCATGTCCAAAAGCAGCATCACAGGCTTCATGTGAGGCCTCCATCCAGCTAAGCAGCAATCTGCTCCGACTACAGGTCTCCATCCCTGACCCTGCATGCATCCTCTCCCTCCCGCCACTCTGGGAACACTTGTCTATGAACGCACACACACACACTTACTGCCAAAATGAGTCCTCCCACAACATGCCTTTAAATTTACAGGCATTTTACTCTTCTAACCCTAATTCCTCCTCCTCCTCCTCCTCTTACGCCGGCTATTCTCTTCCCTCCCTCTTGCTCTTCTTTTCATTCTCGTTGCTACCAAGAACTTAATGACAATGCTGAGCTAACTTGTTGCTATGGAAACAGGCTCGTGATTGGCCAGGGGGACCAAGGGAGAGTTTGAAGCGGTTGTGGGCGGGGACATTGAGCGCTGGATGGGTGGGTGGGTGTTGGTGATGGTTGGGGAGCTGGTAGTGAGGGCCACAATAGTACAGAAAAAAAAACGCTAGTCATCCCTCCTGGCGAGCAGAATGCAGTGACATTCCTCTGGTCTGACCTGAAAAGCAAACACTAGATTAGATGTCACGGCTTCCCTCCATGATCTCTTGGTCCTTTTTCTGAGCTTGTTGTTTTACACCAAAAAGAGGCACGCAGCTGACAAGAGAGCCCATGTTTGCAGAGCACAGTAACATACAAATATTAGCAGTTACTTGGCAGACTGCTATTGAAGCAGTGAGCAAACAAAGCACTTTCTATAAACAGATTAAAACAGGATCAGTTCAAAGATAAAAACATACAAAAGAATGTCTATGATATCTTTAATTGGACTATAACCAAGAAGATCTTGCTAAAATGTCCTTTAAATATGTACAACAAATGATGTTATATGATAAACTCTAGACCATGTGAGGCAATACACCTGACAAACAAACTTTATAAATGTTCTGAAATTCACTGGCAACAGCAACGGTGTAAAATGTGACAATTTCTCAGTTTCTGCGGCCAAAAAACTGAATGCTGCACAGCCACTCTGGTCATCTCATTAACATGCTGCCTTCAGTGTGCCAAAACCCCAAGTTCACTCAGTAGAATCCTGTCAGTACACATCTTCACCCCACGCAAACAGTCTTACCACTGACTGAGAGGGTCTGCCGTCTTTCTTAAAGTGCCGTTCCACATATTCTGAAGACAGGAGGTGACTGCAAATAGAGGAGAGAGATCATGAATATCTCATTAGATATAATAAATACAATTCATAATATATCTATAATTAAGTCTATCTCTATGTCATCAAAACTGGTTTCATCCATCTCTTGCCTTAGCCTCAAATGTACTTCTTAAAGAACAAGTAAACATTTAATGTGGTTTATTTAATACAATCAGAGGAGTCTCATAAAAAGCTGTGGTGTATGCGTGTGTTTCAATTTGGTATTCCCCATCTTGTCATGTAACACAATAGAGGTGCTAAGTGCATTAGCTTAAGTGCGGGGGAAATGCTAATGAGAACAGCTGCAATAAATTAAGAGAACCGACTGATACCAGCAAGTACAGAGAGGCAGATTTGATGGTGTTGGATTGTAATACTCACTGATTCAGCTCCAGGTCCAGAGTGAAGGTTTGTCCAAAGGCTTCCACTTGGAAACAGCTCTGTGCCAAGTGGACAGGCTGTAAAATAAAATCAACAGTGGCAGAGACAAAGACAGATTAGATAGTCATAAATTAAAGTGTAACAAAACGTTTGTGGTTAAGTTTCCCGCTCTGTAAAAGCCACAAGAGTGATTTTGAAAAAAGTGCCATGAATAATTCATCTGAATCGATAGTTTGCACGCTCTAAAAGCAAACCAGCAGCTGAATATTGTGATTGATAAAGTCTCCATTGATCGACATTGGCAGCCAGCATTCAGGCATGAGGTGACAGCAGAGAGCTATGGCTGTTTAAGAGCTAAGCTGCAATTTGGTGATGGAGATTGAGAGTAGCGGAGGAGAAAAAAACTTGACTGATGTCGTCTATATCCAGCCACTGGGCCAATGTCCTCTCAATGGACAGCTGCCAGAGGAGGTGAGGTGACAGCAGGACCAGGAGAGGGAGAGGAAGATGGAGAGAGAGAGAGAGAGAGAAAGAGAGAGAGATTTACTGCAGACTACACAGAGCGTCTCCTCAGCAGCTCGGCTTGTGTGGCTTTGATCTCCGTCTGGAGGAACCAGGCTACAGTGAATCACTGTGCTTTTACAATAAATGCATCAGCAGCCAGAAATCATTCCCTCACATGACTACAGACAACACATTTCTTACTACTGTGTTGGAGAGGCTGAAGCATGCTCCATCCACTAGTGCTCTGACTGTGTGCAGTAACACTGCTCCACAGCGTAACATTTGTGGTTTGCTCATTGCTCAGTAGCTGCTCTGGTGCTTTTATGTGTTTCACAATATGATCTTCTTTAGCAAAAGAGAATTCAAAATGTAAATGTATAAGAACTTTAAGGAGATCTAGTCACAAATATTTCAAAAGCATTCAGATTTAACTATGGTAGCCTTAGCTACATGTCAGGACTGCTTTCCATGACCAAAACTTCCAAAGCATTGAGAATGCAAGAAAAAGGTGTATGTCCCAGTACATGTATGTTTTATTTAGAATGCCAAAACGTTCAGTCGTAATTTGCAACTGACCATTATTTAAATGTTTTTTTCAATAATGGTAATTTTTTCTAAAAAAAATAAAAATAAATCTAAAATAAAAAGTATTCAATTAGAAACTCAAGGCAGGAAATCCAACTACAAACCAAACCAATCAGTACTTGAAACAAATGTATCAACCTCAGTCTGAAATCCTTAAATATCTGCAATCCATCTGTGTTCAAGAAAATCATCTTTATGTAAAAAGATACAAAACGTTCATCTTATGAGTTGTGTGTCAGTGCCAACTAAACACAACAAAAATGAGGACAACAGATGAAACACAATAACAAACTCAATAAATGCTGCATCCCCCCCCCCCCCCCTCAAAGCAGCACGATGTGACAGAAGAGAAAGAAAAAGTTTAGCTTATTCCCTGCTGCTTCTAAATTTATGATGTCCATCAGTCCTCGCGTCTTTAATCTTTTAAATTACAAAACACAGCTGGTCTAGACAAGTACAGCAGCAGGAGGAGGGGCTTTTGAAACATCGTCTGTACGGACATTGAATAATGTTATAGCTCTTGTGTTTGTTATTCATAAAGTATGATTATAGTTAATGCAGCCTCTCCTCAAGGGGCAACAACATTTACATCAACTATAGTCTCCAAACATGTGACTGTGTGTGACTGTGTGTGTGTGTGTGTGTGTGTGTGTGTGTGGGTGGCTTAATGTACTCTCTCTGTTAAATGAAACACGTCATATCAACATGACTGAAAAAAAAAAGTGTGGGGGGCAGGGATTGGGAGTGCTCAGCCTCTTGGACCACGCTGCACTTCTCACACAGGCCTGTTCAAAAATTAATGGGGACACACTTCAACACACCACTGAATAATGAAGAAGTCGGGGGCTCATTTCGACAACCGGATGACGATGATTGAATATTTCAGGAGGGGCTTAGCTTTAAATGTGAATAAGAGGGCCACCACGAACACGCACACAAACACTTTTACAGCTCTTTGATAAACGATGCGTTTACTACAATGCTTACACAGCACAAGAAGCAGGTCACAAGGTTTGAGTCCCAGAACTTGTTGACAGGAGATACACAACTTGAGTTTAGGCAGGAGTAAAAGGCTGGAAAACAACAACTTGCCCGTGTTGGATACATTGTGCCAAAATTAGTCTCTGCGGACATTGGAAGGGATTTTCAGAGACTAACTGGGTCAAAATCACAAGGAGTGGAGAGTCTGCTGCAAAGTGCATAGACTAGGTACTGTCATGTAGCAGGAGCAGCGTGACAGGAGAAAGTTAAGTGTTGCACAGGTACTAACGCTGGAACAATCAGCAGAATAGAAGTCTGTCTTGTTACAGTCATGCTGCTATATATTCACACCCAGACCTCATACAATGACACCAATTTTGAATGTTCTTGAATGAATTCTTCTTGAATGGAAAATCATGAAACATTTTAAAGCACTTCTGTACCCCAAACTCGGCTGGCAATCATAAATAAGAAGTGATTCAATGAGAATGAACCAGAACTGAAAACATGATAATTAAATTGTTGTACAGTGGACTTAAAATGTTAGTACAACTTACCAAGTTGTCCCTGGTGCTGTTCTTCACCCTGGTATCCAAGTGCTCATGAGCCATTTCCTCCTCTGACTCGATCTGCTGCACCATTCGCTTCGGATAGATGATCTCAGATGCAGTGTCCCTGCTGTTCGACCACCCTGCCGGGGTAAACCAGTCCCACACCCCTGCATCCTGCACCGGACTGTTGTCCAAACCTAAACACAGAACAACAGCAACACTCTATAAAGGCACATAATGCGTGCAGAGGAAATGGGCAGGTAGGGACACACCTGAACCTGAATAAGGCTTCTGTTGTTGGAAGCAAAGTAAATAGCAGAAGTTGTTTTCAAGTCACAGCATTCAGATCCGTTTGTTTCTGTAAACTGAGAATTTGTTAACGTATTCATCAAACTGACAATAAAATTGTATCAGTCTCTTATCGATTTAAAAAAAAAAGATAACATAATTACATTTATTTTTATGGAAAATAATGATCATATCCTGACAGAGCTTGTAGGGTGTATAGACTGACACCCGTTGAAACAGGGCCTTTGTTAAAATATAGATCAACAATCATCAACAAGGCTGTAAAACAAACAGGTCGCTTTGGTGATTGACAAGTTAGATCAGTGCTTTAGATGTCCACTGGATAAAACGCTACTGGAAGTGGTTATGGAAACCTTGGATATAGTTGGGCTGCGATGGAAATGTGTTTATGCAGCAAATCTATACCGCAGCGGAGAGTGCTGTCAGGCCAGTAGGCTGTTGGCACTGAGATCCAGCTACAATAAAATCATAGCCTTCACCGGGTATACAAAAGTGCTGGTGCAAGGGGAAAAAATGTGGATGCACAGAAAACAGAAAGGGTGCTCCCCACTCTGTATCCAAAACCCCCCTCTCTCCTCTCTCTCTCTCCCTCTTACCTGAGACTGCAAGCCTCTCGCCCACTGCAGCAAAGACCATGAAGCACCACACCGCCAGCATGATCTTCACATATTCCCCCGGATTACAGCATCGAGAGCCGCAAATGTCACGGGCCCGGCCGACGGAGGGGAGGAAAATGAGCAAAAAGCGAACAGCAGTAACGATGGCGAGGATCGAGAATGTGCTAAACATCTGACGCTGTGCGTCCTCTCATCTCTCCTCCTCTCTGTCTCTCTCTATACCGCCCTCTCAGCTCCGGACAACACCGCCGCTGAGAATCATCATTTGCTTATCAGAACGAAGAAAACGTGAATCATAACCTATGCATATGGTAATTATCAATGCAGGCCTAGTGAATCATGAGCCTAGAAATACTGAGGAACGGGAGAGAGCACCGCGGACGCAAAGCTACGTAGGGCTTCGCTGGTGCGTATGGATAACCGTACACGGCTTGTGTGTGTGTGTGTGTGTGTGTGTGTGTGTGTGTGTGTGTGTGTGTGTGTGTGTGTGTGTGTGTGTGTTTGCGAATTTGCGGTATGCGGAAACGGAGGGATGGGAAAGCGACGAGAAATGCGTTGGGTCTGCGGTGAGGAGGACACGTGGGACCGTGGTACCCTCCCTCATCACGGGCAGCCCTCTTCTCCGGTTGCCATGCAGCTCTGCTCAGGGAGAGGCTGCGAAAGCCCCACTGCTGCTAAACTGCAGGGCCAGAACAAAAGTAGGAAAGGGGAGGTTGTATCAGTGCAGTTGTTTTGTCAATGTAGCCCAAGTTGTGAATGGGAGTAACTCGGATTTCCGTGACATGAAGAGGAACAGGTCTGCAGAGGATGAAGGTGTGTCATCATACCGAGCGAGGAGAGACATCAGAGCTCAACGGAAAGTATCCGAATAAAAAACACCATGAGGCCGGATGTTCCTACAGAACCTCTGTTTTGGTGGTCCACGAATGCAAACAGTTCAGTAGCCTGTGTTTATATTGTTTACACTATCATTCTCTACTATACTGATAGGCTATGAAGTGCCACTTATATAGCCTACACTTTGTGAACAAACAAAAATGTCATTTCACTTGGATGAATTTTAAAGATATTTTGATTATTCTTTTGAGGATTAGAAATCTGCTTGTGAGGATTTCTAAGTTCTAAAAAACATTGTCATGGTTAAAGACTTAGTTAGGTTCCCCCTCTAAAACTGGTTTTCAATTTTGGTAGGCCTAAACCTTTGACATTTAACTGCTTGTACACAGAGGCTTTTAAGGATCCTCTAGTTGCAGAAAGCATTTCAAGTGTTTTGTATGAAATCTTGGGGGGGAAACAGCGTCTTTTGAGCAGCTGCTGAGGTACATTGTGCTCTTAACTGAATTTAAAAAATAAGCAGGGAATTGCTGCAACAAAGCAAGACCAGCCCTGCAAAGCCTTTTTAAAGCATCACTTGAAAAAAAGCATCAGTCACAGCATATCTCCTCCACTCAAAACCCGAAACTCATGAACGCATATAGCAATGCTGTCGCTATACATTCATTCAATGTTAAAGTAGATCAAATACTTCAAAACATCGAGCATTTAACTTTGCAGATCTACACTGGCAACACATTCACAAGACAGGTTCATCTGGCATCTGAAATGTTTCTGAACAGTTTTCCAGCACACAAACCTTTGGCTTCTTACAGGAACCATGAATAGAGAGCAATCAAACAATTCGACAGTGACAATGGAGACCAGCAGCACTACTCCACATGTTGCCCTCTCTCCCCTGTGACCTGCACCTTAATGCAGTAAAGTCCTCCAGTTGCAATCCTACAACGAAAAAAAAAACCCTGATGGAGGCGCATCATGCACTGACAGCCCCCTCTGAATATTTCATCTGACCACCAGGAAGTATGAGACAGTTGGATGGAAGAGCGGCAGGAAGAGTGCAGAACTGAATATGTGCTTTGTGTCCCTTCCGCTAAAAACAAAAACAGGACAGAAATATTTCAGCTCTTAAACTCAGAAAAACAAGCCTTTCTACTGATAATGTGGATTAAAAACAGCATGTGCATCAACAACCCCAGTCCCTTTTACTGATTTTCATCAGAATGGCTGCTGATCAGTGTAGATGCTGTCAATCACCCTAAATATTCAGCAGTGATATGGCTGAGTAACAAAAACAGCAGAGAGAACATTTGATTACCAGAGGTACATACTGGCTTTGATTTACTTAGAAAAACATGCAAGGGGTTTAAAATGAATATATATGTATAATAAACACTTGAATCCAATAGATTTCTTCATTTACAGCAGTGATTACAACAAAATATCTGTGTATGTATAGTCCCCAGACAAAACTTCTGATGTTTGACATCTGCACCATCTTGGAAAAGTTTAAGAAACAATGAGAGAAGTCTCTCTTCTTACGAGCTAAAACTTGCATTTCAAATTAGAAAGAGACTAACTGCCATTTTGGTGCAGAGAGAGAAGGGTAAGATGTGGGATATGATCCTTTCACATGTCTATTATTAAACAAAATGTGTAGCCTTAGCTACAGTCCATCCTAAAAGCAACAGCGTCGTTAGTCAGAGACACACTGCCCTCTGCTGTACCGAAAGCTGTATCACAGCTACAGTTTACTTGGAGGGAGTAAGAACACATCTTAAATCAAAGTTTCCCTTTATTAGTCTACTAATCACTTTTCTAGATACGCTTCCCTTACAGTCTCCAGAGCAGGTAAACCCGAATTCAAATCTGCATCATTGCATTATAAGCTATAGTGGTCGACTTTTTTTTTTATTACTAATACTATTTAAGTTTTTGAAAAGTCAATCTACACAGCGGTGATACAGAAAAACAACTTCATTTCCCCTGCAGACCTGCGTTTTCTTTACTCTTTTTTATGTTTTAACATTGACAAGCAACACCTGTATGCTTCTGGGCTGTTGATGATACATGTTCGGACATGCCCGTGTGTCATGCTTTTTAGCACACGCAGCTGGACTCTGCAAGGTAATTAGGGTAGTTAGCTAATTAGTTTCAGCTGTACATCTTACAGATTGCAAAGTGTTGTATCATGGAACATGACTCACAGCCCGATGACACCACGCTGCCAATTAACGAATTAAGTTCTCCCAGGAGGGTTTAAGTGAGACTGACAAAAGCGGCGGCCTCTGCATAACATATTTTATGTTTGAGAGGTGTTCACACATCAAGTTCAATGAACGGAGTACGCAGTGAGAAACCTGCCGGCGGTCCGCCGCTGCAGTTGTTCAATTGCACCCACGCAAACTGTGGGGCGACTTTCACCAGGCAGTGGAGGCTGAAGGAGCACGAGACGGTGCACACCGGGGCGGTAAGGAAACGAATTAAACATGGAAATACCTATATTTTGATGGAATTAAGCATTAAGGTGTTAGGTGTTCTTAAAAGACACCATTAGGCAATGTCAAAATGTTTATGTATAAAACATTTAAAATAAGATTAATGAAGTTTAACATGTAGCCTATTACCAAATGTCCACAGCGCCCATGTCTGTGCACAATAGCTGGCT
Organism: Tautogolabrus adspersus; assembly: GCA_020745685.1. Taxonomy (NCBI): domain Eukaryota; kingdom Metazoa; phylum Chordata; class Actinopteri; order Labriformes; family Labridae; genus Tautogolabrus; species Tautogolabrus adspersus. The sequence goes on from CM036553.1 coordinate 15,162,149, forward strand.
GTGGTCGTCGTTTCACAAGAAAATCCCACCTGAGCCGCCACATGCTTCAGCACAGAGGGTTAAAGCAATTCCAGTAAGTTACAAGTGATATCTAGTCTGTTGCTTCTGAGAGCCAATAACTCATTTTAACTTTCCGCAGATGCACGAGCTGCACGCAGAGTTTCCTCAACACCGGCCAGCTCAAGAGGCACGTGCGTTACGTCCACGGGGACAAAGAGAAGTATTTCAAGGTTTGTCTTAATACAACATTCCACGAGGTGGCGCCAAATTGTCAATTAGTAACAAAGATCCTTGCTCATGATGTTGTAAAAGCTCTTTGTGTGATTTTTAAACACTTGGACGTTTTTTATTCTCCCTCAGTGTAACCAGCCAAACTGCTCCTTAACCTTCAAAAAACGCAGAATGTTGAAACTGCACTTGAAGCATCATGAAGTGCCAACTAAATTCAAGTATGTCTGTAGTACTTCAACATTATGTGGTCTGACATAAAATATGGCATAGATTTGGCTGTAGTGTAACGAGACTCATTCCCTTTTGTATTGCGAGTTAACAAAATGCCAGGCTCCAGATCCCGATAAGTCTGTCAAAGAATATGGCCTTTCCAGTAACAAGCTTTTAAAGCTCTTGTGGGGGATGAATGAATGAATGATAAAAGGCTGAGTGGGTGGGGCCCCAGTGTGTAAGTTAAACCTTTTTTTCTGCTTGTCCCTGATGGGATACCTAGGTGTTCAAAGGGCGTGTGCGCTGCCACTTTCGACTCGCATGTTGCCCGCAAAGCTCACGAGAAGAAACATGCAGGTTGGTCTTTCATGCTTGGTTGGGGTCCTTTCATCCTCCATACCTTCAAATTCCCTTAGAAGTCTTAACTATAATTGTATGTACATCTCTAGTGAACAGCCATGGTTCACGTGGAACCTCAAAGGGTCTCCAGAAGGGAGACAACTGATGATTGTATGATTTGCTGATAAACTCACCACCCTTGTTGTCTGGTTGCTGCAGGTTACCGTTGCCCTCATGTAAACTGCCAGGTGATCGAACACACCTGGGGAAAACTTCAGAAACACATGGCCAAACATCCAGGTAAATCAGTTGTGTACAACTTCAGACCTTTTTTTTTTTTTTCCTTTTTTTAAATTTATTTAACATTTCTAAAATGTGTTTCAGCCACGTTTGCATGCCAAGCATGTAAGAAGGTGTTTAAGAAAGTGGACGCTCTGCGGAAGCACAAACGGATCCATGCTTCCCATAAGCCTGTGTTGGTTTGTCCCAGAGACGACTGCCAGGCCTACTTCTCTACAACCTTTAACCTGCAGCACCACATCCGCAAGGTGCACTTGGAGCTCCTCAAATATAAATGCTCCTTCCCGGACTGCCCACGCATGTTTGCTATGCGGGTAAGAAACACATCTTCTATTACTACTCCCTGGGAGGAAAGAATGTTAATAGAAAATTAATAATCCAATTAGGACACCAAACCAATCTACAAATAATTTCTAAAACCATGAGCCTTCAGACAATGAAACACATTTCACAGCCATGTTCTGATGTACAAAGTTTATAATTGTGTATTAATTATGGGTTTGTGCTATCCCACAGGAGAGTTTAACCAGACACCTGCTTCGCCATGACACATGCGCCACTGCTCTAAAGGTAAGTGACCTCTGTATGCCACAGTGCAGTTGTGGACTAAAGCATCATTCAGCAGTGATGTAAAGCTTTCTGGCCTGGGGACTATTGATTTTGGATTTCCCTTTAGATCTGTTGAAAGCCGACTCCCGCGTTTGGGCAACTGAAGGGAACAGTCGGCTTGAGAGTTTTAAGTCATTATGTTAGGGAACTGCAGATATATTTGTTTTCAAACAGGGGGCTATGCAAAAAAATTGACATCAAACTGCAACAGCTAAATGTTTATAAATATTTCAACAGAAACGTCAGCGTCCTAAAAAGTCCTGGCAGAAGCGTCTGGATGGACACCATCTGCCCCTTGTGGAGGAAAACTTGCGCCGCCTCTTTGCTCTGCGCATGCGTATCTCCCGACGTGCCAAAGTGGAAACCAACCTCTCCGGCCTCTTCAATGAACGCAAGATCCCTCATTATGTTGACCCAGAAGTCAACCTGCGCAATCTGTTTGGCATCAAAAAGCCTCGTTCGTTTGAGGAGAAGCCTGAGGTTGCACAACTGAAAAGTTGTAATGAAATCCAGGCAGAGTAATTTTTTTTTAAATTACAACTTTCAGATAACTTTAATGTCCTAAGTTAAACTATTTTTCTGTCATTTTGAGGAATATGAAATTGGGTCCCCTTGGTTTAGGTTTTTTTTAAATGTAGCTGGCATACATTAAAATATTTGAATAAAATATTAGTCATTATTTGACAAATTACTATAAGCGTTTGAGACTTTCAAAGAGTTTTTGAAGATATCAGGTTTGCTCATTTTGTAACATTGCACTTGTCGACCCAATAAAATAATTTGTATTTTGATTGAATTGTCAGTTTAATCATTTACGTTAGGTTTGGTTATACAGTGTTAAAAGGTGTCCTGTTGGTAGCAGTTGCTGAAGAAACATAGTGATTTTTTTTTAAAGTAGGCTAATATAAATGTGTCAAAGCGTCTCATAGTTGGCACTCTGAAACAGCCGTTATCAACTCTCTCATATTTGGCCTCACACAGAGCTATAGAGATTATCTATCTCTCTGGCCTCACATATTGCTTGACATTGAACATGTTGGAGTTGATTAAACATGAACAAAGGACTGCACATGAGTCAGAGCTGAGTCACTCAAAACATGACACTCTGGGGGTGGATGACACTTTAACCACAAAGATGACTATCAGCTTCACAGCTATTCACCTGAGGTTAAATTGATGCATTTTCCTTGTGAAAATTGAAAGATTCAAACGAGTATATTATGCTTGGTGTTTATAAATTCTATACATTTGATAAATTGAGGGATTTCTAGCGTCTACAGCTGTGGTCCTGCTTTTATTATAAATGATTCGCCATAATTTTACATTTACTTATTCACCTAAGTAAAACTACATGGTAGTTTCTGCGTTTTGTTGGTTAGAAATAACATCACAGGATATCAAGCTGCTTGGCTGCAATAAAATGGCAACAGTTGAATCGCTATTCAGGATTGTCAACTTGCAAAACATTTGAGGTAGAATATCCTGAGAACATCGATGCTACTAGCTAACTTAATTAACCAGAAGTGAAAATGAACAGCATTTGGCTGAAGTCTAAAGATATTATCGAAAATAATTCAGGTTATTCAGCAAACAAAATCACAAATAAGAGCCTAGATATTAAGATAAGTAGCATTGTGAAAGTAAACTGTTTAAAAATCATGAAGACCCAAACCTTTCTTATTCTATGGTTTATTGTACATGCGCGCGGAGAGGTGACGGTGAATAGGAACTCATAGAGCACCGTAGAGGAAGACATGCTGGAGGAGGTAAGGCTAAAATCTTTTAAGAAAGCTTTAATGTTGCACCTACGTTTGTGGAGGACTTCCGTTGCAGTCAGGCTACCGACTACGAGATGTGTTAAAACCAGAAATAATCCAGTGTTTTACAACCGGAGTTGGGTTTTCAGAAAGGTGTGTAGGCCTATTAATATTATTTTTAAACAAATCTGTCCACTTGAGAAGCCGAAATAGATGTGAAATGCTTCCATTCTGCAAAAAGGTAAGTATTTTGAGGACCTTGGTGGGCTATAAGGCCATTGATGTCTTGACTTTACTTGTTTTGGTAGGCCTTTATCTATCATTGCAAATCAGATTAATTAGATAAATCAGTGTTCATTTAAAACAAATATATCAGAATGTAAAAGGTTCCTTCACCCAGAGTAGGCTACTCTTAAACGCCTCATTTTTGTGTTCACAATTCAGTTTCTCCCTGGTCTACTGGAGCTATGCAGAGTCCATTTCAAAGCTTCAGCTAAGCTCTGTCACAGATTGTCAGTTTGAGTTCAGGCAGTGTTTTCACTGGTCTTTTTCTTTGCTGTGCCCAAGGTCATTCTCTTATAAGCCTCAGGCTGTATTCCTGCTTTCTTTAATGTGCTGCTGCTCTTCCTCCTTCTGTCCCATACATTAACCTATTCTTCAGCAGCTGAACTGAGAGCTCTGTCAGGCAGGAGAATAGTATACTTGTCAAACAGAAACATATTTATGCCTCAAAACCGGACTGTCTGTTAAATCCATAATTATCTTGCCTGTTGCATGTCTGGATCCTTTTTAAACTGTCACCAAGTGCAGATAAAAGCATAAAGCAGGCACTGAGTGCATCTTAAGATTGTGATATTGCCTTGGATGTTAAGCAACACTTTTAAAGTCAGCATGTCACTGCCAAGCAGGAATGTGAAAGGATAATCGTGTTTCTATGGGGATGCAAGGTAGTAAACAATGTTCCTTCCAGTCTTTGCTCTGTTTCTTGTTTTGTCAGTGGGGTTTAAGAACAAATTGGACTGTGTTTGCAGGTGTTTAGCAGGTGTGGAAAGTACTCAAGTTATTAGATGTTCCTTGTTGACTGCAGAGTAGATAATGATTTTCCAGATGGTGTCCCGGCCCAAGAGTGATGACGCTACCTGTTGTCAGGACTCACTAGTCAGGTCTGTACTACACCAGCAACACTATAAAAGTGAATCACGTTCAGTTAAATACAACCTCGACCTTTCTGGAAAGGCCAGGCCAATTATCCTCATTGCTAGAATGACCTTTGGTGTAACGTGTTAAGCAACTTGGACATATCAGAGCAGCACAAAGGGAAAATCAAAAAAATAGAAGAATGCACATCTAATTCATTGTTCATCATTGAAACATTTGATAGAAAATTCCCCTCTGCCATACTGTACTTTACCTTGATTTCAATTTATGTAAAAAAAAAAAATTAAAAGGCAACCCTAATGTAATGTTCAATAAGTAGATCTGTATTTTAAGCTGCTGATTACTTTTTGAAATTTATTTTTGGGCTTCTTTGCCTTTCTTTTGATAGGACAATGGATAGATTTTGAAATCAGGTAGAGAGACTGAGGAATGGGGAAAGGAGCCACCGGTTGGACTTGAACCCGGGCTGCAACCTTCGAGGACAGTAACCTCTGTACATGGGGCGCGACCTAACTGCTAGGCCATGAGAGCCCCTGATGATGACATTTTATCTGCAGAAATGGATAGTTTGCTTCCTTGATAAAGTTGTTCATACACATTTTATGACTCGGGTTTAAAAACATATCTCAGGGTTTTTACATAAATCTTACCTTTGAAGCATAAATTGTGGGTGTTGCAAATTTCCCAGTTGTTTTACCCACCCAAGGACAAAAATATAGGCTAGCAATAAACCATTTGAAACACTGATTGTGAGTCATCTGTATCAAGGTGACAAAGCTTCTGGCTGAAATTGCTTCGACCCACAGGAGCAAGTACTTACCGAGTGGCTCCAAAGGCAACAAAATGATTCCACAAACTTCAGCAAATAACATCACTTTAGTATTTAACGCTGAAATAACAAACCGTCACCAGAAGCTCTTTCTCTGTGATATATTTTTTACAGACCTGCCAGGAAACAATGATGAGTGGTGCCTTTCAGTATTGAAAAACACAACTGCTTTAGTGAAAATGAGTTTGAATAACTGCATCATCCACCATAGGAACAGGTTGTCATTGTAGGTATGTTTTATGGCAGTAAAGCGGATTTGATGACATGGTTAATCTTTATAGAGCTTTAAACCAAGAACATAGTTGAACAAAACTTTAGAAGCTCATAGTAGTAATAACAGTCTCATCATGTATTCCTCACAGTATTCTTATTGAAGAAGTAACCCACATTTCTCTTTTCCTCATTCAGAGATCATAAAAAGGCAATCAGAGAAGGAGAGAAAACGTTGCCTTAGAAAATCCCGAAACAAGGAGATAAAGTGAAGTAGGTTAACCATACAGTCGTCATGCCCTGATTTAGCCTGCTTCCTCCAGAATAGATGACCCAAAACCTCTTCTCCCCTCCCTTTTCTCTTTTTTTCCCATGGCCCTATTTGAAGACAGCTTTTTGTAGCTGTGCCACCACTGCATGCTTGATAAACTGACAGGATTAACAACATAAGCACAAAATAAGGAGGCTTGCAGGTGTAAACATGCTCGGCAGTGTGACACTGCAGCTGTTTGGGAATTAAGCATCAGATCTGATGTAAGACTATATGATACCTTGATAGATTCATTATTTTTAAATCACACAAAAACATGTTAGCTTGAACACAGTTTAATAAGTCATGATACTAGTAGGCCACAGACCATGTAGCTGTAGTTTTAATTTAGCAGACAGGACTCTGTATGAATGTTTGGACTACCTTTAAACAGCAATCCCTCTGATACTCGTTGAAATATTTCAGTTTAGTGGACCCAAAGTCGGACAGACATCATACTGTCTCTATAGAGAAATGCTTCTAGCACATCATAAAATACAGATTGGGACTTAAGAGATATGTAGTCTTTAAACTCTACCAATTGCAGCTGAGGCACCAAAGGTCCACTTGTTTTTGTAAAGAGAGATAAAGGTGTTTTTTTTTTAACACTACACACTAACTGTTACATTATTCTGAAAGGAAATCAGAAAGACCAACATGACCTTACAGTCCTTCAGATTAACCCTTTCATTTCTACAGTCCTGAACTCTGACCTTTGGGTGAACATAACACATGAGAGTGTGCTAAATCAATCAAATCATTGCCCCTTACCTCACTATGTTTTTTTAATCAGATGTGATACTCTTCATGAATGTTTGAACAGTCTAAAAGGGAAAGTTTGGCCCCCTGCTATGTTGTGTCTCTGCCCACAGTCAAAACTAATTAGGCTATGTTAACAATCCATGACACACATATAAATTAGCTATTGAACAAAAATCAGATAGACACAAATAGCATCACAGTGTATCTTTATCTGTCGAAAATCATTGAGTCCTCAATATTGACTATCCAAGCAGGAGGTCCAGGTTCCTAGGAAACAGGATCGGGCTCAGCAGTGGTCAGGACTCTCAAAGTCATTCAAAAAGTGGTAGATTGATCGTGTTTGTTTTAAGACGACTTTGACGTTGTGTTGGGAGCTATTAATCGAGAGAAAAAGCTTTCTACTCAGTTGGACCACTGCTTAATTGACCATTTTGGTGTGAACATTTGGTCTATTGGCATCATCCTCTGGTTGTAAAAGCCCCCCTGTGACCTACCATCAGCAGTAGGCTGTTTATCATCTTTTCTTCATCATTTAATCACGTCACATCATACATCAAAGCTCTCCTTTGCCTCTCTGCTGTATGTCTTCAGGACTCTATTTGTCTTAGGAAGGTCTAATTTTCTTTGCAAATGTTCCCTTTGCTTCCCCTGTTGTCTGTTATCTGTGATCCTTGCAGTTTCCCTACCTGTCCTTGTGGAAAACTGTAAACACATAAAACCATGAAGAGGTGAGATAGTGGCAGTGGGTATTTATCTTTTAGTGTAACTAATCCTTTGTGCCTTGGTATGGTGCAGATCATTTAGTGCTGCAGAAAGTGAACAATTCATTTACATCTTCACAGGCTGAGGGAGGATTGATGCAGGTTAAAAATAAGCCCTATTGTTTCTTCACTGTTACAAGGATTTGCACCACAGAGTCTAAAAAAACCCCTGACATGATTTATCTTGGCATGCTTTCAGAGTCATAGTGATCAGATTAGATGATATTTTCTCAGTCATTGATCTATGTTGCCTGGGATCAGACAGAAACAACAGTTAGGGTTGATTACACTTCCTTTTGTTGACACCCAAAGTTGTCCTTATTTCCTCATGTTTGCTCCTTCATCAATCAAAGCTTCATGCTCCAGCAGTAATTAAAAGTGCTGCAAGCGAGCAATCAGCTAATGTGACAGCCACCTTGTTTTACAACAGCTTAAAATAAAAGACGAAATTTCTGTCCATTACGATCATTCATCTAAGCTGCCAAAAAGTGAGAACCTGATTAAATCAATCTTGACGCACACCAGACCCCCCATCCTGGTTTTACTCGTCCTTCATTAGCTGGAGTTTGTGTCTTACATGTACCATTTGAGCAAAGAGTTACTGATTGATTTTACCCTGCTGTTTAATCATTGTAAAGGAGAAAGCACACAGATCAGCAGGGGGGCCAGACTTCAATTAACAGCCATGTAATCCTCAATGATTAGTTTTCATGAGCTCGACAGCATGAGGGGAGAATAAGGTTACAATGACATGAAGCAAAAGTTGTTTGCAGTTTTGTATGAGAGTAACTTTAGAGACACCTTCAGGGAAAATGAGCTTTCATATGGCAAAAAGTAATTCAGCTGGGATCAAATGTAGAGGAAGCTCAGCAGAGAAAAATAGTACAAAAGACAAAACAGAAGATAGCAACTGTTGAATATTAAATGAAATACAAAGACACACCTCATTGTGGGCTGACAAATCTGTTTTTGGTTCACATGAATTCTTATGCTGTAAATTAAATTTCTGCCACTGCTATTTTCTTGAATAGTTTGAGGATTTGAGAAATGCAGTCTTTGACCTCCTTTTCTAGATTAACATGAGTACCACCACTTTAATCTGTCTATCTGTCTCTAGGCTAAATATGTAGCCTGGAATCCGATGGCTGATATGTAGGTGCCGCCATCTTGCGGTGGCTATCAAGGTGATATATCTGCTGCTGACTGTGACAGCAGCATAGATAGTTGGATTAAAGGTATAATATGCAACATTTTAAACATTAATAAAGAAGATATCAAATACAACCTAACTAAATTAGTGACTCAGGTTTTAAATAATTACTTTAAAAAAAAAGAGTGAATTCAAAGTCCCTCAGGGCTTCTTGTTCTCAGCTCTGTGTGTTCATACAGGACGGCACAGCGCTTCCTTCAGCTTATTTTTTGCTTCACTCAGAGGCTTTCTGACATATTTCATTCACATGAACCCCTCCCTGTCCATCCGTTAGCTACATTAGCGATATCTTGTGCGCAAAAGGTACTATTTTTTTGACTTTTTGGGACTTCAGGGGCTCTGTAGTTAGCCCTGCTACCAAGCGGGATTAGAGAAGGCCCCGCCCACTCAGGAAACAGCTTTGTTTGGTCTGAGAGACCGGTGCAATAGTCGGCTTTTAACATATATACTCTGAATTTCCCATAATTTACCTGCTGCTGATAAACGTACTTTACTAAGGTGATTTTAACATTATAGATTTGACGTATTATAGATGGGTTACAAATGGGTTGCATTATACAACATTATTCTTCTCGCTAGTTAGCTTAATCAGTTAACAGCTACATTTAATCGCCAAAGACCTGTTGCGTTGTGAAATATTTTTCTAAAGACATTCATTAAGAATGTATTTTCTTTCCTTTTTTTGCTGATACAACTCGTCTGTTATGATTACACGCAGCTCCTATCTGATTCTGATGCTAGTAGAGGAATGTTTGAGATCACTGCATTAATGGATGACTGGTGATGAACAAAAAAAAACATCTACATGTCACTAAGAGAGGGCCAAATTATTAATAATTGTAATATTCTTAATCCTGGAGAACATCTTTCTTTTTGTGGACAATTGTTGAAGTTACACTCCCTGTTTCTGTCCAAAGTTAAAGTTTGTCACGACTTTGTTCTTCCAGATGTTCTTTACATCGTTCTCAAAACTAAAGTTACATAAAGTTCCAGCTACATTAAAACCTTAATTCCAATTTGTATTTAACTTCTTTGACCAGAATATCAAAGGTAATTTGGCATTAAGATTGTGTAAATTCCCAAGACTGAGCTCCAGGCTCTGAGAAACAGACAAGGGCTTCTTCTTGTCCGTCCTCATCATTTCATGTATCTGCTGACTAGCGTAAAGGTCAGTTTTGTAGAGAGAAGGATGACGCGAGTTGTTCACCATAACAGCTCATGTCTGTGTGTGTGTGTGTGTGTTCGTGTGTGTGCGTGCGTGAGTGTGCTGCAGCAACTCCAGCTCATAGACCAGTGCTTACTGATGCCTTTGGCTGCGAAATCTTGGGAGATAGAAGAAGAGCAACTGGGAAGAAAAAGAGAGAGAGAGCAGTCCCAGTGGGGCTGGTGAAGCTCATGTTTCATTAATGGAGCGTATCATGCAGTTTGTGTGTGTGTGCATGGGGCGATCCAGGGTCACAGTTTACTCTAATTAGCGGTAGAATGTTTTAAACAAATGTAGGGCAATCACTGATTCACAGGAGCGCGGCCTCCACGTTAGTCTACATCTAATCAGCGGTGATCAGCAGGGGAGCACAACCGGGCAAGCCGTGCGATGCTAATAGCAGGAGGCGCTGAAGAAGAGTGATGAGTCAGGAGCCGGTTTGAAACATCAGTCATCATTACTGACTGAGTGCTGAATCACAGTCAAACCAACATCTCCTGCTATTTTTTTTCTGCTGAGGGACGGTGAAGCTATAAGCCACTCTGCCTATCTCCTTCCTCGCCTGTCAGTCAATTCCAATCATCATAACCTGTGATTCTGGTCTGGTCATGGAGGCACTAACCTGCAAGGCCACCTTTCTGTCTGCCAGTCCATCCTGTCTCTCTGCTTGCTGGTTGGGCTTTTCTTAGCTTCATCTTTTGCTTTCCAGCCAGTCGCATCCTCTGGGAGGTTCACTGGAAGAATTAATCAAGTGCTCAGAAAAAAAATTCATCCATCTGCACTCTACTAACCCACTGATTGAGAAAGACACCAAAGTCACACATGTGTTGCTGTTAGGGTTTTGTTTAATAGTACTCCATACTTATATTACACAAGCACAAACTGTCTTTTTTTCTATTCCAGCAGAATGTCTCAAGGGATCAGTCAGTCAGTCAGTCAGTCAGTCAGTCAGTCGGTCTACCACTCTGGTTTGGACAGAATGATCATGACAGCTGTTAAATCCATTGACATGATTTTTGGGAAAAAAAACACGTTTTTCCTGGAGGATAAATTTCACTGACTTATTTGTGATACTTTTCCTCTGGCATTACCATGAGGTCAACATTTGTGGTTCAGATTAACATGACTTGATAACTATGGGCGAATTGATCATGATTAGCTGTAGACGTTCAAGCCCTTAAGGATACATTAATATGACTTGTTGATTTTATTGACTTTATTTTCCTGTAGGGCAAACTTCTCACTGAATATTTTGCTTGGGGGTCTTTACACACATAATGTTGTACAGCTGGGGCATCTTCACCCTTCTCACAATTCGATTTGATTCGACATCACAGTGAATACTCAGTTTTCTATATTCCTGCACCTGGCTACTTTTTTTTTTTATCAATGAAGACAAGCAGTCAGAGAAATATGAATTCCTGTTTTTATTATTTAGAAAGTGGTTTAGAAATCAATGTCAACAATTATGTCCTTTCATTGCAAACCAAAATAAATACATTATATAGCAGCTGCAGCTGGACAATCTACAAGCAACGTCAGTACTGTTGGAAATCAACTTTTTCGCCAACCTGCCACTTTGGCTTGTGGATTTAAAAATCTACCAGCCACCCTTTCTTTTTTTTTCCGAACTGTATACCGGCCTAATGTAGCCTATAATGACATATAACAGCGATAATACTGCGTACAGCGCTATTGAGCCACCATGAATCACCGCGGTGGGAATTCCTTCATGGGACAGCCCTAGTTATAAGTACAAAGTATGTCCCGTAACAATCACTGGTAATAATTTAAGTGACTGATCACAAACATGCTCCATGAGTCTTTGATCTCAGTGCAGATGCTTGGGTGTAAGTTCCTGAAATGTTAAGACACATAACACTCCACTGCAAGAAGTTTGTGAAGAACAAATAATTTGGTAGACATGTCTGTGCAATTGGAATAAAAGAACATTCATAATGTCTTTTTCTCAATGTTATGATAGAAACTGCTGTCCCTCAACATGACAAATGCATGCAAAGATTGAGAGCGACAAAGCAAACAGTCAGCTAGACACAAGAATAATGATGTTCGTATTCTCTTAAAGGCTCAATGAATCAGTGTTCCAATCTCCCAAAAACACTTTGTGTATCTTTCTGATGTCTCTCTGCTGTTTTGTCATACAGCTCTCCTTGATCCCTGATTTACGCTCCATGTTGCTGGAAAGACCGACGCATCATGTTCTCTAAGCTCTTTGAAAAGACAGTCAGTGGTCACTGCAAAGGTAGCCTGGATTTTGTCTTCCTTCAGTTTTGTTCTTTTACAACTGTCTGCACCTGATGCTGCTCCAAAATCTTGTCGTGTTGTGGGCCTTTGAGGTTTTATCTATTAAACAATCATTTGCATTTTTATGACATTTGTATTTGAATATAGCTATAGGAAAGCAAGCTATTACAGTTGGGATGAATTGACGGACCTACGTACACGCCCCTGTGACGTCTATAAACTGTACGCTTGTGACAGCATTTTTTTTATTGCTTTTTGTCTCTATCTCTGTGTGTATGTACTTTTGTGTTAGAACAGAAGCTGGATGTCAAAGATAGATGGTTGCACTGTATTTATTTCTGTGTGGGTGAAGAAGAAAGGGTAATAGTATGTTGTACTCGCAGCTGAGATAGTGCTTTATGCTTCTGTCAGATGGTATCAGTGAAAGGTGTGTGTGTGTTTTAGTAACCAGCGATTATCTGCTATTTCTAGAATGACTTTCATTTAATCAGCTCAACTTTTGCAGTTGGATTTCCCTGACAGCTTGTTTTGTCATTATTTGCTTTCCTTCAGCGATTGCTTGCATTCTCTCACTAGAAACACAAAAGGTGAAAATTACACCAGTGAGTAGACACACCAGTGTGTGTGTGTGTGTGTGTGTGTGTGTGTGTGCGTGTGTGTGTGTGTGTGTGTGTGTGTGTGTGTGTGTGTGTGTGTGCGTGCGTGCGTGCGTGCGTGCGTGTGTGTGTGTGTGTGTGTGTGGATTGATCTGTTTGCTCAGGCTTTCAGGCAGGAAATGGGGAACAAACAGTATGTGTTTCTTTTCCACATGAGAAGCTACACACTGTCCCTCATGAAGTATTCCGCGTGATTTTACAATGCTGCCATTTGTGCGAAAGAAGGACCAAGTTTGTGTAACGTAAATGTGTTTTTTTCAGTTCTTATATTTATTTTAGAATTCAGGTTCTGAATTATGCAATATTCAAATATCAATAAAGACTTCTAAGGACCCAAAGAAGTCAGCTTAATAAATTAAACCAACTGTATTTTCAAAAATATTCTTTGAGTAAGAAAAGGGTCAATAAATCTGATGAGAGCTGCCAGTAACATTTGCTTGGCGTAGATTGGAAGATGTTTTCTAGAGTTGATGTACAAAGGTTAAGATTAAAAACATGTTGGCTGATTTCAAGGATTTGACATATGGAGGGTGCCTTGCCTACATAAGAATATTTGAATATGTAGTGATTGTCTTTCACTGCCTTTTGTGTAGCTTAGCCGTACTTTTCAGAGCTAGTTGCTGCTTTCCATTGTGTGAACACTTACGCTCATGTGCTCACAGATACTGAACTGCTGGGAGATATATGAAAGAGATGTAGGTCGAGCATTGGAAAAAAAAAAAACATTTGCATAGAAGATACCTGAATAAAATGTGGGCCTTTTTGAAAAAGAAAATGAGAAGTCTGGCTCTACAGTTTGAGAACAGGAACTCCAATTCAAGAAATACTGAAAGAGAATCCTAATTATGTTTTTCTGCTACTGATTATGTTGTTGTTGGTGTCAACAAATCCTCAAAAATGTAGACTTCATTCTTCGACTGTTGCTACCCATATCGGTGAAGGAGGTTCTACAGAGGAAAGTTGAGCTTGGCTGTATCGTTCAGGGTCAGTGCCAGAGTTTGATCCTTTCTGGGCTGAAGTGGGACTACTGAAATGTTGCAAAAATTCATCCGATTCTCCAACTTTAACACAAACATTACCATAAGGACCTTTGCATGGTCTTAAGGATCAGAAGCTCTGAGCTAAGTTAACTGTTTTCTGTTTACTTTCAGTTGTGACTCTTTACTAGAGAGGCCTATATAAATTAACATACTGATTGTAATCAGAACTCACAACCAAGCCGCTCACAGTATGCATATGATCATCGCACTGAGCTTGTGGCTTTGAGCTGTCAAGTTAAACTAAGTTAAACTTGTTCTTGCCTTTCATATTGTTATTCTGGTCTACGCCCAAACCACACTAACCTCCAAAAAGCCTGCAAAAACAGTTTGATGTTAATTAAAAAGAACCGCAAGGATGACGGGAAACAGAGGAGGAACACAATGTTCTGAGGTGGAATCATTGCTCTCTCTGTGTCTCTTCATCATGTTTCTCCATCTCTGTCTCTCTCTCTCTCTTTCTCTCTCTTTCTGTCTGTCTCTATTGATGTTACGTCTCCCTGTTCACCTGATCCAGGACAGAAGGCGTAGAGGCTGTTAGTCCTGACACTCGCTAGAAGGCACCTCGAAAAGGTCATGAGATGTAATAATACCACCAGGGGACATTCTGAATAATGATAGTGGACATTTATTATACAGGAGTACAAGCAAACCCCTGCAGGCTCTGTGCAGGGCCGGCCAGATATGTAGCTGGGCCACATTTTAGAAATAACCACATTTACACCAGGCCTTAATTGTCGCCCTCCCGTCGCTTTACCGATGTTATGGCCGACATTATGGTGAGCAGACTGCAGAAATGAGGCCTTATTAAAAGGCAATTTTGCTTTAAGCAGCTCCCTAGCCACCTTAGCTGTATCTCCAAAATCAAATATGGAGAGTGGAGTGCAGACTGAGCCCTTTAACATGAACTTTAATCATATGTCAGAACAAGCGTAAAGTAAATAGTAATTTCCTTGTTTGCTTCTCTCAAAGTAAATTCTGAGCCAGACTGATGCAACAAAGAGAGACATCGACATGAAGGCAGTGACAGAATCAGAGAGAGAGAGAAACAGTAAGACGGAGCTAGAAGATTAAGTGAGACAGTCAAAGGAAAGGGAGAGGTTGAGGGTCTGTGTAAACGTCTGTAAAGTGCGAGTAAGAAAGAAGGCAGGGAGAGATTGAGAGCGCAAAATCGATCCCGAAAAATGAAACGAATGGATTGAGGATGGAGGGGTAGATTGGACTGTTCAACAACGCTTTCTCACACTGGCAAATTTTCATCAACCTAAGAGGGCTCTCCGTCCTATGAGTCACAGCAGATGGGCAGCACTGTCAAGTGTTTATAGACGTCCAGCAGACACTATTGACGGTGAAACTCGGCCAATTCATCATCCACCAGAGATCCCTTCTGTCAAAGCACAGGCTATTGTTTACCTGGTGTTAGCTGTGCCAAACAAAAACAAGTTTGAAATCCTGAATCAATAACTTGGACAAGTTAAGTTGGCCTTAAATATGAAGAAAGTCTGCCAAAAATGAAAATTGTGCCTAAAATAACTAAAATCTCAAAGCAATGTTACAACTAAACCTTAAGGTTGACTACTGATTCTGTATTTGACTATTTACTTTTTGTTTCACTCTTAAGCAGAATTCAACGACGCTAAACAGCAACAGATCTGCTCCATCTGTCTTGTATTGCAGTTCACTTACAGTATTACTACACTCACTTTCAAAGACAGCAGAAATATTAACAATAGTCTAACAATAAGTCTGACCATTGGCTGCATCAGGCTGTCTTGTCCGTATCTGGTCCTATACTAGCCTTTCAGATTGTGCAAAAAAAATCAGTTTATTCCGTGCATGGGCCAGATTGAGATACAGTAAGTTTCTATAGCCAGAATATGTTGACTAATCACATACCAGCAGGCTTTATATGCAGAAAAACAGTCTGTGTGGAGAGCAAGAGGGGCAGACTGCATTAGACGTAATGTAATGCCGGGACCCATCTGCAGTCTCCTAATGACGATTTAGCGTTTTATTAGTCTCACTAAACAGAAATTTTAACATAAGTTCAGCCAAAACCTGCTTTTAGATGGTCAGGGTACTTCTCAGGGTGCTGGCTTGTCCTTGCAAAAAGACAGCTGGCTGTTGTGATGAGGACAGGTTGTTCTGCTACCTGGTTTGCACCCTTTTCATTTTTTAGTGGTTTCTTACTTAGGAAGCCAAAATACATTTATCTGCTCACCCGACGACAGCAACATTTTTTATGTGCATGCCGTCTACTTTAGGCCATAGATTGACTCAATCATCTTCAGAAGTATCTCATTACCTCTTTGAAAATGGTAAACCATTTATTCCACTTATGTAGTATTTTCTATAGGTGTTGTAAGTGCATATTCAGATGGAATACAAGGTGAACTTAAGACACAGTATGATTGCCTGTTAAGAAAGATGCACTCCTCTGCACAGAAAATTGAACTGGAAAACAAATCTTTTTCATTTTCATTAGCTTAAAAAACAGATTATCCTTGTATAGTTGGCTCTTGCTCCATCAAGCTATGCAAAATCAAGTTGACAACTCAATTTCACAAAAGAACATAGGTCATTTAGTAAAAAAAAAAAGGCAAAAAGAGTGTTGTTTGATTTTATTTGGTAAAAGTCTCCAGTTTTTAGATGTGTGTGATTTTAAAAAAGGTCCCATTACTCTTCCTCCCTTGCCATTGTGTTGTGTATTTATTGCTGATGGGTTTTCAGCAACCTTTTGGTGCACACAAGGGTCTGTCTGTTGATGGATGATGGTATATTATACATGGACGTCATTGAAGCTGGGCATTAAAACAGCTTTATTAAGCAGCTCTATGCTATCTCCTGACGAAAAAAAAGGCCATGAATATGATTACAGACACACAAAAAACGTCAACATTACATGCCTACTGCCATACAGGCCGACATAATTAACAGCATTCATACATGCACGAGTATCTTAATGAACTAGCGTGCAAATCGTGTCAGACTGTGGACATGAAAAGGGCGCACAGTGTTTTGTAAAGATCTTTTTATTGAGGTACCTGGCCAATCAAAGACTCTGGACTCAGAATACATCCAAACAACTACTTTACATTTTTCATTTCTCAAAGGTGTGGACATGTAATGCTACATAAAATTAAAATTGCAGACGCAATGTGAGATTTACGTGATAAAATCATAAATCCAGTTCTGCTTTGACACATTTTTCTCCGTTGCTGCTGCTGTGTCGTTCATTTATTTCCATGTGTGATATTGACTGATTTCAGAAACATCTGACACACAAAGGCAACCATCAGCCTGAAGAGCTCCATAGGGAAGTGTAGTTCCAAATAAAGAATGGTTCAGTACAACAGCAATCACTTTGAAGGACATACTTCAACAAAAAGGACAACTTATTCCAACAACGTAAATGAAAGTGCTATTCTCGCTATTACTAGAAGATAAGCTTATTTCTCACAGTCTCTAAAGGCTTTCACATACACTGAAATGTGGACTTAAGAAGGATAGTATCAGCTAGATGATCTCGGTATGCTGGGGGAAAAAAAACACAAGACACATTATTTTACTATTTTCAGTGCCATTATTTTGCTGTTTTATTCTGTGCTCTGAACCTTCAGTTTTCTTCGTTTTCTCGATCTTTCCCTTGTGAAATTCTTCTGACAGTGTCCTCTCCTTGGAACACGATGTTCTTTTAAAGGAATTCATCAGATTTGTTAAATAAGCAATGGACGAATAATTCACTGGAAGTCGTAACCATGAAAAGTTGACTTGCATGCCTTCGCATCATGTCAGATCTGACGAGGCACATCAATAAAGAGAGGACAAGACAGGCCAAACAGGAGGGAGAAGATGGAGATGACAGTTTGACAGTTGATCGATGATGACTTGGGCATACATGGTTACATCACTACCTGAATGCTGTCCACTGACTCATAAAGGCTCAGCCCTGATCAACGCTCCTTGTCTTCCTCCTTTCAAGCGTCCATCGCTAGACTGTAAGTAAAAGTTGCTCATCGTGGTCAGAAATGTTCCACTCTGTATTGTTTTTCTGGCAGACTGGCATGCTTTATTTCAACGTTCTTGCACTTCCAGACTTGCAAGTTCCACCCTGCTTTCAAAAAATCCTCCTGAATCATCTCTGCCTTTAAAAAAAAAACATAGAGCCCAGAGAATCACTGCTGTTTCTGTGTTATCAACAAGAAACAACACATCATGATGTATGCCTAAATGGAAAAGCCACAAACAAAAAAGCAAGGAAGCATTTTCACTAAATTCCTGGAAGTTTGAGCTCCTGGCTTGTTTAATAAAAGATCAAGTTTCAAACATGATTGATTTTTTGTTCCTCTGACCAAAAAGTAAAAGATCCTGGTGATTTTTTGTACCATATCTTCATTGTTATTTCTGACTGAGAAATTGACATTTTTTTTAGCCCTCAGATCCTCCAATTTGTCCTTTGAAAATCTCCTCATTTCTGCACTCTCAAGCTGGTGAGCGCAGTAATAAGTCAGCCTGACACTTTTGAAGCTTTTTGAATCATGTGTGCTCCTTTCATCTGATTCTGCCATCTTTCTGAGAGGCAGTGGCTTCTCAGGCTGGCAGTGGTTGTCCTTGGTGAGTGCCTCCAGTCGTGAAGCATGAAGCTTGTATCCATATCAAAGCCAGAGACCCTGACATGTGCTGAAAAAAATCAGTTATATGAAAGAAGAAAAGGACAGTGACAGGACTCAGTGACAGTGACACATTTGTAGATAACTCTCTGATGAGGAAACCAAAATGAGAATCGGTTTCTGGCAAGCTTATTTAGAGCCTTTGCGCTGGTGTAGCCTTTGCTAACTAAACATTGATTTTTGTATCAGAAAGGAAACTGTACTAGAATGCAGAGAAAAAGTTCCATTCTTAGAGCAGGACTGCAGTCTAGACTGTTAAAGACAGTAAACCAGTTCACCTGTAAACTATTTGTTCTTCTGCAGTTTCAGTTCTATGCAGAGTGTGTGTTTTTCATCCGCTTTATCTGTGTTTGGTTTGAAGTCAGTCAGGACTGGCTGGGAAGACTGCGGCAGTCTTTGAGCCAAGGCAAGGGTGGGGGAGGGCGGCTGGTAATAGTTTGATGAAGGGTGCATCCCAGGGGGGGAAATAGAAGAGGAAGGATGGTGATGCTCGCACAGAGGCTCAGATCTCCTCTATGGAGTCAGCTGGGACCAGCCCTCTCTTCTTGCCACTGCTCAGCTTCAGAAACACCTCACCATCTTCTAGCTTCCCCACACAGATCTAAAGGGGGGAGACAGACATTGAGTTGCTGTATTTTCTGTGGGTGAAAGACGCTGGAATATAAGACCAGACTGAACTGTCAGAAAATATTAGAAATGTAAGAAAAAAGACACATTCAAAGATCTTAAAAATGGTGGAGGGTAGCCTATTAGAGGAATTTCCAGCAGATATATTAATATGGGCAGAAAAAACGTGACTACGTATGTTGATCTTTTCCTATCATGTGAAAAAGCATTATTCAATTTGCTATGCAGTTAAAGAGAATTTACTACAGTCATTCAACGTCATTTATACCTAACAAAAATGAAAGCTCATGTGAGGAACTTTTGATTTGCATCGATTTTGGTGCCCTTTTTTGAAAAGTTGTATATCTTACTGTATCTTTTGCTGATCTTGTCTTGTTTTGTGATGACTAATCTCATTCTGCTTCCCTTTCACAGTATTACACTCAGTGTGAATCTTTGCTGTTCCACAACCAGCTAAAAAACCCTTACAGGTGTTTCTGTGACAAAGTAATTTAGAACAAAGGTAAACAATTAAAAAAATATCAATCATTTAACTACAATGTTGGAATGAGCTCCAGTGCACCGCATGACTCAACAAGGTTTGGATTGCCTTTAAACGTGACCCTGAATATAGTGAACCGTGTACTGATGTCCTGAAAGTCACAGAGATCATTTTAGTGTCACTCTTTGATCCCCTCCTGACCAGGATGTATTCTCTCACTCACCCATGGTGTGCTGGGATAGACCATACACCCATGTAACTCTACACAGGATAAAGTGATAACCACACACAAACCTTTTCACACATGCACTGCTCTCCGTATGGTTTACCTGGGATTCCTTCACGGCCATGTGACCTCTCTCTCGGTTGCCTGGGAGACCCTGGATGACCCGCCACACTCTCTCCCCTGGCCGCACCCTCTGCACAAAGTTGGCAGGAAAGAAACCAACTCTGTCGCCACTCTTACCCTGAAAACCACAGTATCAGTTTTCAACATCTGATACTTATCTGAGTGTCACTAGATTATACTGCAATAAGTCATTTCATCCCATACTCAGTGTTGATCAAATATTGCATTTGTGTTACAGCTCATTGATTGTCTAGTTTCTGATTCATTGTGTCTTTTTTTTTATAGATAAAGCTGGTCATTTGTATACAGAACGAATGAATGTCTAGTTTGACTGACATGTGCGTCGTGATCGGCTGAACTTACTGATAAATGCCAGTGTTGTCATCGCAAATCAGCAAAAACAAAGAGCCGTTTTGAAATTTAATGGACAATTAGGACCAAAGTGTGACAGATGGCAACACATTAAATCACATTCTGTGCAATGACAAAGTGTGAAAACAGCTAATAAATTACACAAATTAATGTGAAAGTCGCGTTTAAAGATTTTTCTTTTGGGGGGGGGGGGGGGGGGGTGTCTTTATATGATAGGACAGCTGAAGGTAGACAGGAAATGTGGGCAGCATGGGGACCAGGAATCGAACATGCCACCAGTGCGACAAGGACTGTAGCCTCTGTACATGAGGTGTCTACTCTCTCTACCAACTGAGCTAAACCAGTGCTCCGAAGGTTGTTTTTTTTTTAAATGCAAGCAAGGAATTGCTTAATCTTGCTGCCAGATTTGTGTCTGTATATTTACAGAAAAAGGTAACAGCAGAGTATGGCCCTTCATTTAAAAGCAGATGATGTCTGATTAAACCTCATTATGCAGCACTATTTCACTGTTTATCACCCTCTGCTTCAGGTGTTTGTGTGTTTATTGAGGTGATTCACAAGCTATACATAAGTAATGAATGGATGACTAACAAATTATACATAATTTAAAGTTTGCAGCAGCGTAGCTTTAAGATATTTAATGTCTGCGGTCTCGCCTCAGATGACCTAAGTGTGACTAAACACTGGTCCACAGAGAGAAGATTTACACTCTAAACTTCAGTCAAGTCTGAAGTTTAGTTTCATTTTCTGTGACTGAGACGCACACACGCACACGCACACACACACACACACACACACACACACATACATACATGTAGATGCACATTCATTTCCATTGGGAGCGAGTGAAGCTCATTATAGACTCAATAAAGAGCTCTTTGAGGTTTCAACACTAGTCAAGTTCATTATGTTAAACTCTCAGTAATTTTCTGAGAAAATTGTGTTCTATTTCTGTCTGAGCCTGACTGCATGTTTATCACAGGGAAAATGGAGCAGGTGTTCTACATTAAAGACTTGATTTACAGCCTTGAATAAACACATGCGCACAATAGATGCATGCATGCATATTTCCATACACTTAAATACACATTATTTGCATATCAACAAGCTCACAAGAAAACTCGCACGGATGTTGGCAAATGATTTATTACCCACCTTCCACCACTCTTCATTAGAGTCGTCGGTGACCTGCACCCGATCACCAGGACTAGAAGAGATAAGACAAGAGAGAAGATGAAAAAGAGGAGGTGATTAACGTGGAGAGGAAAAGGGGACGAGGAGACGAGTACAGGGTACATGATGGATAGATGAAGGGTGTGAGAGAGAGTCAGAGGCACAGCGAGAAAAGAACAAAAAGAGAGTAGAGTGCGAGCACAAAAGATAACATTATCAAACAGCCACAGCGAGCTGTTGTATCCACGGTAACAAAGCTGTTGAGGTTAAAATGACAATTAGTCTGTGTGTCTGTCTGCAGAGGTGACAGAGCAGCCGACACCAAAGTCATGAGGTCGACATAAAATATGACTCTGAAGTGCCACTGCAGCAGTGAAAGCTGAACCTGATCTGTAGCCAACCTCGCCTGCATGCTAATGATGCTACCAGTTTTTCATGAGACTTTTCTAAACACACTCGCACGCACACAGTGTACCCAATGTCCTAGATACTCAGGGAGAAACTGCTGTCCCAAATGCACCCCTGTAGGCTAAATTACGTCTCCTGGGTGTCTGCTCTCACTACTGCCCTATATGATCATTGTTACAAATACACACAAACGCACACAAAAAGTTTGTTACAGTTACGTAACTTAGTAACTAGGGTGAGACCCATATATATCCACTGTTCCTGGACACTTTTTAAAATATGAAAGTTAGGCCAAACTTTAATCATCTTTATCTGAGGTTAGTTGAAACAGCATCTTAGAGCTCTGTCTCAGAAACTACACTTTGATGATCTTCCAGTTGTGAGAAAGTTTGAAGACTTAAATAAACATTAATTCCAGTACCAACTTCTCTTAAGAGTAGACATACTAACAGTAGGATTGTTCAGTCTTTCTAAAATAAAAACTTTTTTTTGCAACACAGCCAAACTCTTATGTACAACTAACCATTGGACTAATAACCCCCCCAATCTTTCCCCCATTAAACCATAACCCTCGCAATTTTCAGAGCCCCCCTCTACACACAGAGACCCTTTTCAGACAGTTTTGACTTGTCATGTCATGGGAAAGCACAAGTGAAACAAGATCCATAAAGGATGGCTCTGTTAAGTCAAGCTTCGTAGTTGACCATGACAGTGATTACATGCACAGTACTGCGACTCTGACTGGAACTACGTGGTGGGCAGTCAATTTTTAGCTCAAAAAATGTGGTGTGGGGAGGGTCTTGTGTATACCAACATAATGTGCCTAATTCTTTCAAATGTTAGCTTTATTGCAGCAGATTGTACCATCATCTAGTATTAAAGGGGACATATTATACTCCTTTTCCACCTTTTCAAACAGTCCCCTGTGGTCTAAATGAAACATTTGTGTTGTGCTTTGGTCAAAGTATAACATGAATCAAGCACCAGAGGAGGTTTGTGACCCTGTATAAACCAGCTCTCTCAGAGCGCTCTGTTTTGGTGTGTGTCTCTTTAAATGTAATGAGCCCCCCCTGAGTTTTCCCAGTAGACATCACTCCTCTGTAGCGAGAATAAAAATGGCAGACCTGTTTTGCCCTAGGCTGGGGTTGGAGTCCATGGGTGGAGAAACCAGGGGAAAGGAGGGTATTTTTTTTTTACCAGAATCCAGCTTGTGATGTCACAAACTGAGAAAATTTGAAACGGAGCACTTTTCTCTGTGTGGTAAGACTTATGCAGACCACAAACAAAGGACTTGATGGATTTATTTCAAATTCTTTTGGTCGATAGACGCTCAGGTTACCCAAATATATGTTCAAAAACCCTGTAAAAGTGGATTTTCATAATATGTCCCCTTTAAAACATGTGCTGTATCTGAAATCAATCCCTGAATGACTCTTTAATTCATTGTCATGAATATTCATCACCATGTACAGATGTAGATTTTCCTGACTATTCCTTTCTGCATCTACAGAATTCAAAGTATTACATCGTGGGGTTGTAATTAGATAGATGTGCACCTACTTGGGACACATCTTTTTTTCATTCCATCGTGGGAATATTTCAAGGCACCATAAAGTAAGACTTCCACGATCAATCGCTTCTTGATCATGATAGGGCTACGAACATAATTCAGCACATCACAAAAAGAAGCTTGAAACACGATATTAAGAAAAACCATTTGATGAACAGGTTCCATGCATTCACAATCAGCATGAGGACAACCAACATTTGGTGTTCTTAATACCAGTCTGGCACCAAAGATCCTACTGTACCAGTACGTATAACTGGAAACACACATGAAAATCTGCAAGGCTTTTAAATTCAAACCACTTTAATGCTCATATTTTCAATAGATCCTAATTGTTCGTTTCTAGAATAAATGTATCCAGATTTTTCTGAGCATAGAGACCCATGACGCTTTCATTAGCTCACACATGTATTCTGTAGTCACACATGCAGAGCCACAGCACAGATGGCTGTTAATAGTCCCATGGATCTCCTACCTTTGTAAAATCTGTCCCCTACACACACACACACACACACACGCTCACACTCGCTCTGCCCTCATTTTACTGCTCTGTCCTTCCTGTCTCATCTTGTCCTCTTTTGTCTTTTAGTGTGGATATAGGATTTATTCTTCTCTATACACACTTGGATTTCTCCACCTGTTTCCCCAATCTTGTCTCTCTCTGCGTCATTATCTCCAGCTCTATGCCATCATCCCTCATGCCCATCCTTTCATCTCTCAGTTGTTCACTGTCTTCATCCTCTCCCCTGCAGGGCTCACAGCTCAGTCTCTAGCGCTACAAGGGGACAGTGACGAGCTTTGAGTTTATAATTAGTCTTCCTTAAGGGTGTCATGAACCATCCTCTGCGATTGGTGGGGACATTTTTTTCCTTGCAGGAATGACAGCCGGGGCAAAACACAGACAAAGCACATGCAATCACACAAACAATAGAGAAAAAAAACCCAATACAAAACAAGCAGACCTGTGTAGCACTCACATGCTTCCACACAATGCAACCTTGAATGGCTGTACTCACTGAAGTTCCAGGTCATTCTGTTCCTGAGGCAGGAACTTGTAGAGGGCAACATAGGTGTGGATTGCGTGAACTTCAATGCGCTTCGGCATCTGGTCACAGGAAGAGAGAGGGCAAGGGTGTTGTGAGTAAGACATACACGCCTGAGGAATAAAACAACAGTGGGTGACAGTGTGCACATGGCGATTACAAACGTGCTACCTTCACACTGCTGTCATCTGCAGGAGTCTGAGCTTGGCTGCTGCTTTCATCTTCCTCATTTTCCATCTCAGGCTCAGGGACTGGGATGTCTAGAGGGGGTGAGAGGTTGTTCTTAGAAAGTGCCAGCCACGCACACAACCAGCATTATACAATCTGGCATGTAATCTTCTCAACCACACACTGCAAATCTCTCACACAGACACTAACACACACAGGTAGACACAAGATATGCATGGAAACAGGTATGCATGGAAACACAGCACAGGTGAATATCCAGACGTGGAAAACAGACACATAGCAGTGTTTACCCCCTGTCTCCTGAGTTATCTCTTCTTCCATGCTGCACTGTCTCTGCTGCCTCTCCTCATCTCCCTCCCCCTTATTAAAGAAGGAAATGGAGAAGAAAGAATAAAATGTTAGCACCAGGAGATGAAAGCGGATGGGTTGAGAGTGGGGAGAGAAACTTTTTTTGTCCTGAATTATTCAGAACGCAGAGCACGCAGATCAGTTCATCTCCTTGTTGTAAAAGTCTGCACACTATCTCAACAAAATGTCTAATGGGAAGAACACAGAGACCAGTGTCATCCATTTTGTTGCGAACAGATAATCCCCTGTTGCCCAATTACAAAACTTCTCCATATCTAAGTTAGATTTAAGTAGGATACAAGCCTGACCTTAAATGAGAAGAAACTTTTAATCCACTTTAAATGACTTTTTAGGGTAAAGTTTTACATTTAAGGAAATGTCAGTGCTTCCTTTCTGGCTTGTTAGGTTGGACTTACCCTGTATATCATATTAAGCTAACGGCTAGTTAGCAAATTGTGTTCCAGTACAAAAATACATCTCCACTAAAGAACCACATTGTAAAAACTTTCTATATTTCTTAATCACACTGATTGATGATGTCATACCAGGCTGCGTGTTGGCGATTCTGACAAACTGCCAAAACTGGAGCGGCTCATCTGTGCCAAAGACGTCCCATAGCGCAGGGCAGCATACACAGGGTCTACCCGCATCCGCACAGCCTCTGAAACCACACACACACATTCATAAAAATACACGCACACACTCACTTATGTTCAATTAATTTACAAGTGCATTGCACGCAGATACACTTAAACACACTCTACAATTCTGATGTCACACAGAGATTATACTGAACATCATTGTTAATGTGCCTGTGCCACTCAGGAGGAAGTAGAGGGTCTAAATATAACTGTGGTAACACAGTCAGTCCTGGACAGAAGTGACCCACTTAAGATCTGACAAAGGGCAGCAGCCAAATGTTTAAGACACATCAAAATGTTCTAATGTACCTACAGTATACGCTTTGATGTGTATTATTCATAATAGCTGTGTTTCTAATGTAACCGCAGGTGTTATTGAGAAGAAAGAGAATGAGATTTCAAATATGGATATCCTAAAAAAGTCTTCACTGCTACTTGTCATGTCGATGGCAGTGCTCGCTCCTTTCAAAGTATTTCTGAAGTGAGGAATTACATTTTCTGGTCTTGTCTCCACCCAACTGAATGCTAGTTAAATGGAGGGCAGAATTTTTTTCTGCAGGGCCAGATATGGATGTGTGTGTGTGTGTGTGTGTGTGTGTGTGTGTGTGTGTGTGTGTGTGTGTGTGTGTGTGTGTGTGTGTGTGTGTGTGTGTCTGTCTGCAGGATGAAGTCATAACAGTTGCAATTTAAAGTCAGTCCTCTCATCAGTGCTCTCGTCAGATACATGAATAATTTAACAGCGACACTCAGAAACAGAAATGATTCAGTGAAAATGTTTTTCATCTTCAACATGAGTGAGTTTTTTTTAATGTGATTACGCTTATTTGTGCTTCTAATTGATTAGAAGTGAATGTGGGAGCCACCCCTGCAGAGAGTTATTCTATTGCATGTGAAAAGAGTAAACGTAAAAGAGAGAAAGCTATGCTAAAAGACTCAATAGTCCTGCCATCAATACAAATGGTATTTGTATAAAATGCACCTTCATCAACCTTGAGCTCTTGTGAATTGAAAAAAGTTTGACAAAAAGCCTGAATGAAAGCCTGTATTAAATCCTTTTAACCTCATCTTTAACAAAATACAGCTGTCCCCTTGTCTAGAGAAACAAGTCGCTGTATACAGAACAGCATTGAATGTAATCTGCTTTTATGTGTCATTGCTAGATAGCAACAACTGTTACGCAATTCACTTTTGCAGCTCCATAAATGAGCTTTGATTTTAGATAATAAAGTCATGCCAAAATGCTATTGATGGGAAATTACAGGGCCTGTGAGTAAATCCATCATAAAATGTTCCACCTAAAATCAATGTGCATAAACATGAGCCCAGTATTTTACCAAGCCTTTTGTTAGCAATAATTATGAGGACACTTTTCAGAGTAAAACTGTGAGTTTGACAGGTTGCAGTGTCAGCTGGCCCTGGCAGAGTCCCAGTCCTCATGGTGCTGACAGAGCTCTAGGTTAAATGTACCCTGATTCATGGATAGTACCACAAAGTGACAGGATGAGGAGCTTACACTGATTTAACAAGGCATACAGTAAAAGAGATGAAGGACTGAATTGACTGTGGTTCTTTGTGATGTGGTAGAGAAAAAGAAGCTGTAATTCAGAGGTGATGATGAAAGGAAGAACAAATTCAGGTGCTTTTATAGAGCAGGGAGTCTAAAAACAGTTGTTGCTTGTATCACTGGGTTTTAGCCTCAAGCAGGTTTACAAAAAGAAGATGAAGTGACAAGGACGTGTCAGATTTGTTCCCATCCATTATTCTATTGCAAAATAAAATGTGTTTTTGAAGTCTAATTTTGGGACTTGTCTTTTTGAAATACAGGTGGGTGTTTGGATACATAGAGTTTGTAAGGACTTATCTAAAAATAGGAGGCATTTCTATGTTAAATACTCTTTAAAAATGCAGGCTGTAGTGCCAGACAATGATTCAAATATTCCATCAGTCCAAAGACATACAGCACAAATCATAAACAGTAATGTAAAAAGAAAACACAATGGAACTTGTAAATATTTATTCACATACTTTTAGGGTGCAGACCGTCCATCAGCCTCCAAGAGAAGCTGAATTTGTTCTTCCTCTTTCTATTTTTCCACTTCAAGCTCCCAGGTTGTCAGGTGAGATGGAGTCAGTTCTGGTTTTATTACAGTGCACGCACAAGCACACAGAAAATTTAAAAATAAAACCAAAAGACTAGACAAAAGCACAAAACAAAAGTACACGGGACAGATACATACCGTGCAATCACTCATAAACACACACACACACACGCACATAAAGAGGCCCTCAGGTATGCTCACCTTGGCTTGGTTGAACTTCCTTGACGACGGACAATTGGTCATTGACGAGCATCGGGGAGCTGAAGTTTCGCTTGAAAGCTCCAGACTAATGGAGAAAAAAAGGAGAGAATTTTCTTTAAAATTCAAACCTTGTGTTTGTTGGCTGAGCTGAAAAGAAAAGTGATTCATGTAGTGATTGAAGGTCAATTTGAAAATCTGAGTTTCAAACACATCAGGATACTCTGACAGATGTGTGAGGGCACACAGAGTGATGTATATATTCTGCAGTAAAAGAGCTCATTTCTTGCATTGAGTCGCATAGTGTGCAAAGCGCAAAGTGTTGGCTCTTTTTTTTTTTTGCTGCCATTTATGAACAATGAATTCACTCACCCCTTACATGTGTGCACATGGCTTACACACAGACACGGACATGTGATTCTGCATGTGCGAGTCCACACGACTGCAATTTCACACTGAATTAAGCACAGTATGTGTTACAGCTGAGATATCCAATAGTCTTTGACTTGCAAATGAGCCTCTCACTTTGTCATATTATGCAGAGGAGATAAACTAACAGTGAGTCAGAGGTAATAAGTCATGCAATTGTTACTATACGATGTCCAAGTTGTTGTCTGATTGTACCTTTGCTGCCCTTGTGAATCTCCTAACTCTCCCTCTCTCTGTCTGCCTTTGTGTTCCTCTTTCCTAAACACAGTAGTATTTAAATGTTCTGAGTGGCCCTCAGTGGGTTCTGCCACTGGCTGCATGCTAATGTCCTCTGTCTGCACTGGAGGATAAACACAAAATCTCAGTCTGAAATCATTCTCAATTTACTGCTTGGTGCTCTCAGCTTCTACCATTGTCCTTCACCCTTTGCCCAAATTCAAATTCACAAAATGGAATGAACAACACAGTGGCCAGAACATTTGTATCACTGTTTGCTGTATTCCCCATTGCAGAGTCCTTACTTTAGGGGTTTTAAAAGTTAAAGTCCTTCTTGCAATAATCTGATATCTTATTTTTGTAGTTCAATCGATAAAGTTGCTCTGATAAAGATCTAATGGAGTTATACATGAGGATATTCTTTCCTTTCGCCCAAACGGTGACATGATTTATTACTTTGCTTCAGCCACATCAGCACTTCACATCTAATAAAGCACAAATACAACACAAACAGTATCCTGCATCTGTTCTGTCAGCATTTAAACTTAAACTGCACATATGGCTGGTTTTAACGCTGCCTTTAGATCAGTAAGTGTGTGTGTGTGTGTGTGTGTGTGTGTGTGTGTGTGTGTGTGTGTGTGTGTGTGTGTGCGTGCTTCAGTGTGTTCATGCAACAGTGCAGTTAGAGTGTAAAGACAAATAAAGCAACGTGTTCATACATCTGCAAACTGACTTAGAGTTTATTCCTGCTTATAAAGTGTTTTTATTCTCAAATCTCAAAACTGTACTTGAAACTGTTCCACACAACACATCAGGTTAATGTCAAGTTATCCCGCAGTATGACCAGTCTAACCTTTATCCTAAAGTTACCATGGTAACAGTGTTTCTACTAAGGTTTTTTTGATCATGATTGGAATCCAAACTGGTATTGTTGCTTCTCTTTTCATTATGTGGCAATCAAAAATGTCGGGACAATCAGATAAAGAGAGTTCACTTGTTTGAAGACAGTCATTCTGTATTTTTTAAATCTATCTCTGACTACTTGTACTAGCGCATTTTCATTCATTTTTATCAGTTTAGAAAAAAAAAATGTGACAAATAAGACCCATCATTTTAGTTTCAAAATGTACTTTAAACCAAAACCAGTCAGTTTGTTAGCTTGCAGCAGCACAAAGGATAAAAACAGCTAACAAATCTGTCTGAGGGTACAAAATCATAAGCAACTCCAAAGGTCACCTTTTAGGATATTATATGTTTGTTTTATTCTTTAAGAGGCAGCTGTAGCAGACAATTTCTTTGACAAAGCCGGGCTAGCTTTATTACCCTGTTTACAGAGTATAGTCCTAACTAAGCTAGCTGCTGACTCATCCTTTGAGGATATTTCTTGATAAGTTAAATTAAAGGACACAAAAGAAAAATATCATGGTATTCTCTATACAAACAGGCTAAATAAAGTGAAATAAAGATCTTCTGTAGGTTCTGGGAGTTATGTTTTTTTTCAATTATAATTTCAAATATAGACCGGGTTTTCCCAATGTGTCTGCACTAAGAGAAACGTCGAATACACAAACTCCTTGAAGCGGATATTAGCAAAAAAAATTAGAGAACAGCACAAATTTATTTTTTACGAAACTTACAAAAAAAACAGTCTACTAAAGATGGAAATTTTAAAAACTGAGCAAAACAAACTAAGTCAGTAGCTATGTCAAGAAAAAACTACCAGTGTTACACAAAAGATTGGCTGAATAAATTCAGAGAGCATTCATACCTTCCCATGACACAGCTGCTGTGATAGTTCTGAGGTGCACCACAGGTGAGCAGCCATCTTGCAGGTTTTACACCGCAGAGCCTGTTTAGAGTTTCCTGCGGAGAGGGACACAAATGTCAAAGTAAGAACAGGGGGACCCAGACATGCATGAAGCCTCAAATAGAAACTCACAGCAGGCTGCGCATCTGCAACAAGCAGTAAGTGCTAACAAACTAAAGTGGACTTAAGATAGTATGAGCAGGCTGCTGTCTGTTCAGGTAGAGAGTGAAATCAAGAGCTGTCCCAGTATTATCAAGCTGTCGCTGCCCCCAAAGCTAAACACTAAGAGCTTCATAATCAACAGCTCCTCTTCCACAACAACCTGCAGAGATTATAAACCAGCTGGAGATGTTTCAATTACAATCGATTTGGCATTGAGGCATCTTGCTTTCATCTTTGTTTTAAGCACTTCAGTGCTATAAACCTCAGAGTATTAAAGGATTTTTCCCTCATGCATTAGGTCATGAGAAACCTTGCTTGATTTTCAGTGTTTTAAGGATTAAGTGGTTGAGTCTATTTTTGTCCTACAAACAAACAAAAAGATTTCCGGAGTTGTTGTACACTGACAGGTCTTTTATGGCAGAAACAACGATCTATCTGGAAGGCTCAATGAAAAAACTGCTTTTACTCTGATGAGAAAAAATTGATTCTTTGTCGTAAGCCTAAAGAGGAAACAGAGGCCAGGCTGTGTTTTGGGACAGCCGGAGGAGAAGTATAGCTGAAGAGACGTGATGCATTACATAAATAAAACCATAATGCATGCAGGAAAAAAAAACAGACGCAAAAAGCAGAGAAGCAGTTTAGAGTCTGTAATCAATCATAGTGACGGTAGGTAGAATTAGCAGAAATACAAGCAGTCCCCTGTAGTTCCTGCAAGTAGCAAATTAGGGAGAAATTCACTCACACGAGTGCACCACAGAAATCCCTCTTAATAATCAACTGGTTTCATTACAGCCATAAACAGTACAGAAAGCTTATTTTCAATGCCAGTGAGATAATGACAATTCAAGAGGTTTTGGTTGGTTTTTATTTAAGTGTTTTTTTTTTTCCAATTGAAACCAGTTACTCTTCATTATGCATCATACTTTCATAGGATTACTTTGACATACATGCATATTTGCTGTCATGACAAGTCTTTTGCAAAAGCTGCACTCTTCACATTTTTTTTTTAGTTTGCACTAGATGAGAAGCCATGTAAACAAAGACAGGGAGGCCAGACATCCTTTGCAAACCACAGCTAAGTGTTGGCTTGAAAAAGTAAATAGTCACAATAGTCGGTTAACCATCTTACCCACTATCATGTGCTTGCAGTGCTGGCAGTTGGTGGGCTTGCGGAACACATGGTCCTGGAAACAGTGGGTGATCTGAGGCCGGGGAGGTTTGGTGGGCAATGATGGGGAGAGGCTGAGAGAAGGGGAGTGTGAGCAGATCGAGGGGTTGGGGCTGAGAGACGGTGAAATGGAGGGTGAGCGGTCGCTGACGAGAGGGGAGCCAGGCAGCAGAGGGGGAGAAGGAGGCGGTGGGTCAGTGATGAAGTCAGGGGGCAGGCGAGCGTCACTGTAGGACCTTTGGAAGAAGTTCTCCACACTTTTGCTGCGCATCATGGTCTTGAAGGATAGTGAACGTTTCAGTCTCTCGAGCTGCAAACACACATTGACAGGGACAGAGAGAGAGAGAGACAGAGAGAGAGAGAGAGAGAGAGAGAGAGAGAGAGAGAGAGAGTGTACGCTAAGAATAAACACAAGATAAACAAACATACTGCGCCACATTTGGGAGCAATAACAAATGCCCAATAGGCCCTCAGGACAGTACAAGCAATATCCTGACAAACCTAAACACAGCACTGCTCTGATCTGTACACCACGGGAAAGAGGGTGACTCATGAAATGCAATATCACCGCATATGGACACATCACATTAAAGGCAGAGCTATCTGTATGTTCCCTTTACAGAGACCAAGCATTTGCTTTTTGTGCATTGGCCCCTGGTTAAACAAGATAAGGCCTCTCTTTGAGGACACCCATGGCCATACATTAAGGACTGCTGTGTTTAACCAGGATTGTACTGGTAATGACATCAGTGGAGCTACTGCAATGACAGGAATGAAGACAGTTTATACAGCCTTCTCATGTGTCAACAAAATATATCCTCAGGGCACTTCATCTGACAATGTCTGCTTCCTTGCATCGATTGATCCTGCTGAAGGTTTGCTCAAACCAGAGCTAATGGATCCCCTTTCAAAGGGCTAAACTCACAGGCTTACAGTATGCAACATTCTCATATTTCACATATTTTCTCTTATGGATACTGATGTTACCAGCCATGTTTGTTCCCTTTCAGCTGTCTTGTCCAATAAGTTGTAAAGAATTCATGGTTGCTGCATTTCAAAAGTGAAACAGTCCGACAAAAAACGTCACAGCAGTGAACACCATGTCTGTTCTCTGCAGCAATCTAGCACTGATTGGCCAGATAAATGCACGTTTCCTGACATCTCCCTCCGGCTCTGTCTACAGATGATGATGCGAGTTTCCTCGAGGATAGGTACCCATTTGTTACCCTGACACAGATTGTTACTCTGACACGCAGTGGCAAGGGGAGAGCAGTGTGAGGGCGTGGTCATGTCGCAGGGGAAGAATAGATCAACACAGACAGACAAGCAGACAGATCATCAGTAGGCCAAAGACATTCTGTGTGCACAGCATGCTCTGCCTGTCTGCACCCGCTCTGCTCACCGCCAAACATAATCACCTTACAGGGACATGCTGTTTACAGCTCCGCGCGTCTGGGAGTAAGATATGAAAACAGTTTGTCTATTTGAGTTTGTGTGTGTGTTTGTGTATGTGTGTTTGTAAAGGGCCCATTGAGGTAGCGCAAGAGAAACAAAAGTCTTTGCCAGTGTCCACTGCACCTTTAGATCTCTATTAAACATTTGAGAGAATGTTATGTCAGTTTGATTAGTATTTCTAGGTTTTATTATTTAATATAAGATTTAGGATACTATGTGTAAACTATAGCTCTATCATTTACCTACAGCAATTATCCTGAAAGTGTTTTTATCTGCAGGAGATGAGCAGTATATCTTCGATGGTCTTTGAGCATGCAGATGGTTGGGATAATTGGCTTCAAGAGATTTCTTACTCTGCTATGTGGCTGGGTGTGTTTGCACTTGTTTAGAATTTTTTTTGCTGTGAATTATTGTACTTATTAAAACATGTTACTAGTTGAAGCTAAATTGAATTCTTGATCTCGTAAACAATAGCTCATATATCTTCACTACAAGGTTTGTTTGAAGCTGTTTGATATGTAAGAAATGGCACATTCTTTATCTCAGGTACGCAGAGATGGAACTTTGATCATCTTACATTTTTGACTGGGCCAAACTCGATCTGCTGAAACATGAAAGTGGTGTGCATCGTTCGATTTATGTAACAATGATTTTACACTCTTCCCCACGTTTTCTGTGCAGTATCACAGTTGTCAGCCGAGGTCTCTCCATCAGAGCAGACAAGTGCTGGCATAACAGCTCGGTTGGAGCACATGTCTCAATTACAGCTAATCTAATAACATGTCAGTGTGTGAGCCTAAAAAGCATTCCAGTTTGCTCCCCTTTGAACATTAGCTGAGAGCGTCATACTTCTGAGTCAAAGCCGTGTGATAGCATGCTGTATTTGGGTCATCAGTAAACAGTCTACATTCATCTGCATAATCTCACATTCATGTCCGTGACAGGTGAAATACCAATATTGATGGAGGTGAGTAGGAGTGAGCTGAGCTTCTCCTTACATGTTACCCTTTTTTTTGATGTATGATGTGGACTCCCATGTCTTATTGATCTGCTGCAATTTTATGACAATGCTTGTCAAGTACAGAGGCTCTGACTCAGTCTTTCATTTCTCTCCTCAATGTGATTCTGACAAGTGAAATAAATAAAACCTGTCAGCTGCAAAAAATGCTTTTCAGAAACAAAAAACTATGGGCTTAGTTAAGCCTGCACATATGTCTCGGTTAACACATTATTTATATAATTCCCAATTGACTCACAATGCTATGCAAACTCATGACCTGGCTTGCAGTTACATGCACCTGCCCAGTAGACAGTCCTCAAGCAGCAGCAAATAAAATGTTGCAGACCGGTTACAAAGCGCTGCCTCTGCGGACCTGTAGAAAGCCCATAATTCTCACATTTTCGATCCATATACCAGCCTCCAGTCATCCTCACGTGTAGCCATAAATGTCCAAAATCAATGTTCCGTAGAGGGAGAGCAGGGTCGGACATAAATCAATGATAAAGCTTTATTTCATCCTAATATGTGGCTCTTTCTCCCTCCAGCAGAATCTCATGGGGCCAGGGGCCGGGTGGAGGTACATACAGGGATGCTCCCACACGTCAAGAAGTCAAGACTGAACAACAAAGGCTTAGTACCAATGGAAATGTGACCATAAATACAGCCTGTGGCCATAACATGCTTCAGAGTGGACTGTTTTATTGGATTCAACCAGTATTGAACATTTGAAAGGAACACGCAAAATGTTAACCAAGCAGAGTTACTCGTCGTGTCTTAATTTAAAGGCTGCAGAGGTCAAATTATGAACACTGTAAAACTTAATTTTGGAATTCAGTGGAAAGGTCTGTGCATCAAACAATTTGAGTATAATTCAAAAAACCAACAATCAATTAAATTCACAAGTATGTTGTCAGCAGCAGAATAAAGAAAATGCAGCAGAAAAAGGGCAAAAAAAACTAAACAATTGTGTGCTATACTCAGTGACCTATAATTGCAATATTTGACTGTCTGTGTCCTGTTATTTCCGCTTACCAAATCCCCCCCTGCATCATGTCCCACCTTAAAGGCTAGTCACTCTATAAAAATGTGTCTGCAATTAGTTTTTTTTCTTCATAGTAGACGTCACAGTGTCCGACCTTGTTCTTAGTCAAGATAATTTAGCCTCATGAAGGATAAAACCTGTGTGGTCCTGCTGTGAAAGACAATGTTCACTATCTCCGTCCAATTCTAGGTCATCAGTGGAATATGTGCTTCCAGAGGAAATAATTACCCTCAGTTACTAGGCACATGGTTTATATGGGATGTAATTATGTATATCTTCACTCCCTGTGTGGCTTCAATTGTGTTGTGCAGAATATGTAAACCTGGAAGAAGGAGGCAACACATATTTCAAATCTAGAAGAGTTTAAAAAAAGAGAACATTTGTATTCTGGATTGACAAAAATCACAGCCAGAGACCAGAGAAATTTTTTTTTTTATAAAAACTGAAAGCACAGCATGCTAACAGCTTTGGTCTTCAGGTTTTCATCATTATTACGTGTCCTGAAGTTTCCCCACTAAAATCAAGTTTGACATTATGCACAGCAGCATGGCAGATTCCCACTCTGAATGCAGGTAGTGGATGCACAATCCTGGATGTTTCTATTGTTTTAGTAACTACCACACATGCACTAACATACACAGCTACTTGCTCATACCGCTCCTCTGCCCTGTTCTGATTGTTTTACAGCTGAAAGGCACTATGAGAAATACTAGTGTGGATTACAAGCACTTTCCTCACCACCGTGCAATCTTCTCACACACTCAGCTTTGCCCTGGCAACTCATCATCTGCCCATTTTCACTCACCCAATCACTGTTCACACAAACACACACACACACAACACTGCAAACACAACACAGTGGCTGTGACTCTAGGGCTGGGGGCTATTTCTGAATGACCATCAGCGATGACGAAAACAAATCCCCATCACAAATATTCCCTGTTACACCAGTTTTATTTTTAGCCAATTTTAGCCTTTAAGTGTCCAGTATTTTCAACAGCTCACACCTTTCCTGTTGTGTCTTTTTAATAAACATCACAGCAGTGAAGGTGTTACATTCATTAATGAAGACCGTGGCCCCCTTAGGCCTCCCTCTGCAACTTACTCCCCAGCTCACATCACTCAGATCTGTGTCACCACCCTTCATCTGGAGAGGAAGTGAAGTGATAGTTAATGAGATTAAAAGAGTGGGTGGTTTTAAAGAGATGTCGAGGAAGAAACTCAGAGAAATGACAGCGGAGATGCCTCTAATCACCTGTTTACTTCATTAGCAGCACTTAAACTGTGTGACTCAAGGACACTACTATCACATGGATCCCTATGATATACTGAACAAATATCCAGGACCCCCTTAGGATGAACTGTAATTGACCTCCTATAGCACCATTAACAGTTCAAATGTACTATTCTTTTAAGTATCAGGTACACAATCTTATTAAATCCAGTATCACTACAAGACAATAGATGATGATACTGAATTATACACAGCTTTTATTGCACATACTGTACATGCAACCTCACTGGTCCATTTTACACGGGAAACTCTATCTCCCCTGTGTCCGCTTCCACTTGGATTATAATAACAGTACAAGGAAAAGTACAAGACAACCACCTTTTTATAAGCTTAAACCATTTTACAGATTAAGCAACTATTATGGACTGCTTAATCTGCAAACACGCAACAACCTGTGTTACAGTGTAAGAAGCACCAATATTTAAACATAACAGCAAACTGTAAGCTGCAGCCAGTCATCAGTCCCACACTGTAGGCAATACCAGTGACCTTTAATCACTCATTATGTTTTCAAAAAGAGCTCATATTGAATGAGGAGGACTAGTCAAATAATCCAAAGAGAACACAGGGATGAATTGTGATGTTCTCATCGCACTTTGGGCACCTGACAAACAAGCCAATCCTGTGTTGCAGGGTATTATTTTCAGTCTTAACAGTGTTCTTAGAGATTGCGTCATGTACTCATCTTGGAAAAATACGTGTCTACTTGTGCACTTCCATCAAAGTCAAGGCTCCCACGGCATCTCTAGCTCTGAATATCAAACAGGTATAGAGGGACACTATTTCCTGATGATTGCTGCTCATGCGTCTCATCTGCTCCACCACTCACGTTTCTCCCAGCCTTGGCACAGACCACAGGACATTTTTGGGAGAAAGTCCATGCTTTGTTTTCTCTTAATCCTCTGGCACTGTTTCCCTCTGTTCCTGATCTCTGATATCCATCTTTGTGGGAAATTTTCTGCTGGTGGATTTCATAGAGCATCTGTTATCAGAGCGAGTCCCTCCCTCTCTTTCTCCTCCTGTCATGCTTATCTAATTACAAACATCATGGACACATGGCTGTGTGTGTGTGTGATTAGATTCTTTCAAACATTACACCCTTGGTATTGTTTTATTCTTTATTTTAGGAATAGTCTTAATCAAGTGTTTAAAATCAATAAATGTGGAATGTTGATATGCATGTTTTTTGGCTTTGTAAATGTCAAAGTTTCTTTGACGGAGCCACACAATAGTTGACTACAGACAGACGACTGCTGGTTTGAGGTAGTCGTCTCCTATTCTTTGCATGTTAGCTTTTAACCCAATGTTTCTGCATATACGACTTTTAATAAGCTCCTATATGGTTTTAAATCCTCCCACATTCCAATCCTGAACATTTAAACTAAGTTCATGAGATTTTTAAATCAACCTTTCAACTGTACATCCAACATCTTTGAGGTTAAAGTCAAATCTACCTCACACAGAGTACTGGTATTCAACCTGTGCAGCCTCCATCGATTGTTGGAGCAGAGGGGGATGAGGCAGAGAGCTGGTGATTGAATGGCCAGACTGATTAGTTAGCAGAATAAATGAATAAATGCTTGTGATGTGGTGAAGCCGAAGCACATAAAGGAACAGTGTGAATACCAATCACCCTGCTTGGCACAGAGGACAAGGCAGTAGCAGGTGAGGAGTGGAGAGCAGAAGTGGACCAGACTACAGAGAGTGCAATGGGGACTTTTATGCTTCCCCCAGCTGCCTCACATATTTAGATAAAACAGAGACAATCAGCAGCTGATGTAGCTGACTGGGCTTTGAACATGTCCACAGGGTGTGTGTGTGTGTGTGTGTGTGTGTGTGTGTGTGTGTGTGTGTGTGTGTGTGTGTGTGTGTGTGTGTGTGTGTGTGTGTGTGTGTGTTTTATGTATGGGCGGTGACACGAGGTGTGAGTTAGAGACTCGCCTGTTAGACTCTGCCGAGGGAAAGTTATAAAAACTTGTGGCCTAATGAATGAAGCATCCTTAAAGGCTCAAATAAAAAACTTTCACAATTTCAGTAGGCTACTTGGATACAGTCAAGTCAACAAAGGACCACTGTAAGGACTTTGGTAGTCCCCTTTAAAGGATCTTATGCTGAATATCAGCCACACAAAAAAAAAGAATATATGTGGGTTTATGGTTTTTAAACTGTCCCGCAGCAGAGAAAAAAAGAGAGATATAAGCTGATCACAAAAGCAAATAATTATTCATTATAATAATAACGTTTCAGCAAAGCGTTATAGGATAAATTATTCTATGTAGATGTATTCCTTAAAAGTGTATGTTGTGCAAACTGTAGTGTGTCTGTTGGGGGTCCTGGTTTGCTCTGTGTTTGCAGGAAGTAGGTTTGGTAGGGGAGAAAGAAAAGGGGGTGGCAGAGACAGTGTGACATCAGACCTTACGTGTGGTTACACCTAGTGACGCACTCATGATGATTACAACGGTAATTGTGACGTACTGTCATCCATAATACATACAACGATGGAAGAAAGATTAATTGAACTATAAATATATAAACACGAAAATTACAGGTTGAAAAAGAATGCAAGTCGTTTTTCTGCCTGCTGTCTCTCGGTATGTATGGAACTACTTTTAAACTTCATCGTGTGTCGTATTTCCCTCGTTATGGGATTCCAGTTTTTTAAGACAGAAATACATCAAGTTACAACTGAGAAACAAAACTTAGAAACTGTGGCCACTTACCTTGGATGTCATGGGTTGGATGGACATGGTGCTTGGAGAGCGCTGGAGCTGCGAGTCGCTCTCCATCTCATTGTTCTCAGTCATCATTGATATTGTGAGTCGTGCAAGCAACAAACAATAAAAACCACTTTACTTCCTCAAATTGTGTCCATACGGTGAGAAATCTCCAGTTATAGCCATACAAAAGGTTGACAAAGTGAGACGGATCCACATCACAGAGATTTGCGTGCGCTACGAGGCGAACGCCCAATAGCCATTCGTGTATGCGTTTTGCTCTTCACGCGCAAAATAAGATACTTGTTTTATTAGACGGGTTCTAAACACACACACTCTCAACAGCTGTTTAAATGTTGCTCCATGCAAGGACATGGATTTAGG
Organism: Tautogolabrus adspersus; assembly: GCA_020745685.1. Lineage (NCBI taxonomy): Eukaryota > Metazoa > Chordata > Actinopteri > Labriformes > Labridae > Tautogolabrus > Tautogolabrus adspersus. The sequence goes on from CM036553.1 coordinate 15,201,833, forward strand.
GAATGTTGAGCCTTGCGTATTGGCAACTGTGTCGCCTTTGGATGCGCGTCAGAAAGCTCCAAAGTGGCACAATTCCGTCCTTCAGTTAGAAAAAAGGTCAAAATCAGCATAATAACAATGTAGAAATGTCAGCTTAACATTAGAGCCAACCAAAGTCTGTACAGTGGAAGCCACTGGTTCGGTGTACATCCAAAGCGAAATGAGCCCCTCTCGGCTGCACAGACTTAAATTTAAGCGCACTGCGAGGCACGCCTTCTCGTGCGTCTGAGGCGCACGATTGGGGCAATTTTTACAACTCTGCCAGGATGCATTTAGACTTCATCAGAATTCACGGTGGTGGGCGGGGGCTCATTTTACAACCAAACATAGACCAGTTTACTATCTGCAAACAGATACTGTATTTCTCTGTGGTGATTATTGGATTTTATAACGACAGGATGTGCTGTGCCCTTGTACCACCATTTTCAGACTAAGTCTACAGGGCGCATGATTAATTGTACAGTTTGTCAACCTAGGTGTTATCAGAAAAATATTGTGAAGGTTATATGTAACAGGTCAGTCAATGGTACAATTTGGTATTATGATCACAATTTGGTTTATTAAAAAAACAAACCACAAGTAGTAACAAACGAGCAAAACCCAAGTATTGACATAAAGGGGTTTTAGAAGACTCCAATATAAAATGCAATACTTTTGATACCATAAGAAAACATTAAATTAAAAGCAGGTATATCAGGAAGTTGGTACATAACTTTCGGCATCCTATTTAATGACCCTAATAGTAAGAGGAGAATATTGTCTTTCAGCCAATTAAGTTCACAAATCTGAGATAGTTTTAGCCCCAGATTTACGCCATCATTTATTCCCTGTCCACTGCCACATGTCAGCTGAAGCTTTAGCTGCAATGCAGGTTCTGTTCTGCAGTTAGAGATACATCAGACTCTGATAGGCTTGTTGTAAGCAGCAGCAATAAGGCCAGAGGATTGGTACGTCTGATTCAAATACAATCCAATTTCCGTTGTATCAGTCTCCTGGGGTGGTTTTGTTATGATCCTCCTTTTTTTTTTTTTAGAAGACATATAATTACACTTCAGATCAAAGAGAATGTAGCAATGGCCTGTTTGTCACCGCTGCTGATTTTTGTTTTAATTTGATGAAAGTGAATAAGGGGATGATTCAAGTATAGGCTATAATAAATGCCATTTTAAAAGTTCTGTGCTAATACTACAATGTTCACTGTTTTTCTATCTGCACAGGGTTGCTTCACCCAAGCCTGACATCAAAGTTTGCTCAAGCTGTCACCCAGGTCTTTGCATGAAAAAAGACGAAAGACAAAGAGAGAAAGAGAGAGCCTCTGTTATCACATGAATTATTTCTCACTCAGTCAGGGCACAGAAGATAACAGAGTCACTGCTGAAAGAACACTGTGGAAAAAAACCAAACAATGACCAAGTCAAAAGTTTTCAAGTGTATAGCAGTGTGGCTTTGCTGGCAAAAATAAACTGAAACACAATGTCTTGCTGGGGAGCTGTGCAGTGATCTGTGATCTGATCTGTCTCTGTTAAACACACAAAAACACAGAACAGTTGGAAGGCATTCTGGAGGAGGGAGACACAAGCACGTACACTGAAGTTTCTCCCTCAGAGCCACCCTTCTTTCATCCTCCATGTGAAACCCCAGGAGCCGGAACAGCGCTGCTAAAAGTGAACATTTTAACAGACACAAAACACATTGATCGCCCGGTGATTTGGAGACAGGGGAAACAGGAGGAGGATGAAAAGGAGTCCCAAGTGGTGAAAACAACATCCCAGTGGTGACAGCAGTCGTCATGGACAGGAGCTACTGCTCTTTCCACTGAGATAGATAGATACGGATGGTTCATACTTGTTTTTGTTTTTTACCCTTTAGACGTAAGTGAGCACTCACAAATACAGATACATGACCTATTCCGTAATCTACAGAAGTCTATCATGTTTGACACCATGTTAAGTTTTTGCAAGTGTGTCACAGTCATTGGAATTCAAAAGAATTGATGAAATAAGACTGTATCCGTAACTATACCTCAGACTTGCATATTACAATCATCTTAAACATTGGATTTTAATGGCCAATTTGAGCAGGAGGAATAACTACATCATGCAATACCTTAGTGTTTATATGGTCACCTGACTGTTTTTTTTCAAGAAAGACCCAAAGAATGTGTGTACTTATTCTTTGTATTCATCATCATGTTTACCTCATGCCAGTCTTAATCTTTCAAGAGATCCAGAGACTCTGCAAACCTTCCAAAGTGAGGCATGTCCACTGATATGTTTTGAATCTGCTTTCTTGATTTTGTATCCGTAGAGAAAGACAAACTCAAGGGCCCCAAACTAAACGAAGGAAAATATAGGAAGGATAATATTTCATCTTATTCAACATCTACTTTTTTATTTGGAAAAAACTGAATAATTAAAATTGCGATGTATCCATGTAGATATTGTCCCAAAACTAACTTCAACATGCAGACAGCTGTAAAAGAGCCTAATCCAGGTGTTTAAGTCATGATGGCCTTTGTTAAAGAAGTTCTACCCCTAAAACAAGAACGTATGTTAACTAAGAAATACTGCTGGCTTCTTGAGTATTAAGCTCCTGTCATTGTAAAAGCTGGCTCACTCTCACATTGCCATGGCTTACTTGGACAATGGCATGAAACAGAATTACATTTTCATTTATTTTTCTGATTTTCTTTTACAAAATCTATTAATGTATTTCACTTTGGGAGCGGGTGGATTATCCCATTTTGCTCCATATTTAAGCAAATCTATTTGAGTGATTGAAAAGCTTAGAGCTCAAATCAGAACAGCAGTGATGGAGGAATCCTCATAACTGGCTCACTGCTGCCATCTGCTGTTCCAATAGTGCTAAACCACCATTACCCATAAAATCACAACAAGTTCAACACCAGAGAGAAAACCAGACAAGTCTTAATAATATAGGTATATATTTATTCATACGTACATATTCATTTATATCGGTTAATTGTAAAAAAAAAAAAAAAAAAAAAAAAAAGAAAGAAAGAAAAAAAAAAAGGAAAAAAATTACAGTATTTATATTAACTACAGTCATTGTCAAAATTGTTTTTGAAATTTCTCAGGCGATGATTTACCATGGACTTTTACCGTTGGTTTACCTTTTGCGCTTTGTCCTAATCCCCAGCCAGACTCGAGTGTTTTGGAAGTGACTAAAACAAACAAACGGGTTGAAGACTTATTATCTGGACTCTGTAAACGTGGGTTAGAGTGTGATAGAAGGATACACATGTATTTAATACTAGGAGGAAAAATCAATGTGTTGTTTGGCTTTGTCGGGCATGTAGTGTATATTGTACCATGAAAAGACTGATGGCAGGTTATTTCTTTTCTTTTTTTCCACATATGAATCCACCAGGAGTGGGTTGAGTAACCTGTAACCAATTGAAAGTGTTTGCTGTAAAAGCACACGTCGTTACCCACAACGACTCGGCCTGTACCATCTGAAGTGTAAGAGGAATGAAAATTGTTACAACCATGATTTCCATTATAAATCCTTGGACTTTCCTTTTTCCTCCAGTTCATTTTGTTAACCCCAGAGCACAGTGACAGAGCATATTAAATATCTCCGCCATTTTGACTCTTAGTTGTTCTCTAATCCCCGTAAAGCCCCATTCAAACAAAACAGATCAGACTGGATTACACTGGATTCATCTCAGCTTGTATTATCCGTCCTGCTGTAGCTGTTGTATCACAAACTGAATAGAGTCATCATAGAGTCTTTTGCCTCTTGGCATGCATCTTTAACCAGAACTGGGACCTTTGACATTGATCAACATTCCACAATGGGTTTTGGCCTTGTATTTGAGCAGGGTGCATTATGGGAGGGGAGTATTTCAAAAAGCAAGGCATTAAAATCAAGATGTGGCAAGCACGCTAACGGGAGAAAAATCTGATTCTGCTAAAGTGGCACACAATGCCTGAAAAGCCATCTCCAGGACTTCTCCGTGATGGAAACATTCAATAGGAAGAACCTACATCATACATACATATCATCATAATCATGAAATCCTCCTGAACTCACATTTAAAAAAATCCAACTCAAATGTTTACATTTATTACAATTGCACTGGTGCCAACACTTCCCTCAGACAAAGGCTACACTCTGGACATTTAGTAACAATAAACTCTGAATAAAAACACAAACACCTTCAGATCAAAACTGAGGACTGGACGAGGACTCAAACTCAACTTGGAGACAGTGAACTTGTGACATCAAACACAAAGCAGGCGCAATCCAAACCACACCAAAACAGAAATGCAAAAGAAGAGAAAACAGTAGAGATCCAGGAGGGATCAGACAGAAAAGCAGAAAAGGAAACATTTATAAAATGAACGCGGAAGAAAGAGAGACACAGAGTAAAGCAGGTGCAAGTGCAGGGGAAGATAATCCATAAGAAAAGGCTTCAATACTTCATAGGGCAGGGGGCCGAAGTCCATGGCAGCCCACTGTTGCGACAAAAATCATTCCATCATATCTGTCAGCAGGCCAGAGTGTGTGCTCAAGATTCAAGATCCAGTTGATTTCCTCTTATAATGACTTCACCAGTCTGATCTGGTCTTTACCTCCAGCAGTAGAACTGGTCCCAGACAGACGGAGGAAGTCAGAGATGGCAGGGTGCAGCACTCTGTCACTCTATCCCCTGCAAGGCCTCAAAGGAGTTGAGGAGTCGCCGATGCCATTCAGACATTGGACACGCCCCCTCATCGCTGTACATGTTTCACCGGATCCTTGTCAGCAGAACCATTACCGATGTGAAGACGAGTGACTAAATGAAATCAAACCAACTGTAAAATAAGAATTACTTTGATTGTTTTTAGTTGGCTTTTTCTTTCCATTGTCTTGATCTGACAGCAAAAATGCATGTAGTGATGTCAGACTTTCTTCTTTTTCTCTTGAATGAGGTTTTTTTTATAACTTTTCTGTTTTTGACATGAGCTTTAACAGGCCGGCATCAGGCTCTGTCAAACTCCAGATAAAGAACCGGCTCAGTTTGACTGTCCAAAGCTCCAGCACGTACTTTATCAAGCATGTATGCAATTTTGTTATTCCCTCAGGAAAATCCATCAACATCGGTCTTATATTGTCTTCTGTTGCTTAGCTGGCTTTGACTCTAGGACTCCACAGTCCTTATATATTTACAGTTAAACTTTAAAAAACTAGAGGTGTCACATGCAACATTTGGCATCTTCTCCAGCCCCCACATGTAAGTTTTACTTGGTGTCCATTTTTAAAAAAATATTAAACTTTGTCTTTTTCTTCAGTATATCGCAGCGTCTGATTGTAACAGAGAGACGGAGGGAGGTGAGGGTACAGGTGCTGCAAGCTCAGTGTACGCATGTAAGTGAATGCCAGTCTTAAATTTAAGGATAGGGCTGTTGTAAAGTGTCTCATCATTGCTTAACTGGAAGTGCAAAAAGGTGCAAGTCTGCTTTTAAAAAAAAATCTGAAAAATCTGCTTCCTGCTGCTTTCTATTTGTGTGTTTGGGGTGTTGAAAGCTTACTTGCTGCGATGCTTCCCCTTTTTTTGAAATGAACAGCCTGCAGAACAAAGCTAACAGAGGTCTAGAGTGCAGTTCTGGTCAGGAGGTAGCTGTTAACTGACCTTAGACACTGAGGGAAGTACGTGTGAGAAGTTAAGAATGATTTCTTAACCTCTTCAGTATAACTGGAATCTGTCTCAAAGTGCTTCAAAAGTAAAGAGTATAACTCCCCCTTCAATATGAAATGGTCGTTTTTTATGTTGAAGTCTTGTTTTGTAATCCTATGAACTATTCTTTTGAACTTTACTCAATGAAGAGTAAAATCCCTTAACAGTGGCGATCACATTTGATTTCTACATAAACCTCTTTGTAATACTGGCTAGTCCTCTGAACACTGAGCAGGAATGTTCAGACATTCTTCCTAATATGTGCATTTGTCTGCATTTCAGCTTGTGTAAAAGCTTGTTGTGTACCTCGCGGTGGCGATTTCTGTGAAGGTTGTGGGGAAAGTGACCAGAGGTCCTGTAGCTTTATTTGGCTCACTCCCTCTCTCTGCAGCTCCAAAGGGGGGGGGACACACAAGCATGTACTTTTTTCGACAGAGGGGGCCAGGAAGGGGACAGCAGGTCAGGGTTCAAGTGACGGGCTGTGGGGAGTGTGTACTAGGGACACAGGGTGAGGAAAGGGGGGGTTGTTGTCTTTACATCATAACAGGACACAGCAGCGACAAAACCTCTGACGGCTGCCCCCAACTGAGGGGGGCGGAGTGATGGGAGCGAAGTATGCATGCACTTTGATGTTGGGCAGATGGGTCTGTGGAGGGAAAAGAAGAAACAGATAGAAATATGTTAGTAGATAATACGAATACTAGGAAACCTGTATTAAGTAGCTGTCACATTAGTTTTTATGTTAAGGGCTTGACATGAAACAGCCACTGTGGCCAGTGGTTTTCCAAAGTTACTAGCCATTCAGCATTTTCACTAGCCACAATTTTGTTGTTTTAAATTGTGATGTCATGCTAAAATGTACTGGAACTTGCTTTACAACCCGTATAAATGTAAAAGACCGCTGAACACACCTAAACCTCGACCTGACTGCCACTTTTCGTGTTTTTTTTTCTTCTTTGTCTGGTCTTCCTTTTCAGTTTCATCGTCCGCTTTTCTTTTGTGCGTTGCCTGCTCTCCGGGTTTTGTTACATTTTTTTATGTGACACCGCATGGCTCCTCTGATTCACATGTCGACCATGTTCTCCGCAGGACCTACAGTGTCGTCGATCACTAGCGTGCAAGCGCAAGGAAAGTAGGCTTCAGGGACGGACCAACGAGCAAACACTGTGTGCAGGTAATGCTCATAGGATTTGTAGTCTCATAGTGTCACGTGGCAATTACTTTAAAATGACATTTTTTTTTAGACAACAATTTATATAACATTTATATAAAATTGAAAAATGTATATTAAAAAAATCAACCTGGCAAAGTGGCAAGTGGGGGTGACTGTGTTACCAACACGGCTAAAACCTACCTGAAATATTCTGACTGATTATATTTACTGAATTGATCATTATCAAAACTGAAGACAGGCTTGAAATCTAATGCAACTGAGAAATGATCTCCCCGGACACTCATTTATGTCAAGCTTTAGTCACACATACGTTTTGATATGGGCTGTCAAACGATCACATTTTTAACCGCGATAAAAGCTGAAATTCCACAGTTAATCATGAGTAATCTCTTTTTGGATTGCATGTTTGAAATTCCATTATTTTGAATTTTTGTGTAATTATGATGTATTTTTGTACCGTCTTAAGCTAAGGGTACTTTACTTCCTGTTTGGATACAAAACTGCTTTTATTTTGAAAGAAAATAGGAAGGAACATCTGGTCGAAAGAAGGTTACAACATAATAACCACAGAAAGAAACTTGTAACGGTTTGAAAAGTAAATGAAAGTGAAATGAGCTAATCAAAAGGTGCAGTGGTGTCGTTCTTTTCCATCCCCATGGCTACAGGGAGATGCTGCTGTCTGAGCAGTCGCTGTGCTATGGTGTCTTCAGGGACAAAATAGCACATAATTGATGTGTTGACTCATCACTTCTTGTGGGTCCAGCAGTGACTCCAAAAATCAAAGACTGAGAACATTTTGCTCTTAGCTTTAGCTTCCTTCATCATCTATGTTTGCATTGAAGAAATCCCTCTTTGGAAGTTAACCTGCCCAAGCATATGTAAGTGTGTAACCACCACGTGTGTCGTTCTGCTTATCATAGTCCACTAAAACACCTCTTCTGGAGACCGTAACACTACACAGAAGGATAATGCTCAGGGCAACTGCTGTTGGTTAAGAGCTAAACTGCACCAGCCTTTGCACTTAGATAAATATTAGTAGACAACATTAAGCAATCGCTGGCATACAAAAAACACTGCTGCTGCTTTGATCCACCATCTTTAAGTGGGCCTGAGTTCAGTTGAAATCTCAAAGACTTCACAGACAAGCTGTTTCTTCACACACATAAAATACTGTAAACTATCTACGAACCTCCCCTTCCCTGATCATTTACTGCAGACTTTGGAGGGGTTTGATTACTAAAACGTATTTTTGACACCTCAAGGACACAAATTTACCGTTGAATGTTTCCTTCCTCACAGTATTGCCATTTTTTTTAAATCTGTGTTTATTTGCTTGTCTTCTTTTTTGACCTTTTCTGTTGCATTAGTGCTTCTAGTTGTTTCTCTGCCACCTTAATAGCGAGAAACCTTTGAAAGAAATGTATTTATCTCATCAGAACTGCTACATGGCGCTTTAGGAGTTTAAAAAACAAGGTACTTTAAAAAGAACCCAATGTTTGGAATAGTTGGGTTTAACACAACACTGTGATCTGTAGTATGACAGTGTTGATTGCTACAATGCACTTTTGAACATTGGTGGCACAGGTTAACAATTGTAGCAAAGTATTATATTTTAAGTTCAAACAATGGACGTTTACAGTAGATTCTACATTATGAATCAGAGATGAGTCACTGGTGTTCGCCCACACTACTCACCCGTAGTCTCTTGATGCCGGCGCGTGTAATCTGCTGGCAGTCGTAGAGCTCAATGCGATCCAGACTATGGCAGCTCTTCAGGTGCTCCAGTGAAGCGTCTGTAATCAGGGGGCAGTTATCCAGCTCTATCACCTCCAGACGGTCGTGAGCACAGGGGCCGCTACCGAGGTGTCTGATGCCATCATCAGTAATCAGCTCACAGTGAGAAAGACTCTACGGGAATACAGTGTAACAACACAGGAGGCTCCTTTACTTAATCGTCTGCTTGAATGAACTGTGATTTGTTGCTTGTAAATGCTACTGATCCTTAATAATGTTTAAGTGACAAGCACACACTCACCAGGACTTGCAAACGAGGGCAGTGGATAGACAGCTGAATGAGTGTCCCATCTGTGATCTGTTGCAAAATTTGAAAAACACAACAATGTCACACCTACAGACTCCAAACAAAAACAATTTTTTTTGTATCTCTGACTACATATTCACCTGAACGCATTCCTCTAAATCCATCTTCTCGAGTTCATGACAATTCTGCAGCAAGAAAAGAGGCACTTAATAGAGAGAAATGTTCTCCTCTAATGGAGGTTTGGGGAGACTTTCTGTTTTTTTTTAGGACACGATTTAAAACATCTGAATCTGTAAGCAACGAATGGCTGCATGCAAACAACAGTCAGATGTCGACTTACTCTAGCTAGTGTAGTGAAGCCCACGTCTGTAAGTTGAGAGCAGCGAGCCACTTCTAATATTCTGAAGGGACAAAGAAAGGAGCAGAGAGTTTAACAATGACATCATCGCTATCAGTCTGATGATGATGATATACTTTATTGTCCCCAAAGGGAAATTCTTTTTGGACTCTGTCCTGCAGTTACAGAAAATACAAAAAGTGCATAGATCATACAAAACATTACATGTAACAATTCCACACATTCATAAAAACACCTTCTTGCAGCAGTAACATATTGGCATATTGCACAGCCCCTGGGCACATCCTACATTACCTGTTATTTAGAATTTTAATGGACATTGGCACAAATGAATGTTTATAGCGATTCAGCCGGGTCTGAGGGACCCTGAATCTTCTCCCCGAGGGTAAAAGCTGAAACTCAGGGTGAAGAATGCGGGTAGGATCAGACACTATTTTCTGTGCCTGTCTAACAACACACTGCTCATAGAGTGTTTGAAGAGATGGATGTGTTTTGACACCCATGATTTTAAAAGCAGTCTGCACAAGACGAGCTATCTGTGACTTTGACTGGACAGACGAGTGACCGTACCAGGCTGTTATCCCGTATCTGATCATGCTTTCACAAACAGCATTGTAGAATAACAACATACATTTCTGCTGAACGCCATAGACTCTCAGTCTGCGTAAGAAGTACATACGCTGCTGCAGTCTCAAGCAGAGACTGTCAACATGGGTCCTCCAGCTGAGAGTGTTGTCAATATGAACCCCGAGATACTTGTAAGAGCAGACCTGTGTGATGGGTTCATTGTGGATGACCACAGGCTGATGATCACCCACCCCCCTGGGATCGAACACCATTTCCTCTGTCTTTTGAGTGTTTAAAACAAGATGGTTTCTGTCACACCAGTGCACAAATTTCTCTACCTCAGAGTGATAAAAAGAAGGACTGCTGTCTCTATGCCTTAGGCTCAGGATAGCTGTATCATCCGAGAATTTAATGATGTAGCTCTCTGGATAGAGTCTGGTGCATTCATTGGTGTACAGAGTGAAAAGAACAGGAGAGCTGACACAACCCTGAGGAGCACCAGTACTGCAGAGCCTGGGCCGCGAAAGTGCGTCATTCACTCTGACATGTTGGGTTTGGTTACTTAAAAAAGAAGATTACCATCGTAGAATAAAAGGGTTCACATTCATCTGTTTCAGTTTCTGCATCAGCAAGTGAGGTTGTATTGTGTTAAAAGCTGAGCTAAAATCAATAAAAAGTAAGCGGGCATAAGCCTTGGGATCTTCCAGGTGTTTAGTGACCAGGTGTGTGATGCTGTTAATAGCGTCATCTGTGCCACGCCCCTGCTTGTAAGCAAACTGGAAGGGATCTAAAAGTGGGTCTGCTTCTGTTTTGAGCCAGGAGATCATAATCCTCTCAAAACTGTCACTATCTGGGACTTGATTTGAATCTAAGGAGGAAGGTTTGAGATAAGGCTTTATTTCATCTTCTTTACAGTCATCTTCACAGCAGGACGCAATAATGCATCAAACATTATAATATAAAGGCATTTAAATCCCTCCATGCAAACAGTTTATCTAAAATCATAAAGTGGATAATCGCTCAAAGTTATGTTGGCAAAATTAAACCATTTTAGGACTATTTCCCAAACTAATAAGAACTTTTTTTTTCAGGGTCTAGGAAGTGATGCACAGTTGAGTTCAGAGTGAGTGTATTGTGTCTGTGAATGTGTGTAAACTCACCTGAGGCGAGGGCAGTTTTGTCCGAGCGCGTGCAGGATGGCGTCTGTGATATTGGCACAGCCGGACACACACAGAGACTGCAGGCGGTGACAACCCCTGCAGATTGTGATGAGGCCCTCGTCTGTGATCTGCTGCTCACAGAGGGAGAAAGAGTGTGTGTCGTAAGGAGTCCATGTGCACTGTGAGATGTTAAAACACGCCTTCTTTTACTGTTCTCAAATGTAGCTAAGCCCAAAAGCAGTAAATGCATTTGCTAAAAGGAATTCATGTACCTACTGTAGATATAGGAGAAGAGAACAATGAGTACTTGGTGCCCATCACCCTCTTTTTAGATTCAGGAGATAAACTTTTTTTTTACAAAGAGGCATTACATTGACACATATTGGAAAATCAGACAAAGCTTCACTGAAAATGCAGAACAATAGTTTTATCAGGATAATCATTTCTTGTCTAGCTCTGTTAATTGTACTTACTGAGCACGTCTGCAGGTTGAGTGTGACCAGCTCTGGACAGTGAGCCCCAATATGCTTCAGAGCCTCGTCCTCTAACTTTGGAAGGGATGGACAAAGAAAAGACAGAAGTCAAACTACGCTCATTGCATCTTCAATAATAAGAATACTTGTGCTTTTTGACAAGATCAGCATTATTTTATAGACTATCCTGACAAGACTCTTCACTTTCACTGACAGAAAGCATTGTTCAGCACATTAGAAACACCTCCAGGTGCAACATAATACAATTCAATGGCACCAAAAACTACAGCCTCTAATGACTACTAGGTTAAGAGGACATCTTTTTTACTAAGTGCCCATGCCCATTGCTTTTGTCTGTAAATTCTTCTTCTTTGTCTTTTCACGCTGTACTTTTGACAGCTGGTAGAACAATTTATGGCACTTTTTAAATATGCTTACATTTTCTGTGAACAGCGTTTGGCAAAAAAAATCGTTTGTTGCACGGGAAGTGATGCATTTTATCGTGCAGTTGCAGCAACTGTTTACTTCAGAATGAAAATAAGAGGAAGTTGGTAGTTTGTATGCTAGTGATCGTCAATGTGATGAAACATACAAGAAAACAGAGCCACCTACGAAAGTGGAATGTTGAGCAGTAAGACCAGTAGCCAACAAGGGAATCAAAAAATGAGATCTACCAAACAAGTTGCTTCCAGATAAATTTAGACTGAATTAACCCTTCGCTAAAAGACCCATCAGCCATACCTGTGTGCATCCCTTGAGAAAAAGGCCTTTAAGTCCAGGGCATGAACGAACCAGGGCCTGAATGCCATCTTTTGTGACCTGGTCACACCAGGAGATGTTGAGCTGCTCCAGCAGGGGACAACCCTCACTGACAGGAGGAAATGAAAAAAAGGACAAATGAATGTTGGGGGGGGGGGGGAAAGCAAGACAATAACACAGCAATAGGGTGAAAGAGAACAGACAGACAGCAGCAAAGATACTGAAATTTCAAATGTGTAATTGGGGAAAATAACAGCTGCTGCCCTTTATGTGGTGCAAATCATGAAGAAGTAAACATTGTGCCTACATACCTGAGGGCCTTGAGTGACAGGTTTGTGATAGAGGTACAGGAGGCGAGGTCCAGGTGCTTCAGCTTTGGACAGAACTTACTGAGGCTATTACACGTGCTGAGATGAGAGAGAGACAATAAGAACTCTAGCTAAGGAGAAATAGTGTCCTCTTGTATTTGCATCAAGAAACAATGCAAATACCTGTCTGTGATCTTAGTGCAGCCGTTTAGACTGAGCAGCTCAATATTCCTGCAGTTCTGTGAGAAAGTCCTACAGAAGAAAAACAAAGTTAATGTGAATGCAGTCAAACTGAACCTGCTAGTTCTACTTCTCCTGGGTCTGCAGTAGAATTGCTGTCAGGCTCTTAAAAACTCACCTCAGGGCACTGTCACCCACACCCAGGCAACCCCGCAGACTCAGCTTCCTAAGGAACCCTCCACACCGTTTTGAGATGTTCTCCACCACCCGGCCCTGCAACAAAAAACAACAGCTCAGCTTGCTGGATTTGCTCCTCTGCCTCCATATAATGTCAGATAAAGAGTGAAGGTTCAAGGGAAAGGTAAACAGCACATATTGAAGCTACAGGTACAAGTAAAGTAGATCTACATTAGACCTCACCTCAATGTCCCTCTGAAAGTCAAAGAGGTCGATACGTTGCCAGTTGCTGCCATCCAAGGCCAGAACATTCCAGGACTAAGAGCAGGGAGGGAGAAACAGACGTTTAGGGTCATGACCTCGTTACGTCAAACAAAATCCACATGGAGAACACATAATTAAAACACACGAAGACAAACAGGAACTGTCACTCACACATGCATACACACACCTTGTGAACATAGACTCACCCGTGAGACCTGGGCACAGCGACAGAGTGTCACCACATCCAGAAAGGAGAAGATTCTGGAAGAAAGACAGGGACGGTTCAGAGACCCTCACTCTCGCTACCAGAAGCCTTCTCTTTAAACTAGACTGTTCTCGGCTTATTGTCTCCCTGCATCTGCTTCCCCTCACAGCACATGGGTGTTAGCAAATCAGACAATTTTGTCTTTGACTGCTTGTGGGATGAATGTGTTCTCCCTGTTTGCGGGATATACGTGTTAACGTAAAGTGAGGTTGTGGCGCAGAAGACAAAAACACTTTTTTAAAGGAATAGAGCAAGGAACTTACCATATTACAGTTAATGCAGCAAAAAAAAGTGTTAGAACTGAAGTAGGCATGCAGCAGGTTCTAGCATAGCCAGACAGCCACACAAATCAGGGTACTGAACCAATCCAGACTGCACAGAGTCAGCAGCCACAGCACAGCCAACTTGGCTAACAAGGCTGAGGCTTGAGTTATGGCCTTCATTTTCTGTTAGCTCAGGGGCTTCTGAGGTTTTTTTTAACCTCAAATCAATTTGAGTTGCTTCATAGCCTCAAGCATCTGTATTTAATTACAGTTTTAGCATCAGGAGCAGAGAAGAGTTGGGAAGAAAACATCCTGGTGGTTAATTAAGCTGAATGTTTGCATAAGGGCAAGTGAACATACAGTAGCCTTTATGATCGTGACAGTCTAAAGTGTATGTCTGTGTTTGAGGGCTGTAGGCGAAAGAAGGTGACGCAAAGCCAAGTGCACCTCTGTGTATGTTTGGATGTGCTGATCGGGAGCGAAGGCAGGGAGTGTAGAGTAAGCAACATGCCAGTTTAGCTTTCAAAAAACCCTGCAGACAGTCTGATTGAAGTGTTTTGAAATGTCACTCACCGTAGCAACAGCTCTTTAGGCAGCTTCTTATTGATGACCGCCTCATCGCTGTTTGTGAACATCTGAAAAGGTGCAGAGGGATAATATTAGTCATTGCAGCCTCTTGTAACATGGCTGGGGCCCCCTCCACCCACTATCCCATCTCAAGGACAGCCCCAGCATAAACGCAAGGATAAATGATTATAATCTCATCAGCTGAGATTGATTCAGTGTCAGTTCTTGGGAAACAAAATGGTGACAGAAGATAAAGAAAAAAACATGAGACTAGGTTTTGTGTCTTGTGAGAAATAAAATCAGCAGGGTAGGACTTTGTAACGAGGCCCTCAGAACTTTGTTGGCCTCTGCTTTTATGTTATCTTTTCTCTGTGCATATTCTCTCGTAACTCACTGTGTTGTTTACACTGCTAGTTTCTACACCAGCATGTACTGAGAGAGTACACAGTTACAATATATCTTTTGTGACTCACTCCAGCTTCTGCAAACAGCTAATGGATTTCCACAGGAATAATTGCATGCCATGCGAGTGCAAATTCTGGCCAATAATCCACAGAAAAAGGCCTCAGCACACAACGAGACAATCATTGGAATTTATTAAGACCAAGCTACTTATACACCACCCCCTCCCGCTCGTAATTAAGGCATCCAGGGTGCCCAAAAGTGTGGAAAATCATACATTGCAAAATGCAACACTTTGAGAGAGTTATATATATTTTTTAGCAACAATGCAGTCACAGATGAATGAAGCAACATCAGGCCCAATCCTTTTTCCTCCATAGATTCAGAAAGATAAATCTAAAACCAGGGACAGGGTCATTGAGGGGTGGGGGCTTTGGTGTGTAGATAAGTAAAAAATACAAACAAATATTAAGCATCCATGATACAAAATAAATAAGATGTTTATGTAATGCTTTCTAACAAAAGAAGTAATAAATGGGTCCTGACAGAGCGTATCTTGTGCTAGCGGGTGCCACAACTGGAACCACATTCACAATAACTTTAGATTTTTATGGACTTATACACTTAAGCAAAATTATTCATCAGCTCACCAAAAAACTGACAGGTTTGCCTGTTTAAATATCCAGTCAGCTCTGTGTCAAAGCCTCTCTGTGTGTCTGATAAACATGCAAACTCCACACACACACACACACACACACACACACATACAGCTGTCTATTCAGGGGCTGCCTGCCAGCACAAACGTGTAAAATTTTGAGGGAGTAAGAAGGGACAGACATTACGCTTTTGGATTTGGGGCAAATTTACTCTGACAGCTCGCCTTCAACGGCGCAACTCTTTGGCCAAATAATCCAGAGCCATTTCCAAAGAACCAGATGCGCTTAGTCAACGGGCATACACTGTCCCCTTTTGTACTCTAACATGAAATGAACCTGATGCTGCATGAATGTGAGCATTATGTTTTCTCCACTGGTCAGCTATAGTGAGTGAAGCAGGCATGGCAGGAGGTAAAAGCTGGGTGAGCTGTAACCTCCAGCAAGAGATCATTGTAAAGCAAAACAGTGTCATAATATCTTTAGAAAACGGTTTTATGTTGTTTACTGAAAAGACCCCATCCACACATTCAAATTAGATCAGTCTTATTGTTATTGTGATTTACAAAATGAATGAACATTTAATCGGTAATTTAACTGGGTTTCAAATATTCAGTCCATCCTTCACCATAACTTCTTTTTTTTTTTAGATAAACAGATTGTTTTGAGTCTTACATCAATACACACAATGTTGCTAATGTAGTGTTGTAAACATCATTATGATTATTGTTTACAAATTCCTTCAAAGTATGAAATAGAATTGGGCCTATCATCTTTTCAGAGTGCTGTAGTCTTTTGTTTAGGGCTGGTATACAACAGATCACTATCTACTAGCTGTAAAGCCAGAGATAAACAGCGTTTCTGGCAATGCCTGCCAAAGTAAAATTCTAGCTGACCATATTCAGATAGCATAGGGTTTTTTACATTTTGCACCATATTTTGATGACCTAAGGTAACCTTTTTAACTTTGGACCAGAGCTTTCTTTGGTTAAGCTTTGTCATCATATCTACTTAATAACCAATAACCAATGACAGCTATTTTGAAATTAACAACAACATTTAAAGGAGATTTCTTAGACATGCAAAAAAATGTAGTTATTTAAAATGAGCACATTATCAGAATTGTTATATTAACTGGCAGGAATAAAATCAGGCTTTCAAATGACAATCTAATTAAAATGTATAAAAGCGTGATTACCAATCTATCAACCCATCTAGGCCTATATATATTTAAATTAATATATTCATAATCAGGGGCTTTGTATGTTTTTTTTTACTGCCACCAACTTTCATGTTTACCGAAGCCTAACAACTGTTAAGGAGGATGATCTTCTTAATTTTCACTAAAAGTTACGCATTAGGTTCCCCAACAACAAAGTTGTGTGACCGTTCACTTTTATTCTGAAGGCTCGGTCGTGCTATTTCCGCTTTACTCCGTGTTCGTCATCCAGTCGCTTGACGGTCGGCTCTACCGCAGCTGTCGGGCCAGAAGGTAACGGCTGAATCTTCTGAGTCGTCAGCTGTTGCACCGTTAAAAATAAATAAAACCAGACACAAATCCCACGCTAGCAGGGGATTAAACAACACCAAGTGCTCATGCTACACAGTCCAATGTCACTGGTCAGATACAAAGTATTTTTGGACAACTTTTCACCATAATATTCAGCTGCTTGCGACTTCGACACAGAGTTAATGCTAAATGTTGCAAAACAACAACACTGTAGCCGATGCTTGTCTTCATATTGTCCCTTTTCTATCAGTAGCACATAGGTTGTAAGTGTTAGCCTACTTATTGCCAGCTTCGGCATATTTGTTGAAAGTTATGCGCTAATACGAGGTGCATGAAGCAGTCACAGCCAGAGGCCCCCCAAGCGCAGCGGCCATGGATATGCAATAATAAAATGAGGCGTTACAGACAACCTAACAAAGGTCGTATAAAACAGGCTATCACATCCAAGAAGATATAGGGAGAGGTAAAATGGCTACAGATTTTCTTGCAGTCAACAAGTTCCTTTTCCAGAAAAAAATATGTGAATGTGCGGTGGTGTTGTCCTCGGCGTGCTCTGTTAGCCTCGGTGTCTTTGTTTTGACGGCGCATAGGAAAGGAGGACAACAATTTAGGACCTTTAAAACCCCTGACTCTTTGAAACTGCATGACATGCTAAGTGAAAAATGCCAACTTTTGTCCATAACGTACGAAATGTACGTACGAAATGTTAGTGCAAAACAACAGCGTTTGACCTAATCCCAAACATTGACTGCGGAAGAGCTACATCAACAGCCTCACTATAAGCGCAGTTTTTAATATATACAGAGACAGTAGAGCTGTAGGCCCAGATCACAATGTTTTTAGTAGCTACGTTGAACGTGTGTTAATGGCTGTCAGTTAACATTGATGGTCAACTCACCTCAAACCGACTCCGTGAAACACCATTTACCTCCTTCCCCATGTCGGACGCTGGTTACCGACTCAATGAATTCGGTTTAGGCGAAGTGAAATGCAGATACGGGCCCTCTTCCGTCCGTTTCCCCTCCACGACTATCATGCTACCGTCCTCTCGGTAGCTCCTGCGCTTCGTTGTCGTTGTTTTTCGGCCTGTAACACAAACGGTAAGACCCCTTGGTTGTTTCTGGTAAAATATGGGCTACAGTCAGCAGCCAGCCAATAAGCCAGTTGTCTTATCTGCTCGGTTCGCCCTCACCTCCTCCTCCCCCTATACAGCTTTCCATCCGTCCACACAATAGACCGACAGGAATAGGACCTGGCAGCCCTTAAAATGGAGCTGTAAGCTGCTACACCTGCATCACTTAGAAGTAATATGCAAAACTGCGTAAAGATGTGAATTGCCCAAACACACTTCTACTGCCCTGTAAGCTGATTGTTTGACTAGGCTATAGCTCACTTTGTGGGATTTAGCCTACCTACAGGCGGAGTGAGAAAGGATAAATATCAGAGTGGGATGTCCACCTTTTTGACAGCCCACGTAGCACGTACCCTAAACTTGGCTGGAGGGAACAGGAATAAGGGAAAGCAATTGATTGATTAGAAAGTTTGATCCCAGATAATTGTAGAATTTGACATAAAGAAAGTGAATAAGAAGTAAGCATAGGCTTAGGTCAGGATAGATTGTGGATGTATTCAATATGCCCCTCTCCCTTCTTTAGCCTAAGTTGAATTAATAGCCTAGTCGTGTGTAGCCTGCTTTAATATTTCTACTTTACCTATACCCTGCCGTATACATAGAGGGCCAAAGCGCCCACTATTTTTTTCCCAGGACGACTCGTTTACGATAACGATAGCAGAAGATCGAGGTTTGGCCCTTTTATGACATATTAACCATTGAAATGCAATGCACTGTATATTCAATTGCTATTATAATTCATCAACATACATTGTAACTTTGTTTGTACTGTACGAATTGCCACTTCCGCGTTTCTCGTTGGCCATGCCCCACTTACACACTGGGTCCAATCAGAATCCGGGGTGGGTACTCGTCATACTGCGTAATTATAATGGGCGTATCCGCATGACAACAGTTAATGTAAAAAGAAACAACAATTAATGTCAGCCATTTAATTAAATCTCATGAGAGTGTTTTGTGTGTGTTTCCCATGTATTCGTTTTCCGCTGTGACATGAAAGGTATTAATTTTGATGCCTTTTATAGAAACGTGTTTAATTTAGCCTATAAATGCTGTGACAGGCAATTTTGTTTTGCTATATTTAAAAAAAAAAAAAATGTCAATTATCATTTGTGCTATCTCACATTTATGCTTTACACAAATGTATTGTAATCTCATCATGAGGGTTAGCTGACATGATTAGCAATACATTTTATAACATAATTTTTTCCCATTTAGTGACCCAAATAATCATTAGGGTGAGATTCCTGCTAACATTTCAGTGACAGTGCAGTGCTTAGGCCTATGGTGGGATGCCTTTCTTGGCAGCTTGCCTAATATAAACCCAGATTCAGAAAGCTATCCGAGTAAAAAGGAGTGGTTACTGAGGTCACACAGGACTTCAACTCACATTTGACTCCAGTTACAACTGTTGGATTTAAGTATAGACTAGAAGCTTCAGTTTTAGACTATTTCTGTGTAATGTGAAGTAGAATAATTAGGCTATGTGTATTGTATTGTTTTCTAAATTAATACAAATGCACCATTTTAAATTACGTTAATTAATTTTTTTAGTAACATCAAGGCTTAGCGTGACCTGACTGTTGAGCTACTTGCTCTACAGATTTGTTTCTTAAAATGTGAGGCAGATCAAAGAGACTTTTAGAGCAGTATGAAAACAGAGAGCCTTCTGACATTGCAAGTCAGAGCCGAAAACGTAGGCTGTAAAGCAGGATCTTGCATAGAGGCCCTTATCATGTCTGTTGATAGAGCTACATTTCACATATCTATCTATCTAATTTTACGCTTGACAAAGGTTAAGGTTTATTCTTAGTGCATAGTTCACTGAAGTTGAACATCTTCTTGACATCTTCCGTCGTTTGCGCGCTAGCGTGATGGTAGGAGGCGGTACTTCTGTTTTGATAGGGCGTTGCTAAGATATATCCAAGATTGACTGTGTTCCGGTTTCCGGTTCATTCCGCTGTGCGCAGAAGTTGCTAGTCACAGGAGCCACAATGGCGTTTGTAGTGTCCTTCAGATAGGGCTGTGGATGATATTAAATCCACTAGCATCGCCCTAAATATAGGCCTGGTTGATTCCCAGAGCCATTGATAATAAACTGGAACATCTACTGCACACGAAAATACTATGATTTCTTATCAATATTGAATTTATAGGGGATAAAACTAACATTAAAGGGAATATGTAAACAGTACCAACCGGGTCAAGTTTTCATTTTGTTCGAGAAACGAGCGTCTTTAAATTAAGGCATTTGCTTGTTTCTAAATGCTTAGACGGTAATTTGGTGGAATAAAAACACCTTTACTTTACTTGGCACCGGACAAGGATACCTTTCACAAAGGGACTTTTTTTCTTTTTCACGAATCAGCTCGCTAGCCGCCAAGCATTAGCTAGAAGTGCTAGCTAAACTGAGACGCTGACGACACCACAATGCTTCGATGTTTTGTTTGGATCTTTTTTATTCACTGACTGTTTCGAAGTAACATACTTTACAGCGCCGGGAAACCACTTTGGCAATTTTCCTCTTTGATGAGATAGATTGGCGATCTCAATGGAATGAATTGGCATTGAGGAGGACTGGACGTGAGCGGCCTAGTGGGTTCATTTTGTGCATTTTCTTGCCCTGTTTCTGCTTGCTAACTCTTTTGCTTTTGACACTTTGAAAAGCTACTGTTTTCTTGTTAATGAATTTCCTGGACCACCGAGGCCCAGTCGCAGCAGAGGCGCCGACGCTGGCGTGAGGGATGCCTGGGTCGGACCGACACCATGGGACCAAGAGGAAGCCAGAATCTAGCAACAGCGGTGTGCCACACCAGACTCATACCTCTGTGGGAGAAAAGGCGAGCAAAGACGGAAAGGTGCAGTTAAAATCTTCAATGTCCTCTTCCTCTTCTAAACGTAAGCGACATAAATCAAATAAACATAATAGGGAAGCCTTGGCGACATCAGGACGAGAATATTTTACCCTAGGCGACACGGCGCCACCTGGTGTCAACACCGTGAAGCCTCTGGTGGAGTACGACGATATCAGTTCCGACTCGGACACTTTCTCAGACCCACCGTCCTCCAGGCCACCTGAGAGGGGGGGTGGGTATCGACTGGAGCCCTCACCAGACTATGGTAAGGACGATATCGGCAAAGAAACTGACGGTAGAGAGAACAAGGGGCACAGACAGTCCCGAAAAAAGCCCAAGGACCCAAACAAAGTTAGAGACCCTGGAAATGGAGAACGTGGATACAAGAAAAAGAGCAGCAAAGACCGCGAGAAAGGGAGTTCTGGAAAGAGCAAGGAGAAGGCTGCCTCGTCGGCCCCCCCACCCAAACGCCAGGTACAGCCGGATGGTGACTCTAAACGTGCGGAGCTGATGCTCTCCTCCCAGCTTCAGCCTGGAGCCAGTGTAGGTAGCACCACTTCCTCCACATCTTCATCTCGCAGCAAGGAGAGCAGTCGCTCGGGGAAGTCTCGCAAAGACAAACAACAGCGCAGAGAAGGTCGAGGGGAGGGCAGCCGCAGCTCCTCTCAGAAGAGCCGGCCAGACGGGAGCCACCGCAAGTCCTCAAAGAGCCACAAGTCAAGCCCCAAAGGCAAGTCCTCAAGTAGGGGTAGTCCTCGCAGGAAGGGCACCAGCTCTGCTCTTTCGCCTAGTCCAAGAAGAGGGGCTGGCAGCGAGAGTCCACAGGCCAGTGGGTATGGGCAGCAGGGAGATGACAGCTACTCCAGGCGGAGGGCGGCCCAAAGTCCCAGTCCCTACAGGGATACGTCTCGCCGCAGCAGACAAAGATCAGACAGCCCCTATGGCAGCAGACACAGGTCCTCCAGCTATGAGAGGGACAGCAGCCCTTACTCAAGGAGACGCTCCATCAGCCCCTATGGTACTCGCAGGTCCTCCAGCACCAGCCCCATGTCGCGGTGAGTGTATGCAACATTAGTTTTTGTAGACGATTGTGAGGAACATGCTCTGAAAAGGTGTTAAGTTTATACCCACACTCTGACTCGTATGTTTAGAGGAGGGATGTAGAATGATGAAGGCCAATATAAATGTTGAGACCTGATAACAATTTGCTTATCAAGCCGTACTTGGTAGTGTTTGCATAGCTATTGGTATAATTAACCTGGAGCAGCCTGCAGCTGAAGTTTTTAGACATGCAGACCTGCTGAACCTCCAGCAAGATTTTGACTTTTAAGGGCAGGATATGATGTTCTCCATGTTGAAGTTTTCCCTACATGACATAGAACTAAGCCCAGGGGTGAGAACATTTATGGATAGTGGAAGTGTCAAGACAGCCAGGTAATACAAATTCTTACCTTCAGTAAATGTATTATGCATTGAAAAATGTCAGTAACTTCTGGTTTCAATTAGGAGGTTTTGCTTTGATTATCATGTTTCAGTCAGTATATAAACGCTACTTAAAAAGAAATACAGATTAAAGGGAGCAGTTGGTAGCATCTGGTGGTGACGAGACTAGTTTTAAACATACTAGCTATTGTCTTGTACATGTTCCAGATTTTCCTTTTTTTTGTTGCATTGAGGAAATAGACCTTGTGAGTGCAAATTGTAACATACAGTCAACAGATTTTGTTTATTTTAACAGGAGATCTATTAAGGCCTTCAGCAGTCAGAACATGTCTCCAAAATGTTGCAATTATTTGAAGTGTATTGATCTTGTCTTTGTCGTATAATTTTTAGGAAAACTAGGGCCTATATCTTTGACTGGAATGGAGTCGAATCAAATTTACATAACACGCTACAGACGAGGAGCAATCAGTGTTACTGCGAACTGAATGATAGTTTTGGATCAAGTCTGTCACTCAGTTTTGAGAGCAACAGTTTGACGTCTTTTGTTCATAGTTTTACTTCTGTTAAACGTACCTCACTACTACCCTAATTAAAAGCCCACGGTTTTATTTTGTCGGGTCAGGAGGTTGTTTCAGCGTACTACGCACCCAGTTCCTTGTGTGAATCTTTGTTTGTGAACCCTTGTCTCTGACTTTAGAAAACAAACAGCTACATTTATATTATTCATGCCTTTACAAAATAATATATCCGTTTTATATCTTGTTTTTTTTTAGACGCTCAGGCCGCTCCAGAAGTCGCTCGCCTCTGCACTACTCCTCTTCTCGTCGCTCCTCCTCTCGTTCCAGAAGCAAGCGGCACACTTCCTCTGTTGGAGTGGGGGGCAGCTCCCATAGCAGTCGGCCAACAAGCCGCTCCCCTCCCTCTTCTCGCCTGCCACTTAACTCCAGCCTAGGAGCAGAGCTGACCCGAAGAAAGAAGGAACGCCAGGCTGCTGAGGCTGCAGCTCGTGCAAGTGGTGGTGCTTCGCCTCTTCCCCCAGCCCGTAAAACTGCAGGCTCTTCCATGTCACGGCCCACCAAAGCCGAGACTCCACAACCAGAAAAAGAGGCGGCATCAGTAAATGAACCCTCTCTGCCACCTCCTGCACCATTACTCCAAGTTGATCCTAGCGGTGAGGATCAGACTACTGCCCTTCTACCTTCCTCTGCCACCTCCTCTCCTGCACCCCCCCCTCCTCAGCCCTCTCCCCCTGTTCCAGCTCCACAGGTTCCACACATACCACCTCAGGCAGAAACAAGTATTCAGCCTCCTATACCCTCAACCACATCACAGGCCAAATCTCCAGCTCCACTCCCTACACGCAGCCCCATCCGGCCGACACCGCTCCACAAGACGTCGACTCTGCCTCCCCTGCCTTTACCACCTGCACTGCTGGGAAACACTCAGGGCAGGTGAGATCCTTCCCTGGAGTAGAACAGAATAGAAAGTTTATTTATAAAGCACATTTCATTACAGGTAAGCTCAATGTGCTTTACATTGATAATAAAAACATAGGAATACAAGAGACAAATAGCTGTCTCAACAATCATGAATATGATGCAGAAATCAAATAAGGAACAGAACAAAACAAAAGAAAAACACTTACACACCCACATATACACAAAGAGTAACTATTCGTATGCTTGAGTGAAAAGATAGGTTTTGAGTTTTGCTTTAAAAGTAGGGATAGTTGTGATGGACCTCAGGTCAGCAGGTAGTTTGTTCCAGAGAGAAGGACCACAGTAACTAAAGGCCCCCTCTCCAGACTTTGATCTGATTGTGGGTATGACCAACAGACCTTCACTTGATGACCTGAGGGTCCTGGCAGGGTTGTAGTCTGTGAGCAGGCCAGAGATGTACTCAGGGGCTGAACCATTGAGTGCTTTATGGACTAATAAGAGGATTTTGAAGGTGATTCTGTGTTGTACGGGGAGCCAATGGAGTGTTTTTAGGACCGGAGTAACATGTCTAAGGTCAGAGTCTAAAATGATTCCAAGCTTTCTGGCCTGCTCACTGTATTTAATGGAATTTGATTTGAGGTATAGATGGATGTGCTGTCTCTGAGTTTTTGGACCTAAAATGAGTAATTCTGTCTTGTCTGTGTTGAGTTTTAAAACGTTTCCGAACATCCAGGAGTTGATATCTTTTATACAGTCTGTAAGTTTATCAATAGGTATACATCACACTGCAGATTAAATGCAGACTTATCTCTTGCATGTGATATTTCCTCTGGACATTTAAAATACAAGTTGTTTTGTTATCAAACGGTACATAGTTATAATACACCTTTCAAAGCATCAACCAATACATCTTCCTGAAGCTTCAGTTTTGACCCGTCCCTGTAGGAATTTGGTTAAGGTTGGCGACTTTCCGAATAGATGATCACATGTGGAAAGCTCTTGTTGATTAAAGATTAACCATCCAGCCTGGAAAAATGTGGTTGTGTGGGGGTACACAATTAAAGAGTGAACATTTTGAAGCACATAAATAACCCATGCTGGTCTCTTTTATTAATGATTTGTATTTTGCCTCTTCAGTCCAAAGAAGTCCACCCCAACTCAGAAGCTACCTAGGAAGGAAAAGGAAGCTCGCAGTCGGCCATCAATCATAGATCTTCCTTTACCCCCCACTCTGCTTGGAGGAGATGCCTCCCCTCCACAGTCCCCCATCCGCCAGGCTCCACCACTACCCCAGACAGCCCTAAAGAAGCGACCAAAGTCAGTTAACTTGATCATTCTCCCATGTCAAGTATTTATTTTATTTTTTTAAACCCACCAGTCTAATCTGTTTCTCTTTTTTTTTTGATGGTTCACAGGATTTGCTGCCCACGATATGGTGAGCGCAAACACACCCAGAGTGACTGGGGCAAACGTTGTGTCGATAAATTTGACATAATTGGCATCATAGGGGAAGGAACCTACGGCCAAGTGTACAAGGCCAAGGACAAAGACACTGGTAAGTGACCCCAGTCATGGGGGTTCTTACAGGTGTTTGATGTTCAAACAAGCAAAGAATGAATCCTTGTTTTAATGGGCTCTTTTTTTTTAATGTCCCAGGGGAGCTTGTGGCTCTGAAGAAAGTGCGTTTGGACAATGAAAAGGAGGGTTTTCCCATCACAGCTATTCGCGAGATCAAGATCTTGCGGCAGCTCAAACACCGCAGTGTTGTTAACATGAAGGAGATTGTCACTGACAAGCAGGATGCCCTGGACTTTAAAAAGGACAAAGGTAAGCGTAAGAGAGGGCTGGTTAGTAAAGAGAAATTAATCTTTGAGCAGCTCCATTACTATCTGTCTGAAACTTTGTGACATGTACTTCTGTTCATCGGTTTTTAGCTTGTACTTAATATAAAACAGATAGATGAAGATTTTCTGGGTGAATTTAGTTGTTGTCAATCTAAACTTCTCGTCCAAAGTTATTTATAATCAAAATATAATATTAACCTTCAAGACCAACGGCAGCTGGTTGCAGAACTTGTTTCAAATGAAGTTATGGAGTATCTGAAAGGGAACGTAACTACTCGTAACAAGTAGAAATGTTTGTATTTATGAGTGACAGCACCTTAAAATGTTTAAAATACTCATAATACACTTGAAGCACCATTTAAACGTACTCAGAAAATCAGGAAATATAGAGTTTTTTGTTTTCAGCTGAGATTTATATGCAACAAATGATATAATACGAGAAAGGCCACAAAAACGTTAAAAGCTCTTAAAGGGGACATATTATCCTCCTTTTCCACCTTTTCAAACAGTCCCCTGTGGTCTAAATGAGACATCTGTGCTGTGCTTTGGTCAAAATATAACATGAATCAAGCACCAGAGGAGGTTTGTGACCCTGTATAAACCAGCTCTCTCAGAACGCTCCGTTTTGGTGTGTGTCTCTTTAAATGCAATGAGCCCCCCCCCTGAGTTTTCCCGGTAGACATCACTCCTTCGCTAGCGAGAATAAAAAATGGCAGTCCTGCACAAAAGTTTTGCTCTAGGCTGGGGGTGGACTCAATGGGTGGAGAAAACAGGGGAGGGGAGTGTATTTTTTTTACCACAATCCAACTTGTGATGTCACAAGTTGAGAACATTTGAAACGGAGCACTTTTCTCTGTGTTGTAAGACTTATGCAGACCACAAACAAAGGACTGGATGGATTTATTTCAGATTGTTTGGGTCGATAGACACTCAGGTTACCCAAATATATGTTCAAAAACATATACTGTAAAAGTGGATTTTTCACAATATTTCTCCTTTAAAGTTCGTGTTTGGCAACAAATGAAATCTCTGTAGTCACTGTGATGAGTCTCCTCAGCAGTCTGTCCTTATAGTTTCAACTCACCAAGGAAGTGACTGTCGGAGTCTGACTTTATCATGATTCACACTTTAACTTACTTTAAGTTTAGTTGAACAGTTTCAGTAGAGCCCTAACTATAGGTTTTCGGAGCAGGTACACAGGCACAGCAGATAAACTGTCACATGCCAAGTTGTGTTTTAGTCATGGGTGTATGACTGATTTTGATTGAGTATATTTTGTCCATTTTAAGGTGCTTTTTACCTGGTATTTGAGTACATGGACCACGACTTGATGGGCCTGCTGGAGTCTGGTCTGGTCCAGTTCTCCCAGGAGCACATCCGCAGCTTTATGCGCCAGCTGATGGAGGGTCTGGACTACTGCCATAAGAACAACTTCCTTCACAGAGACATTAAATGCTCCAACATACTGCTCAACAACAGGTAAGACACTGAGTAAATGGATGCCAGTAGAGAAATCTTGTAGTGTCCTCGATGTGGACAGTCTGTTCAGTTAATTTACACTTTCAGCTTTATTAATCAGGGATGGGATTCTTATGAATTGATTGAAAATTCCAGATATTTCATCCTGAAAAATTGACCCACAAGTCTCTAATTATCCATGAAGGTGTTGACCATGTGTTTCCCAAACATACACTATAGTACCTATTTTTTTAATCTGTGTACAAACGCTTAGATCCATAGATTAGTGTATGATCTGCACCCGCTCGCTACTGACGCTACTGAGGCGTGAGTACGCTCCACAGGTCATCAGGAGAGAGTTGTCACGTGTCTGTAAAATACAATAACTGCAGTTCGATGTCTCGTGTTAAATATGAACCTTCTAAAGTCGTAGTTTTAATGGTTTTGTCAGACTGGTTGCTTCCAATGTTATTCTGCACTCTCTTAAGTTTCGCTAAATCTTGAATACCAAGCCTTGTCACATTAGGGTCACCTGCTGTGACAATGGAATCAAGAAGGAAACTTTTCAAATCACCAGTAGTACTGTTGTTTTGACGACTTCATGAAGAACACACTGCTGATGAAGGCTGTCAAAGGGACATCCCAATACAGCCAGAGGGAAATGAAACTAGAATGAAAAGGTCACCTCATCACTGCATCAACATGTGACAGAAGTTACTTACATTCTGGGTAATGTCATAAAAAACGACAGATGACGATAGTTTACTCGTATCCAGCTATAAGACATTCTGCAGGGCTAAACGAGTGCAGAAAGGCAGGAACGTTTAACATCCACATGTTTTAGAAGTATTTGAATGAATACATTTATCAAAGAGACTCCAGACTAGATCATTGTCATGAAATGGTGCAGAAAAGAAACAATAGGTGAGCAAGACCCCCTGAACCCCCTCTTACCTGATGGTGCCAACTATTAAAATGGCAACTGTTTCTTGGCATTGACCAACAGGTTGTTGCTGAAGACAAAGAAACGTGTTAAACAAGTCAAACTTGTAGGAACAGGAACACATTTAATCCTTTTTTCAACGTTCTGAATCATCTGTGGAGTGTGTGTGTGTGTGTGTGTGTGTGAGGTGCAGGGGTCTTCCCTGCTTTTGTTTTCTTTGCCAGTCACATCCCTCAGCAATGATTATTGCTTACTTGTTTACTAGGAAACGGTTCAATTTGTGTTTGTACAGAAATGCAGATGGCTGTTCAACATGTGTCTCGATCTGCTCGAGGTTTCTGCCTCTTAAAGGCAGTCTATCTAAATAATGCTTAGTGCAGTGCTCGTGGAGGATTAATGTCGGGTCTTTGTAATTGATATATAACAAAGAGTATGTTAAGTGTCTTGAGATAACATTTGTTATGAGGTGGTGCTATACAAATACAAATTGATCCTTTTTAAAAAGTGACATGATTGTAGCATCATCAGCATCTGTGGACGTCCCTGCAGATGAGTTTGAACTCAGTTGTAGTTTGTAAAAAGTCTAAACTTAAAAGTAGTCTGTTAACATCAATGATCAGAAATACATACGTTTCCAGGTGTGTCAGAAGCTAACCTTGCTACTTATGTGCTAATTTAATTGACCTATTCAACACAGCAGCAGGACAGCAAATTCTCAAAGATGGCAGTTGGGTACAATTCTGCATCAAGTCTACAAACACTACATGATGCAAAGAGAGCGAGTTTAAGTTGCTGTAGTGGTTAACATGCCATTAAGATAAGAAGAAAATGTGGGACTCTGACGTGGTGTGGTGCTTTAAGAGCCTCCCTGTAGTTAGTTTCTTCTTACTGTAAAAAGACACTTTGAGTTTGGATTGGGTTACCAAACTTGTCCTGACATTTGCTCCATTCGCCACTTTACTTCATTGATTTGACTTTACCTTCTCAAAGTGCAACTCACAGACTAGAAACAATGTAAGACCCCGTTAAAATCATGTGACAAAATGCTCTACTTCACAATAAACTGCGTTCATTCATTTTGTGTCTGAGGCTTCGATAAATAACGTTTCAGTCATTTGTAGCTTTCAACACTGTAACCTTTCTCATGCTTTGAAGTTTTCCCTTATCTTGGACTTCTTTTTTTCTTTTACAGAGGTCAAATCAAACTGGCAGACTTTGGTTTGGCCCGTCTTTACAATTCAGAGGAAAGGTAAGCTGAGTGGTTTTCATGTATTTATTTACCTCTTAAATGTTGTAATTTTACAGGAACCTCATCAGATAACGTCTGTTATTTAAATGTTTGAGAACATGTTTAAAATGAATGTAGGAGTATTCAAACCTGACCACATGTGGATTTCCCCCTTTATTTACAGTGTCCCTCCACTAGGTGGCAGTGTCTGTCACATTGTCTTTGCCTCTAAGAGCCCAGATAGTAAAAGTAGTCCTGTTTGTTTTTGGGAACTCGTGGACAAAGATGCTCCATAGATGTAAAAAGAGTCTGACCCTTCTCTCTTTGTCCTTGCTCCTAGTCGGCCGTACACTAACAAAGTAATCACACTATGGTACCGCCCCCCTGAACTCCTGCTGGGAGAGGAGAGATACTCTCCAGCCATTGATGTATGGAGCTGTGGGTGAGTATGACGCTGTGAAGGGGATACATCTGTGTGTTTATTCAGACTTAACTTTATTCTTTTTGTATGTATTATTCCTACACTTTATAAATAGTCTTGTGTAAGGAATAATTCATCAAATCATTCAACCAACCAGACAAAGCCTGAATTTCAGAGCTGGATTTACAGTGATGTCGGCAATACAATTCCTCTGCATGTCTCACAAACGTTCTCACGGTTGAGTACAGAGCAGACTGCTTAGAAACGGCACAACAGAATGAGCCACATAAATCTGGATCACTTGCACGCCATCTCACTTTTTCTTCCTCTCCTCGATGCATAAATACACACATGCATTTAGGGAGGTGTGCTATGAAAAGTGGAGGTGACTGTCTGCACAGTGTTTCCCTCACAGACTATAACTGGGCGGCCCACCATTTGAGAATTTTACATTTTTTAATCTGCATTCGATTGAACTAATAAACAGACTCCCTCGTCTCTGTGCTTCTCGCGCTGGTCTTGCTAGTAGCGTCTGACACGCATGTTCTGCATCCTCCACCATTTGGGTTGCTGAGATAAGTTATATGCCATTAACAAGGCTCGTCCACACGCAGCTCACAACAGTGGGTTATTGATGCTGACTATTGTCAGAAGTTCACACACTTGGGTATAGAGACTGGGGAGGAGGTGGAGCGGGATAGAGAAGTGTGTGTGTGGATAGTCGAACTGAAGTGAAGCAGGGGGGGGGCAGGGGAAATGATTCATATTCTTCACATTGTCTTGATTGTTTAATAAATGGTCACTTAGAGACATCACTGTTAAAATGAGTCTATTTCTTCTTGACTAGATACAAACTGACACTAACCCGTTTTGGACAATGAGAAAGAACCTCTTGTTAATTTAAGGAAGACTTTACATTTGGAAAGTGTGTGGAGTGTAATTTGCCTAAAAGCTGAAAATGACTGTGAGCATTTGAGATGTGTTTATATTAGCACTTCTTATGGAAAGAGTCTGCGACTACTGTGAGCCGAATGAAGTCATACTGTCCCCTGCATCACTAGTTCATGTTCCTGACTTTGACCTGATTCATACGGAGAACGATCCTCCACTCTCCATATAATCCTCTTCATGGGTTACAGCTCTCCACACACAGTGGTGAACTGGTCCAAGGTAGAATCAATAGTGGATGTGAAGTTAACTCACGACGTGATTTTCCCATGACAGTGTTTCTCACGCATACACTTTATTTGTCACTCGCGTATATTGTTATATTATTTATGGCCGCCTCTTTGCAGACAGTTTTTGGTTTAGTCTTTTCAATGTAAGACGACGATCAAAGAGAAACCAGTGGACGATCTGCACTCATTGTGTTGCCCCGGCGTTAAGAGTTGCCAGTTGGGTCTGTATGCTCTGCAGCTGATCGAGTAGAGAGAGATGTTCCTTCTGCTCTTATTTTCCTCCTTAAATTCAAAGCTTGAGGTGTGATGTCCGATTTAAAAACGATGACACGCTGTTGTTCTCATTGTTTTGTGCAGCTGGTTGCTGCTGTTGTTATTCTGCTCTCTCTTAAGTTTTGCTTGGTCATTCATATCAAGCCTCTCACCACGAGGCTCACCTGTCGTTATGATGGACACACAGATGAAACTTTTAAAAATGTAGTTACGGTTTTATGGGCGACTTTATGAAACCTGTTTTGCCCTGACCTTGATTTTAATAACAACATTCCACTGAAACTAAAGGAAGGATCACATGTTCACTGCATGACCAATGTTCATTATTAGTTTGTCATTATTACAAGAGTGTAAGAATACTAAAGTCATTCAGATATTTCAGACAGAAATGCGTATTACATAGAGGCTACTCGTACACCACTTAAACTTTAGCAATTCTGCAGGCCAAAAAAACACAAAAACGATTAAAGTCCAAATGTTTCTGAAAGTATAACAATGAAATACTCCAGTCAGAGAAAGTAACAGTTCCTGCCCTGCACATATTCAGTAATAATTTACAGGTACACCACTTACCATCTCCCAACAGTTAAGTTATCACCTTCTGGTTCAATAGTGGTTCAGCCGACTTCAACACAAGTTTATGAGAAGCCACCTCATCTGGTATTGTAGAAAAGGATCAATATAATTGCATAACCAGTTCACATCTTTTCATGTCATGTGTTTTTGTGCATCAAGTGCCAGAAAGAGTATCAATAAGTGTTGTTAATGACGAGCAGTATCAATGTCTAATGCTAATTATGCTCATCTCTTCAAGCCATCATTGAACACAAATGCCAAAGTGCTCTTTTGTTCATATGCGCTTATTTGTCATGAAATATGATAAAGTAATCCTTCGACGCTAATTTCAGAAATGACTTTGTTTCCTTTTCAAAACAAGCGGCATTGATTGGTCGCTGACAGAGATTCTGATCTACCCTCACAATTTCATTCTAGTTTTTCAGTTAGTGTAAACTAAGATCGTCTTATTACCTCTACTAAACTCTCTCTTTGTCCTCCTTTGCTCAGTTGTATTCTAGGAGAGCTTTTTACAAAGAGGCCCATCTTCCAGGCCAACCAGGAGCTTCTGCAGCTGGAACTCATCAGGTAGTCTTTCCTTTCCTCAACAAAAACACCACAATTAAAACCTCTTCCAGCCACAATTTCCCTGTTTCTTCATTACTGACTCCCCATCTATCCTTCTTTGTCTCTCCTCTCAGTCGTCTGTGTGGGAGTCCTTGCCCTGCAGTCTGGCCTGACGTCATTAAACTTCCCCTCTTCAACACCATGAAACCCAAGAAGCAGTACAGGAGGCGCCTGAGGGAGGAGTTTGCAGTGTATGCATACATTTTGCATTGCCCTTAGGTAGCTGTGATTAAAAGTTCACCTGTGTCAACTGTTGAGTAATACCTCCTCTTCTGTGCAGTTTACCGACTACTGCCCTGGACTTGCTCGACCAAATGTTGACCCTGGACCCTGCACGGCGCTGCACATCAGAGCAGGCCCTCAGCTGTGATTTCCTGTGTGATATTGAGCCCAGCAGGATGCCGCCCCCTGAGTAAGTAGACCCATGGCTACTGCTGTTACCTTTTAATCCATACAGTACGAGATAAATGTATTAGTTTTTACATCTCGTTGCGAGATAAGCGGTTAAATATTGTTAACACTCTTGGAATACTTCTTATTACTTTCTCTCTTATACATTACATTGTACATTCTATTTGAAGGATTGCTGTTTTGGAAACATCGTGGTTGTGCTAGACATTTTTATTCAAATGATTTTTTTCCAGTCTTCCTCACCACCAAGACTGCCACGAGCTGTGGAGTAAGAAGAGGCGGCGAGCTCGTCAGAGCGCCCTGCCTGGTGATGTGCCTGTGCCCAAAGTGCCCCGTAAGGATGTGACAGGAACCTCCAGTGGAGAGAACAGCCGGGCCCAAACCAGCCCGGCTGTAGCCCCGCCCCCTCCACAAGGAAAGCCACCCACAACAGCAAACATAGAGCGTGAGCTGTCAGGTAACAGCTGCCCCCTCACAAGCATTTAGCAGAAAGTCATTTGAACATAAGAAATGTTTAAAAATGTTTCACTGTTGTGGTGTGAACATGAATATGTGTGTTCAGGTCTTGGTGTTGCTGCAGAACAGTTGAACCAGACAGAGCTGGCGGTGCTGCTGAACCTACTCCAGGGACAGACAGACCTTAGCCTGCCTCAAGTGGCCCAGCTCCTCAACCTCTCCAACCCAGAGACCCTCAGCCAGTCTCTGTCAGCCCTGAGTGAGGCTTCTGACCACCAGGGGGCTCCAGAGGACCAGGCTGCTGCCAGATCCCAGCCCCCAGAACCACCCCCTGAACCCCAAGAACTCTCACCGACACCCGCAGACCCACCACTGAGCCAGGAAGACCAGGCCAACCTGTTGGCGCTAATTTTAGGTCACATCATTAAGCCACAAACCGAGGAGCAAAGCGATGAGAGCAATGGCGTCCAATCAGAGGAGGCACTTGCACACGATTCATCAGCCTCCACTACTGATCGCAAGGGCAAGTCTGGGTTTAGTCTATAGTGGGTGGGAAAAAAACAAAACAGAAACAGGTTGTGATGGAAGTAACAGGGGGGCTACAAGGTTGCAGTGTGCAGGGCAGAGAACAAACAGAAGCTGACTGAGTTGGGTACTCAAAATTCCTGTGTCGAAATAAATACACTTTTGCAATATCTACAAAAGTATCAATTAACAAAGTTAATTTGGCTATTAGACTGTATCATGCATCCCCAGCCCTTTCCTTTGTCCCTGACATTCCATAAACAGTCATTGTTTTGCCACTTACACCCTTATTACCACCTCACATATTGAAGAATGCACAACAAAAACCTTGCAGAATGTCAAGTATTTGTGACCCTTGTAATCGGGCAAAGGTTTGGTGCACACGGACATCTTTCACTGTGTACTTGATGAACCAGAAGAAGGGGTGGTGTTCTTCATTGGAGTGGAGAGAAAAGGTTCACACTGTAATGTTCCCTTCCACGTTTCTCCCTCTCCCTTCCTCCTGTCTCAGAGTCTTTGTTTCTATACCTGTTCCATCTCCACCACATGTTTTTCATCTTTATTTTCATCATGAAGCCGGTGTCATGGATTCTTCACAGGAAGCAGTGTTGCTTTAAACAGTCTGTAATGTCAGCATTTTTATGAAGAAAGTCTAATAAATTATCAAGTGAAAATAAATGTATTGAATCTTTAGACCTCACCTGCATGTGTTTCTTTTAACTTTGTTTTGTCACACACGTTTTCTTTTGGTTTTTAACTGTTAACTCTGACACGGATATTAGTTCAAAGATGTGACTATAGCAAGCTGAATAAAACGGTTGACTTTGCTGCTGACACTGGAATGGTAACAGTCATGTTTTCTTGTTATTTCTTCTGTCAGGCGTCTGAAACTCTTACAGCCTTGGTTTGCCTCGCACTGCTGTAGACGGAAAAACAAACGGACTAACCTGGTTTAGCAGTCCAGTCCTGACCTTTCTAACATTTACAGATTCTCCAACACGAGTCACGTTTTCTGTTCATCCAGCTGAACATGCCCCTCCTGATGTTCTCTCACTTAGTTTCAGCTCAATCTGTTTTGCATACAATAATACTACCATATCATTTGTGTTAGCAAGTCTTGCACACAGAGTGGAAAACAAATGAGCTTATGCTGTGATGAATAAAGAACATCTAACAGTGATGACCGCTCACTTTAAAATAAAGCCTCTCCTGTTTTCATCACAGTTTTACTTCGCCTGAATTGTTGAAGGCTTTTCAAAGGCTAGATATATTTTTGTTAGAAAGTCTGACTTAGAATTTCCTGTTCTGTATCGATGCTATGACCACATTAACAAAGTTAACTTTATTGTTTTAATAAAACTCAGTTATGCCCTTTAAATTGTACTGAACCACAATTCTCTTTCGAGTACTCTGCCACCCTCTTGTGGTGAAGGTAGGGCTGTCGTCTCCATGTCAGGTCATTTGACACAAGTGCCCGTTTACTTTCTCTTCTTGCGTATTAGATATAGAACATGGAAAATCCGTTTTAAGCTCATTGTTAATATAATATATCTGTTCAACATGTCTTGATTGCTTACATTTTGTCTGTCCTGTTTTGCCCCTTCAGATGTTGCAACATCAAAAAGGAAACAGTTGGGTGCAAACCTGGTGCCCCTATCTGGTGAGCAGCGTCCACCCTCACCACCCGGGCCGCCTCCATCATCTGTCCTCCTTGGAAATGCAGAGCAGGCTGGGTCTGAAACTCAACCCAGCCAGGACATCAGCCCTGCTGTAGCAGCTGCCTTGCTGCAGCTCATCTCTCAGCATGACTCCGAAGCAGAGGTCTCTCAGCGCAGCAAGGACCCCTCTCCTGGCGTGGACGCTACATCTCTGGGACAGCCCCCTCCACCCTGGGTTGCGGACTCGCCGCCTAAATCTTCTGCTGCAGCTGAGGCCCCATCAGGTCCGGAGACTGCTGCCCCTATCGCTTTAGCACAGTTCCCTAAGGACCAGGACCTTCGCTTTTCTCATGGCGCTGCACATTGACCCTCTATCGCTTCGATGTGACAGAGCTGGTTTTGTTTAGGTGGCTACAGCAAACCTGGCCTGAGTGGAGATGCAGAAGAAGAACGCAGAGGGACACCCACAGGTTATGACTCACTGGACCATGAGCAGGTAGCTAAAGTTGATCATAGATCTTGAAAATGAATGTCTGTAAGAAAGAGATTAAAGGCCTTTCCAGGTCATGAACATCACTGCCCACTGTACAAACTTGTGTCCTATTGGACGGGTTCTTTGGACTTTCGGTTGATCTGTTCTTCAAGAGTCCTATTAAGTACAGTCACCGCCTCAGTCCTTGCTCTTTAACGTTCACTTAAGTTCCTGACTTCAATGAAGTTGAGCTTTCAAACTGAGTGCTATGCTGCTGACACTCATCCAAGAAATCGGCCTTGATAATTCCCCCCACCTCAATGATTGTGAGGTCCACTGTAGTGCCCTCTTCTAATAAAGTCCTCAGTGTTTAGGGGAGTACAGTCACTGTCCTCCATGCTCTCATGGAGTATCGTCTGTGACAGTCCAAAAGTATTTTTGTTAAAGCTGAAATGCTCTGTATGGGTACATTTGATGCATTGATGATAAGGACTTTGGGGTTTCTATTAAACCTGCTGACTAGAGCCCCTATTGTCAGCCTTGTGCCTCCTTCATGACCCCAACAACCCCTGAATGAACTCGGCCTGGTGGGGTAAGGTGGCGTAAGTGTCTGCTTTGAACGGCACCCACATCAGTGTATGTCTACAGGACTATTTTTTTTGTTTCATCAAAAGGCTCTGTCATTAACTCAACTGAACTGCAAAGTGTTTTTGATCAAAAGAAATCCTTACCTCCCCCCCCATACAGCAAACCTCCTCATCGCAACTAGCTTCAGCCTATAGTGCTCCCTTTTTCCTGTCTCCAATATGGAGTAAACCACAATGTTGTGATGGACTACGCTAAAATACACACACTACTCTGCTGTTGAAGAAAGCCGCTACAAACATGCACTATATACACAAACAATTTTCAGCTTTTTCCTCGTTAGCTCTGAAAGCCTTTGTCTAATATGTCGTCGCCTCTCTGTCAACTTCTGCAGCAAAAAGCTTCTTTTTTTTTTGTGCAGTTTTTTTTTCTGAGTACAGAAAATGATTCAAGGTTTAAAAACAATGGTCCATTTCTTAGTTTCCTTTTTTTTTTTGCTTTGGAAAAGGAAATGAGAAGAAAATAGCTTCACCTGTCTGTAAAAAAGAAACTAAAGTATTTTGTAATATGTGTTTTCTTGGTTCGGTTTATTAAAGGAAGTTATGCGACCAGTTGGAATGGCTCTTCAACACATTTCTTTAAGTGGGCAGTACATTGTATTGTAGGCTTTGACTTATGCTACAGCTCAAACTACATGAGGTCCTCACGTTGAAAAACTGAGTTTCAATGTTCCTTACACTTCTCTAATTAGTTTCACTCTTATCCTGAATCCCA
The DNA here is from genome assembly GCA_020745685.1 of Tautogolabrus adspersus. NCBI lineage: Eukaryota > Metazoa > Chordata > Actinopteri > Labriformes > Labridae > Tautogolabrus > Tautogolabrus adspersus. Next base: position 15,238,953 of record CM036553.1, read on the forward strand.
TGTTAGTTAGTTCAATTCTGCAGGCTACTGTTTAGAGAACATTTCAGGCAAAAGAAAAGTGAAATGAGAAGACCAGAATTCAAAGCAAACAACAATTTCAATTACAAATAAGATCTCCTTAAAATACACAACATGTACAATAACTTAAAAATGGAAAGCTCTAATCAGGTAAGACATTGTGGGGTGTTTATTACCACTCTGTATCCACATTTACTCTTATTTACTGGTATTTTTTCTGTTAACATACATGTAATCGGTCTGCTATCATATTGCGAACAAATCACAATTTACAGTATACAAAATAAGCGAGGAAGTTAAGGGGAGTTTTAATTTCCACTGAGAAACAGTAAGTTTGTTTAATTAATTGTTTCCTATCCACTGCCAAACATGTGACATGAGTTTGACCCAGTCAGAAGTGCTTCTTATGCATCAATCTTTTTAATGTGTACATCCCTTTACCACTTGGGTTGATCTCTTTATGAAGATCCTGACAGGCAGACAAGGATCATAAACTGCAGATTGACAAAGGCAGAAGCAGCAACGCGTCATACAGATTGGCTTTGTGTGTACACTTGCGCGTGTGTGTGAGAGCTGGGATTGGCCTCATGCACACACCAGACCAGTCCCTCACTTGGCAGGCTTACACAGCCGCTTACCCCTCTGGCCCACCAAGCAGCTGAGCCCTCTGGGTGAGAGATCCTTTCAGAGTGGAGGCAGTGGGAGGCTCACCTGCCCTCTAGCACAGGCCCAGTGTGAGTGAGATGAGACAGTGCGATGTGTGTGTACTTGGGTGTGTATGTGTATGTTTCTGTCTGATGCCTCTGCCCATCGGGACTCCAAATAATAGTGAATGTGCCCACAGGGAGTTTCCACAGGAGAAGTGGTGGGCAATGCCAGTGCCAAGTCACAGAGACCAGACGAATAAATCAGGACTGAGCAGTGAAGGAGAGGGAGGTGCACGAGACTGTGCCATCAATCAGAAAGGCACCTTATGGGGAATGCCCATAAATGTGCCATGTTGCTAGTCTGAAGCACGTACGCGCCATGGCAGAGACGGGCGACGGCGGCATTCAAAATGGAGCCTACATATTTGGATGCCGTCGCTTCACTGTCGGCTGCAGTGATTTGGTGGACTTCCAGGCAAATAGTGAAGTGATTGATGGTCCATGTTAGTCATTTCAAACCAAATTTGATTTGTGCAGTTGAATTTTGGCATTATTGCTTCATCTTATTTTCTTAGTCACTGTGTAAACTGATCGTTAGAGCACACATTTTGGATCTCCAGCATGCCTTTGCATAATCTCATTAGTGGTCACACACTTTTTCCACAATATGAAATGTGACATTCACATAATAATGCACATCTGTTTGGATCCCACCTGATTACCAAGAGCACTTAGGAATGTGTATTCTTTTGCCGTAATGTACACCAGCAACTAAAAAAAAAAGCTAGTTTTGGGCAAAGGAAGCGTGTTTATTCTACCAGCCACAATTACAGGTAGTCAATCATCCTGTTTTTCTCTGTTGTAGAAAGTTGAAGCAGCGGAAGTGGGCAGTGACCTTTTGCGATGCTGAAACTTTCTTGTCCACAAAGTTTAGTATCATTTTTAAGATTGCCACAACTAACAATGTGAGAACTAAGCACTCTGGCAAATCAGTCTGTCTTAACTGGTGCTACATTTTAATTTGGCAGCAAACTCACTCAGGATGCAAGAAAAAAAAAAAAGAGAGGAGGGCAAAGTGAGCCGAAGAAGACTGAATTGATGGGCGAGGGAGGAGAGCAAACAATGTCTGGCTCTGGAGGGAAAAAGTAAGTCCTTTTTTTTTTTTTTAATCTTGCTTTTTAATTTCCAGGATACTTTTCAGTCAATCAAGCACTGAAGGATATCTACACATTTTGCACACCTTCTGACTGCCTTGGAACTTTAGTTTCTTTTCAGAGTGAGGGATATTCACTCAAATGCATGCTTACATTCAAAAGATGCACAGTCTGAGATGTGACTGATTGGCGCTTCTCATGACAAAACGTAACTATGGATTCTGCAGCTGTAGCACTCCATAAAATCATTTTTATGCCTTTTTACTTGTTACTGTAATAAATTCAAAGATTACAATTTGAAGGTCTGCACCAATAAATGTCTCTTAACTGACTCCTAAAACATGGTAATCTCTCTCACTCCAAATGCCATGGTTTTCTATGTGTGTGTCTTCCATGTGCAGTGATGATGAACATGGATTCTTGTGTGTGTGGGAGCTCCTTAGTGCAGCCAAAAATCTGGCCCGCTGTTGTCTCTCTGAGCCTTGCTACAGTTTGATGACTGAGGCTGTTTGATCAATGACTGTTAAACTTATCCCCACTGTCTCACATCTTAAACACACACACACACACACACACACACACACACACACACACACACACACACACACACACACACACACACACACACACACACACTACAAAAGGTATATCACTCCTACACTATAGTTCGAATCAGAACAAGTACGCACTTATTCATGAATGCATCGTTAGTATATGAATTGTGCTGTATTCATCAGATCCCTTCTTTGTCTTCAGACAAAATTTAATGTCAGTCATTTCCTTTATGGCTACATCTTTATTTATGTGATCTTTTGAATTGATTGACTTTATCCCACCAGTGCTGTATGTCATAGTGCTGCACCAGCATGCTTTATGGATGCCATAACACCATCTCCATTTCTCCACAGTTTATAGTTTTGCGAGAAACTGCTGTCACACACAATCGTTATTTCTTTATCACTCGACAGCAGCGACACCATCCAAAGAATTTTTAGGAGACAACTAGATAGTCCAGATGATACAGATGTGTACTTAAAAAACAAAACAAAAAAAACACTGCTGCCATCTCAAATATGACCTGAAATCACATTCACAACTAAAGTGTTTGTTTGTGTCTGCTCCACCAAGAATAAGCAAATAAAAAAGTTTAAAAGAAAGATGACTTTGAAAATATCTCTCTGACCTTTTCAGAGTTATCTATGTCCAGTCAAAGACACATCAACCTCTCTGCATGATGCTGCAGTTCTGCAAACCAAAGTAGTTTTGCAAGGTCTCAGCTTCTCATTATCCATTCAGTTCATAGAGCTTCATGAGCAGGGCAGGGTTATTGTCTCTGTCTTTCTGTCAGAGTGGATGCTGCCGCTTTAAGGGCACAGGGGCTGCTGGGAAAGCAGTGAGCTAGGGTGGTGGAGGAGGAGGAGGGCGGTTGGTAGTGGTGGTGGTGGTGGTGGTGTAAAGGGGGGTTTGGTGGGTAGGGAGGGAGGGAGGGGGGTGGACGGGCCCTGCAGGACCATTTGTGCTGAAGCTCATTTGCGCAGCGACACTTAATTGGCTACAACAATTAATTAATGTGTTGGAAAGTTGGCACAAAAAGTTCATTTAAGAGGGTTTTAATAAGCAATTAGAGGAAAAGCAGTGAAGAGGGGGAATTACTGGAGAGGAAAGAGAAAAGCAGAGATAGAGCTGAAGTCTGGCCACTGTGAGTGCGTATGCCCTACTGTATCGGCTGCAGTGCTTGGTCTCTTTCTGTGACCCTTTATTTTTGAAGGGCTGGTGAAGAATTAAGCGTCATTATAATACCATTAAATCTCTCTTTGAGGCCCTTATTGCTGTTCTTAAGTGGACTTGAAAACCATGATGCCCTTAGATTGTATACATATCAACCCGGTGGCCCCTTACTGCCCCTCCCTCTCCTACCTCTTGTCCCAGCGCCCAGTGTAAAATATCGCATGACTAATGAGTGGAGCAGGTTGGAATCCTGGGGAAGATGTCCTTGGAAGACGAATGCATTTTCAGCAGAATAATTAACTTAATTAACAAATTCACATGCATATTCATCAGCCTATTAATGTCTGCTCCGCGCTGCTTGATGAGCAATGCAATAATAACCGTTTCATTTGCATATTTGCATTCACACTCACACCCTTCTCCAAATAATAATAAAAAAAAAAAAGACGCAGAGTGTAGGAAACTCAAAAGACGTGTAAGGCACTAGGCCTCACACCGTGTTTTGCACGTACTTTCCACCTGAAGCACACACACATATAAATACACACACACACAGTATCCTTGGAGTCTGATTCTGTCTCTGCGGTAGAGCTGCTGTTCAACCTAAATGAGACTAGAAGAGTATCTGACAATCATTTTCTTGTTGTCTTCACCTCCAGCCTTCTTCCAAAAATCACTGCAGCTCGCTTTCTGCTTCCGCTCTCACTGCTCCAAACTCTCTCCTTCCTGTTTTTCTCTCTTCCCTCTCTCCCTCTCTCTCTCTCTCCTCTGGTTATTTATTCATCCCTATCATACTCGTCCTTTCATTTATTTATTTCTTGCTTTTGAAGTTTGGCTCTTCTGCCTGTCAGTGTATGTATGTTTTGCTGGAGAACTTGTATGCTTGCGACTTGCTGTTTGGGCACAGCCGACAGTTTTAATATTATGTGGGTTTGAAACTGAAGGAGCAGCTCGAAGGAATCAAAATAAACAAATATATGTGGAATGTTCATGTCCTTTAACTTCCTTGATTTGTGTTTCTGTTTTAAGGACTCGTCGTGTGTGTGTGTGTATTTGTATTCTAGGAGGCAGAGATGCTGTATCTATGTCTCTCAGCTCTGTCAGTGATAAAACGTGCGTGTGTTTCTGAGAGTCTGTGTCTGTTTCCTGGGAGGCTCTAAGCATCTCAGTCTTTCTGTGTGTGTTTATCTCTTTGAATCAACTTGTCCTTTTTCATTTGACGTCCCTTGTATGTGTTTGAGAAATCCTCTCCAATATTCCAGATGACAGTGATGTGAAACAGAAATGTGCGTGTTGTGTTTAAACTGGACGTGGGGCAACTGTGTGGGTGCCTTTTATTGCCTTTTTAGGGTGAGGGGGTGGAGGGGGAGGGGTGCACCGGTGCATTTATGAAAGTGTGTGTGCGTGTATGTGTGTGCGCGCGTATGTATGTGCTGCCAGCTTGTGTTCAGACAGCAGCAGTTTGCAGAACGAGAATTAAAAGTGAGGAGAGATGCCAAGTGAGTCCCTGGAGACAGATACAGGGGACAGAGAGAAGAAAGAGGAAATAAAAAAGGAGTTCTCTCTCTCTCTCTCTCTCTCTCTCTCTCTCTCTCTCTCTCTCTCAACCTAAAACCGTCAAAAATTCTTCAAAAAGATGCAAGGACAATCCAAAAAAATGTCATAACTGCATTCATTTCCTCGCCTCATATAAGATCCAAAACTCAAGTCCTCACAAAGATAGATCATTTTAACAGACACACTCGCTTCCAGGCTAAGTTAGATCTCTCACCTTTTTCTCTGACTCTCTCTCTCTCTGGTCACTTTCTCTCTCCCTCCCTCCCTCTCTCTCACTCACTCGCTCTGTCTCTCTCTCACCATGCCTGGTGAGGTGACACCCTGTGTGCAGTGTGACACTGAGCTGTCACCTCCCACTCCCTGCATCACACCTCTGCCCCCTGCTGGGCCAACCCTGTCACGGCACCCAGACATCCAGAGACACCAAGTCACCCAGCCAGCTTCTCTCCTCCTCCTCCTCCTCCGCTGGCAGAAAAACTGGCAGCCTTTAACATAACTTTCTCTCACTCATTCACCTCAACTTTTACATAATATGTAGATGTTTATTCAGTCTCCATTTTTCATCATATTTATATTGCTAATTTGTTTTTTAAAAAGTTCTTAAAGGACCTGACAGGAGTTTTTTTATATAATAGGTGTGAATTAAGAGGTAAATGTATCTGCTACTGACTAAAGCCCCAGTCACTGGTTTTAAGTCATTTTAAAGTACAACCTAAGCGTTTGGACATTTTCTGTAACCTGTTTTTACATACAATACGTTTTCAGCTCAGGTTGTGAAGAAGCAACACACAGACTGTTCGGGCCTAGTCATTCGTTTCCAGGCTGAGGAGACACAAAGCTGAATATTAGCATTGTCACTTCCTTCTTTTGTGTACATTTCAGCTGCACGTCTCTTAGCCTTCTGAGTTACTGTGCATGTGTGTCCAGCCGGGCAGGCCAGTGGCGAGCGAGGATGGAGCCACGATTGAGATATAGAGCATTAGCTGGTGTCAGGAGTAAATTAGAGGCCAGATCCGTTTTCTAATCAGAGCACAAGCACCGTGTTAGAGGAATTAGGGCGACAGCTGCTGGGAGCTTTTTATTCCTCTCTCTCTCAGCCAGAGACAGGCAGACCCCAGCTCAGGGACCACCTCTTTACCACAGCCACCTGTCAACACCGGTGTGTGTTAGTATGTGTGTGTGCACATGCATGGTTCCCTCCCCCATTCACATGCACACTCACAAACATGTGAGCACACATCTACTTCCACGCAGACCTGCACACATATTTGCACACAGACACACAAACACCGTCTGGTATAGTGACCTCCGTCTATCTCTTGTATTAATGACAGTGCAGGTTTTGCGTGCATGCAGCCATTCATGGTGGGTTTATGTTTTCGGGTAAGTGTAAAAGGCCCTTTATGATATATCAGATATAGATAAGGTGGAGCGGTGGGCGACATTGCATATGTCTGTTTACTATGAATTCCAGTGAAAGGACGAGACGCCATCAAACCTTTCATTCACCAGATTTGAAAGGGAACTGATATTTTAAGATGTGTTGGTGGCAAACAAATCAAATGAAAACAATCCTTATTTGTTTGTTACACTCTAGCACTCTAGAAAAAAAAAACAGAAGAGAAAATGTTATGTTAAAATACAGAAAATGGTCTGACAAATTTGGTTCATAGGTCAACAATATTACTGATGTTAAATAACAATGGCTGTTGGTTCTGTGGGTGATTGGTGAATACATGAACGTCGTGATCTGCATGCTCTGATTTTACCCAGCAGAGATCTCTTGTGGGCAGGACTGTAGGAGGGTGAGAGGTGTGGGAGGTGGCATCGAGATTCACACCGTGTCACACACTTCGGAAATGTCACTTTTTTTTCCCTGGATCAGCTTAATCTGTCTGTGCAGTGTGTTTTCAGGTAATGTACGGCAGCGCATTGAGATTTTTTTTTTATTGCGATCATCACTTTGAGTTCTACTGAAAGAGGTCTTTTTGAGTTATATCACAGCGGAGTCTTTCTCTCAGTTTGAGAATGATCATTTGTAGATAAAGGGGGATAATACCATTTCAAGAATAAACCCTGTGACTCTTCATGGGAAACATGTTTGGAATATTTATTCATGTCAATATAATAATTGTATCTTTTTCCTCTAATTTGACCCCATAGTCCTTTGCATATTGAAATCTTAGATTTGACACTTTTAAGTCATTTGAAATTTGTCCTTGGAAGGCACCCAGCTTCTTCTCACTCTGCTCCTCTTTAAACTAATCAGAGGATTTTTTTTTACTATGAGGCGTGATGATAACCTCTTTTAACTTCTTGGATTTTTGGATATTCCCAAACATGTGTAGCTGAAACTTTGACTTTAGGATTTGGGCCACTGATACTACACTTTATAAATCCAGTCCTTCGGTCTTTTCCATTTTTCCTTTTTGTGACGCGTTCTTCTATCTGGGATTGCTTTGTTTTGTTCAAGTATGATTTTACTTTCTTTTTTTCAACAGCTAAGGAATTTCCCTGCTTTCACATGTTGATAAAATAATCACAAACTTGGGTTCCCAGAATTTTCTCCAACTCAAGAACGTGGAGAAAATGTTGGTACCCAATTTGCAAAGTTGGCTCTCTAATGCCCAGAAATGGTGGACCAAAGTAGATGAGATAATTGACTTAACTTTTTTAGGGGGTCTATTGCATAATAATTGTTGGGCACATGTCATTTAAAATAAGGGATTAGTTTGGAACCGAGATATTTTTTAACATTACATAAAACTGTAAACTATAATCTGCTGTGAGGTTTTCTGCATTTGGATTTAAAGCTTGTATCAAAGTCTGATTAATGACTTTCCAACTTTGGACTTCTGAGCAGCACATGGATGTAGGGTTTGTGCATATTGTATGCTCCAAAATAGAGTTCAGAATCAGGAATATTTTATTAATCCCCTTACCTTCATTTTTAAAATCTTTATTATGCTGTTACTATTATTATTCTTGAGCTGCCAGGAATCTTAATCTTAATTTTGAAGATACCTTTCCTATTTCTCCATTAGCTTGATTAAAAATCTATTGATAAGAATACCAAAAAGGTCATTTAAATATTAACATTTTTAGCCTTATTACCTTAAACACTGACATCTTTTTTAGCAAACCTACCAGGAGATTTGTGAAAAAAATCATCTCATTAGCTGCTAATAGGTCACACCAAACACAACCTGGAAGTCCAGAAGACATTCAGCCAATAACACAATCACATCTTTTGATTGGCTTTCCATCTGACTATCTCTCTTATCCAGGATTACAAGCTTTGTTGAAAAGTAAGTTAAATAACTAATCTTACAGTGATTTTGTGTCGCACATTTCTCTTTCTAACTTCGATTGAGGTGACAGTCTTGTGGCTTTGGAGACCAATTTTCTACTGGCAGAAGTCTAATCAGGGAACACGTGCACATACTAACTCTCTCCCTCACAAACACACACACGCGCTTCTCTCGCTCTTGCACATCCCACACATGTGCGCCACCACACACTGTCATAAATAGACAGACAGTGCCAATCTGAGGCCTGGATGCGAGCCAGCTCTGCAGCAGCTCAGTAGTTAAATTATTAACACCAACTGGGAGGGAGACAAAGAGAGGAGCGGATCAGGCAGCTCAGCGGAGAGGAGATCTAGAGAGGAGAAAAGAGGAGGTGAATGGAAACAAGAAGAACATCAGAGGGACTGAAGTGGTCGGCTTTTTTTTTGGTGGTGATGGTGTTTAAAGATGAAAAAGATCTTTATCAAAATATCTTTACAATTGTCAACCCCCTGGGATATTTTGGGAAGAAAGTGAGTGAGAGGAAGGTAGAGAAGTGGATATAAGGCTTTTCATGGAACGTAGTGGAATACTAATGCGTGTGTATGTGTTGTGTGTTGTGTGTGTATTTAGCAGAGTGAGGGGAGGGGCAGAGAGATGGAGAGAGATCAGGGGATGTTGGTTCTGATCCAGAGAGTTAATGTTGCGCTCATTGATGGATAGAGTGCCAGCCATGATGCTCCATACCCACACAAGATGGATGGAGGATCGCTTTCTCTCTCTTGCTCTCTCTCTCTCTCTCTCTCTCTTTTTCTCTCTCTGTCTCTGTCCCATGTTCCTATTACAGTTTGATGTCTTTCATCATATCTCTCTCTCTCTCTTTAAAAAAAATAAAAAGCGAAACAGTGATCAGAAAGGTTTGCCACAAAGACACCATCAGATCCTAAACAGCACCAGTGTGTGTATGTGTCTATGTCTGCGTGGGTCCACTGAAAGTCTTTATGAAACCCCACTATGTCAGCTACCTCTGTGACGGGGCTTTTGTTTCAGCATAAGTATGTCATGAGAGGGGTAACAAAGCTGTATATGTCAAGACACATTCTTTTTGACTATGAAAATACACAATTTTCCCACAACCAAACCTTAAAATACAAGACAGGAACCTGCTATCTTCCAAAATTATGAAATGTATGTATTTTTTTTTATTTCAGCAGACATTTGTTTTCAACAGTAAAACACACCATTCATTTAAATCCTGAGTAAGGAACCTTAAAAGTCTCTCTCACTCTCCCTCTATGTGTCTGCACGTGTGATCATACAGATTACTTCTGACTACAAGCTCAGCAAAAAAACAGAATTGAAGTAGTTACAACATATGTTTTTTAAATGTGAGTCTGTGCATGCGTGTACAGTGCTGTTGTTTTTTTACATACAGAACTAAAAGCTTGATTACTTTGTCTGTAAGGCCCCTGCTGCCTCAACTACACACACCCACCCACACCACACACACTTTCCCCAGCTTCCTCCTTTCTGGCGGGGGCATTGTGGGGTGAAGTGATCTGTGCGAAAGCCTCCTGTTCTTTGCGCTGCGCGGCTGAGGCAGAGGGGGATTGTGGGTAGCTGCTGTCTGCAGGGGTGGGGGGTGGAGGGGGGCTGGAGTTAGCAAGGAGGGGAGGGTTGGGATGGGTTGCCGGGGCGGGCGGCAGCAGATGGCGTGCCACACTGTGAGGGCCGTCGGCTGGCATCCAGAGGAGGAGGAGGACGAGGAGGGGGAGGGGGGTTCAGGGATTGGAGGGGCACTGCTCCCAAAGTGCCAGCAGGCATCAGGAGAAAGAGAGAGACAGAGGTGAGGGGCTTTGGTGGGAGACAGGCTGGTAGGCAGGCAGACTGGAAGGAACCCACAGACTCTGAGATTAGAGCTTAAGCGGGGCTTGGAAGCAGGGTTTCGCTGCTAATTGCATCCACTGAAGAAGAACCAAAACGCCAGATTTGTCTTTGAACCCTAATTCACTGGTGACTTTTGACCTTTTCCACTTCCATACAGAGTCTCTCAGTGCCCGCTACCGAGGGATTTGCACACTGGGCCAAGCAGAGGTCCATTGTTGGCATATTGTTGTCTGAGGATTGCCACCGATGTAGCATGAGGTTGGCATGTGGAGGGCATTGGGTTGGCATATGTCCTGTGAGGAGTTGACACTGGGTCTGCTCTGATGTGACATAAGTTTGGCAGGCTTGACATCAAGGTGGCAAAAGACTGGCACCGGGTTAGTGAGGGGTGCCGACTGGATAGTGTCTATCAAAAGAGTCTGAAGTGTGTGTGTGTGTGTGTGTGTGTGCAGATTCTATGCTTCATAGCTGCCTCTGATACAGACGTGGTGTAAGAAAAGTTCACATCCTTTACTTAAAGCTCCTATAGGGAGCTTTGAGTTGGTAAAGACACAGACTGAAATGAACTCTGATGCCTCTGTATGAGGTACAAAAGCAAACAAGACCATCAGAGAGAAGCTTGACGACCTCTTTTCAGTTATTGTATATGCCTGTTGTCCCTGGCGCGGGGTAGGTGTCAGAGGATGTGCTAAACTGCACGCTGTCTAAAATACATTTTTACATTTTTTCCACGCACACAGGGGAATTCTTTTTTTGTTGGAATACACAACTTACTCATGTACAAGACAAAGTAAATCAACCTGTTTTGTCCACAGGAGTTGTGAAAATCAACATATCTCTCAAGTTCCACACAGGAGCTTTAAATAAACTGAATAAACTGACCTTGCCTCATATGAAATCAATCCATAATTTAACTCATAGGACCCAGAAGCTTTAGGAAAATGTACTTTTACTGATTTGTCAATGGGTAAGACGTATTCTTTTGTTTCAGCTAGTAGAGGTAAGTTCATATTTATGTATATTTGTGTGTATGTATGGCTATGTGTATTGCTTTGCCATGTATCTATAACGATCTTTCTTTTAAGATGAGATTTTACATTTGAATTCTTGATATGCAAAGAATTTGCTAAAAACTGCAGTGTCCCTAAATGGATTTGGATTGAAAGAAGCAAAAAGTGGGAATAAAAGTTGTTCTGTCCTTGAGTAAACATACATACATGGCACCACTAAAAAGCCCCAGAGCTGTACATGTTTGCGCTTTGAAACTCTTGTTGCTCTCACTCAGGAGATGGCACACAGGACTTAAATATTTCATTTCAAAAATCTTTGTCATTCCACATTCATAAGTGCACATTGCATGCTAATGCTAACCCATATCCTTGCTGACTTCTTCAAATCTGTGCTAGAAGACTGTGCTAAATGCATTCAGGCGTACTGGCTCTAGCTACGACACACTCCTGGGCCATTTAGGTTGACCTACTTGGTTTATGTGTTGCCCTGCCTTTACCACAGTTCTCTTCCTATCCTTTGTGTTTGATGATGAAAAGACTTCAGTGGTGTTATCTGATAGGACGGTCTGCTACATGCATAATAGTTTTGATCAAAGGTTTTGAGTTGTAATTTGGGTCACAGTCCTGGGAGCAGAGGAGAAGTCACAGCTTTTGGTTCTGTATTCACTGCGAGTGCTTCACATTACCTGCAAGTAATGTTGAAAATGAGTCTCTGTCTCCTTCTAATTAAGGTGTGGATAACAACCAGCACCTTCAGCAGAGCGTGCACATATGCAGACAGACACAAACACTCAACACACACACACACACACACGTTCAAACATGTATATGCACACGCACATACACACAGACATCACAGCCCGCTGCTGCTACCACAGAAAAGGGTTGAACAGATGTTGAGGAATTTAAGATGCAAAAGGGAACTGGGACTCCCCCCCCACCCACCCTCACACACACACACACACACACACACACACACACACACACACACACACACACACACACACACACACACACACACACACACACACACACACACACACACACACACACACACACACCCACCCTGTGCCCCACCTCTCAGTACCCCCCACCCTCCACATACACAGATGCACTCACAAAACCAGTTTACACTCTAACACACACATAAATCTACATGTATTACACCCAAAACTTGAAGAAACATCCTTCTTGTCTTACACCCTTTTTACAGTGTGTTTGGACTGTTTAAAGCAGACACAAATAGACACACATACATGCATTGTGGCCCACATCCCCCTCCAGGCTGGCCCTGCTCATAAGGGGCACCATGTGGCACTCTATTCCCTCTGGCACGAGGCAGCGACTCTGCCAGGTCTGCATTGTCCTCTGCCCGCTGGAGAGCACGCACCCAGACTGCAGCCCCTCTCTCCCTCCTTCTTCATCCTTCTCTTTCTCTCTCTTTCACTGCCTTTCCACTTGTTTACCTACATGAACGGAGATAGATGTCGTTTGCTTGCTTCCGGGTCTCCAAAGTGCATCTAAACTTAAGATGAATGGTTGTGTGTTTGTGATGAAACACTGTTGGGAAATCTCTTTGCCGCACCTCATTGTCTGCCTTTGTTTCCCGCCAAATTTCCAACCATCATCCAACTGAAGTAGTAAATATTGTTCTAAAGCACTGGCATAGATGGCTGATAGCTTGAATCTCTCAAATGGCAGCCTCAAATTACATTCCAAACGAATAACCAACAAAGTCTCTAATGGGCTTAGTACAGGATATTTTCTCTGCCCCATGAATTGATTTCTTCTCGTCAGGCTCTTCATTTCTCTGTCACTTCTATATATTCAGGAGTATTTAAATAGCATCTAGCATTAGAGAAGAAAACAAAACTGAAAGGTTTGTGCTCAAGATAAAGACATGACAGGCTTGTCTTTGCATTGCGAAGTGAAGTGACAACATTTAGATTACAACAATTTAAAAAAACCTTTATGACATTGAAGTTATTACAACTATGGCTCGTCATTTTGAAATCACAAAGTATTGGTAATATTTATTTTAAACCTTACAGAATGAGCGAGTTTATCCTCTTTACATCACTGATTTTTTAATGAGTGTAAAAATCTTTTGTGCTTACAGGAGGCATTGCTTTGTTTTAGTGAATCTGCGTTACCTGCTGTTTACATTATAGACCATGATAACTGTAACTTAACAATCATTTCATTACAAAGATCTCTGTTAATAAGGCGATAGTACTGTCTTCTCTTATTCTTGCCTGAATTAATTCTATTTAATTTGATTCCTCTGAGAAAAAAAACACTTTAATAGTAACATGCAGATTTCTGAAATGTGCTCCTGCGCAGCAAATAACAGATTAAAAAGAGAGAATGACTGAGAAGGTAAAGACCTTTATGCTGTGAATCTAACACAGTGATTATGGAGAACAAACAATTACAAAGATGTATTCAAAATTGAAATTAATTTAAAAGAAATAGGAAGGAAGGGAGACTACTTGACAGCTTAGATGAACAGAGTGTACCTACGTTTTGTCTTGTGTGAACCTTAAGTGGTCTGTACTTATTGGAAATAAGTTATCAGTGCCACAGAGAGAAAATTGTATTTGTGAAGCTCTGATTTCACTCTCTTTTCCTCTGGTCTCTCAGAGGAGAGCAGCTCCGTCCCTCCCTCCACCACACAGCTGCTCTGAGGAGAGAGGGGCTCTGTGAGGCTCTGCCGGGCTCTGCAGGGCTCTGGGTAGCCTTAGCTCTCTGAGCTTGGGTGAGAATTAGCCAGCTTTAGTGCTCGCCTTGCCTGGTAATCCCTTAATCTGGCAAGGCTGAGGAGGAAGGCTTTGGAGGAGAGATGGTGTGTCAATCCATGTCTTCACATCTCTCTTGGCACAGTGACGCACACAGAAAACACAGCAAAGTTTGCAGAAGAGACAAGTGCAGTGCCTTAATGAATTACAGGAGTTGTTCTGCATAAAGTATTTCATCTTAAACAAGGTGTTTCTTTTTTACATCAAATTTGACAATACCACATTCATTGTGATACCTATGTTTATGAAATTAGACCATATTTGAGAACATGTAATCCTGTCTGTACACCCTGCCATCAATAGCATTTCATAATGGTAGGACCACATTTACATTACATTGTGTTGCTCCAGTAACCTTCAGGATGTACCTTATTAAACCTTCAATAACATTATTTTTTTTTTTTGCATAAGAATGGCAATAGAAAAAAGTTGTGAACATAAAAATTGATCTTCAACAGGATGATAACAAATTCAAACCTGATAACAAACACCCCCATTGGATAATGATCAGCATTATCATAATTTGTAATGGTGTTTGTGGATACCTGATGATTCTAATTCTAATTTTCCCCCCAATTTTTTCAATCTGAGGAAAGATAATCTTTGTCCCTTCTGCTGCTACATGCTCATCCTACTATTTAAATGTCTGTTTTTAGTGTTGTATGGAAACGGGCAGGTATTATACAGTGGCTTTTACAGCCTTTTGCATAATACAGTTCCTTGCTGTGGCCGAAAAAAAATGACAGTGCACCAAAACAGTTAAGTTGCAGGCAGGACGTAGCTAACTGACCTGAAACACACTGTGAAGCCAACGGAAAGTACAAACTACCCTTCTCATTATATTGCTTCAACTGTCCTTTAGTAGTTAATAATACAATACTTTGGATAAAGGCAGCTGTAAGTTTTGTATTTCAGAACAAATGTTCTTCTTCCCTTGGAAATTATTGTTGTTCATTTGTGCATGTGCAGTATTTAATCATACGCCAATGCTCCGAGTCTTAAACACCTTAACAGATCTATTTTCTCACAGAGCCAGTCTTTAATTTTAGACTCTGTTTTTCTTTGGCTTGTTGTAATGTAACTGGCAATGATGATTTTGTTCCATTCAAGTGTTCCTTTATATAATCACAAATATTTGCCCGGACAAGTAGTAAGCTATTTATCAGGCATAGGTTCCTTCTGCTGGATACGTCTCTGCAGTTTCTATCTCAGAAAAACAAACTGCAAGAACCATGTCAGCCCCATAACTTTAAACCTCTAACCTTAGACCCAAGGCTACCAACTTGTGATACCCGCACACAGACAAGGGCGTCTCCATGAAAATATATCACAATTGGCCCCTCCACCAAATCCTCAGTCAACCCTGTAATAATGCTATAACCACACCTCCATTACACAAATGAGCCATTAAAAGCTTTTCATTAAGGCCATCAAAATGTTCCTGCTTCAAAACGTTTGATACCACACATTTTAAAAGGACACAATCTCTTTCATTTCAATCATGGACACTGTTGAAAAGTACTGGAGCAAACTACATCTTTTTCATGGGACAGGTGCTTAAGAGAAAATAAATTCCATTAGTAAATTGCCAGAAAACTACTGCACACTGTCTATATTGCACAAATACATTGAAACATTTCAGTACGGAAACATTGCCATGGATGAGTGAAAATATTATAACATTTACTTTAAAATCAAATATTTTAATTTTACATTTATTTGGTTGTATTTCTACTATTATTGTCAAACATGGAATTTAAGAATCTGCAGCCTGTTTAATCTCCCAATGATGATACTTATATTAAATTGTCATCCTTTGCAATCTCTTTTTTTTCCCTGCATGATGAGAAATAGAGTTTGCTAAACAGAAACAAAAAAACCTGAAAAACAATCTGAGTCTAACATTTTTACCCTAATAATATCCAAAGCTTAAAATGTCTATATTGTGACCACTTTTAATTGGCAATATATATATATATATATATGGCCCCTTTTGGGGCCAGAAATATATATTTCTGGCCCCAAAAGGCCCCCTCCCTGAATTGGTGCTCTGGGTAGTCAGCCCCATTTTTCTCCCGGCTATTACGCCCATGCCTGCACACTTGTTTGGTGTCACTGAGCACTCGTGCAGATTTCTGACGTGATGGTGCACAGAGTTTAGTGCTGTGCAGATGCCAGCCTTGGCTCACAAGCGTTTTGGCTTTCCCTGTTTGTATTTTCATCTATCAAATTTACAATATAAAAATCATAAACTGATACACAGCTCTTTATAAATTAAGTACACGCTGTATTTTAGCTGATCGTGAATTCTTGGATTTGTTTATTTTACTTTGGCAATAACGTCAAACAAAGTGATCTTGTGATGGCATGCCATTTTTCAGAATTCCTGAAAATGTTTTAGAAATAAAGGACGATTGCCAGTTGCCAGATGATAAGTGATGGTGAGACTACTGTATGCTAACGGTCTTAACAAAGCATCCTGGCATGTTAACATGTCATGAATGCACTAACACAGAGGGGAATGAGGGGCGGCCTGGTACTCATTGTGCAACCAACACTAATGAATGGCTAATGTGCTGGTGCAGAGGAGACGTTAATGCCATCCTAATTCCCTTTTGCTCAGAACAGGGCTCTGTGTCCTGAGCCTGTTAATCTGAACCCTTTAAACCTTTAATCTGGAAATCTGTCACACACAAATTCACACACACGCACACACACACACACACACACACACACACACACACACACACACACACACACACAAACAAACATATAAATACACAGACACAGACAACCTGTCAGTGCCTTGTTTAACCACTACAACATACCTGTCACACCTCCCTCTGACTCTCTCTCTTTCTCTGAGACACATGTGACATATTGAGCGCCTGCAGCGAGATTCTTCCCCATGAGCGGCATTCCAGAGCAGGCTGTCCCAGGGGAGCATGGGAGTGGGGCCGGGCAGTGGTGGGTTTGTGGGCAGAAGGAGGGGAGGGGTTGGTTGTGAGGGCTTGTTGATGCAAAGGTCTAGTTGCTTGGGTTGATTAGAGGGCTGTTAGGGTCTAGTTAGTCTGCTATATTTAACACTCTTGTAGTATGTATTCAGGACTCTGCAGCAGAACAGAACAACCTTAACCACACTAAAACGCTATGGCTCCTCAGCATCTTGGCTACACTTCTTGTTTCTATGAATAAATAGATAACATTACAAGTCGCCAAAGAGGAAAGTATTTTTTCACAAGGACAGGAAAATAAAAAGCTAGCAATATTCAGAGAGGTCACAATGAGCCAAATATGTAGACACATAAATGCTAGTAAGTGTTAGAATACCTTCCTGAAGGAAATTAGGCTCAAGGTAAAGGATGTGAACAAAATAAGTATATGATTATCCACACATAAATGACCAATCACAAGTCATTTGAAATTTGGGCATAGTTAACCACTCACTCAAAACTTGTTAAGCAGCTATAACCCAAACAGGAAGTGACCTTCATACTGAAGTATGGTTTGAGCTCCTTCTGGTTATTTTTGTTTTTGCCTTAATCAATATGTCACTGGTGATTTGCAGTGTCCTTTGTATTGTGAACATTGTGTTTTATTGCTTTCACGTTGCACTTCATGTTGTGCAGATGCAGGATGCAAGTATTTTGGTTCGATGAGGATAATTATGGAAAGTTTTCATGCAAAGCAACCTGTTCAAGAAAAGCAACATGCATGAACCCTTTCCTATCTGGCAGCAGCACAAATACAGTACAGTTTTGCTAGACCTTTCCACTAAGAGCTGTTGATCGTGTCTTTCTCCTAAATTAGATCAAGATGAGGACTCTGATTGCATGAGTGGAGACACTGTGTATGTGTGCGTTTTGTCACATATTATCTTATCATTTTTATCTTTTATCTCTTTCTCTCTCTTTGTCCTTGCTCATCTCCCCATTCTTTCTGTCTGCCGGTTAATATTTCATTTGCTTTGCTGTCGTAGCGGGCTGGTACATTAACCAGCGGTGCCAGTCGGGCTCTCTGCTAGTGGCTGGCTGTATAAAAATAAACACACTCTAGTTGTAATGAACAGATGTCACAGAATTTAAACGTGCATGCCCCTCCTCCTCCTCCTGCTCCTCCACACACAGAAACACACTTCCCCCTTCACTCCCACCTCTCCTCCTCCTCATTTCTTGCTCACGCGTAAAGGCGCACATGCATGCATGCACACACAGCATGCTGTGACACTCCTGCAACCACATGTATTCAGAAACACAGATAGAAGAGGAGCAGCAGGATGAAGACACTTGTCCACATGAGTGTATATTGAACGCACACAGAAACTCTTATGTGTATTCCCGTGTGTGCTCTCCCTGGCAGAGTGGCATGCAAGGCAGATATTGTGCTGCCTTTCCATCTTCTTCTCTTTTTAACCTCCTTCTCATTTCCCTCTCTGTGGATGTGTCTGTAAGTCTGTCAGCAGATGAAGACAATTTCATGAGGTCCTTCCGTCCACTCCACAGAACCATTGTGTCATCCCACAATCCCCAGAAGCCCCGTCAGAACCCATTTTTGGTACTGTGAGGGAGGGATGGGCATTAGTATGTGTGTGTCTGTCTGTCCCTCTTGTCAATCCTGCACTTTTCCCACTGAGTGTGTGCCAGCTCTCTGTGTTTGCTGGCTGACAGGACCGAAGGAGAGACGATTGTTCTCCACGTACCCAGAGACCCTCCCCTGCCAAGTCTGGGATGAGATCCTTTCTATAGCGCTAACTCCTCACAGTTGGGCATCTCACAGCAAAACACACACCATTACTGCTCCGGGTGGGAGGGTGATAGCACACTTAAAGTCAGTTAGAGACACAAAGGTCTGTTTTACACTTACACTGCAAAAAAACTCTTTTAGCTAGTCAAGATGTTGTTTTTCATTTTAAGTACACTTCTTTAAAAACAATACATCAGCTAATTAAAACAAGAATCTAACTTTTATGCGTTTCTTGTGATTAATATTGTTGATACTGGCATAATCCATCATTATCTTGAGATGCTCAACATGTTTTCAAGATTATCTACATCATTTAATTTTTTTGTGTCAACCAGCAAGGCCAAATAAAGTTAAGCAGCCCATATTTCCCAAAATACTCTAATTGCTTTAAGTTCCATCCTTACATGGAGGGAAAGCACATGCATTTTTAACCTGTTATAAATAATATTTGATAATAAATTCAGCAGCATCAGGTGAACAAAAATAAATGTAGTACAATTCTTTAAAGAACAAAAATAATCATTTCAGCTGGCTTAATTCAAGGTCAAAAGTCAAAGCTCACTCATAAAAGCATGGAATCAGAAACAAAAGTTATTCTGGAGAAGAAAGGGGAGTTTGCCGGTTTGTTCAAGGCTAACTCTCTAAAGAGTTTGGAGTTTGGATGAGGTGTGGAAAGTAAAGACTGGCGTTGATAGACATATCAGGTCAGCCCTGTGATGGCAAAGAAGGCAGGCAAGTTAAGATTAAAGGTGACGGAAGGTGACGGGGAGCAGGCCAGATGAAGGGCTGGAGGAGTAGGAAGATGAAAGCAAACGGGGAGAGCTGCGGAGGTCGTCCGGGAGGTGATCAGTGAGGTGGATGTGATGCTATCTGACAGGTCCAGCTGGACCGCCCGCCCCCCAGCGCTGCAAACTGGTCAATATGGAGGCCAATTACTGCTGCCCATGTGACCAGGGCATCATCCAACCCTATCATAACACACGCGCACGCACACTCGCACGAACACATGCCATCTGTGCAGACCAGCAACGACCCCCCTCTGATCCAGTTGTGCTCCCGTGCGCGCTCCTACTTAACCTCCTAAACAGGGGCCACGCTGCCACACCCCACCACCGGACACTCACACCGCAACCAGGCCTCAGTGAGGATGTCTGTTGGACAGGTCACGCGCACTTTCCGCGCATACTCTGCAGTCAAATCTCTGAAGGAGCACTTCTCCTGCATGTGCGTCAACATCTGGCACCAGCCAAACCCCAGCAAGACCTATCTGGCCACCATCCAAAGTCCTAGAACCTACCTGGCGCTCTCCCGGATTTCTACCTCTGCCTCCCCCCTGCCCTGTCCCGTTCTTCCCTGCCCTCTTTACCCCCAACCTTCTGCCCCCTCTCCTCCTCCTCCTCCTCCTCCTGAAGCCCTCGTTTCTCCCTTGGCAGGACCTCCAGCGGTAGCACACCCTCAGTTTAGCTTCTGTCTCTTCTTCTGCCCCAGTGCCCGTGCCGCACCGTGCCCCATTGTGTGATAACAAACAGATGTTGTGGAATTTCCTCTGAATGGACTGCCAGTGACAGGCCCGGTCCCTTGTCTGGCAATGTTGGGGCACTGGCATACAGGCTAGCAAAGAGGTTGGCCCGAGTCTGCACGATTGTTTCCTCTGTACACATGTGTTCCATTTTAGTTTCACTGCATGTTTGCAGACGCCAGAGAAGTTAATAATGTACCATTTGCATTTTTGTGGACACTCATTATTCAGTCGCACGCGTGATGTGTGTGTGTGTGTGTGTGTGTGTGTGTTTTATTTTTTGTAAACAAATGTGTGTCCATTTCACCTGCTTTCTCCCCTCTGCTAAATGCCTACTCCTCTCATGTCATATCAATATCATGATCTGATGTCTGCATGTTGCAAAATCACTCACTTCTATTTTTTTTCTTTTTAGCTAGACGTTAATTAGAATTCACACCATAGTACTTGTGACATTTTGATAATCGCACTATTGACTGTTATGTCGGACAAACACTCTTGATTTTTCCCCTACCAAGTTGAGTGAGAAAAAGAGTGGGCATGAAGATGATAATTTAAACAGCGAGATTCACTCACTTTTCATCCTGAGTGCAGCACAGAGTGGCAATGCAAGTTTTTTTTTCTTATGACTGCAATTGTCAGTCACTTGTCAGACTTTTATTTACAAAAATATTGAAAATTAAGCATTCAAAGATTAATTGACAAAAATAAAAATTATGATCCCATTGTAAAATTGTGTTCAATCAAAGGTGACAATAATACTTCAACAGGCGATTTAATTTACACAACACCTGTGAATTCCCATGATCTCATATAAAAAACATTTTCTTGGCCTTCTTTTATAAGAGAAAAGTGCGAATATATAGCTATAGAAGCCTATAGAATATCAATTATTTCACTACGAGGGTGACAGTGATAAACTAGCACAATAATTGTTGAAGATCTATATTTAAAAATATATAAATTCCCTTTAAAGTTAAAAAAGATATACATTTTGCAACCTACTTCAACAAACAGGACTTTGACCGAACTTTTGAAGAGATTTAAGACTTTTTTTGTAATGAAAAATTGGCTTCAATTTGTGTGTTTTGTTGTTGTTGTTTTGTGCTTTGTGTGTGTGTGTGTGTGTGTGTGTGTGTGTGTGTGTGTGTGTGTGTGTGTGTGTGTGTGTGTGTGTGTGTGTGTGTGTGTGTGTGTGTGTGTGTGTGTGTGTGTGTGTGTGTGTGTGTGTGTGTGTGTGTGTGTGTGTGTGTGTGTGTGTGTGTGTGTGTGTGTGTGTGTGTGTGTGTGTTGCCATTTCTTTGATTTGTTGCAAGTTGCCTCGTTTAAGGACAGGATGCAACACATCCTTCTTTCAGTCTATCATAAGAGGTAAATATGCATATCCAACTCTCCCTCAAAGTGTCTTACTGATGTGTGTCAGTGTATGTTTCTGTGAGAGGCCCTGCGTGCACGTGGTGAAGGGTTATTCGGGATGAGCGCTCTCGTTTTTAAACGTCCTGGATAATGAACAGATGCTGCAAAAATTAGGAAAGAAACATCGACTCCTCCCAGCAGTGCCACTTTGGCCCGGTGAACTGGCACACTGGCGTACACACTGGGTTGTCCTCTCCGGAGCTCCTGGTGCTGCTGCTGGGGAACATTAAGGGACTTGGCACGGCTCTCATCCGCCAACCTGCCAGCCTCTCTCTCACTTTCTATCTCACACAAACCCTCTCTCTCCGGACTGTGGAGAACGAGGAGGTGGTGGGGGTGTATGGGGTCGGGGAGTATTTTGATAGATACCCTCTCCCACTGCTTCCCGGCTTCAATTTTGGGCTTGCTCCTGCAGAATTGCACGCTTTTTTTTACTTTGCTGATGAGGCCGAAAAGAAAACAGAGGCCTAAAAGTAACAAAAAGTGTTACACGAGCAAAGAAGCCTAAACTGCAGAACTGCAGGTTTGATTCCCAACGAGGACTTTAAATGCACTCACAGTAGAGGCGCGTGACTAATAAAACATGTTGTTATATATATAGTAGGGGTTTTATATTAAACTTAGTACTGAGGTTAATTAAAATGAAAACACAAACAGAATTAAAAACGAAACGCTGCAAGCTTATTCAGTTTATTCCCACACTAAGATTTAAAAAAATATTTTGCGCACTTCATGACAAACGTCAACCGAATTGTATCTATGACATTGTAAAGATTCATTTATTTTGTTGATAAATTATATTGAATTTTAGCACCTTTTTCATGTGTAAAACTCAATTAGCAGTTGGCTGATATTTAACCAAAATGCAATGTTTGGGCTCAAATGATAGCCTTTATATATTCTTTAATTAAAAATCCGGATATAATCATAGTTTATTTATATTTTGATATATTATAGATTACATCTGCAGGTCTTACAATAACACTTGACAAAGGTTCAGAGGGAACGAAACGTTGTGATTTTTTATAATAAATTGGTGATACTTAGCAAGAGTAGTGTGCGGGATTTTTTCTTTTCAATTTACAATAACAATAAAACTATATTTTCTACGAGTTCTTCTAAAACTTGCAAAAAATTGTTGATCCTTTGGTTAATTCTTCTAGTGGACTTTATTATGATTTTTAATTTAATATTAGCTATATAACATTGATGTTGACTTTTTAAACTTAAACTATTTAAAAGTATAGCCTATTCTTACAATTTCTCCAACTGAAAACGTTGAAGTTAACCTATTCTTATAAGAAGATGAAATATCCGGTAAGAATGCGGTGGTATCAATGACTTCAAAGAAATTATAAACAGGTTCTTTGGTAAGATCAACTTTTATTCTAAAATATCCGATAATCAAAACTAGCCTACAACATTATGGGACATTCTGGGCTGAAACCCACTGCTGATGCCCACGCAAATTTTGAAACAAAAAGAAGGGGGGGGGGGGGGGGGGGGGAATGATTAGCTTGAAGATACTGAATATCTAATTGATATTGAAACTAGTATTATTGTCATCATCAGTCGCTACCCAAAGCCTGTGTGTGTCCTTACAGCAAAGAGCGCCCAGGACATTTTGGGGAGCATATGGGTCCCGGGGCAGCGCTCCAAAGCGCCGGGGTGGCAACGGCTGCCCCCTGTGTGTGTGTGTGTGTGTGTGTGTGTGTGTGTGTGTGTGTGTGTGTGTGTGTGTGTGTGTGTGTGTGTGTGTGTGTGTGTGTGTGTGTGTGTGTGTGTGTGTGTGTGTGTGTGTGTGTGTGTGTGTTCAGAAAGATTGTTATTTTTTAACCCTTTTTTAATTAACTTACAGGTTTATTTGATTGAAATAGCCCAGGATGAATAAACATATGCATTTAGAATACCATTGAACCCATGGTTAATTAAGAATGACACAAATCTGAGATGTGTGTTACAAGTGGTGGAACTGTGAAAAGGGGTCGACTTCCTAATTTATATTTGATTTTTAATGTAAAGAGGAAAGATATTAATTAAATTGAAGGGACATTCAAACAAATTGTTAAGGCTCATTGTGTGCTGGCAGTTCCGCAAACCTTTTCACTTATTAGCCTGTACAGATTTTTTTTTATTTTAAAAAGGCCTATTAATAGAACAGTAATTGACTCGGTCGTTTATTGAATATCGGAAAAATGAAGCAGAAGACGTATACTTCTCTGATTTTTAGTTGTCGATTCTCTGTTACTTTTCAAGCACTGTAAAACGTTGTGAAGAAACACATCTGCAGAACTTGTGTGTTCTTTAGATGTTCGTTAACATGTTAACCCCTAAAATGTTGTTGCCCTTTCCTAAAGCCATGTGATTTAATGTCTCGACCAATATATGTTTTTCAATAGTATCATATAATATCAAAATATGTTTGGATTATTTGGATTTTCTTTGATGATCTTTCTTTAAAGTTTAACCCGCTTGAGACAAATAGCAGCAACAGGAGCTCTCCGTGGTGCTGAAACCCGTTTGTTTCCCGCATTTTGTCTAAACGGTCAAGATCATATACCAAAATTATAATGGAGATGACCTTGAATTCGGTGCTAGGCATCAGTGGACCTGCACTGTCTGTGTGTGGTCACCAGGGTGTCCAGACTCTGGTGGTAGTCTGCATTGAGCCATTGAAAGCCATGAAAATTTACTGCAAATATTTCCACCTAAAATTTGCCATTTAAATCGTTCCATACATTTTTGAAAGACTGTTTTGTAAACCTGAGCTGTCTGCCAAGCAGAAATGACACATTGGCACCAGTTTACTTAGTCAGGAAAATGCCAACAGTACCCTCTCCATTTTGTCCCAGTTTATTAGATAAAGGCCCCGAGGCTCTGAGAGGAACTCCTGCAGGTTACAGCGCCAGCATGCTCAACGTTGTATCATCCATTATCATCCAAAATCAAAAAAATGAAATAATGTTTGACTGAACCAGTAGCCTTAAATCACCCCATTATCCTTACAATACAAATGTCTAAGCCAATACAAATTCGAGTTGAAAAGGAACTATAAAATACCTCCATCGAACGTGGAGAGTGAAAATGAATTGAAAGGTTCTTTAATATCATGTGTTTAACAGGAAAGGTGTTATAGAAATGAAGTTGCACAGTCCCAGTCGTTGTCTTTTTATTTTACCACACAGTTGGTTGATTACAAAGTTTAAAGACTTTAATTATATGAAAAGAAAATTGCCCAGCAACACATGGGATCCCTCCATTTCCATTGACTATTAACATTTATTACAAAAACAACACAATAAATACGTGCAATAATAATCATAATGGTCACAATTAGAATCATAATTAGAGATCCTATTCAACATTGTAAATCAAAAAAATCAAAACTAAATATTAAACCAAAGCAAATTTGAAATAATAAAAAAAACATTACAAAAAAACGAACAAGATGAACTTCATTTTATTTGAACGATTTGGGGGGAGGGGGGGTTCATCCAATTTGCTGCCCAGGAATTCAGTGTGCGTGTGTGAGCGTGTGCGCACAGCCGTGCGTGCAGCCTGTGCTGATGAAACATACAGAGTCTTTCGGACCTTGCTGCCTCTTGCTGTGCTTGGGATTTGCATAGATGCGAAACGATTGATTTTGCCGGAGAACAGAATCTCCTAGAACAACCCGGCGAGCACTTTTCGGTTCAGCATTTCACACTGCATTTCTTTAGATTGCATCGTTTCAAAACCTCCCAAATCTTTTACACACATAAAAACCTAGTACATGTAATTCTCATGAGCTTGTTCATTGATTTATTTCTAAGTTTACATTATTACAAAACCTCCACCAATGTTAAAGTCTGGCTGACGCCAGTGATGTATGTGGTTAATTAAAAAGTGGTTTAACTTTGACTCAGTCTTCAAAATGCAAACAACCACCGATACAAACACAAATCGCACTTGATTAAAAGAAACTGTGATAATTTGAAATGCCTTTATGTGTTGGAATGAATTGCTTTTCACATTTTCTTTTAGAGTTTCATTTCAGCCTAGAAAGTTGTAAAATTGCTGATAAGTTTGTGATTGATTTCCCTCCACTACAACGCTGACTAAAGAAGAAAATAAAATTAGACACGGAATAGATGAAAGGAAAACACTGATGACAACGAGTGAAACGTCTCTGCAGGATGTCAGCTTGTTAAAAGTGTGCAGTGTTACATTGTTGATTGCAGGAGACGCACAATAGGCTTCTGGCTCTAATTGTGAAAAAACGCGTTCAGTTCATCGTACACAGGGGCCCGTTCGTGGTGTAAGTGCATGTCGTGGTAAGGCAGGACGTTTTCAGAGTGAATGCCGCCCCGGGACCCAGAGGAGCCGAACACTAGGTTGTGGGCCCCGCTGGGTCTGGAGCCCGGCAGGCCGGAGTAATGCATAGAGTAGTGGTACCCCTTCTCGTTGTCGGGGGAAGCAGAGCCTTGGTGTTTCAGGGAAAAGTTCCCGTTGATGCAGACAGGCGGGCTAAGCGGTCCCTCGTACTCGGGGCTGTTGTACTCCGGGGATCCGCCCCCACCGTATAGAGAGTCGTAGGCCGAGCAGTATCCGTGCGTTCTCAGCGGATGCGAGTTCGAGCCCGGTTGGCAGTGGGGGCTTGAGAGACGCGCGCATTGGTATTGGTAGGAATGCATGGAGAGGGAGCCAGACCCGTACCTGCCCCCGTCCTGACACTGCTGCTCGGTTAGGAAGTTACGGGAGTTAAGCTGCAAGCATCCTGCCACGAGATTGGTCGTGGGCTGGGAGAGTCCCTTACACAGATTCTGGACGTAGGACACAAGATCAGGCCTTTTCCCGGAGCGCAGTATCTCCGAAAGGGCCCATATATAGTTTTTGGCCAACCGCAGTGTCTCGATTTTTGAAAGTTTTTGTGTTTTGGAGTAGCAGGGCACCACTTTACGCAGATTGTCGAGCGCGGAGTTCAGGTCGTGCATGCGAGTTCGCTCCCTTGCGTTGGCCTTTGTCCGCCGCACCTTGGTGCGCTCGACCCGGGCCGGGGTCATTTTGCGCTTCTTTGGGCCCCTTTTTTTGGGCCTATCACCCTCTGTATCCTCTCCGTCATCCTCTTCCTCCACCTCATCGTCTTCGTCGTCCTCTCCGGCTTTCTCGGAGTGTGTCAGACTGCCTCCTCTGAGATCAGACGCATCCATGTCGTCCTGCGTGTCTTGGTCCTCTTCTTTAATCACTGAGCCCTCTCCTTCGCTGTCCTCAGCCCAGCCGGAGTATTTCTGCACATCGGGAAGCAGCGAGGGGTCACTGAAAAGCCTCGTCAACATGGTGGCTCTGGAGAAAAGAGAATGGATAAACGAATATGAGGCCTCACAGGCAAAATGAATGCATATGTCTCTGTTGTTATACAAAAACAAAATTATAGATTAGATTATAATGTCTTAAAAGCAACTGGAAAAAAAACACAATCGTATCAGGGAAAATACTTTGCGCACATAGCCATTAACGTCAGAATATTGTGCTTTTATCGAGATTCTCGGTAATGATTATTCAAAGTGGAATATAACTCTTGATAAAAATCGATTACTTTTGTTCAAAACATTTAAAAAACAAATCGCGTACATTTGTGGCAAAAAAAAAAAAAAAAAATCAGGTCGTAATGCTTTGCTATGGGCTGCAGCCAGACGGATCCCCATTTAATTCCCTGCTGTCATTCGTGTGCCCTGTCGCGTCCTCTCGCAGCGGGTCCTAGCGGCAGGGGCCACATTACAGGTCCCATGGGGGCCCCCACTTTCACTCCTCCTGACGCCCATATACACTCCTGGCTGCATTCCAGCACTATTCATCCACAACACACACCTCTCCTCAGAGGAGGCAAAAGGGATTTTATTTAATTGATCGGCTGTAGCTCCGTTTAAAGTCACGCTGATTATTAAATTAAGGCTTACAGACATGTACTGACTCAAGCTGTAAAAGGATATATGGGATCATTTTAATGCCATGGCCTATGCTATGGTTTATACATCTTAAATAAATCAAACTATAATTAATTAAAAGGTCCATTTAAGATTTAAAACAACAATAACAATACAAATATTGCAACAATAAAAATAATCTGTATTTTCCGGGGAAAATGCTTGTAAAATATTGTATAATATTTAACAGAGAGGAACAGAAATTAAACCCTCATTAACCAACTCTTACGAATTAACTACCAAGCAAACGTGCTATTTTACCAATCCTAAAGAAAAAAAGAATAAATTGATCGTCCTACTTGATTAGAAGCCTAAGTGCAGTCCCTTCCCAGAAAACAGAGACGATGTGATCTTTGACAGCTTCAATAAGCCTCCATTGGCTTCCTCCCTAACATGTTCTGTTATTATAGTGCAGCAGCAGAATGACTTGCAGCCAGCGTTAAGGTAGGCTCTGATGGTTGGTTAATTATCTCGGGGGGTGTGCCAGGGGCAAAATCTAGTTTTTAAATCTCAGACTCAGGAGGTTTGCTCAATTAGAAGAAAAAACACAACAACGTTTAATTAACAGAGCGTGCAGCTAACACGAAATAGATTTCACACATAATTCAGTATGCACGAGTGCATGATTTCAAAGCACTTTTGCGATAACCCTTTACAGATGGAAATCGCTTGTTTCCCTTTAGCCCTCGTTAAATATAAAAATCACAACTCGCCATAGACAACAGGGTTTACCAATCCAGCCAAACCCTGCCACGGGTCCCCACTAACAGCGACGATGTGCTGTTTAAATATTGTTATGTCGAGATAGATTGATGAAGATAAAACTAGACAATCAGAGATTAATCATAGTGCAGACTGCCTGTCACATCAATGGCGTTGTCCCACCCTTTCATTTTCTCTGAGATTAAACGTGAGAATCATGGACAAAATCGTCAATAAATCTCCATTAAGCTCGAGGCGTTCTTCGCCGAGGTAAAGGGACTGATATCAAAATCCTCCACAGAAATGATTTTTTTTGCATCCTCATCGTCTTTTGTTTTCCCATTCTTGGTCCAGACGCAGGAATCTCTAAATCAAATTATATCCCATATGGTCTATCTACAGCCTTACGGCTCTGCTGAGGGGCTACTCCAATCCTCAAGACCTCTCCCTAGACCTCTCTTCTCCCCACCTTTTGACTCGAGCTCGGTATTCTGTCTTAGCTTTTATAATCAAGGTAGATTTGGATGTCAAAAGTTGAAGGGCACGCGGGAGAGCGGGGGAGTGAGGAAGAATCTGTGCAAACATGCTCGTCTAATAAAACGAAAAACCTTGAAATTCTTCGAACATCCACTTCTGTTTTTTTTCTTTATTTAGTAAGATGTTTGCCATGATCTGATGTAATCAGACTACAGACATGTGGATCAATAAGAAGAACACAAACCAAAGCAAAGTATCAAATATAGAAGACGACGAATAGGTTTTTGTGCAATAGATTGGCCTTTTACTCCACAAAATGTAGGCCAAAATGTGCTAAATTCATAAAAATTGGCAATTGACAATTCATTAAAATTATATCAAACAAACATGAGCACCTTTCACTGTGCATACATCTGATAATTGGATTTATTTCTCCTCCATTTTGGACGGGCGTCTTAGTACCCACATTTTTTTTCCTACTATTGTTGTTTATGTTCCAACTTACCTCGTCACGAGCTCTTGACAGGGGATGAAGAGAAAAACGCGCTCGAGTTTCAGACCATCTTCAGGGACCGCACGAGTGAGCGAACCAACGCTCCCAGACAGCGTATAGGTGCAGGCAGCGCGCGGCTTCTTTCGTTGGCGCTGATGGGTTGTTTAGAGGTGCTTCACTCCCAGTGTGCGCACTCGAATGAGCAGAGGTAGTGAACGAACGTGCCTCTCGGCGTTACTGTGTGTATATGTGAGTAAGTACATGTACTGTATGTATGCATGCATGTGTGATGGTATACGTGAGCGCGCGTGAGGCAACCGTGAGCTACTGGGGACGGGGTTACATACCAGCTAAGGCTGTGATGCCAGCGCCCATATGGCTGGCACGTCACCGGCAAGAGCCATCACATGAGAGCCCGGTGATTGACATGCGCCCGCATTCGTTGAGATTTGCCCGCGGGGGGAGAGAGACAGAGGGGGGGGGGGAGAGAAGGAGAGAGAGAGAGAAGGAGGAGGTAGGAGGTGGTGGTGGTGGTGGAGGAGGAGGAGGAGGAGGGTTCCGCCATCTGTCACCGCGCTAGAGCTCACACAGCCAGAAAAAAGGATGAAAAACAGAAGAGATAGGGAGATAATAAAATGGTGGAACAACAAACTCATCATTGTTGACCTGTGCTGATGCTTCAAGGAATGTAGGCTTTTTTCCAGTCAAACCTGAAGATTTGTTCATTCACCTGCCAAACTCACTAGTCATAGTTTTATGCACTTGACATGTTAATACATACCCCCTTCAGTTACCACGTGAAAGTGAAAGTGAAATTATTTGAGGTAATCGTAGCATAAAGCATAACAAGCTCAACATGTAGCCTATATGGACTCCCAATAAGAATAATACTTCACAGAATTGCCCATTGAGTGTGTAAGGCATAATATTATAATGTCATGTGTTTTGAGTGAAAATGTAAACTATTACACCAAGCCAAGTTTAGTTCTCTTTAGAATACTATCTTACAAGTCATATTAACTTAATGAAAAATATTTTCTCTCCAAAAACAACCAATTTAAAGATAATACAATAAAACTGGAGCCCAATCTAAAAATACATCAATTAACTCTTCAGCACATAAAAGGTGCATAAACTGGGTTTATAGTTGCACGGTTTACCCTCAATCACATGTCTGTTTCAGAAGCAACGTGGAGGTAGGGGGATGGGAATGCATTGTAAGTGCATTAAGGCTGTGGAACAGAAGGCATATTGTTTATTTATTTACCTAATTGGATCAAATTATGCTTCAATGTATTTGGAGGAACGAGAATTTATACCAATTGTGATTTGTTCTGACTCCTGTGTGGGCACAACCTGGGCAAAGATGACCCACTTGTCAAAGCTGCAAATGAGTCAGATTAAAAGGTATCTTATAATATTACACTGACAGCGTGCTTTTTGTTTGTGTGTGCTTGTGTGGACCTTTGCTCATGTGGTAAAGTGTGAAGATCAAATGATAACTGGTAGTTGTGAATTTGTGAGATTTGCCAGAACAACTGCAGGTGTTTACAGAGAGCATTGCTGAGTAAGGGGCGCCTGCAGGGGAGAGCCTCAGAGCGAGTGGGAAAGGGACGTACAGACACATTAAGAGAAGGGGTGAGGGAGAGATTGAGACCCAGGTGCATGCAGACCCACTAGGGATGTATGAAAAATTAGGAGGAAGGGGGTTGTAGCTGGCACATTGGCATATTGTGGCATAGATGCAAGAATTCCTAGCTACCAGCACCCCAGTCCCTTCAGTGGGTCTGACTCAATGCATTATGTCCATCCAAGACCTGAGATCTCTCTATTTAACAGACGTTATTGGAGTTAATGTGAGAGAAATGAGCCCAATGACCACCAAGTCCAACTTGGCACAAGTACACCCACCGGACTGAGGGAGCGGGGACCTGGAGGCCAGGAAATAGCTGATAGAAGCTTATCATGTCCTTGGGCTTGTACCCCAATCTACTTCGCAGCTACAACTAGGAGGCATTTGGGGGGGTTAGGGGGTCATCCGAGGGGTCACCAGTAGTATGGCAGCTGTGGCTAGAGAGCTGAGATGCCGAACATTTGCTAATGTGTCCCATCCCCTATGGGATGAAGGGATGCTAACCTGGCACTACCCCAAACCATGGTGCAATGATTGTGTCAGTGTGTTTGTGTGTGTGTGGAGGGGGATTTGAGGGGCATCCAGCTTCATCCCAGCCAAGTCGTTGCCCTATCCTCCTCAGCTGCACTGGGAAGGTGGGGAGATGCGAGGTCTCCGGCCATGGGAGAGGCCTGATACTTCTCAACAAGTCCCAAACAACCTTCAGGTCACCTTGCCAAAATAAATGCTAAATGTCAACAGCATGGCTTTAGCCAGTGACTAAAGCCATCAATTGGCTGCAGGCAACTCCAATCAAGGAGGCTTTGATCTGATATTGAAACTCCAGAGGAGAGCTTGTTTGGAATTAGAATATTTTAGAACGACTTTGCATCCTGTTTGTATGGGGATTAGTCTTAAGTAAGGGCCACCTGCTGTGCTTTTTTATAAGCTAAACGCATGTAATCAAAATGCTAAAATTGGAGCCCAGCAAATTCTCCATCACTTGTTTCCTATCGGTTATATGATGCCCGATATCCTTTCAAAGTCATCAAGCCACACCTCCATACCTTTATAGTCCCCCCTCTCTTCCCCCTTTCTCACTGTCAGACATGAGGTGATGACCTGCACTTCACTTGTCTTTCTTAGAAGAAGTGCATACTTCTACTGGCACTAATAAAAAATACAGCACACACACAAAAACAAAACACACCCACACACACTCCCACCCCCCACCAGACTACCGGACCCCATCTGCACTCTCATCTCTCCAGCCCCCTAATTGCATATGCACAAATGCAAATGTCTATTAATTAATTACTTGACTAATTAGTGCAGTGGTATTTTAGAGCGATAAATCAAGTGGAGATGGGGCCGAGGACGGCGGGGCAGGAGGAGGGTTGCGTAGAGCATCGACAATGAACTCACACCAGAGGGAGTGCTCCCATTGTACAAGTCCCTGTGTGTGACTGGGGGTGTGCTGTGAGGAGGATGTACACACTGCAGCTTCTGAAGTGAAGCACTGTTTAAAAATGACGAAGAGCCCAAGGAGGTGGCTATGGGGCGAGTACTCTCTATCTGATGAAGGTGAAGAGAGAGGAGAAGAAATTCGGTTTTCGAGATTTGACCTCTGCCTTACCAAATGTGTTGTTTCTTGGCATGTGGCCAAGCCTGGATGCTCCTTGCACCTATTTCCACAAAGGAGAAACTGTCAGAAACATACTCCTGCAGATGCATATTTATAACGGTATTGTAAGCCTTGTACAATAGTTCAATGAGCATAACAGTTGGCATCATTTATGCAGTGATGTTGATGTGATAATTGTGGCATCTGTGATTGGGAGGTGAATAATTCTGGCAGCAATCGTAAATTGTGTATCTTTCAGTGTGTGCGTGACTGTCTGTCTGTCTGTGTGTGTATATGCGTATTGCCTGTAGGTGTGCCAGGCCCCTACCATAGGTATCCATAGAGATCTCCAGACTGAAATATTCATTCTTGTTTGCTCGCCCAGACAGTGTGGTCCTAATTGCAGCATCAGAAAGCTCCACCTCTCCCTCTCGTCTGGCTTGGCTGCAGCGGAGACAAACCTCATCTGGGAGCAGGATAACTGTGTGAGTGTGTGTGTGTGTGTGTGTGTGTGTGTGTGTGTGTGTGTGTGTGTGTGTGTGTGTGTGTGTGTGTGTGTGTGTGTGTGTGTGTCTGTTTTTGATGTGTGTGCTTTTGTACATCCGTCCTCTTTTCTGTGGAGTATAACTAGGGTTTTGTGCTTGACACCCTCTTCCCCTCACTCATTCACAAACATGAAGCACACAAGCTTATTTTCAAGGAGCAGTTCACGTCATCGATCTGGCAAATTCATTCATTTCATTTCCCTGCATGTCACATTATCCATTTATTCCGGCTCGCCTTCATGCCTCATTCACTCTGCTTGTGTTGGAGATAGGCTGACTATTGATCTCTCTGTCAACATGTCTGTCTGTCGATCTGTCGGTCCACAGAGTGTGTGTGAAGCTCTGGAGTTTTTCATCAGTTCCCGTGCCAACCCAACCCGTGCCTGGCCAAGCTGAACCATCTTGTGGGATTTTTGGCTTTTAATTATAGTAAGAGAGGATTAATTATGGCAGTGGAAACAAGGGGCCATGCATTATTGATGCTATGAGTGAAGGGCTGGAGGGGGTAGAGGGTGCTAATTAAATCACTGCCCCACTGCCACGTCCTCCTCCGTCTCTGCCTCCACCATGTCTCCCACCTGCTACATCTCCAGCACCCCTCTCCACTTATAATCCTCACAGACACCAACATACACACATATTTTAACTTATACAAACAATCATGCCTCTGTTGCCCCTTGGTCATGCCAATCTTGCTTCTCCATCTACTGTTATTTTCTACCTGAATTACTTCTCTGATATCCCCAAATTAAAGTTTGAAAATGTGTTCCACTCATCAAATCATCCTTACTTCTCAGGAATCTCACATGTATTAACTCTCTTGAGTCTCAATCATGAAGAATAATATTTTCCCCTGTCTCCATGGTTGTCATGCTGACACGTCCTGTTTACATTGATTGGTAAAACAATTAAATAACTCTCATGATTTTATCAAATTTGCTTTCATTCTAATTGGGCACCTCATTTTCAATTTCAACCCCTATTTGGAAAGCCCTGTAAAGCCAAAAGGAATGAGCCTTTTGAAAGCGAAAAGTAGCAGAAGGCTGCCATCTACTGGAATTACTTGTAATTGTCAACTCTAAGTAAAGAGTCACTGTATTGTCTTTACTCATACTTGATGAAAAATACTAATTTTCTTCTCAGATGACTGATCAAAATCCTCTATACCAAACTAATGTCATACCAAGATAATTATGTTTTGAAAAGTAATGCATTCATTTGTCATGAAATGTAAAATGTAGTAGTCAAATACAGTAAATATGAAGTAGAATCTCTGTTGAGAGGCATTTTTACTCCAGTTACCATTTACAGTCAGACCAGAAGAGCAATTATGTGATTTAAATTATGCAGGGGTTATAAAGTTTCTGCACTATGTTTGTTGTTTATCATTGCTGAACATGAACCGACAGCTGTGGAGAGTTGGACATATTTTTATTACATTTCTTAGAAATAAGAAACAGAGAAATGTTCTCTTTGCAGGGTACACCAATTATTCTAAGTCTTCTGATGGTCTATAGAGAGAAGACTAGGAACCATACTTTACTTTTCTGTGCAGCCCGACACATACATGCTAAACTCGTGAAACTATTTTGTTTCTGCTGCTTTTTTGCTTTGTGTAGTTTTTCCTGGGGTCCTATTCTAGCTCCTGTCTCATATTTCCTTCTCTTGACTCTATCTTTAATTTCAGTGATTATCCCATCATGCCCTGTGTTGTGTTGTCCCTACACATTCCGGATGGATAAGTGTTCCCTGGCATCTGACGACACAATGATAACAAGCTGAGGAGGTAATCCCTTTTCTCTCCCACTGTTTTTCTTTCATTTTTTCATGTACAGTGCTCAGTGCACCATTTTGAGTTACATTTTCAGTACAGAACACCTAAATGTAGAATTAAAGCAAAAAAAAAACTCATTCTCTCAGACATCCTGGCTTAATACATCTTACTAAAACCTGTATTTAAAACTTTAAAGCACATTAGCAGCAATGATCTTGGTTATCCTTATTGAAAAAAACATTCAAAAAGATTCAGTCAAAACGTATTTCTACATAAATAAAAATATAAAAAAGTGTAATAAAAGCCTTCGTAGCAAATCACAACAGAAAGAGGATGAATACCTTTTTTGTGTGTGAAAAGTATCGCTACTCTTTAAGGACTCACCAAATTCATGAAGTTAAGTCTTAACTCTGGAAGAGAATAATAGAGAGCTAAAAAAAAATATTTCTTTATCATTTGCACTCAGAGCTTAATCATAATTGCATCAACACAACAGCAGAGGGTGCATGTGCATCCTTCATAGTGCAACACAGCTATAGCTTGTGTACAAGTTGCGAGCCAGTGCAGCTTTTCCAGGTGTGATGATTGTTCATGTGAGCAGAACCTGTTCATTGTGTGATGGTATGTTATATAACCAGATAAAGGGGGGATGAGCAAGGAGTCAAGTGTTGAATGACAGGCAGTGCCCCCTGTGCCCCTTAACAGAATTACTAACACACCTGTTCTGATGGTACAAAGCCTCTCTGTGATCCTGATTACACTAATGTTGGTCTCTGAAATCCCCTGTGAAGGTATCAGCTTATTAACGCTGAGCACCTGGCAGGTAAAGAGAATCAAGCTGCATAAAAGAAAGAGGTTTCTGGGTAGACTCTAACAAAGATATTTGTCCGATTTTTGTTCTATTATGATGCTTGTTCTCCTCTTTTAGGTGTCGTTTATTTGGAATATATACCCAGAATGTATTTCACAGCAGGTTGAATATCGTCTGTAGGGGGTCTGAGAGGCCCGTGAATTACTTTCATAACAGGGAGGGTTTTGTCAGCTCCTGCTCCACTGACTGTCACATGATGAAAAGAGGCCCAGTTGAGAAGTAGATAGAATTACACCCTTTTTCCTAATCTGTCTTTGGCGCGGACTTGGACTGTGTGTGTATGTGTGTGTGTGTACAGTGCAAATGTCACACATTTTGTACAGCATGTCCCTTGCTGCTGGAGTTGTTGTCTTGTTTGGTGCTCTCAGGCTTTAAGTGTGATCTGTCTCACAGAGGTTTTTCCTCTGGTTCTGCCAGCACAGTGATTTAATGACATGCCAAAACAAAATGCAAAAACATAGTGAAGCTCAATAAAAATAGATGCAGACACATGAATACATAGATGGGCCGACGTGATGGGTTCTACCAATGTTTGTACACACATGTAGCAGAGTAGAGTACAGAACTTGACATAATAAGAAGGGGAAACGAAACACACCTATATATACTGTATATATATAAATTGTATATATACTGACGTTTTCCTGTGCAATGATTTCCTCTGTTAATCTATTTATGCTCAACTGAGTTCATATACTGAAGAATATCCACGTGGTTTCCAATTAGAACAATTTGTTCTTCTTGTCAGAGTGTCAGCATGTGAAGTAATACTGTTAATATGACAGACTGCCAGAGGATTTTACAATGCCTGGCTGCGCTGACACTCAGATTTAAAAGCCTACATGACAATTTCTCTCTTTTGTAATCCATAAACACGAGGGGGAGACTGCTCCTTTTTGGGGAGGGGAAACATATTTACACATATTACATGTTCATTTATTTGACGAAGTGATGATTGCCACATTTTTTTACTACCTCCACTTAACTGATTCCAATCAGCTTCACATCATAATCCAAGCCCAGCCCCAAACTGTTACTGTGGAGCTGTAGATGCTGAGCTGACATGGCACAGCCAACACACACCTGAAATTGTAAAAAAAAGTGATCCAACCACTTTGTATTATATGGCATGAAGTTTCTGTTGTCAGTAATCTTTAGTAATTACATATCTAATGACTGTCTATGCATGAAACTTGCTTGAAAGTGAAATACTTTCTCATGTGTCATAAAATAGAGCAGCACATGACTTTACGTGACAGGTCAACTCTGTGCGATGATAGTGCCCTCTTTTCTTCTGTACGTCCTTGTTTTGTTATATTCTCTTTAAATAAATATGTTTGTATTTATTTGCAGGTCATTTCCTCACTAAAAACTGAGGCCAAAATACACGTCATACTTTGCCTAAGAGTTGTGATTATGTTGGTGATGAAATGCCTCATCTTTTATTGGTTTCGCAGTACGCTGCACATAATTGTTTGTTTGCTTTGCCAGCCTTGCCTTGCACTCCCTCATCAAGTCTATGTTTTCCCACTTTCATGATCTTTCCTGTTCCATCTTGGCTTGTTCTTCTGGGTTTGCCCTCTTACTCTTTTTATGCAGTTATATTAAATAGGTGAATATAAAAAAAGTACAATATACCTTCCAAAAGTGAAGAAAATGTAATAAGCCTCAAACAAACAGTGCATCATATTTACGTACTCCATGACACTGTGACATTATTGTCAGGTGAGAGAACAGGTATAACAGAGCACACTTGTGACTGCACCATCAGTGATGTTGGGCTTAGTTTAAGCATCATAGAGCATATTTGAAGTTTTGGCCTTTTCACTTATTTGGATTACTTTACAATCATGGTCAGTATTCTCTTGTGTTGACCTGGAAATGTTTACAGCAGTATAAGGTATGACAAAGCAAAGTGTTTCCCTTGATCTTTTATGAACCAGATGTTTTTTCTAGTGCTGTAGCAGGGAGGATATAGAGGAGTGGGCTCATCTGGCATTCAGCCTTTTGTCTTGCTGCATTATTGACCACAGTGCTGACCTGTCACAAGCTTATAAGCTCTTTAAAATTATGTTGAAAGAACATCTCTCTCTGCGCACTGACCTCCAACCAAACGATTGTTCAACATATTTGTACATATCACATATCCTGTCCTGAATCTGTTTTTTATTTGTTTGGATTGAGAACAAAGGCAGCAGGTTGCCCCTTGAGTTTATCCTGCCGAATTGGAGGCCATCAAGACTCAGAGGCCTCCCTGACTCTGCTTGATTCTGCTTTGCTTTGAAACATAGAAAACTATCTTATTTTTATAGTCAATTACTTGGCAATTACACGCTTTTAAACACATTCCTATGACACAAATTTTCAATGGCAACATGTGAAGTTCTTAAAAACATTCAGCAACTATTTAGTGTGCGTGTAGCAGTTCTATAAAACTGAACAACAGCCATTCAAACGTTATGTGCATGAAGATTAAATAATAACATGCACACAGAAGACATGTGCAGGGGTTGCTTTGCTTAAATGGATGTAATTCTATTTTAAACACCCAGCATAACTGACCAATGAATTAATAACATACTGGCATGTTGGGCTTGCTCTGACCTGCGGGATAAACACTCATTGGACTGTATAATGTGTTTCTGTACAACAGTCCCGCTCCCAGAGCACCATAAACACCTTGACCTCTCTCCTCGGTTCTGCCCACCAGCCCCTGCAGCCACCTCACTCCTCCTCCTCACTCCCCTTCTCTGCCCATGCCAGAGCTCAACTCTACCCTGAGGCCAAATCCACTTCTCCTCACTCTCCAAATCCCTTTGCCATGCAAGTGAAATAACAGCAAGGCCCTGAAAATAGCTCTGGAACTGTGCGTCTCTTGCTACTTTCTTCTTTCTTTCATTTCCATTCATTTGTTTCCACCATCACTCTTTTCTATTGACGAGGTCTTGAACATGTTCTTCTTTTTTTGTAATTCCAGTGCTTCTTCATTAAAACAAATTGTAATTAGATTTATGCCATCTGCAGATAGATCAAAAACACATCACAATGGGATTTGTCTCAGTTATAACAAATCTCTACATGATGGAAGATGAATGGGAAGCTAAAATACTAGTTATACCATTACATTTAACATGACCCAGCCTGATAAATCTGGTGATGTCAATAGCATCGGCTTATCTTTTGGATCCCCGTGTACATTTCCCCTGCATGCTCCATGCATCTCTCCTCTTGTTTATCCCCCCTTGCTCACCCTGCTCCCTCCCTCTCACAGCATAAATCTCTCATTCACAAATAGAGGCCAAAAGAGGCTCAGCTGATGTGATGAGATTATTTTTTTTTCTGATTACAAATCAACCTCAGCTTAGATAGATAGAAAAAAAAACACAGCCGTTCCCCCTGTTGCATCCTCTTTCATCCCCTCCCCTATTCGCTCTGGCTCCTCCCCTCTCTTCTAATATCTCCACCTTCTTTTGGACCTTGTTCCCTCCCCTCCAGCTTCTACTCACCCACTTCTCTCCCTCACAGATCTAACCA
The DNA here is from genome assembly GCA_020745685.1 of Tautogolabrus adspersus. NCBI lineage: Eukaryota > Metazoa > Chordata > Actinopteri > Labriformes > Labridae > Tautogolabrus > Tautogolabrus adspersus. Next base: position 15,278,312 of record CM036553.1, read on the forward strand.
CTTGCCTCATTCGCTCCAGCTGCACAGGTTGTAAGTGAGGAGAGAAAAGAGAAAAAAGGAGAACAGGAAGGCAAGAGGAGAGAATATTAGAAACTGCTGGTGAGGGAGAGAGGAAGGAGGTGAAAAAGAGAGGGTCTGTGTGGTTTATTGTGTGAAGGTGTGAAGGAGTGAGGAGAGAAAGGAAAAGTCTTCAGGAGTGGGACTTATCAGGAGTGGGAGGTTCCTCCAGGGAGGATCTTCAGCAGCAACCTCTCCTTTTTGCTGGGAGTCTGTCCCCACAGGACCCCATCCAGAACCATGGAGCCCTCCGTGTCGACTGAGGTTGAGGAGGAGCACAAGGAGAGGAAGAAGATCCACTTTGCTGTGCCGGCCTCTGCGCCCACAAACCTGGATCCTCGGCAAGTGGAGATGGTGAGCAGGCGAAGGACAGATCATGTTTGACCTAAAGGAAAATGAATTTGTGATTCTGTGGACATTGTTTTAGCTTTAGCCATGAATAGCTTTAATTCTGTTTTAAATTACCCAGCTAGTTTCCTCTCTGCCTTCCACTCATTCATTCAAGAGAGGTGTTGCACAGGTATTTAAGCTATTAGTGCATTATCACAAGTGGAAATAATTAGATCACCTCCACTTTTCATCACCTTATCAATCTGCTTTTGTTTTGTTTTTGATAAGTTCCCCATTCAGCTGTGTTTGCGTGTCACATGTTTGAGAAATAATGAAGACATTTCCCCCTCTCTGTGTTTCTTCATGAGATTGGTGCCCTGATGTCTCATTTCATCTTGACCTGTTAAACAATGTGACATTGACACAAAGTCATTATCTTGCATATGAAGCCAGCTCACTCTTTCGCAACTCAGCAGCAACAAAAGGCCCTTGACATTTAGTTTGCTACCTAGCTTACACTGTTAATAATTGTTATTTCCTTTGTCTCTCGCTCTCTCTCTCTCTGTAGTGCAATAACCTTTGTTATCTGAACATTTTTTACTACAACCTTTCATCTTGCTTTTTCTAACAGAACAATCTGTTGGCTAACTCTGTGAACTGTTTATGTTCATTTTGAGAGGAAAACCCAGACTTCTCTGTTTTGGCCCAAATGCTGCTAGCTCTTATTTTAGAGCAGAGGAAAGTGGGCCAAAGCAGGAACCATTTGGTTTTGAGGTAGATCGAGGCCAATGGCTCATCTCTCCTGAGGGCTTGAGACGAGATGGGAAAGCAAGAAAGAGATGTGCGTTGTGAAGAAAAGCAGAGAAAGAAAGAAGTACGACCTAATCTCTTTGTTAACCTGTATGGGGTCAGCTCCCTGAGTGGCTGTCCCTGTTTCCTAGCTTGTTTTTAAAAAAAAAAAGGCTTTTAATGGTTCTAAAATGACCAGAAGTCACTCTCCACCATTCCCTTGATGGTGTGCAAGAAAGTTTGATATTTGAAAAATCAAGTGTAAGTTTGTTGTCACACTTTTGTGGCAGTATTACTGAATAATAAACTAAATAACTTGCAGAGTTTGAAACATTTTGCATGGCTTCATGAGACACATTTACACATACTGTAAACACATGCCGTCCCTCTACCCCTCTCTTTCTTCTCTATCTCTCATGCCCCCACCGCACTCTGATCCCTATCATCTCTTCCAAGTAAGCCACAGGATATCAATCTACCATATGTGAGCTGCTCTTCCTCGATAAAAAAAACATTCTCTTACTTCCTTTCTGTTTTGGGGAGGACCTTATTTCTCAATCACCTTCTGCTGAAACAGTGACGAGCTATATTTAGTTTGGTTGGCTGGCTCTACTCCAGGAGGTTGAGCCTGGTTTTTACCTTCAGATAAAATGTGTGTGCTAAGCTTTTACGACAACTTGGTATAGTGAACGCCATATTACTTAACAACCTATGTCATCTAGACGTTAAAAGAGAGTAAATATGTAAAAACAATACTGTTTTCAAGATGATAGTAATACATTTAAGAAGTGGGTGCTTGTATTATTGTGTGCAGGTGGAAGAAAGCTGTATGTTAAAACAAATGTGCAGAGGGGAGTGTGGGAAACTGAAGGACATTAAGGGGAGGATGTGTTTATGTCTTTTTTTTTTAAGCAAACGGCATCTATGCAGGGATGTGGGAGTCTCCTGGGACTTGTGGTTGGGCAGGGGTAATGGTTAACACTCATTTCATTCCCTTCCCCACCCACTGAAATTACGCTCGCCAACAAGTCAATCTTTGCAAATGAGTTACAATGACTACACCATTCTTCCAAACTTGTTACAGAACTCCACACTGTTCTTTCCGATGGCATTTAAACCCCAAAACCACTATCGACTGAACCGCCGGGTCCTTGTTACTATGGAGACGGGCTGAACAACTACGTTGCCCAAAGCTCCCCCCACAGTTGGCATCTAAAAGGTCAACTTTAATGGACAGCTCTTTTTGTCTGATAGGTTGTTTACATTAATGTTGTACCATTGTTTATGGAAATGTTTGTGTGAATGCTTTTTAATGGGTTAGGATCTGATGTGAGAGGCACTTCCATATACCTCCCACTCAGTGAAATATTACACATTGTGCAGGAGAAAACAGCAGCTATTTGCATGTGCCTCAAAGGTGTAAGATATTCTTACCTGATATTTCATTACAGTTTTTAAGTGTTTATTCTGAACGGATATACTTAACTTTAAATACAAGCCTTCCTTAAAAAGTGTTTTATGCAGGTATAAAACCCCTTGATTATTCTCCCCTCACTTAGTTTTAGCAAATTAATTATTGATTTTATTTAGCCAGGTTTTGTGATGTTTGTTGCATGCATCTTTTTCAGTACAATAAGGTGAACTGAATCTTATTTGTGCTGCACAAAGCAATGACACTATGCTTTTGAATGTGTCCACGCTGTGAGAAAGTGAGAAAACTTTCCTAAAGCTTTGAAAACAGTCCTCTATAGCTTTATGTTTTGTTTTTGGGCTTTGGCTGCCTTTATTGGAGGGACAGGTCAGAGGAAAGAGTCAGAAATCTGGAAAAGAGAGAGTGGGGAATGCCATAGGTAGGATTTGAACCCAAGCCGTCCGCTTCGAGAACTACTGCCTCTGTACAAGAGGTGCTCAAACTAACCACTTGGCCACGGGCACCCTGATTATGTCATTATCAAAGATAACCTGGATGTCACTTTGGACACAGGTTAAGTTTTTTTCCACTTGTTTTCAGAAAATCTAACTGAGTAAAAACTATTACTAGATTAAAATCTGTCCACCAAATGAGAAGTCTTCTTTCAAGGGCTCTAGGACTTTAATCCGAATTTTCAAGGTCATCACAATGTTTCCTTGCTTTCCACTGTCATCCCTGGTATCTTGCTGTAAAACTGCAGTTCTGTTGAGCTCTCCCACTATCTTCTTGAAATAACTGTATGATAGAATATTTAAATGATCGTGCATTGATATCCTCATATTGAGAGTTCATGGTCAAAGTTGGTCCAATCGGGAAAAACTCGATTTTAAAGAGGAAAAGAATGTTACAGTAACAACATGGAGAAAGCACATGGCCATGTTTACCATCCCTACCTCCACTCCACACACACACACCCACACACACACCAATCCTGCGTGCTTTGCAAACCAATGTAGGGTAATGTGCATAATGGACAGAGATTAGGGTCATGGTGCAGACGCTGCATCCCTGATTCCCTCCTAGTTTGCCTCCCCGTGGACTAAACACGCTGACATCTCTCTATGTTTCCTCTTATTGAAGTCAACATGAACTGGTCAGCACATGTTGATCCTTTGAAATGACAGAAAACGTGAAATATGAAAGTGAATAACAAAGGGCAGCAAAGGGTATCAATCCACTGCCTTTCTATATCACACACTTCCATATAAATCCATATTAAACCTAACAGGGTGATGGAGGGCATTATTTTGGTTCACCTGCCCCACCCACACTCCCCACCCTATCCCTAGCCCTCTCCTCCCAACCAAGTCGCCCTTCCAAGTCTAGTCTCTGGGTAAAACGTCAAACAGCGACCTTTGATGCAGTGTGTGTTTGTGGGTAAACATTAGCAGTCTGGGGGACTGTCAACATGCACTACCAAAAAGAACATCTCGTTGGATGGCGCAAAGCATGCTGGGACAGGGCAAGAGGGTGCAGTGATCTTTCTCTTGCATGTGGACAGTCCGGAATGTCACTGTAGTGGTGTGACTCAGTTCGCCCAATGATGTAATCCCTTTTTATGAAAATGATTTGAATGTTTCTTAAAGTTTTCTGCCCAAGCGGTTTCTTGATGTTTGTAGTGGCAAACATAATTGGGAAAAAAAATATTTAAAAAAAACCACAGGTTATAATTGCTGTTGGGACACAATCAATGGTTCTCTGTCTTCTGTAGGCTGAGTATTTTTGTTCCTCCCTGGTTTTGACAGTACAGGAGTTTTTTGATTTGTTAACGACTATATGAAAACATTTTTACTGCCTGTGTCCATCAACAGCAGTTCAGAACAATGTTTTCTTTCATGTTCCTTTTCCACTATGTCTCAGCAGAGTAGTTCCTGGGCTCTTAAGCTTGTTTTTCCCAAAAAACGTTTATATGTCATTCTAAAAATCACATTGTCTTAATGACAATCATAACCAAACAATCCATCATCCTCTGTTTTCTCATGTGCGCATGGATGTGTGTATTCTATAAACAGTTCAAGAACATAAATATTGAGCATGGGTAGAACGATTTGTCACCTGATGACACTGTACACTGTGAGTTGAAAACGTGCCATGATACCTGCTGTACCTTAGGCTTGCATTAGCCCTACAGAGAACGTTGCAGAAGCCACAATGATGCAAACCTACATTGTGTTCAAGAAGCCCTTTGTTGTCATTTGGTGTCATCTTTAATCAAACATAATCAGGCTTTCTTTAGGAAATGCAGAGAAGCAGCCACTTATTGTCCATTTGTTTTCCTCTAACTCAACAGCATCTTCATTTTTGCCTACCTGTGACGTTGCAGAGAAACCATAGTGCATCTGTTGCACTTCATGTTTTACCCGTGGCTATAACAACAACAGCAGCAATCATATCTGGGATGAGAGGAGAGGGAGAGGATTAGAAAGGGAATAGTGGCACAGTGGGGGAGAGAAATGGGGGCGGTGGATAAGGCCAGGACAGGATCTGGAGCTGACTTGTCATCAGACATTGGTGTGCTCATGCAGCTGTGACAGGATCTGGACCCTGAACTGAACCTTTAAACTGCCCTCCTCCCACTTTATTTAGTTGTCTGTGTCAGGCACTGGAATCCCTTTTTCTCCCCAAAGAGCTACAGGATGGTCACACAGAGTGACATTGAGAAGGGCATCGAGGCAAAACAAATGGGACTGGTCTGGATCTCTGTGTTGATGACACAGAGAAAAAACAGCTATATGTCATAATTTTTTTGGTAAAATCTTGGTAACACTCCCAAGTGATATTGAAATGTAACACTTAGGGATAATTCTTCATTCCTTTGCATCCAAGCATTGACCTGTAAGCTCCAGAGCAACCTTAAGAGGTTTCCTTTTTCACACATCACCTGAGGGCACATATTGTGTTGCAGAATAGTAACTATAGCTACTCTGTCCATTGTTTGTACCTGCCTGTTGATCTCTGGACTCTGTTTGCTGCACTCATGTGTCACCAGTACATCTGAGTGAATGAACAGTTAAAGCAGAATTATCCCAGTGTTTGAAGGTTGTTAGCAATGCCATGGTCTCCAAGAAAGCTTTGATTGGCACCTCCCCTGTTGCTGCCTCGCCCTGTGAATTGCTCCAGTGTGCACTGTGGCCTGGTAGGTGGCTTCCTGTCAATCATGAGAAATTGGCCCATTATATTTGTGTGATGTGTTGGTAAAGCTTTTTCTACCAACAGTCTCTGGAACAACAGGCCAAACAGTTTCCAGCAGCTAATTACCGAAATGCTGGGGGGGGGGGGGGAGAGAGAGGGGGTGACAGAGAAGAAACAGAGGAAACAAGCGGGTTGGTTGTCTGAGTATGATGTAATTCTGCCAGTAGGTGCTGCATAATTACATTACCTATGTTGAGGTTGTTGGAGAGCCCCTCCAGATGCTGTCTGCAGCCCATCTGATTATTTAGTCAGCCAAATGTTGGGTCAAAGATCAGCGTAAAAGTAGATGTTGAAATGCAACATGCAGCAGCCTCTCCTTCTGATGGGAATTCAGTGATGTTGTTCATTTGAATAGAAATGAGTGCATCATGCACACCTAACAGACCTCAGAGCTCACTGAGCTGCAGTTGGGGTTGTAATTTGCGTAGCCACGTCCTTGACCCTCTTTGAAACAGCTGGAAACTTGACTAGCGGGTGTAGCTCAGCGTGTCTGACAGCACTGTCTATTAGTGATGATTTGGTGCAAGTGTCTGACAGAGATGTTTGTCACATGATAGACTTGATCACTGGCCTTCGATTTTGGATTTGTCACGCATACTGATACATGTTGTCTGCCGGCTTTGCCAAGAAATAGCAGTGTGACTTGTTCTTTACATTGGGGCGGCTGTGGCTCAGTTGGCAAAGTCGGTCATCTCTTAACCGGAAGGTTGGGGGTTCGATCCCCAGCTCCTGCAGCAACATGTCTGATGTGTCCTTGGGCAAGGCACTTAACAACAAATTGCTCCCGCTGCTTCGTCAGCGTATGAATGTGTATGAATGGGATTAGTAACATAGCAATCTCTGCCATCAGTGTGTGAATGGTAGGTGTGACATGCGGTGTAAAAAGCGCTTCGAGTAGTCGGAAGACTAGAAAATCGCTATACAAGCTCAACTACTTTTACCATTTAGATTTAATCCTCACAACAAAGTGTCCAGAGTTTTATATAATCAGCAAACCTTAAGCAATATTATCCCTCCTTCCTTTATCCTCTATGAGGATAAACTCATGGAACAAAACAGAAGGCTGAGATTATGATGTAAATATAAGATGCTCATACTTTTTAAGCACTTTTTAAAGCTAACAATTGATGTAATCTTCAAGCCTCCCATTAAAAAAAGTCTAAGAACATTTAGGCAACAAAAACCCGAACCTGAACCTATTCAAATTTGGAACGTTTAAGCCGGCAGAATTGATATTTTTTCATCATTTGTAATTGAACTTACAAACATATTCAATAAACATGGTCATGAGACGTATTTTATTATTGTATTCTACTCTAAAGTGTGTGCACTAGAAAAACTAAGAAACCCTCAGCCCTCAACCTTATTATGTTGATGAACTCATTGATTGCACTTGTATCCCTAAGTGGCTCTTGGGCTGTGCCACTTAGTTTTTTTTAAAGACAGGGGGTGGGCATGGCTCTGTGAATAAGGGCATGTCTGTTTAATTAAGTTAGTGTTTGAAGCAAGCGGAAACCTCCACTGTTGAAAAAGGAAGTGCAAAAACCTGCAGGCCCTTGAGCGTTCACTTGAGGCTGGCTGCAAAAGACCCTGATGACACATACAGACCCATGCTACAATTTCCATTTGTACAGCAGAAATAAACATGTTTACAGCCGAGTTAAAAACACAAATTTGGTCTTAAAAGCTAGTGTACAGGGGGGTTAAATTGTTTTGATAACTCATCTGTTCTGATTACAATAAGGCTAAGATTTATTCATAGTAATGGACGTGGCTAATCTGACTGAAGGACGGGCGCGTTGTAGCTGTTTGTCATGAAGCTTAATGCCCACCTCAGCTCAAACTCTTTGTTGTTTGTTTCTTGTTACTAGGTTGAACAGAAGTTAGTATGAGACAGCATTTTCCAATCTGGCACTGCCATCGATGAGTTCCAGAGTCCGCTTCAGAAACCAATGGACAACGTCACTGAGACTAACAATGGTGACACTTGTTAGGGTCAATGATGTAGGTGCTGCCCCATGGAATAAAATAATGAAATAAAGAGAACTGAAGACTGAAAAAGTTATGGCTGCACAACTTAGAAATTCTTTTTAAAGGGAGAACAAACACTGGAACACATTTTATCTCATGTCCCTTTACTTATGTGTGAGTGTTTCCATTATAGTATTGAATGTTATGCACAAACTACTTACTTATTCTTTAATAATGTAGTTTCATGTCCCTATGGGCAGATTCCACATCTGTGAATCAATCTTGTCCAAATCTATATCTATCTATTCGCCTCATATGGATCTGATTGATGCTGCCACCTCTTTTAGAGAGAGTTGACACACACTGATTATTGGATGGCCCGATGTAATGCAGTGCCATGGGACACAGTAGATGTACACAGACATGGAAAGAGATCTAAGGTGTATCTCTTCATGTGTTGTTTTTGCATTAGGTCCAGAACTGCAGTTAGAGCCTTTCTGTGTCATCCTTTAGAGCCCCCAGAGACCCCTCCAATCTAGTTTATGCTGTCCTACTGCTGCTCCTTTTTATAGGCCCGACTACGAGAGTATACCAGCTCAGAGGACAGCCACAGGGGAGCAGACCTATATCAGTCGATCTGCACCCAGGCTCCTGTGCAAGACTGTGCTGTGCCAACACCAGGCATGTTTACACAACATACATGTGCAAAGTCAATACTACATGTGACAGAGTGAGGTATTGGAGGACTGGAAAATTCTGCTTGATTGATTCTATAAGATTTCCTCTCACATACCTCCTCTCTCTGCAAAGTCAGCACATTATCCAAATGCACTTACCAACTTTAGATAAACTAGTGCATTTTTCTTTCTCTGTAATGATCCATCAGCCACTGCTTTAACTCAGAGTCAAATCTCAGTGGTAAACCTGGTGGGGTGCAGCTGCCTCTGGGGGCAGCCTGCAGGCGTACACCTGTGGAGCCACTGAAAGGCCACTGCAGCAGCCTGCGTAGAGCCACTCTGTGCAAGTTCATAACGGCTCTTCTGATCCTGGTACAAAAACAATGGCTGCCAGCAGAGGAGAGCGTTTGGGAGATTGGGGGCAGGGGTTTAGAAAGTAGATGAGGGAGGGGGGGAGGGATAAAGCGTAGCTGGAGTAATCTGGCACGCTGTGACCCAGTGTTGGCGTAAATGAGGAAGTCACATACATATTATGTAACTCAGGCAGAGTAGGGTGGTTTTTATGCTGGAAAATTACTGAGTTACTATGTGTGTCTATGTCATCTGCCATTGTCTATGTGACAGAGCAGCACGTCACCGCCACCATCACTGTAGCCATCACTTTGTGTTCATAAAAACAGAGACAGAAACACCTGGGCTTTTAGCACATTAATGTGCATTAACTACATCTTCTTCTTTCTGGTCTAGGAGGTCATGACGTGGCATTTCACAAGATCACCACCATGATTAGATGCTGACATTAGGAGGACAGTCATCTGCATTTCCACACACACACACACACACACACACACACACACACACACACACACACACACACACACACGCACGCACCAAGCACACGCACGCACACACACGCACACGCACACGCACACACACACACACACACACACACACACACGGACAAACATTGGCATAATGTTCACACATTCAGGTGAAAAGATCATCAGATTAAGCTTCTCAGTGACCTCAATTAACCAACACAATCATTTCACCTTTAATCTACCTCACTGTTCCGATTTTTATATCCATTTGACTAAATGAAAATAGACTTTAGTATTACATGTTCAATCTCGTCCTTTCTCTTTCAGTGACACCTTATTAGGAAACGCTCCAACATCCTGTGTAACTCTTTTTTGTTTGTTTTGTTTTTGTGGTTCGGAGGTATGTGTTTCTACGGATGTCTTTCAAGAGTTGCAAGTCATCGGTATTTATCCAGAACTTTATTTTTAATAACAGAGAGAATTTCTGTTATGTGCCTTCACAATAATCCTAATAATAAAAACATAACCAGAAAGGAATAACAAGACCGGTGTAAGGTTTGAAAGCTTTAGACTGGACCTAAAATTTGTAGTAAGGTCAAATTGTTTGTTTTTCCTGGGGTCAAATTGACCCCTGAACATAATAGATGTTACTATTCTTGATAACAGAAATTGTTTTTCATTCCAAATATTATAGATAACAAAAATATGTTTTTAGAAATAATATAAAGCCATTAAAACACAAAAAAGATATCTCTTTTCAATTTTAGGTCAATCAGTGAGATTTTATGGTGATATGCATATTTCTCCATAGACTTGTTCTGAATGTATAAGGGGGGTGGGTGGGAGTGTTTTTTATTTTTTATTTAAAGGGCTATTTAGGTAGTCAACAAACAAACATAAAGTACCTGACACATAAACTTGGGTAACAATTTAAATTATAATCATTTTCTGGAGGCTTCAATTGCTGGGGTCAAATTGACCCCAAAAGTAAAATGTGTAGGTAACAGGAGGGTTAACAGTTGTTTTAATAATCAATTAGCATTTTAGCTGCAGATACATTTCCTGTCAATCAACTAGATTTTTGATTGATTGATTAATTAGTGTATAAAGTAGTCTATAAAGTGTATAATTAGAACCATACATAACCTCACAATTACATCTACAAAACACACTTAGTCTGCATGACTTGACAACCTTTCTAGGAGTCTTCCCAGTTTAATGGATATAATGCCACAAGGCTTGGGCTAGGGCTTGGTCATGGCAACATCTGGTGTTTGCTTTCTCTTGTGGGTCTATGTGAGCCACCTCAGGCCGCCCTGCAAGGCTGGGAGCAGGTGTCAGGCAGGAAAAGGCAGCAGGGTTCACAGCGGCATGAAGCCCCGGGCCTCCACAGCTCGTCAGGGGAGAGGTGGGGCAGACAAAGGGGGGTGAAAGTAGGCCCTGTGGATGTTCAGAAATAGAGAGATTAATCAAGGAAAGGAAAAGACGGAGGAGTCAGCAAGCAAAATAATATAATTGTAATATAAGCAATCAAGATCATGGCGATGATGAAAGCAGTGGCGATTCTAGAGTCTTTTGGGACCCTAGGCAAAAATCAATTAGGGGGCACTCCAACCAGTAATCCTCACCATTATGTCTGCCAGCCAACACTTACTCCTCTTCCTCCCTTTTCCTGTTTCTTCTCTCTCCTATAGATGGCTAATTCTTTTTAATTGTTCTTTGGTGACTTTAATTGACAAACTTTAATGCATGGGACGCTTAGCAGGGCAGCGAGAGTGAGTGGTGTCAGATGGGGCGGCGCCTCTGGATGAGAGGAGAAGTGATGAGAGAGGTGAAGGTAATGTCACTGACAAGTAATGAATGATAAATCCGGAAGTAAACAGGATAGAGGAAGAAGAGGATCAAGTGAGATTGGAAATGAAAGGTGAATGACAGAAAGACAGATACTATGAGAGATAGTGTGAGAGATTCAGAGGAGACAGGAAAGCTGGAAGTTGCGTGATGGGATTAAAATGTGTTTCTGGTGTCATAAATAAGGGAGAAATCCATGCTCGATTACTCTGTGTTGTCGTGTTTGACAGTGGCAGCGTTCCACCACGCGGCCCAGCAAGCCTCTGCTTTGGCAACATGTGCCTCACTGTGATGACGCACACCACGCTTAACAAGGAGGAGGGGAACCAAACACAAACACATCCCTCCGTATGGAGCAGTTAGAACACAAAACAGAGCCAGGCTGCTTAACTCTGTGCCTGTGATGTTGTGTGGTGCCGTAAACAGCAGCGGGGAGGTTCATGTCATGGCCAAGGTTGGCTCGTTCCTCAGAGGACACTTTTCAATACTTTGTTTGTCTGACCTGCCAAGTCCACTTAGCTGCTCTGCTTTGCACTCATAATTCATTTTTTTATCCAACATTTTGTTCTAATGTTAGTTATAGATGGCAGCTATAAATCATCTAGAATTACTGGAAAGTGAGTCAAATCACTGAGTACTGCATGTGAACCTTTTTGTATATGAATCCAAGGCTACACACTTTATGCTCAGGGTAGTTCAGTATGAAAGTGATACACCAAACCTGTCATTTGCTATCAGTCAGTTTTCTCCTTAGAGCAGAACACAAGTTGTATAAAATGAAATATTGTGTCAATGGATTACAATTTTGACAAGCTTTAACAAATAAAAAATAAAGCAAACCAACCACAGAAACTTGTCAAACAATAAACTTCGGTGCAGAAAAACTGCTATCAACTGATTATTTTCATCATTGATAAATCTTCTGAAAACACTACAAAATGCCCAAAGAATTCCCAATAGTGAGATTATGTTTTACACTGATTAATGAACTGCTGATCAGAAGTCTTAGTAGTCTTTAAATTTGGAGATTAATTGGATTTAAAAACATATTATAGCTTAATAAGAATCTTCTTTTCCAGACCTTGGACCATGTTTACACTTTTCTTTAACTATATAGGGTTGAAAGTTTGATACCAAAATAGATTTTTGATGAAGCATGACTTTGAAAGGACTAAACAGTGGTGTTGTTGTTATGTGAAATAACAAACCGTATGAGTGCAGCTCCACAGGTAGGATACAGGCTGGTGAGCTGGAGCGGCACACAGGCGAGCATTTCCTTTAAGGACAGAGAGTTCACTGTAAATACTCTCAAACCTGCAGAGAAAAAAGACAGACTGAGCTGATTGCTGGGGTTCATTTAGTCTTTTTTTCCATGGTCGCTCTGTTGGTGAGGGTGTATGAGAGCGTACATTGTGCACTAAGGAAATTAAAAATGCTAAGAGAGTTGTGAAGAGGTCATTCAGTTCTAAAAATCCTGTATCAAAGCTTCTTAAAGCTGGATCATTTAAAACTCCAGCAAAAAGCATCAGTCGACCTTCTGTGCTATTTGCTGATAGTGTATCTATGAAAACAGAAAGTTACATAATGAGTCTTCCTGTGATCCACTGACCATGACCATGACTCTGACCTGACCGGTATCCACTATGGAAACATTCCTGATGGCTTTTGACCCCTCAGCCAACAGGGCAGCAGCTCCAATGAATAGAGCGAGGCCCCAGCGTAAACATTTTCATCTGATTTATGAGGCTTTGTGCTGCTGAGCATCATTAATAAAACATTGTCGACCAGTTTTAATTATTCATTTGTTTACGGCTGCCCTTTATGTTTGTGTGTGTTTGTTTGTAGATCCGGCGCAGGAGGCCCACACCTGCCACGCTGTTCAGAGTAGCTGACCAATCATCTCCTGAGGATGATCAGTCCACCCATCAGGTAAAGGTGAAGTCAACACACTTTTCTATGAGTGTCACTCTGCATGCTCATCCGTCCTCCATAAGTGTTTTATTTATGTCACTTCGAAAACAGCACAACATGTTTACAATGATTATTGACCTTTGAAATAGCAGACAAAAAAAAACATTTGATGTGGCTTAGGATTTGTCACTTTTGATTTTTAAACTTATAATGTCTCGTGAAATCTTAAATACAGAACTTTGGGGAAAGCTTCTTTGCACAGAAGTGTGAAAGCACTCACACGTCAAATACTGGCGTTTCTGAAAAGCTAAGACTGGCTTTCAAATATTGCATAAGCTAAAAAACTGTTTTTTACCTAAAGAAATGAAAAAACATAAAGCACTCAAAAAAGTTACCTTGTCAATGTCCTGCTCATTGTTACCTCACTGTAATGTTGAGTTTAACTGAGCATGTGTAGTTTGTACCTTCATCAGCTGAAGGGGCAAACTCTGAAGCGGGAGATAAATAGACACAAACATACAAAGCAGAGTCATTTGACTTCTTCAAACATGCCTGCATGACATTTTTTAGGGAGAACTTTGAAAGTAAAATCTGGGCTGATGTTGTATGTTTGCAGTGGGTCGTAGGAGAAAACGGAGTACTCAAACCCAAACGTGTCAATCCAAACGTGTACCAGCCTCCCTCACTCAAAGGTAGGTGTGAGCGTGCATGCTGGCGCTTTTGTGTTGTGCTTCACCCTTGTGTTTTAGTCCATCTTGTTTTGTCGTGCTACACTTTAATTTCTGACACGCTTCATGATATGTCAGCAAACAAAAGAATAAAATGCTCGTGACAGATGGGCAGAAAATTAATGAATTATATCATATATATTTTTGCATGCACATGTGTGATATGCATGCTTGTTTCCATGTCTTGCTGCTCTTAGTGTATGATCAACAACAGGGTGTGTATTTGTGTAACAGATAGAGAGAAATGGAGAAAGGGAGAGATTAGAGTGTGACAGCTGTGAGACACTGAGTGTGAGTCTAGGAAAGTCTGGATCATCCAGGATTACAGTCAGTTGTGTATACAGCTGTGGTACACACACACAAGAACACACATATGGGCAGGATAGAATGAACCAAAAAGAAGTATGTTATTTGCGTATTTATGCTTTTGGCTTTGTGTGTTGCATGTGGTTGTAAAAGGAGCAAAAATTGACATTTCACAGCCCCATCAGAAATCTGCCCTTCAGAAAGTGAAAGAGAGAACTTCCTCAGAATAATTTCCAGTTACATAACGTACCTCAAGCCAGGATAATGCCGCACTGAGTATCTGAGGGTGTTAAAGAGTGTAAGAGTGATGAAGGGAGAAGCCAAGGTGACCCAGAGTGAGAGTGGGAGCTGAGGTAATATCACAATTGAGAGGAGAGTGGACAGGGCGAGAGAGGGAGGAGCGTGAGTCAGCAGTACTTAGGAAAGTCAAGGATGAAAATAAACAGACGGGAGATAGAAAATTGATAGAAAACAACTTCAAGCCTCGAATCACAGCTGGATACCGTGTTGCAGTTGCCTGTCTGTCTGCGCGTCTGTCTGTGCATGTGATTGGAAAAAAACCTGTTAGGCTTAATAAAACCTGGCAGTGTTGAAGCGTGGTAAAACCAAAACAAAAAATCCCTCTTTCCCTGTTTGTGTTTGTGCTCCTGTCTCCCTGTATGTGTGTGTGTTTGTGCTGTGTTTACCTGTGTGTATTAGCTGTCCAGAAGATGGCTGAAGCACACATGCAGAACCTAGGTATCTACCCCCCTTTGGAAGACCCTTTTGAGGTGGAAGAGGAGGACATCTGGCAGAGACAGCAGGGAGAGGACACAGCTCCCACTAAGGCTCCTGGTGAGAGAGGGAGCCTCTCTGTCAGGCAGCAGCTCAGCACACAGCTGCAGCACAAAAACTCTCACTCTCATTATGCTATGTTATTATAAAAGTGCACCCTTTGGTACTTAAACACCGCTCAGAACCAATGGCATTTATTGGATTGCTTCATTGGTTGTTTATGTGATCTGTTTACTTCTCACCTGCCTAAAACTGAAAATAAGACAGCACAGATCCCTCTGAGTTTTAAGAAATGAAACATTGAATTAAATTCTCTGCATTTGACAGATTTTACTTTTTCAAACATCAATCCTGTACATATAAGTCTTAGAAATCATGGTTCACTCTAGGTGAGAAGCACTGTAAAAGTACCGTATGGTGTATTTTTCTCAGTTTGTATGAATGGTCCAGTTTTCCCTTTTCCTTTATATTTGTCCTTTTGATGTCTGCACACATTCCACATGTCAAATTTCAGTTCTCATTTTCCTCCCATAACAAAAAGGCCAGCGTCAATATCCAGCTTCAACAGTGAGACAAACTCACATTTACAGACAGATTATGTGTCACGTGCCTTGCATTTCTCTAAGTTTAGGTTTTATGCAATTTAAATGACAATCTGTTTTCTGCCTCATTATAACCAGTTTAAGAAATCTCTACCAGACAACAAACTTTACAACATAATAAAGTTGATTGTCGATGAACTTATAATTTGGTTTCTTTGTTACAGTCTGGGAGGCAAAACGTTCACATATCTACCATAATCGAGTTAGTATTTCACAAATATAGACAAATAATTGGAAATGGACTTCAAATAAAAGACCATCATCAATTCGCTCTCAGTAGAGCAGTTTACTCTTGTGTAGTTTGCAGGCTGATGTAAGCTCCTCTGTGGGCCAAACAGGAGGACAGGTGGACTTCTGTGTGCAGAGAGATGGTCCAGGTGTCATATTAGTCCTCTTTCTCTCGTCAGAGGGAACACTGCCGCTGACTAAAGGCCTGGACCCAACACCAGTAGTGAGAGAGGCATTAGAGGGAATAAAACACTTGAAAGAAGTCTGTATTCAACTCCCTTTGTTAGTTCTTTCTCTATGGTTTCATATTTTAGGGCAAAATACAAAGTTTGAGTTATGCACTTTTGCAAAATTTCAGAAAAATGTGATCACCAGAAAAACAAACCTAAACAAATTAAACACAACTATAGATTTGAAGGAAACTCTTCTTGCACATGCACTCCCTTATAATTTTGTTATATGCAGCAAAATAATGTTGTTTTTTTAAATCTGCATTGCATCACATGATGACAGTGACGTTTCATTCAGAGTTATTGCTCTATTAGATATGATGACAGGCTCTCTTTATGAATCCATATGCTGGAAAATGTGAAATACAAAATACTAGAACAGGATGTAGAAAGATCTTCGTGGGGGTCCTCTGATCACAGTTCATCTTATCAGTCGAGTGACATAGTTACAGTTACGGCTCGGCCTGTGTTTTCACAGACAGAGGACAAACCAATGAAAACAAATTTAATCAAGCATCAGTTACATTTGACGCAAGCACAGAGTGTTTAAGCACAAGCTGTCCTCTTCTCTTGCCGTTTGTTTTTATTTGTCTGAACTGGGTGTGCAGGAACATGTCATAAAATTCATGTAAAATCAACAAAAATATAACTTCTTTTTAAATGTCTTCCATTGTATTACATAACCTGTCTTCAAGCAAAGAGAGTAAAACTGCCAATGAAAGCTTCAACTAACAAGTGTTTATTTAAAGTTATGTCATTATATTATCTCTTTCACCAGAATAAACCACAAGGGTCTTAATCCAAATCACAGACACTCCACGTTACACTGATAAAATGCCTCTCTTGACAACCGTCTTTCTCTCCTCAGACCAACAGGAGGCGGCGATCACCGAGCGCTCGGTCAAGTTTTCCAGTTTGAGCGAGACGGCCAAGCAGACCCCAGCAGCACAGGAGGAAGAGGAGGAGGAGGAGGAGGGAGGCAAAAACAAAGAAGCAACAGAGGAGAACAGTCGGGGGAGTAACTGAGATAGAGAGAGAGAGGGAGAGCAGGGCAAACATGTGGAGGGAGAGTAAGGGTATTTAGTGAAAGGGTTCAAATCTGAAGCACTCAGAAACAGACGAGCAGTGAGTGTGGGGTTAAGTGGACGTGAGTGTGTGAAGAGTTGTTGAATGATACTTCCATGAAACCAACATGTGAGTGAGCTAAGCTCTGTGTACCTTTGAAGGTTGAGCTGGATTAAAGAGAGGACGTAGGGCCGGTCTGAGTATTCGGGCTCAACCCTTATGAGCAGGTGGGGAATGATGTACTAACTGAGCAGCCTGCAGACGCCACTTTGCCCCTTGTGTCCCTTTGTTTCTAATGAGAGTGGATGAGTCAAGGTCAACATGACCAAACACCCTGTAAAACCAATCCTCCCTCTACCTTCATGCTTCTGCACAAAGCGAAATGTTCCTTTAAAGAGGAACACATTAATCACACAGTATACACACACACACACACACACACACACACACAACCTCTCTGGGCACATTCATAACAAAGAATGTCTCCTATGTAACCTTTTCGATAGTTCCTGAAGTCATTATAAATTAACACTGACATACATTTTCAAACCACAACTCAGCATTGATCTTATTTGCAGCACACTAAGTGTCCAGCCCTGTGAGTAAATGTACATTTACTGCCACCTTGTGGTAAAAAAGTGATACTCCAACCATTGACCTTTTGTCAAGTTCTAAAAGTTACAATACTTAATACACTCAGGAAATTAAATCCAGTTTAAATGCTCTCTATAGTCAGCTCCAGTCATTCGATGAATTCACATTCTCTTTTTGCTTCTGTGTACAGTTGTTGCTGTTTGTGGCGAGGTCCACTTTTCCATATTCTTAACTTAGCGTGAGGGATTCATGGGAAACGATGCAGCTATACTTCCAGGACGACTGTTAATTAAATGTCATCTCTTTGATATCAGACAGACTGCTTCAAAGTTAGAACTGACTGAACCACCATGATACTGTATGTGTACAAATCAACCAGGACTTGAATCTACGTTAGTGTCTTTAAGATTGAAGATTACTTTAATTCACATTTATTTAATTGATTCAAATGTCATTAGGGATTATGATTTACTGACTTTTAAGTCAAACGTATAAATACTGAATATGGGTTGGAGTATCACTTTATGTATGACTCAATAATAAACACCAACATGTTGTCTGTAATTGCTTAAAGGCAGCGGGTGTGATGGTCATTTCAGCTCGTTTTTAATCAAATGTAATCTTTTAAGGGCAAAGCTACCTCTTATTTGTTTGTTAAAAAAAACGAACCATAGCCTCCATGATGCATCACACATCTGAACTCGACTCATTTTGATCTGACAGCATTTAAGGAATCAAACAAGTATAATGTACATTCTTTACCATAACTGTCTCATTTGGGATTTTTCAGTGCTCACTGATCTCCTTTTGTATGTTAACACTTTTCTATTGTTATCTTTTGAATTATTGCCTCACGATCAATATGTCATGGATCTGTTGTAAGAGCTATTTTTCTAATAGAACATGCGGCTTTGAGAAAGTCTACTCTGTCTTGTTTCTACTTCTGTCTATATACAACACACAGTGTGCATACATGCAGCACAAAGCCTGAAACCAGGCTCGGCTGGTGTGAATGACATGTGAGCTAAACAGTCTGCACTAACTTTTTGTTGTCTTTTTATCACTGAAATACGTTGTTTCTCTTTTCTCTGCGTCTACAACAACTTGTAAATGTTTTGGTTTGATCTGACTGAACATCAAATTTTACTGAAGATGCACGATCTGATGCCACAGGATGAATCAATGCTGTTTGTATCCTCCGGGATGCGGTTTGTGTATAAAAACTGTGTGAATCTTTAAAGACCTCTGACCCGCCTGTCCTGTGGGATGACAGGACGAGCAGGAAGAGCGAATGTTATGAAGGCTCTGCAGCTGACATTGTCCTCCCTCCTCTGTCCACCTCCCCTCTCCTGCTGGGCCAGAAGAAAGCAAACATGGAAAGACAAGTGTGAACTCTTAACACCTATTCTGTCCTTATTTTATTTTTATTTTTTTCCATTTTATTGCTTCTCAATGTGATGTGGTTGTTTCAAAGTGAGCAACAATATAATATCAAATAAACAGTTTTCCTTTTCGCCATTAAACTTGTCATAATGCTGTGGGTGTGTGAAATCTGAAATAGTTGTGTTTAACATACAACTATTTTCCTTTTCCTGATGTACCTTCACATATATAAATAACATTTCTATTGACTTTTCCTTATCTAATTTAAAACATTCAAAAAAGTAAATACTATCAAAAATATCCATTCAGCCGAAGTGATCTGATTGAAACTGAATAAGCAACATTTAATAAGGTGAGAATCGGTTAGAATACAACTAAAATATGAGAGACTATACATTTGTCTAGTGACTTTAATATTTCAATGGCAGAAATGCAAAATTTCTCTTTTGGCATAAAGATAAGAACAAATAAAAAACTAGGAAAAAAGAAGAAACCAACAAAATGACAACTAATTGTTGTTGTTGCTTTCCCTTTGAATAGTTTTTTAAAACACTTTTTGTTGATATGTTCCGATTATCAACATTGGTGTGCAAGAACATTTTGTTGTTCATATTAATGTAAGGTCTGTGTAATGCATTTCTGAGGCTACATCTGGCTAGAAACGTGTTTTCAGCAGGTTTTAAGGCGCACTTAAATGCAAACTTCTGCTTCCTAACGAAACCGGAAGTAGAATGGAGTTTTCTCTTGACAGAGAAGCATTGTGCTGCGTTCCAGTTACCTCGGAACTGGGAAGTCGGAGCTGGGAATGATGTCACACCCGAGTTGAGCGTGTTCCAGTTGTATACTTATGCTGCGTTCCAGTTGAACTGGGAAGTGGGAAATTACGAGTTCCCAGTCGGAAATGTCAACTGGAACGCCCCCTGAAGTCCTAATTACTAGTCGGAAACTCGGAGAAGTCGGAGGAGCCCGAGTTAAAATCCAACATGGCTGCTACGTGCATCAACCGTACGTTAAAGCTGTAACTATAGTGTTTATTAGCCGAATGTTCCTCTTTTTGTGTGATTAAATCAATCACACTGATAGTATCATGCAAGTTCTATCTGTGGACATGTTGTCATGTTATTTTTGTGCACAAATTATCACGCAGTGTGTTGTTATCGTCTGGTATTAGCTAACAAAACAAAGGTACTCCTGGAGGTGTCCATGTTGCTTTTCCGACTTACAACAATAGACTGTACATATTACAACTGGAACACGCTCAACTCGGGTGTGACGTCATTCCCAGTTCCGACTTCCCAGTTCCGAGGTAAATGGAACGCAGCAGTACAGTCTATTGTTGTAAGTCGGAAAAGCAACATGGACACCTCCAGGAGTACCTTTGTTTTGTTAGCCAACACCAGACGATAACAACACACTACGTGATAGTTTGTGCACAAAAATAACATGACAACATGTCCACAGATAGAACTTGCATGATACTTTCAGTGTGATTGATTTAATCACACAAAAAGAGGAACAAGCGGCTAAAAAACACTATAGTTACAGCTTTAACGTACGGTTGATGCACGTAGCAGCCATGTTGGATTTTATGCTGCGTTCCAGTTGAACTGGGAAGTGGGAAATTACGAGTTCCCAGTCGGAAATGTCAACTGGAACGCCCCCTGAAGTCGTAATTACTAGTCGGAAACTCGGAGAAGTCGGAGAAGCCCGAGTTAAAATCCAACATGGCTGCTACGTGCATCAACCGTACGTTAAAGCTGTAACTATAGTGTTTTTTAGCCGCTTGTTCCTCTTTTTGTGTGATTAAATCAATCAGACTGATAGTATCATGCAAGTTCTATCTGTGGACATGTTGTCATGTTATTTATGTGCACAAACTATCACGTAGTGTGTTGTTATCGTCTGGTGTTGGCTAACAAAACAAAGGTACTCCTGGAGGTGTCCATGTTGCTTTTCCGACTTACAACAATAGACTGTACGTATACAACTGGAACACGCTCAACTCGGGTGTGACGTCATTCCCAGCTCCGACTTCCCAGTTCCGAGGTAACTGGAACGCAGCATTAACTCGGGCTTCTCCGACTTCTCCGAGTTTCCGACTAGTAATTACGACTTCAGGGGGCGTTCCAGTTGACATTTCCGACTGGGAACTCGTAATTTCCCACTTCCCAGTTCAACTGGAACGTAGCATTGGTCCCGAGATTTT
This sequence comes from Tautogolabrus adspersus, assembly GCA_020745685.1. Taxonomy (NCBI): domain Eukaryota; kingdom Metazoa; phylum Chordata; class Actinopteri; order Labriformes; family Labridae; genus Tautogolabrus; species Tautogolabrus adspersus. Next base: position 15,299,498 of record CM036553.1, read on the forward strand.
TTTGGGGGGTATGATTCATCTAGCAACGGCACTTTTGGTGGTTTGAAATGAGGATGGAATTTCGATACGTCTTTTTATATCAATTTACCTCCATTATTTTATTTCATTATTTCTTCTCTATTCTTGATCATATTGTTTATGTAGTCTTTTTTAAGAGATTTATTTTGAAAGTCCTAATCGGAAAATGTTTTAAGGTTTAATTTTAAGGTTTTGTGTCTACCGTTACTCCGTTTGGTTGATCATAGGCAGAGACTGTAAATATCATAGGGCGAGAAGGGCTGGCGTTTGCAATCATGACTATACTGCCACCCTGTGGTCATATGCTGTAAATACTTGTGTTGTAATTGTAAACGCTTTAAAGAAGAACTAGATTTTAGGTTCTGCCAAAGTAGTTTTGAAGAAAACAAGTTTTAAACGGCCACAAATATGACGGAAAAAGGTAGCAGGCTACTCTCAACAGTCGTTGAAGTATAAACTTATCTGCTTCGAGGTCAAGCTTAATTTACGTATATGGATATGAACTCTGAGACCTCACTGCCCTCTAGTGGTTCAACTTGTGAACTATATCATTCATCAATGCAATTAAATTTGAGTAGCCTATACTTGCGTTTCCTTTTCGTCCTTTCAAAAAAATACCTTAAAGCGTGGGAAAAACAAACAAAAACTTGAAAGTCATAAATTGTTTGTATTTATGGTTTCAATGTCGTCACAGTTTGAGATTAAGACAGAGTTACGCCAACAAATTACTCTCCTAGAAAAACGCAACAACAGACCTCTATCATTTTAATCCATTACGAAAAGGAAATGGTAAAAAGTTGTCAGATACAGCCTTAATGACTCGTATGAAATGACAGTTCTGCTTTACGGTATGAGTTTTCTGCCCTCTAGCGGTCAAGTTCTGTCAGTAAATTATTTTGAGTTAAGCTAATATATATATATATATATATATATATATATATATATATATCATGCTATCTGACAGTTCCGGTTTTACTTCCAATAAAAATCTAACAAAGATGTGATGCATTGATTAAGTTATTACAGTTATTTTACTCAAGTTCTAGAAAAACAATATTATAATAAAAATTCACTTCACTGTTTTTTGGAATAAAATTGTTTCAGTTCAAAGAAATAAAAACACTAATTGAAATACTGTCAAAATTATAATACAATTATTATAATTGTTAAGATTATTTTTTTTTATTTGTTGATGTCAAATGATAAAAAATGAGAGAACAGGGATGGTTTCAAATAATAATTGTATGGGAACGGCCTTTATCAGTTTTCCCAAAAGGATATTTTAATTTCAGTCTGAAATCGTGTGAATTGAATTTAGAGAACTCAATTTATTTTATCCAACATTATTAGAACACAAAGTGTTGTAGTTTCGCACTGTAGAGGGCACTATACATTTTTGTGAACTTAAAGTCACGCCTTAACACTATCATAAGGTCTATGTTGGTTGTAATCACAGGTTGGTTGTAGTATGTTTGTTGTATACCGTAGCCCTTCCATGAAGTTACCAATTATCAAGTCAGACATATAATCATTGAATGACATCCCAGAAATACTTTCAAAATAAAACGTCAATTTAGGAATAAATGAAGATCCGCGCAGTTGTCATAGAACGTCGGAGTGACACATCTTGCAACGATAGCTACTCTTTGGAAAGTCAGCCCGGAAGTCTTGGTAGGCGACGATGATGCGGTAAAACAAGTTGGTCTTTTGAGGTAATACAACACAAATTTAAGAAAGTATTGTTTTCTTGTTCATAGTGGTAGCTACTGTTTTGATACATTATGCCTATATATCACATTTCTTTAATGTGTAACAGTTTGCAAATGAGAGTAAAATGCTTGTAAACGGAGGTAAGTTAGCCGACAAGCTAACGAGAGTAGCTGTCAATTGGGTAAATTAGCTGGTTCTTTACTGACCAGTAGTTGTTTACCAGAGTAAATACTAGGTGTAAAACAACCACCCTGGCGATTATTATCTGTCCGGTTTTTAACATTTGTGTAGGTAAGCTTGCTAGCTAGCCCTGTCTACACTGAAGTAATTCAGAAAGTTTGTTTTGTTAGCAGGAGAGAGGTTTGGGACTCGTGTGTTTAGATTATACTTAAAATGAATTCATTGTGAATCCTCAAATGTAGAGGTGACTACATCCAATGCGTATCGATTTGTGTTAGTTTTTTTACTCAGTACATAGAAATACAGAAGATGACAAATGGTACCTAAACGTCAAGTTCACTTTGTCCAAATAGTTCCAGAGACAATTGAAACTGACTGATAATGATTCACTGGGTAAACAATGGTCCAATGGTCAATTTTGTCGAAAACAAACACTCTCTCTTCCTTTTACAGGCAATATACCATTAGTAAAAACAAAGTCTGATGTCAAAGTAAAATCAGCTCTAAATAAATGCTCCAGCCGAAATATACTGATGGATAAATATTCTGTTCTTAAGCTACATTTTTTAACTTTACTGAGCCCAGAAATCTGAGAGTTGTAAAAGGTCAAATCGTTCATCATGGGTCAGAATACCAAGCAGCAAAGAGAGTTTGTCCATACAAAGTTTTCTCTCTGCACTGCTCTACCTTCATTAGAATTGTGTCCAGATGAACAGAGGAGAGCTAAAACTTTCTATTCAGCAAATCCTCTTTCATAGTGAGTGTTTATAGAGCTTAAACTATCTGCGATCAGTGTCTATTTCTGCATATTTCCTTAATGTTGTGGTTAACACAGAAGGGCAGATAGTATCTATTCAAACAAAGTTTGTGTTCCTTGTTGCAGGGCGAGTTTCCTGTCCTACCGCAGGAATGCCGGGTGGAGATTATGGGGAGCTCGGGGGGAGCCTCCCTGCCATCGCCTCCTTGAACGCTTCCTACTCTACGTCCTTGTCTATCCCGTCCCCGTACCTTCTGGTTCCACCTGCAGAGCGAAAAGCTATTTCTGACGTCCGACGCACCTTCTGTCTCTTTGTGACGTTCGACGTCCTCTTCATCTCTCTTCTGTGGATTATTGAGCTGAATGTGAGTCGGGTTGAACAGACAGAAGACTTAAGGATTTCTAGTGATGTTTATTGTTCTGTTCACTGAGGGGTAAGACTCTGATGTGCTCTGTTCTGCAGATCTCCAGCTCAATCTGGGAAAGCTTAGAAAAAGAGGTTGTCCATTATAACTACCGGTCTTCCTTCTTCGACATCTTTGTAAGTGGTTCAAATGAAATCTGTTTCGTAACCTGAATGAAAGTGTCTGATCGAGCTGCAAACGTTGGTCATATGTCAGATCAGCGAAAACTTAAGCTGAAGTCAACATGTTTGCAACAACTCATGATAGTGTTCATTTTCTTCTTCTCTTCCTTCCTCCTTGTCTCAGCTCCTCGCTGTGTTTCGCTTCCTCTGTCTACAAGTGGGCTACGCTGCTTTTCGGTTAAAGCACTGGTGGGTTATTGCGGTGAGTGATCTAATTTACAGTAAAACACACAATACTGAAATCATATTGAGCAGATTTCGACATCCTTGTAACCCTTCTTCCTCCACAGATTACCACTCTGGTGACCAGCGTCTTCCTTGTTGTGAAGGTCATCGTATCCAATGTGAGTGCACCTTAACCCTTTCACAGTTGTGTGTGTGTGTGTGTGTGTGTGTGTGTGTGTGTGTGTGTGTGTGTGTGTGTGTGTGTGTGTGTGTGTGTGTGTGTGTGTGTGTGTGTGTGTGTGTGTGTGTGTGTGTAGCTGAACTTTTATGACTTAAGTGTTTTATGCAGCACCTGAGACATGTTCACAATCTGTGTCCTTACTGTGTTTGGTTGCTTTTATATGACACATTTAACAGCCCTCTACACTGGTTATACTGTTTAAAGGCTTAAAAGTTTCAAGCTCCTGGATGTCATGGTTTCTGTCCTCAGCTCCTGTCCCAGAATGCCTTTGGCTACGTGCTTCCGATCACTTCCTTCGTGGTGGCCTGGCTGGAGACCTGGTTCCTCGACTTTAAGGTTCTCACTCAGGAGGCTGATGATGAGAGGGGTGAGAGAGAGATTCCTGACACGTTGGAACACAACTCGACAAAAATCTGTTTTAACGTCTTTTCTCTTGTGAACGCAGCTTACCTAGCAGCGGTGAACGCAGCCTGCGAACGAGCCCCCATGATCTACCCCCGAGCTGTTTCAGACGGACAGTTCTACTCTCCTCCTGAGTCGTTGGCAGGTGATGTGTGCTTGTCTCTACAGACCTGGTTCTGCTCACTTAGCCTCAAGTACTGTGTGTGTCAGCGGGTTTATTCACGAGTTTTTTTTCTATGAACTCTGCAGGCTCAGAGGAGGATCTGGATGAGGAAGGGCTTGGACGCAGAGCCGTCACTGCTCAGGTACCTGCATCAGTCTGAGGAGTCTTTAAACTCAGCGCTGCTCCTCGCCTCATGATACCTGACGATTGTTTTCTTTTCCTCCTCTGACTCTTCCCTCTAGGAGAAGGAGTTTGTCCGACAGGGTCGTGAGGCTATGTCTGTGGTAGAACAGATCCTCGCACAGGAGGACAACTGGAAGTTTGAGAAAAACAATGTGAGTGTGTGAATCAGTTTCAGTTCAGTAAATCAATCTCTTACCTCTCGCAGGCTGTCTAAACCAAAACTTCCCAATAGTTCAAACCACTCAAACGCACTAGCCATGAATTAGCTAATAATTAAAAAGAACTTGAACTACGAGGCCTGGTATCTCTTGAGAGTGAGGCCCCATGTCTAAATAAATGTAATATAAAATAACTTATTTATGGATATTAGCATATTGCAGATATATATTGGCTTCTAAGTCTGCCTGAAAGTGTGGACCAAGTGTAACAAGTAAAGCAGAATCTTCCATGTTAGTTTTTTGAAGATTGAGTGAGCTATCTGTGAGACCCTGAACTCATTCAAACCGGATCTTTTTAAACCTGATCCGTATTATCAACACTTATTGAAACACAAGTCTCACTAAACTGACATTGTTCACTGCAGTCATCAGGATTTACCTTCAGAAGAACATCTGATCTTTCAATGTGTGAAGAGCCTTTAGTTTAGTTTTCCTCAGAAGTGAAAGCAAAAGCGTCACGACACTAACCCCGTGTTTGTTTCGTGTCAGGACATGGGGGACTCTGTCTACACTCTGGAGATTCCCTTCCATGGAAAGACTTTCATTCTCAAGGTACAGCAGCTCTTTGTGTGTTTGTTGTGACTCTGTCACCAAAAACACAGAAACATCCACTTGTGATACAATCACAGACTCACAACACTGCAGTTATTTATCTTTGGTACACATGTTTTATAGTAGTTCACATGTGAGGCTGTTTTCCACATCCACACAGATTAGTGTTTTCAGACAGTTACATTCAGTTTTCTGTCTCATTAAATGTTTTTGTTCAGGACTCATTGAGATGTATTGATTGGCGAGAAGGCCCCGCTGTATAACAGTGCAGCGTTCACAATCCTCTAGAACTTCTGTTAAAAGACATTTAAGAACACTTGTGGATTTAAAATCCTCTAAAAGGCAAATAAATAAAGAAGAAAGAGAAAGTAACTTAGCATCCATCTTTTAGACTGTTTAATTTCCCAGAACTGAATTTAGAGGAAGTCTGCATTTTACAGGATGCTTTATCACAGAGGGCGTTTTGGGACGTCGCCAGTTTTTCCAGCTGTGACTTGTGGAGTTATCTTCATTCAAACAACACAGCCTCATGTTATTGTAAAAGGGCTTGTTGTGTTGATGAGTTATCTCTCAGTTTAACACACAGACTTATATCAGTGATAGCAGAACTGCAGGCTCCTTGATTCACGCTAACGTCAAGAAGCTAGCTAGGTGGTTAGTGATTGGCTGAAAGGTTAGAGGGCAACTCTACTGTCATAGAAAGCCACATTACTGAAGTGTAATTACAAAAATGAACCTGATGAGATCATGACATGTTCATAAAAAATGAAAATGGTTATGATTGACTAAATAAAAATCTGAAAATAATCATTTTATTACACTTAATTAAACCTTTAACGTTTGCTGAAAATGTGAATGGACTTTTAAAAAGCATCATAAACCACTTGTTTCATGATAGGGCTTCCTTTCCATAATGTTTCCATTTTTCTTTCACTCACTTGACCACAACATTCAGAGACAGGGTCATTTCAATAATATTGTTTCACTGCACTTTCAGTAAATGACCGCCGTGTTACACAAGACAGGAATGTTACTTAATAACCATCTGACTTGAAGGACTGTCAATAACATCTGTCCAAACAATGGTTCAGTGTGTCGTGCTAAAGAGAAAACATAACTCTTTGGGCTTTCCAGCAGGACAAAGATTGTAAACACACAAGTGCTGGTTTTGGTTTTGACTTTTTGAGCTCCAGAGATCACGTAAACAACTCGGTAAAAACAAGATTGTGCCACAAAGACGTTTGTTTTTTTCTTTTTCCCCAACAATTTTACACCATTCTCTTTCTCTTAGACTTCACTGGATGTTCCCGCCTTATCATGGTATCATTTTTTGAGTAGCGTTGCCTCCGAGTGGTTAACTTCTTTGTTTGTGTTTCAGGCCTTGATGCAGTGTTCAGCTGAGCTTGTGTATCAGGAAGTGATCCTGCAGCCAGAGAAGATGGTCCAGTGGAACAGAACCGTTTCCGGCTGCCAGGTGACAGCTCTTACTCACCTTTAATGTCTTCTTCTCTTTTTGAACATCTTCACTGCTAAGGTGAATTGTGCCAAAGTCTAATGGTTCTCTCCGCCTCCCCTTCAGATCCTTCAAAGAGTTGATGACAACACTCTGGTGTCGTACGATGTCTCTGCTGGAGCAGCTGGAGGAGTGGTGTCCGCCCGGTACAGCGCTCTTCAATATGCCGCTTTCTCTTATCTCTCATCTCTGCTCCCTTTTTCTCTGTCTTTTTCTCTTTCTGGCATGCAGACTGCAAGTTTAAATTAGCACATATTGATTGTCTGATTGATCTTTTCCCTCCTTCAGGGACTTTGTTAATGTTCGGCGAGTGGAACGCAAACGGGACTGCTACCTGTCTGCTGGCATGGCAACTGACCATGACGCCAAACCTCCATGTGGTCGCTATGTCAGGTCCGTGTGTGCCTGAAGCTGGGCTCCTTGTCACTGATCCAGTAAATTATTAAAAAAAAAACGTATTGATTTTCAGTTGTGTAACTTTATTTTCTTTGGCTTTTCTGTCTCCTCTTCTGTCCTTTATTGGTTGCCTCAGGGGAGAGAACGGTCCAGGAGGATTTGTAGTCCTCAAATCCATCAGTAACCCGTCAATCTGCACCTTCATCTGGGTCCTCAACACGGACTTGAAGGTGAGAAGATAAAAACGGCTATATGTTATTGTTCCATCTTTATGTTAATAGAGGAAAAGCATGATGGTGTTTTTCTTCAGGATTAAAACAAGAATCTTGCTGAGGTAAATCAAGGCAGGATGCACAGTTGACTTGAAGAACACAGTGTCAGGAAAAAGAACTTCAAATCTGAGAAATATGTTGACAAGAGTACGAGTACGTAGCCATACTCACAACTCTGCTCGGCTGCAGATATGCTCACTGGTTCTTTAGGCTAAATGCTAACGTGTGCATGCTAACATGTTCATAAAATCATGCTGATGCTAGGGAGTTACAACATATATACCAAGTTCACCTTCTGCTTACATGTTTAAGCATGCTAATATTTGCATTAGCACTCTAAAAAGTAAAACTGAGGCTGATGGGAAACTTTGGCCTGATAATGGCACCGGAGAATATCTCCACGGATTACTGACCTAATTAAGATTTAGTTCAAGAGAGCTTCCTGTTAAGTGTCTGTTAATAATTTCATAGCAGGATATTTGTTAGGCTGTTTTGTGTGGTTGACTGACAGAAAGACTTTGCTCTCTGTACAGACAGACAGACAGACAGATAGATACTTCAGCCATGCTGCTTAAAATGAAACGTGGTGAACAAAAATGGAAAAAGGCACACAATTAACACTCACTTTTTGTGTCTTGTCAGGGCCGACTTCCTCGCTACCTCATCCACCAGAGTCTGGCTGCCACCATGTTTGAATTCATGACTCATTTGCGCCAACGAATCTCTGATCTGCGGCCTTCCCTCCGCTCCCACCACCACATTTGACAGGAGGGACGTCTAGATTGGTTTCCTTTTTTATATAAACCCAGAAAAGGGTGTAGCAGGACTTCAAGTTTCTAAGCTGGAGGGATGAGCTAACTGTAGCTGAGAGGACTACATTTTATTCCACACATGGGAGACTTGTGACCATACATTTAGCACATTTCAGTCACAGAAGAGGAGGAGCAGTTTGGTTTTCAGAGACGATTTATGATTCTACGTGGACCTGTAATTGTTTCGCTGTATCCCTCAGCATGCAATGAGAAGCATATATCTTGATCCTGCCAGCTCATTTGTTGCTGGGTAGACATGACTGAAACGAGAAAACGTAAATGAAGATGGAAGTGATTCTCGGGTGGTCATTTTTCTCACTTGATACAGAAGCAGCTGTCTCTCTGAGCCTTATCTTACCGCATTCTTTGTACGCCTTTTTATTCTCTGCTTTTGTTCTTTGGGGATTTCTTTTTTGTGTGCCTTTTTTAGTTTAGTTTTTTTTTCTTAAATATGCCTCTTTTGCACCTGCTCTTAAACAACTTTACACTTCACAGCCATTTTTCCACAAACACTTTATCTGAATGAGTAAAAGTCCATTTCACACAGTTTACTCTCCTTTAATTACACACTGTGGTCACCAGCGGTGTGTGACAGCACTGATCCAAACAGTGAAAGCCAGGCTGCAAAAATGTCTCGGCTAACATGTTGCAAACATTCTGAGAGTGTTTAACACTGTTTGTGTTTAGCATGGGATCAGAAACGAGTTCAAACCAGGAGTCAGTCAGTCTGTGTTGCAAATGAATTATCAAGCTCAGCTTAGGCATATGATGACCATCTTTATAAAATAGGATACTGTCTAACCACTAATGCCAATAACCTCAAGTGTCCTTGTGTTAAAATAGCATAACTGATTTGTCATCAAACGCTTTTTACTGTTTACTGATGGAACTTTCTTTGACTGTAGTTCTTCGCGTCCCCCTCTGGCGCTGAGATAACTTCTGAGGTTTTTCTACCATTTTTGGAATTACACATCATCAAGTTGTTTTTAATCGTTTAAAATGTTGCTTGTAGCTCGAACATTTTTTATTCTTTTTTTTTTTTTCAAAATCTGCACCTCAGAAAAAAACCCTATTTATCATAGTGTATGTAACAAAGGTTACAGAAGGCTTCAGATTTATTCTGCTGAGTTGAACCACAGGGAGTCACTTGTTCTTCCGCATGCTTTGAGTCTTAAGAAACAAGACATTTGAACAGTTGACACTTTGAAGGAGCTTACTGATGGGTGTAAACGTGACGCGAGGAGTGGGCCGTGGTCATTTATCACATCTCACTCATGACATGGCCACATGGCAGTGAGGAGTTTGTAAGCACAGGTACCTACTGTTAGAAATATGACATGTTTTTGATTTAAGCTTGACACTGTAAAGAGGGAATGTCAAATGAAGGTAATTCACGAGAACAATATTGTGCCTTTATATCACAGATACATGTTAGCTTTATGCTGTTTAATCAATACTGAATTCATACAGAACCTGCTTGTTATGATTCATTTTCTGTTCTTTTTCATGAAAATGTTTGAATGTATATATCTGAAGAACATTTACCATACATGCCATCACACACAGGACTGCTGAGCAACACTTTGGGAGTCTTAACCAGTGTCTTATGTCTAATAAAATATATAAACCTATGACAGTGTTCCGACATGTGTTCATATAAATCTGTGCGTTGATTTATTTTATCCTGCATGTATGTGTCAGCGTATCCTTTTCTGGTAATGCTCTATCTTACGTTTACATATGTATCTTTAACCCTCTCCAGCTGCCTTAGCAGATAATATAATGGCTCTTAGACAACAAGTAATCACAGTAGTGTTTTATCACCACGTATTTCCCAGCATTGTATCATGGGAGTGTTTACGTCGTGAACACCCTGTGACCGGTGCTTATGTCACGTGTGGTAGCCTTACTGTTAACGAGAAAGGCCCAACAGATCTGTCTAGAACTCGGCCTTCAAAAAGTGGCTGAGGCCTCCTCCACATCAGACATTATTAATCCGTAACATCGACGATCACGATGCGGACTTATGTTGAAGTCATCTCAATAAGCACATACAAGGGACGTACTGGGCCCTGAAATGAATACAGGCATACTACATTGGCTCCTCATTGTGTATTAAGACCTACTGTTGAAGAGGTTTTGCGTTGTCCCCAGGGCAAAACACAATGCTGGAGCTGCTCACATGATTGTGCTGTGACTGTCTTCTGTGTATGCTTGTGTGAATATTTGTGTGTTTTCTTTATTGGACGAGCAAGCAAGCTTCTCACTCCTTTCATTTTCCTTAATTTGCAGCTGATGTGATTCCTCTGGAACGCTGTCTGCCTGAACTTCACCAGGACAGACCGTCTCTGCCTGTTATCTAGAGGACAAACGTCTACTGGATTTGGAGAAGCAGTGGAGTCCTGAACGATGGGAAGCTGAAATTAGGTAGACTGTGGGAATCAGTGACTTGCTTTTTGTAACTTTTTTTTTTTTTTTTTTTTTACTGTTTTTTCTTTCTGGATTATCTGCTCTTGTGAATATACTCACTACCTGCAGACTCTGGACAGATGGGTTCAGCCTTTAAGAGGTTCTGCATGCAGTTCTGCTGCTGTTGCTGTGCTGGTGATACTGACGATGAAGATGAAAAGCAACCTTTAGTACCGTAAGAACACATAAGTCCACAATTAATATATAATGCAACAAAATGCCCTTAGCTGTATTTTCTATGTTTTTTTTGTGTGTCACAATTTAATATTAAATGTGAATTAACTGTGCTTCTGGGGGCCTGTGTGTGATGGCTTACCACACAGTCAGGATCCGTTGGAGTATTTTAACCGTGAGGTCCAGAAGCGACGTGATGAGGAGACCAACTTGTGGAGTACGCCGGGAGACCGCAGCCACTCGGAGAGAGACGATGACCGGGTCCTTTACAGCCTGCTGCAGGCCAGGACCAAGACCCGTATGGGATCAACGGTGTGTAATTCTAAACACAGCATGAAGTCTTTTGACGTTTATCTGAAGTTAATTTAAAAAAAAGCATACAACTCGCAAAGCAATGTAGGGAACTCCAGGTGATGCTAGCTGGTGCAAAGAATGATGAAATGTATTAAGAGGAAATGGAAAAGTGTCGAATAATTTCTTTGCTATCATGATCAGTCATTCCAACAACTAAAAGCAGGACAATCATGGAATTATCCTGTAAAAAGAGAGTCAAGCAGAACAGCCTCTCCCATAACCCCAGGCTGAAATCCTTGTTTTTTCTTTTCTTGTTTAGGGCTATCGCCGTCTGAGTGTGGACATCGAGGCCATGAGAGATACTCGTCGAGAAGTCCGAGAGAAATGGAAGCAAATCTTAGAGAATTTAGGTAACGCTGGACACATGGGATGAGGGGGATAAACGGTCACTTTGAACTGCAGACGGCATACATTGTAATAGTTGCCTTGTTGTCTAGGTTTCATGGCGGAGGCAGACTCCCTGCTGACAGTGTCTGCTGGAGCATCACATGACCGCATGCGTAACGCCCCTGCAGCACGTGCCATGCTTCAGGCACTTCATACTGAGACCTCTGTCTTCTACAGCAGAGAGCCACCGCCTGAGAGATATCTCTTCATCCTGGTGAGAGCGTTGGTTTGAGCTCAAATGAATTCTGAACTCTTACTAATCCCGCTAAATTAGACAAAGCGACAATTAGGGTTCCCTCCTCAACTCCTTTCAGCAGTCTTGTCAAGTTGTCCATATTTTGGTGCAATTCACTGCAATATTACAAAATTCCCCCCTTAAACCAAGCTAAAAAATATTTTAAGATTGGTCTGTAGATCAGAAGTGAAGGATTAGGGCCTCTTATATTATGTAGATCCCCATTTAGATGACATTACATTTTGTGGATTCTGATTATCTCTGCAGTTTGCTATAATTATAAATGGTAAAAAAACAAGGAGGTTCAGATCACATATCAATAGATCAGATCTAAAGGGGACGTTTGAATGACAGCAGAGGACAAAAACCCAATCACAACATACAAGAGAATGTTGGACATTGGTCACAACAGTAATTTTACTGCTTCAACGTCCTCTCCTTCTGTACCTCTTCGCAGGACCGCCTCATATACCTAGATATCGCTGAAGATTTTCTGGCAAAGGCAAAGCGCTTCTATCCTCCAAATGATGATTCTGACGAGGAGGTCCCTGGCCTTTCCATAAACCTGCCACTGCTGCTGGCCAGAGTAGAACAAGCCATGAACGGACGAGATGATGAAGACGGTGAGGATCAGAGCGAAAAAGAGGATGGAAACTTGAGTGACAGATCCTAAGATTTACTGGATGCAGTTATAATGGACACAAACAGGGGGCAGTAGTTATCAACCTTAGAGACCTTGACAGAATGACATAGCTCTTATCCTTAAGTGTCAGTTTCCCATTTATATTTGCTCATGCTTTTTGGATGTTTAAAGCTGACTTATTCTTCCTCTTTCCCCCAAATGCACAGCTTGAGTTGTGTTCTGTTTTCTTTGTGAAAAGCTAAAAGTGCTTAGCAGATCCTCCAGTAAACATTTTTAAAGATGTTCTCTATCTGAGGCCTTTTATCTCTGTCTACACAATATTTATCAAATTCTTACCCTAATCATTGTTCAGCTGTTGTTAACCTTCAGGGTAGTGATGTTCCTTTGAGCAGAGCCTTTTATAATTTGTCCTGTGATGATCAGCATGCATCTGGTTCAATCACATGACCATAAAAACACTGAATAAATAGCCCAGTAATCTGTTGTCAGTTTTTCACAAGCACATGTGTGTGCACGTGTACTTCATTAAAGTCTGCATTTGGATTGAAGTGTTGAAAAGAAATAGCTGATGGAAAAGCAATGTAGTGGGTACTGTATGTTGAACTTTCTTTGTATGACTGAGGTTATGTACGAGCATGTGTTGTGGGGTCCAGTTGAGGATGAAATAAAGCCTACAGACTGTTGAGTGTAAAGTGTCACATGTTGGTGTAAAAATAACTTCTGAGTTACTAAAAAAACATTCAAACAACAAAGAGTAAAAGAAATTGCATGACTTGCATGACTTTCTACAATCCTAAACTAAAAAAAGAATTCGCTGTTGAGTGAGAATTGATTCAGTGACTCTACTGAAAATGTGACACAAGAACAAAATTCCTTTTAAGTGAAATATAAGGCTGCTCCTGTCTGATGTGTTTTCTGTCATGTGGCCTGCCGGCTGTGGACCCATGCCTGGCTCACACTCTGATCTGCAAATATACAACAAATCCTTGCCTGGTGCTGTCTGTCTGGTGTCTGATCGTCCCGCTGGGACCAGACCGGGTATCAAGATGGATCTGGTGTGGATGGTGTTTCGGTGGTCAGCTGTTCGTTGTTGTTGATACTCTTATGTAAGAGGGTAAATGTTTAAACACAACACCTGGCATAAACATACACATTTCTGGTTACACTTAACTTAGTGGTTGCAACAGAAGGAATTCATTATGTTTATTATCAAGTTGAAGACTGCATTCAGGAATCAATTGACACTTTCAAATTAGCGTGCACTTTGTGTCAGGGTGACCTGTGTAGGAGGCTAATATATCTGCCATGCCAAATTCATCCCGCCTTATGAGAAAATAAAAAGACTGACTTTAAGTTGCTCAATCAAAATATTTTGCCATATTTACCATCCAGAGGCAGGCCCAGGCTTCATCCTACAGTCTCCCTCCCACTCACAGTCCCTTTCTCTGTGACAGCTCATTTAATGTCACTTCCCAGCAGCTGTGGCAGTATTGTTACGCAACACATAGTTCTTCCTGGCCAGGCTGCGCTTTGTGCAGGTGGACGGAATTGGGGGGGGGGGGGGGGGGGCATCACAGAGCCAACCTCATCCCTGTTCACCTCTGCAGATCATCTGCACCACTGCCTTCATTAGCATAGCATGACTCATCTATCTGTTGTCCTCTTGTAGTTTAGGGTGATAAATAACAAAAACTACAAATTATCAGAATAACTTTGTGTACAACTTTATAGTCTGATTGCTCTGAGTCATCAATTCAAAGACATTATCTCAACAGTGAAGGACGTTGTAGACTGACTTCCTAGGATTCTTTTATTTTTTCTTCTTTTCTTTTAGGATTTATTTTTGGGCGTTTAGCATTTCTTTGAGAGGTCACTTGATAGAGTAGGAAACCGGGGAGAGAGAGTGGAGCCACAAGTCGGACTTGAAACCGGCTGCCCTCTTGGAGGGCTATAGCCTCTACACATGGGGAGCACCTAACCGCTAGGCCATCTGCGCCCCGACCTACTAGACTATTTAATGGTATCTAATGGTTGCAATGCCATAATAACATGAGTGAACACATGACCCCAAAGATGCCTCCAGTGTTCTTGCTCTTTTTTTTCTCTACAATGTCATCATGCTGAAAATGTACATAAATTAAACTGAAAACTTGCTGACAGGTTGAAGAATTTACTTCACAAGTAGACAGAAAATAGCATTTAGATGTTACATGAAAAATACAGGGTAGTCAATGGAAATGAACTGAATTATTTTAGCTTTAATAAATATCAGCAATGAAACATGTCATAATTTGGCACAGATTTAGCACACGTGAAACTAATAATAAACACATTTGAAGACTTTGTGAATTCTCCGGCTCCGTGTCATAAGTAGCATGAAACTTTATGCTCTGTGTGTCATATCTGATTTCGGTATACGCTGATGCCACTCCCTGATGTGGATGAATGAGTCAGACCAGGAACTGGTGGTAACCTCACACCTGTCCGAGGTGAGCCCGTGTAGTGTGTGTGCGGTGTGTTTCTCAGCCTGTAACCAGAGTTGATTATGGCCTGCGTGGCGCTCTGTCATCGAGATAATGAATCACTGGGGATGCAGCTCTCACTGCTACTGTGAGGCAGAGTGCTGTGATGGCATCTAATGAGGGGGTTTGATGTTTTCACAAGGCTAGGCTGTTATATAAACTCCTTCTGAACTGAATTAGGATTTAAATTCATCGTGATACTCCATAAAGTTCTGTAGCTTGTCACCTTTATTTCCATGCCTGAAATATTCTATGTTTATGAAACACTTGTGTCATTGTTAGCTTCCCATCTTAGCGGGATGCCTCTCTCCGCTCTCAACCCTATCCGTATTAAGATTCTGTCTTAGCCTAAAGCTGTTGTATGTCTGTTTACGTGTTTATGTAATCACAAAACATACTTTCATCTCTAAGATACTTTGATCCTAGCTGAAGTGGAAAGTGATGTGAAGAGGGATTACAGAGGTGACCTGGCATACAGTTCGAGAATCAGGGGATTTTCCACCCAATTACCCTCCACCCCTCCTCAGAGTGGCTTCCAGCTCTCGGGAATGAGACACAGAGAACTTGGTGTCAGATGTCAGCACACACTGATTGTAGAGTGACAACATGGATCAGAAATAGCAACAGAACATCTATAAAAGCTGTGGACAGATCCAATCCCAGACATAGACAACGCAAAAAGAGTAAGAGAGAGTGCCAGCTGGAGCATCACTGCTTCTTCAAACTAACAGCCTCATCACAGGAACACTAGCAGACCTAAAGTCTGATCGACAAGACTAATCAGAGGTGATTTACCTGAGACAGACCTCACCACAGCAGAAATGATTCCGATCTGTACTCTCCTGGAGAAGCGTAACGGCGTGATGGTGGGAGCTAAGCTGAGCTGCAGTGTACGGGAGGAGAACAAGGCTCAAAGGGAGAGCTTCAGCGCTGACTGGCATAGTGTCAGTCTCAAGACTCAACCTGAAGAAAGGTGAGAGCTCACTAACCAACCACAAAATATTTCTAGGTTTCCTTGATGTCTAATGTAAATCTCTGAGTTTCTAACTTTTTTCTGATGTCTGCAGGCAGACAATGAATTTTAATGACAAATCTCGGAGGGAGACTCTGTCCAGGCAGTGGCAGGCCCGGGTGTTGAAGCAGACCTGCCCCTCTGGTGTCTTCAGAGTGGGCACTGTGGAAAGAGGGGTGAGAGAGCACCAGCTGCTCCCAAAGAGAAACACTCTCCCTCTGCCCATCTTCACCCCTGCAGAGCTTGGTATCAGGCTTGGACGTGGAGCCCCACACACAGAGGAGGACCTGCAGCCCTTCCCCGTCCCAGACGGAGTCTGTCCCAGCAAGAGGACCGTGGACGAGATCACCAGAGACCTGCCTCCTGTCAAGCCAACACGCATGGAGTTTGGAGCCCTGGGTCGCTCCATATCCCAAGAGGCCCAGAGAGGGTGAAAAACAAAAGGACCAAAAAAGGAAGAGGGCATGTTTAGGAGACAAGAAGGATGACAGCTGGAAAAGGATAGTCATAAATCAGTGTGTCCAAAAGATTGTGACAAAGTGTATATAGATCTATCTCAGTTGACATTCATCAAAACATAGAAAACTGTAGGTTTAGTATTATCTGTGTTTTTTGGTGAGCACAGCAACCATGTAAATGTCACACTTTGTCACTGATGGCTCTGGGTGGTCAGCTTGAAAGCATTTGCATTGTGATGGAGAAGCAGGGTGTGTATTCTCAGCTGTGCAATAGACTGATCTGGTCTGTGCTGGCCAGCTGTTAACATATCTGAAAAGTTATGCTGCATAAAGTAATAAGTGCAAATATCCTTGTAAGGTAAATGAAGGTTTTCATGAGGTCATCCGTTTTGATGGATTATACCTGTAAAAGATGGTAGATGTATGCAATGGTACAGAAAGTGACAGAGAGAAAATGATCTACAAAATGAGGATAGGTTTTAAACTTAAGACGGGTGGAAAGAAAGAGAGACGGTCAGTGGGAGGTATTCGGGATTGAGGAACATCCAGCTCCACAGTCTCTGATCTTTGTGAAGAGTACAGAATGCTCTGGCATGTTCTCACACTGCAGCTGTACATAAGTGATTGTGTGTCCCTCTCTGTGTGTGTGTGTGTGTGTGTGTGTGTGTGTGTGTGTGTGTCAGCTGACACTTCTAATCAAGAGGACTTAGGAAACTAATAAGCTGTTCTCTAGTGAGTATGAACTGATCTGCCTAGTTAAGTGGCAGCTTTTATATTTACATAAATAAATCTGTTTAAGGAACAAATTCTGTATTAGCTGAGGATACAAATGAGCAGAATATGTGTGCAATTATGTATATTTTTCCTAGATCATTTTACAAATAAAAACTGAGCTGCTCTTCACTCCTCTGTCACAGTTTTCTTGTATGACCATACAACATTTATTTTCAGATTTTATTTATTGAGGAAAGAAAATTAGTTGATGGCACAAACTTGCTTTTGGTGGCAATGGCAGTAGGAGGGGGCGGGTCAGCCTGGTCTTAAGTCTTAATATTTACAGTGCTCACCACCAACGTTTTTTTTTTTTTTAATACATTTTTATAGAATAGAAACTGTACATACTCTTGAAGACAACAATCTGGCATATATATTTAAATATACAGAAAAATAAACGATAAAACTACTTTAGTATGCTACAGCCTTTGGTGATGACCTTTGACCTTAGCTGCTTGTTGTTGGGGTTTGTGTTGCCAGTTTTGTCCAATGTATAGTGGGTTGACATAAACATAACTCTACAAGTCGCTGGTCTGGGTGTTACAACGAAGAGAGAATCGTTTTGATAAAATATAATAAATTGGGGCTGAACTGTTAGCTAAGCTACTTTTGTTGTGATAAGAAGGGGGTTTGTCTGAAGTTTATTACTGCTAGCAATGAGGTTGCGAACTGGTGAGGACGTCGTGTTAACCCACATGGAGGATACAAGCTGAGGAAGAGGACTCGTGGTCCGAGCTGCATTTATTATGTAAGTTACATTAGTGATCAAAAAGTGAGTCTTCTGTCCTGCTGTGTGCAGATAGCCACCGCTAGCAGGTAGCTGCTACCACCTGTAGTTGTGGTAGTGCTAATGTTGTTTGCTGACAACATAAGTGTTACAACTTTTAAGTTATGGTCAATCTAGGGGACCTACAAAGGGTAACTATAGTTTTAAGAAAATCAAGTGTAAACAAGGATAAAGGCTGTCAAACTGATTTAAGTATGAATAACAATAATACTATATATTTATTTACAAAACAAACGAAAATTAGCCTAACAAAGGGGAAAGAGAAAGAAAGAAAGGAACTGAAAATGGAGCCACAAAACAGGAGAAATGGATATGAACAAAAAAGGCAGATAAAATATTTGCTTAAGTATACAATTATAGACCCAGGCTATCAATAGACCACCAAACCCACACAGAGCCAGGGAGTATGACATGACAGGTAAGCAGCAGTCCAAGTGAGGAGCAGGATGTTGAGTATCATCATTTTTGAAATAATTGTTGAGCACTTCGTGTATGCATTTATTTTGATGAACATGGAATGAATTGTTCTTGATTTGTACAAAGGTCTTGATTTGGTAGTCATATTATTTGCCATGTGTGTGATCATCAATCTTTAGCCTCTGCTACAAACAATCCAGCCCACATCACAATTTCCTTATGCTAAGCTGCTATATGGTCTATATAATGAACCTGAGTGGTAATTAATAATGCACCTTGTAAGTATTCTAACCTGGTAGTTACTGCTGAGTCAAGCTGCAAGGAAAGTGCTATGAGTATTAACATCTTCTGTCTCTAGGCAGGTTCATCACTGTGTGACTAATGGATTCGATTAGACTTCATTGCTTATTGAGTTGTTGACAGAGCAAAGGAGATACAAACTTGATATATAAATTAGTGCAATAACAAGGGTTTGTAATTTTATCAATACAATGTGATGATAAGTGTTTATATGTATCTGCCAGGCTTGCTGAAATACATGATTCTGTGCAATTATCTCAGTTACAGTTATCTCTACTCTATCAATCCCCACTTCCCCACTTCACTTCCATCTTTAACTTTATTCTTTCTTATGTTTCACCTCCGATGTCAGCTCAGAGCATACTTTCCCCATGTTCGTATGCAAAGATTAAAAACATACACTGCTTAAACTATTATTCACGCTCTAAGTCAATCTAATCTTCTTTGTCATTTATTACTTCTGATAGCCGCACATCTCGGATCTCATTCCTCTGGTGGATGTGTTTGTCTCTTTAACCCCTCTGACCTACTGTTCCTCTCTTTCTTTTCCTCATCACTCTCACTTGTGTCTCTATGGCAGGCGGCGTGTGGTGGTTTGATATTAATAGCTTGGTAAACATTGCCATTAACCCCGGAGACAGAAGAGACAGCCGTATTGGCACGCTCTTCACATGTGAGCTTTTAATCCTCATGTTTTATCAAAGATTTGGCTGTGCTGCCTTCACTTGCCTATCTTTAAAATTCCTACCCGCACTGCTGCTGCTGCTGAGCTCCAGTGCTCCCCACCCTGCACTGTCACAGCACTATACAGTTTCCATATGAACTTCCAAACCCTGAAACTATTTCTGGTGGATGCCAAGGAATGTGGGAACTCAGATGACGTGTGTTGCTGTCATAGACAAATCCAGTAAATTGACATTGAAATTCTTTCCTATGCCCCAGCTGTCTAAGTGACATGGTGCTTTCAGTATTATTCCATTTGGCAAACTCAGCCTCGATGCTTCTGCTAGCAGGTTAATGCAAAACCAACTCAACCATTAACTCAACACATTTCTCTATCTGTGTTACAAACCACTGAAGAAACCTGGCTGATACTTTCTTATTTTATATCCAAACATATCAAAAAGTTAGAATTTGCAAATGTATGCAATTGTATTTTGTGTGGCAGGGGATGAGGTGTGTGCCTCTTCTTATCCTTGTGAGCACTCATCACAGTGTATTTAAAGACCAGGTCACACAGTGTTACACAGCAATAGATCTTCTGTGGTGTCATACTCGTACAGGAGTATGTTGTGGCCCTTACGTTAACACTAGAACATGCAGAGTGAATGTGAATACTTGTCAACACAGAAATGCATCTTACTTTCTTGTATGCAATATATTGTACAGCTTGGGCTGTGTTTGACACCCCACTAAATATCTGTTGCTGCTCCCTACTGGATAATTTGTGTAATACAGGATTAACATAGTAAAAGTGTATATTGGCCATTACCTTCCACAATATCAAATTAATCTGTCTGTTTCATTTATTGTAAATGAACATAAGTTGTATTTAATTGTAATAAATCAATCATAAGTTTGAAATCAGGATCCTTGAGAGAGGGTTAGAAACGACCATGATTTTCTTTCCCTGAAATTGCCCATTAATCACTCGCTCTTCTTTGCCTGAACGACACAATTGTTCTCAATGGGGAAAAAAAAGGATGAAAAACTACACAAGCTTCTAATTAACTCATCCATTCACAATTGACAGTACTATGGCAGCATCCCCAATCAGCTCTCTTCTCATCATGATTAGTGTGAAGCTGGCTGTTGACACCTCTTTTGTCACCCTGCCTAGGAGGGTGCCTACCTATGACGTCACGGGAGCAGGCCGTGTGAGTCGGCAGATCGATAGGTGTTGCTGTGTGGTTAGTTTTACCTGCTGCAAGAGTGACGTCGACGACTCCCGCGATCCCAGCGGTGCTTGGCGGTGGAGGATGAGGGACAGAAGGTTTGATCACACAAGACACAAAATAATGCATCTTTTATTTCTCTTTTTTGAATCAAAGGTACAAAGGAGTGAGCATATGTGAACATACATTGATAACAGGGCTTAGTATTTCATTAAAGTGTGAATTTAATAGATAGATGGTAGTTGAATCTTAAGAGAAATGCCTTCAAAATAGTTTACTATAGCACTATCTTCAAGTTTTTGTTTGATTTTGACACTTTTTACGATAAGAAGAATGACTTCAAGTAAGTTCGAAGCTTGATCCAAAGGCGACTGGGACTGGTTAAAGATCTTGAAGACGTTTCACCTCTCCTCCGAAAGGCTTCTTCAGTTCTAAACTATCTAGTGGACAGAGCTAGAAATGTAAGCCTCTGTGGATCATTAGCATGCTAATGATCAAGGATGACTCACATCAGAGTCGTTAGCTAAGTCGTTAACCTAGCTTCGCCTAGAGTCGATACCACCCCCAGCCGTCTGTGGGTCGTTGGAGTCACATCTTCCAAGGTGGGACCGGGGCTGCAGTTGTTTTGGGAGAGAATTCAAAACAGCATTGGAGGTTGGTGAAAGATGGAAGTAAGGCCCTGCAACACTTTTAAGTAATGAAGACCTATTGTCTTCAATGAATAAATCACTCACAGCTATTTTCAGAAGGATTATCATCAAAGAATACACTTTTTATAAGATCTGAATGTCCTCCAATAGAAGTCCAATCAGTATATATTTTTATTTATTTTCTTTTTTTTTAAACTGATTCACAAAGCAAAGCTTGCAATCTCATTGGTTTGTTCTTCATCTCGAAATACAAATCAGGTGTAAGCTTTGAAAATGTTCAGCCTGTCAGCAGGTAATGAATTTATACAAACTGCTATAAATTTGTTTTCAAATAGACCAGAGTGAATTTGACTTTGTATTTTATTCAACAGTAAATCTCTTCACCGTCATTAAAGACTTATCATGTGATCACCTGTCTGTATGGCAGTGAAGATGTCGGTTTTCTTTCAGTAGAGCAGTGAAGCCTCGTGCAGAAGCCATGCGGGGTAGAACAGGTCTGAGGAAAGCTATTAATAGTTGTGTTGTATCTCAGGGTCCATCTCTTCTTCCTGAATTATTACCAGATATCCTATAGCATGACAAAGTGAAGGAGAAAAACAGACCAACCCTTTTTTCCTCTTAGGGCAACATCATTATAAAGTTTTTACTGTCAAAGTTTACGTTCACTAACACTGTGCTGTGTCAAAATGTAAAGAAGAAAAAAATGCTTGTTCACTTATTTTAAAGTTTTTATTTATTTTGTATGATTGACAACAAGGTTGATTCTTTATTCTATATGTCAACTAAAAAAACAAGATCAACCTGTTTTCCATATAAGTACATTTACCCCACTGTTTCAATTTCCCCCCACATTCCCTGCAACTCTTATTGATGTGTTGAAACCGAACAGATTTTACAATCAAGTTTCAAAAGGAAACTTTGGAATTGGGAAGCTTTTTTAAAAACAGATTTTTTGGGTGTGTGTGTTGACTGTTGGACATTTCTGTAAATTTTATTGAATGAAGATATGGGTGGCACCACAACACACGTCTTATTTTTTTTTCAACTTCTGTGAAAGTTGTTTTTAAATTAGTAATTCAAGACCATTAAAAAAAACAACTAGACTCAATCTGTTAAACGTACAGTATGTAAAATCTGCCACTAGGGGGCTCTCAATCAAAACAATAACAAAAGATGACGTCGAGGCTTGCGGTGTATCATGGGAGTAAAAAGGAACAAATCAATACGAACGGGCGAAACCGACCTGAGAAAGACAATATGTGTACTGACGATGTATCCAAGTATAATTTACATGACGTTTTTTATCACAGCAGCACATACAGCGACAGAACGGCAGCCTTCAGTTGCAGCTAGCGCTAGCTTATGCAGCGGTCTTTGACGTAACATCCGGTGTTTCCTTGACAACGATCAACATTTCGTGTCTATCATGGCGGCTCATTATGGCGGCCACCTACACGTACCGTTACAACTATAAAATAACGGATTTCTCTGGCTTTGATAACTTTTGGAAATATTTGAGGTGATGTAAGTACTCAACTAAAAAAATATATATAACATGGGTTTAGGCCATTTTTAATTTAAATTAGATATTTTAATGTAAACATTAGCATGCAATTCTACATACTGTACCTTTAACTAAACAGACCCTCATCCGGTCTTTTCTGGTCCAGTGCCTGATGTGGTCCTGTTGGTTATGATGACCCGGTGAATCTGAGCATTCTGGATCATCATGAGCTCTTCAAGGTATGCATTGTGAGAAAATAACAGCCAGCCCGACACACAGCACTATCTGAGGCTCCTCTGATTTTCGTATCAGCCTGCTATTGTGTCCCCTGGGTTATTAACCCACATATCAAAGTGAGGCGCTGAATGTGAGGATCCTAACTCCATTTTCTCACTCAACATTTCTTCAGCAATGACTCATCTGCCTTAATTATTTATCTCCTTTTCTGAAAGATAAATATGTTTGACGACTACTCTATTCATCTGACTGACTGCTATGATTCAACTGTCTGACATTTTCAGACGTGGTCGGCTGCAGTTTTCAAGGTAATCTGTCAGCCAGATATGTTATATAATAAACACTGATCCCATAAGGGAGCACTGATTGTTTGTTTGCTCAGATTATTGACAAACTTCATGATATTTTAACCTTCTTACAAAGGGTTAATCGTTCAGCTATGGAAGTGAGAGGGCTCTTCATGCAAAGTCCATGTGACTCACTGCAGGGTTGAGATGAATTGGCCTCACTTGAAGGCTGTTTGTATTTATTGTTGCTTCCCTTTCGGACACTTTTTCATGCCAACATCAGACAGTAAACATGGCTTGCTGTGCGGTTAGCTACTCAGTCAAAGAAGTCTTTGCTCCAGCTTGTTTAAGGAGTGAAATAATGTCATTTATTTACATGTTAGCACTTATTGTTGGCAATCGAGTCGGCTATCACCGTAGGCTTCTTAGCTTGTGAAGTGTTTTTCATTTGTTGATATGTTAGTGGCGTCCTTGGAGTCACATTTGTTGTTCCCTTTTCTCTGCAGAGGAGGCTGTTGTGATGTAGAAGACCATTTGTATCAACTTCCTCAGATCGTTTCAGTTAACAACTGTTTGCGTCCCAGCGGAGATGCATGCGGGCGAGCAGACTGTCTGCTAATTTCCTCATCTCCCTCAGCTCTTTGAGTCAAAACAACTCTCTCTACCACCACAAAAAAGAATCTCATCCATCGAAAACAGTGTTGTTAACATTCTAGTAAGCAAATAAATCAGACATATACATCAGCTTTGATGACTTAGCATTAGCGGTCATATGAGGTCAAAAGATTTAAAACAGTCTGGTTACAAATCCCCCTCCTTCTGTTGCTGTGTTAGGATGTTAAACACGTTACCAATTTGTAAGCCTTTGCTTGTGATTGCAGAGGTACTCATGTGCTTGATCATGTTTGGTTAGTTAAAATCAAACAACCTGATTGTGGTCATGTTTTTATATTTGCAGCACTTTGAGATTTGTTGTAACTTTAAAGTGCTTTGTAAATGAAATATGTGTTATTATTATTGTTGATCGTATTTTTAATCCGAGTAAACACAGTAGGTGGTCACACATAGAGGCTGCTGGAAGACTGTTTCATCATCTCGAGCTGAAACTTGCTGACATAACTTTACTTTCAATAATTGAATGATACCTTAAGAAGTCGTAAAACGAGCTGACTAAGACTTCCTTCAGCGCTTGCACATGAATTTTAAGACATACAAACTCATGCCGTCTTATTTTATGCATTGTCCAAGCTCAAGAGTAGACCATAAATAATATATCTGAGTGCTTGCAAGCAGGCTGGTTATGTGACAGACAGGCAAAAAAAAGAACTGTGAGAGTGGGATCCTGAGATTTAGTTTGTGTGTGGTGACAGCCTGCCATACCCTCCTTGACGTGACCACCAGGCCTAATGGAAGGAGCGGAGCCAGGAGACATGATGGTCCCTGGGAGCTGCTGAGGCACAGTGGTGGGCTGCTGAGGAACCTGGGGAGGAGAGATGGGACTATAATGAGGCTCTCTGCCTGGAGGCGCAGCGGCTAAAAAAAAAAAAGCAGTACATTCATAGGAAGTGAAGCTCCGCACAGAAGGAAAAAAGATGACACTTTTTTCCCTTTATGCACATAATATTAAAAACATCAATCCTTGTTAAACTAGAACTGATCACATCACGACCTACAACTCAGGATCAGTGCGTTTGAGCTACTCCAGAGCATACAAATATCTGGAAAGCTTGTCGATCATATGGCTCTATGTGGATAAATATCTTCCGTTCATGCCATACGTGAGAGATACAAGTGATGTTATTTACAAGAAACTCAATATGTATCTGTGCGATTGCAGGGGCACACAGTAGCAGGTTGCCAAGGAGCCAAAATACAAGCAACAGTTTATATATGCATAGGCACACACATATACCCACACAACAAAGAAAATACACACAAACATATTCCCCAGAAGCCAAACGCAGAGCAGCTGGTAACTCAGAGCCCTGAAACTATTGCTTATAAAAGGATCCACCCCCTCTCTACTTTTTTAGTTTTTCTGTTACAACCGTGAGTCACAGTCGATGTAATTAGTTTTTTATGACACCGATCAAATGAAAAAAGAAAGACAATAACTGCTAAATGTCAAAGTTAAAATTACCTCAAAGTTATATCCAATTAAATCCCAGGTAGGCGTTCTTGATATTGCTTTCTTTTTTTATTTCAAAGTTGGTCATTCCTCAAAACTGAATTCTCTTTTTCAAAACTCTTCCCACGGTCAGCGCAGCAGAAGTCTAGTGCGTCTGTACTGCCAATCACTCTTCATTGCTTTGACATGAAATCACGTCAAAGCAATGAAGAGTGATTGACAGTATAGTCCACCTCGACCTCTGCTGTGCTCCTTCAGTAACCACATAAACGTGTTCTTCTCTCTAACTAACACATCTTTTTACTCACGTTTAAATATCACTGTTAATCCTTTTAAAGACTTTAGACACGTGAGGACTGTCCATTAAGGTAAATGAATTCTTTTATGGAGGTGGATCATTTTCGTTTGCTTTAGTTTGAAGCAATGCATGCTGAACATTGATGGGGGTATTATTAAAAGGACATGAAGGGTTATTGGGAGGAGAACTTGTGTGTAAATGCAGAAGACAAGGTAAACGAGCACCATTGTATTTCTGGGTTAGGAATCTGGAATGAAACTTATTGTAAAGCTACCGTATTCTTGTGTTTTTAGTCCCTTAGGTTGTGGAATGAAGTCCCTGTTGGGGAGACAGGCGTTGTCAGAGTTCATCCTGAGAGATGTTAAAATCTTTAATACGTGTTTTTCGGTTGCATGTGTGCATTAAGGATGTGAGATCAATTGTAGGGCTGAGCTGGAAGCCTATATAGAAAACTGTCATAACAGTCTTTAAGTAATGAAAAAATAAAATGTGTGACAGACAGGCCTTCAGCAGTGAGGTGAACTTTAAAACAAATTGTCCGTAGTAGATGAAACGTTACTCTCTTAAAAGATTGTCAAAATGAGCTGCTTTAGGGTCGTTAAATATGCGACTATAGGATCATAAAATACATCATTCATTTTTCGTCAATTCATACATGCATCATACACCAATTTTCTAATGTTTAGTAACATTTCTGATCCCCAAACACAGACGTTCAGTGTTTACACTACATGGTTATGGTAGTGACGTAATCAAATATTCATGTACTTTGGTGAACACAGGAAAGCATGCTAATGACAACCAGGATATGATTCAGATGAGATTAGATGAGAACCTTTTTTTTGAAGATCTAAATCATGTAAAACTTTTCAACCTTATTAACTTCTTCAAGTGATTACAAACAGTTAATGGACATTTTATAGCATTTGATTTGATTTTTTTGTGGAGATTTATACTTTTTAGACGATCAATGTTTGTGTGTTTGTATCACACTAGATGACAGAGTGTAACACTGATGATTCACTGTTGTATATATTCTTTGAGAAATACTTATTTCAGGACTTGTTACATTTAGCAGCCACAGTCATTTGTCTAATAGTGTTACAAACAGTTTGTTTGTACTTCTAGTGTTCACAAAGGAATTATTTAGTGGAATAGATGGATTGACAGAGAAGACAAGTGAACAAACGCTGGATTGTAGTTCTTATTCTAGTGATTTCCTGGTTGAAGGAACTAACTGTGACTCAGTTTCGAATTGCCCCCAGTCACCCCCCGGTGGTTCTCCTTTATTAATATTTAAAATAACTGTGATGTGGCCACAGGTGTGCATTTATTGAGTGCTCAGTATGCGACACAGCCAACAATGCATGTATAATAGATGGCTACAGCTTGAACAGCGCTATGGCAGACCACACTAATTAGCCCACAGTCTACATTCACTGTACTAACCATGCTGCCTTCCAAGTCTCCCTCCCTCCCCGACCCTGCTCTCTCCCTGTCAGTGGAGGGGCCTCTACTCCCCCATTCCACCACAGCTCTGTAATTAAAATGCTGTAATCTGGGTGGATCGTCTCTATTTTTAACCCCCCCCCCCCTGTCATCGTGTGTTTAATGTGACACAAAGGAAGGCTTCAAGCGGTGAAAGAGGAGGAGGAGAAAAAGGGAGGTAGGAAGAACCACAGCATCAGGTGATGATCAACTTTGTGAGAGATGAAGAAACTAACAAACCAAGTTTAATTGGCGGAGAGGCCGAAAGCTTATTCTCATCCTGTTTTCCAGTGCAGCCCACGCACTTGAAGTCCCCTCCAAAGAACAGATTGTTCTTTGTACAAACAAGAAAAAGAAAAGAGAGAAAAGAACCGTATAAATAAGACTTGTGTTCCAGATCTCATGCATATGTCTTAAGAAGTATTTAGACAAATTATTGCTGGACAACTTCGACAAAAGAAAATGAGGGTGGGCAATTCTTCAATACCATCTTTAATCATCCTTCACTGGAATCTTATCGTGTATCAGTTTGCAGATTTTATAAAACTGCAGGTAAACACTAAAAGTGTAATAGTGGCGTATCGTTTGAGAGTTTTGTCTCATAAAATGTATAAAAGAACACAATGTTAAAGTGAGTTTTATGCATTTACCACACATTTAATTTATTTTTTATTTTGCTGCCATGTTAGAGTAATGCAAGAATAGTTCACATCTATTTCTTACATAAAAGTCAAACTCTAAAAAAAATACTGCAGGACAAGTAACACAGGTTACTCATAGTGTTAGGTTAACAGCATTTTTGGATGGAGGTGAATAATTGGATGAGGATGAGTTAAGTTTTTACCACTTAAAGGTCACATATTATTCAGCTTTTCAACCAGTTTAAGGTCTGGTCTTTAAAGTCTCAGAGCTCCCCAAAACACGTCTGTGAAGAAGGCCGACTCAGAGGGCAGAACAAACACCTATCTGTGGGAGTGTCACACACCTGGGGGAGGGGTTACTGCCCTTTGTGATGTCATGAAGGGAAAATCTCCAAATGGCCTGTTTGAGCACACATTTTATGAAAAGTGGAGCAGGCAAAAGACGGAGAGGATGGACTTTTCTGATTATTGGGGGGTTTAAAGACAGACGAGGGACACATTTTAGTGTTAGAAAAACATGGTAATGTATTTTGCATAGTATGTGACCTTTAAAAAAAATCATTCTTGTGGATCAATGTGTCGTATTTATGTAGTTAGTCTTATGTTTGGTTTATTAAATCCTAATCTGAATTTACTGACTAGCTACCAAATAAATGTAATGCCCAACCTTTTGCTCTGAAATGCAATGAATTAGGAGCATAAAGTATCACTAAAATTAAAATACTCAAGTCATTTGCAAGTACCTCAAACAGTTGCTTTAGGTAACTTCTAACTTATGTCACTGATTGCAACCATACAGGTTATTATTAGAACATGTCAGGAACCATATACTATGCATATATGATTTATGTCAAATATGAATGAGACCCTGGAGCTTTCTGACTTTTAAACAGCTCTCTATAGGAACTCTGCTGTTGAGGGATGATTAAATTATTTGCACTTCTCAGTAATATTTAATCATAGACACACACACACACACACACACTCTGTGGTCATCAGTGATGGTTAAGGGGATAGCCCATTGCATTAGGGATCATTTATTCATACCTCTGGGTTAGAGAGAGAAGGCCATGCATTGAGATGCCCAGCCGTTCTCACTGCGTCACAGCTAACAGCATTAGCCACATTAGCTGGCGTATGGCTGTACGCAAATAGCATCACTGTTGTCTGGAACTTGTACATCTTTGAATGTTGGTGTTTTCTGCCGTTTGCACCACTGTTTGTTGGGTGAGACGGTAAGATGGCAGAATTGAAATTAAGGCGTTTATCATTCGTTCATGAGGGTGACTCAATTCCGTGCCACCCCAATCCCTTCAAACACACACCCCTCTTTTGCCCCTCACCCTTTGCAGCATAAGCTCAAGAACATGGCCATTACCCTTCCGCGTTCCTATGGCAACACCACCCTGCAGCCCTTATGTGGAGATTGCAGTGTGTGTATGTGTGTGTTCACAATCATGTGTGGGTGTGTGTGTGTATGTGCATGATCTGCTAAGGTTTGTTTAGATAATGTCATCGACGACAGTGCTTGTTTTTTTAAGGCTTTAATGTTGTCCTCTTCCTTACGTTGTCTGTCACTGATACATACACAGCCTCAACAATAGAATTGGCAAAGTTTGGGGGGGAAAAGTGCTCCCTGTTACAGTCCAGAGTATTTTTGGTGTTTGTTAGTTTTAGGTCGTGTTGTAATTCTTTCTGATGGATCTATGCGGCAGGTGTTAAGTCAATCTCTATTATGAGCTGCTACACAGTAAGAAAGGCTTAGTGCTTTCTCATCAGGGGCCATCTAATGTCACCTCGACCCCTTTAGGAAAGCTGAAGTGTGCCCCCTTTGCAGTTGCAATCTTCAGTAATGCTCAATGAGAAAAGAGGCACGATGATATCTAAAGACAAGGAGAGCACAAGATTGACATGACACAGCCAAAGTAGAGTGAAGGACAGGGCGGAGAGAGTGGATGTTATTCTCTCTTCTGCTGGCACTGTCTGGCATGTGGGGATGAGAAAGAGAGCCAGAAACGCAATGTGAGATAAGGCTTTGAAAATATCTCCTCTCGCTTACTTCTTTTTCTCTTCTCCCCAAGGAGGCGGGCTGACTGACAGATGCTCCCCACCGACACTACTTCCTCCCCCGGCTGTGGGCAAGCTTTGTATTGTGCCTACCACCAACTCAGGCCAATTAACACATCTCCATGCACACTCAGAGTTTATTAATATAAACTAGTTAGCCACGGACACCAATTATCTGGCATTCGGCCATTTAAATTTAAGTGGCAAAAGGAGGTGTGTGGTAGTTGATGGAAAGAGTTTATAATGATGCTTCAGAACTGTGCACCAGCTTATGGTCAATACAAGTGATTTTCAGTGGAAATCAATGGGCATAGACGCACACCGTCCCCTTGAGAAGACGTGGTCATTAGAGAAAAGCATGTAAATGCAATTTGCATTGGACAGAAAAAGCCTCCATTGTGTTGGATGTGTGCTTTTTGTTTATTGTAGGCTTGATTAGTCCCATGGTGATTGTCTCCATCTAGAGCAGCCAAGCTGGTGTCATTGTGTCTCACCTCCTTCTCCCCAGTGCTCCTCTCTGAATTCTGACTTAATCAGACAACCCTTTGCCAAGCTCCCCTCCCCAGTTTTGATGTGACAACCACAGTGCCGAGCTGTCCTCATGCTCTGACTTCATCCGTGTGTGTGTGTGTGTGTGTGTATCCAGATGCAGAATTGACCTGGACGTGATCCTTGGTTAAATGCAAAAAAAACAAGATGAAAGATGGTTCAATGCGACATATGACTTGCCATCGCTCATGAAAATTAGATTTCACCTCACTGCTGAAGGCCTCCACTGATGATGAGCCTTTGTCATATTATGCTCCATCTAAAACTTTCCTACGGGCTGGAGGCTCATTAGATGATTTAATTTACAGCAGTTTAGGATTTCCTCGATGATAGTGTGTGCACAGGGAAAAGAGCGTGTCACTCTCCATAACACTGAGGCACACACTGATGTACCTGTTCTGACTTTTCTCTCTGCGTAAAAGCTGCAGTGTGTAACCACCTGTGCTGCTAAAGATGACACTACACTGGTCTGGTTTTGTAGACATCTGTTCCTTCTCTTTACACAAAATAACACATGTGAGAACTAAACCTGTGAATACAAAACCCTTTCTTTATTATTTGTAATGATTCGTACAAAATGGATTGAAGAGAACTTCCTTTTAAAAATGTAAAAACAACTCTTTAAGCTTGTCCTTGTAAATACTTTGTTCTTTTAAAAGAATGAAAAAAGTGTCCTCACACATACTTTGAGAAGTGCAAAAGGAGGATAATTAATTATTTTGACTATAAAGCTTTGTCCTTCCTCATACAGGAGCAGCTAATTCATTTTCCTTGCATGTACTGAAGAAACACTTTCACTCATTTTATTTGTGAAGCAAACATTTGGGTGTTATCAGTCTTGTTTTTATGCGTGATCTTGATCATTGTAACAATCGTTACATCAAAGCATGTGTTTTTAAGAATTCAACCCCATTGCTGGTTCATAGTGTCTAAGAAAGAGATTTTTAGAGGGATAGAAAGCCTCAGGAGAATAAGGGACAGAGCTGCTGGAGCGACGACACACTGACACTGTCAGGCAAAGATCAGTAAAGGAACAGAAAAAAAAGAACAGAGAATCATCAAACCATCCCCAAAACTGGAGAATGCCTCAGGCTAGCTGAGAGCACAATGTTGTTGTAAAACCAGTCCCATTGGCAAATGATGCTTACATTGATGATAAGAATATGTGCAGCATAGAAACACATTGTGAGTGTGAAATGATGTGGGTGTATCATTTTGTGGATGCGTTAATTGAGTTAAGTGTTAATGTGTGTGTGTATGAATGCGTAATCGCCTACTTTTCAGTTAATTGTGTTGTGGGTAACGGAAAGATTGAGGCACTTTTGCTGTTTGTTTGTCATTTGCCAGCACATAATGGATTTATTTAAAATTTCATGAGTTTGAATGCAAGGACAATCAGTCCCGCTTGAACTGGATGTGGCACGAATTTCTTGAAATGATGTGGAGGAAATGTGTGTGTATTTTTGTCTGTTCTGTGTCTGCATGTGTACATAGAGGCCGGTATGTTTACAGAATTTTACAGCAGTTAGAATTGGCTCTAGGAAATTAGGGTTCTCACAACACATATGGAAAACATTAAGGGGATTGGTTTGAAGAGACTTTTTGAAGATTTGTAACCTCATGTATAGCTTTACTTTTTCCTTCGACACCAGCTCCAATATTCAGAAAGAACTACAGGCTATTACACCTTGGATTTCTAGACTCCTCCTTTGTGCTTGGATTGCACCCTAAACAACACAACATGAAGCTAAGTGAAAATGGCATCCAAAAATATGTTGGATATATGTTGGAATATTTGTGCAGAGGACAAGCATGCATGTTACAGTGTATTGACTGACTCAGATATTCAGCTTTTTTTTTCTTCTGGTAATGTATTTCAGACAACATTCAGTTTAATAACAATAATGATTTTTATTTTCATTTCCAAGCACCTTTCATTCAAAGGTGCAGCCTAATGGAGTAGGGCACAGAAAGAAAAGAGTGTTTACATCCACTTACCTGTGTGAGATATTAGATAGCATTTTCCGTTCTTCTACTTCACTGCATTATTGCCTCCACCTTTGAATACGACACATCCCATTAGAAACAGATTGAATGGGACAGAGAAAGGCCACTTCATCCTTGTGGGACCTGCATCAGCATAGAAAACCGATCTTTTGTGTATCTTGCCCTCTAATCAAAAACATGGAGGGAATTAAAAATATTTTTTTCTACAGTGTTGCATACAATAATAAATCTGTATTGTGACAAATATTTTCAGGCGAAAAGGGAAAGATTACAAGATGCCGTCACTCTGATATATTCAGTGAGAGCTGAGATTCCAGGCAGAGCTATCTTTACATAAGTGCTGTATGCTATGTTGGTTTAATCACCATTATTTCTGTCATGATTTTATGGCCAGTGCGCTGTTCATTATTTTCTATGAGGTCTCTGTTGTAAAAGGTCAGTGGTGATGCTTCCTGAAAAGCAAATGTACAGTAGCTCTAAGGAGAGAGAGCTGGAAACACACCAAATCTGCACAACTGCACACGTGCTGATTGCGGTTAAGGGTTAACATGCTAACGTGTTGTTCTAGCACTCCCACTGCAACATTAGCTCATTAATATCCTCTTTGTGACGTGCACTTATTAGAATGAACTACAGCTCAGTCTTTGCTGCTGCAGTCTCCTCGTAACAATGGCTCCATGTCCAGCACTCCAACTTGTAGGGACATTAAAGAACATTTTCTCTAAATGATGAATGCAGATCAAAGAAGTGGTGGTGCTCCATGCTAACTCTTTAGCATATGCTCAGTGGGCGACTTGTTGTGCTACCAAAAGTGAGAAAATAAGAACTTATGCCAGCTGGTGAGTAATTTAAGGAGAATTCTGTGTTTGAAAATGATTAATTTTGAACTAAATTAACCAAATAAAAATAATGCATCTTAAATAGCTCAATGCATTCTCCTTGAATCATTTCATGAAAAAAATCCGGCTACAGTATGCTATCAATGAATTCTAGCTGCTTCTTTGGTTGAAATATTTTGTATTGACAGTGTGTCACATGTCCATTTCTTCAAGATTCATTTAGGAGCAATATGTAAGAAATCTACTGAACAAATCATAACATAAAATAAATATAACATCAGACATTAAGGAAACATGATATGTTGAAGTGCTGGCTTCTCTGTCAACAACGCAGCAGCCAGTATGTCCTCCTAAGTTACAATTCCAGTCCGCAATGGTCTGTAATTGTTTTGACCCAAGAAGGTTTTAAGGCACCCCCACTCATGCTGTTTTGGACAACTATCAGTTTGCAAGAAAAACGGCAGACCAAAAGATGTTGGAGCAATGGAAGTGGGCAAGCGAACTGGTTCAGATATAATTTATTCTACCCGACCTACAAAGCCTCGGCATTTTTCTAATAAGCTCCAAGCTTTGCGGAGAGAGATTAGAACACAGAAAGGTTTCGAGACTGATGCAGAGCTGGCTAAACACTGAAGCTTCCGTGTCCATGATATGACAAATGTGTGCCCAGCAGGGGATGGGTGAGAAAGGCCTCCCAAATGTTTATAATTTCGACTGCAATACCCATTTTAAACGCTAGGTGTCAGAGTTTCATATTGCTCCTTTAAGTGAATATACAGTAGATGTGTTGAGTGGTAGCAGTTTCTATTAGCAGTTAGCTACTCACGTAATTTGCAAGTTACTTAAAAAAAAGAGACAGGGGCACCGGCAGTGGTTAGTGCGCGGGCCCCATGTACAGAGGCTGTGTTCCCTCAAAAGGGCGGCCCGGGTTCGAGTCCGGCCTGTGGCTCCTTTCCCGCTTGTCATTCCCCTCTCTCTCTCTCTCTCTCCCTTATTTCTGACTCTATCCACTGTCCTATCTCTAAATAAAGAAATAAAACGATCAAAAACAAACTTGAAAAAAGAGAGACAATTTCAGAGCTGTTATTTCTTTAAGTCAAATAACAACAACCTTTATAGCTGTGTTCATTTTCTCCCTTTTTGTCTTAATTTTTTTCTGTCTTCTGGCATTTTTTCACTTTTTTGGTTTAAGAGTAGACAGATGAACTTTTAATTTTGAGACGTTTTCATGACCTGATAACAGGCAAAGTGTTTTTTAAAAGAATGCCATTTTTTTCCATTTCAAGTAGTTTCTAGAGTTGTTCTAAGATGGTAAAGATTAATTGTCAAACAAGTTTTATTTATTCATCTTAATTTTGTGAGGTACTTCTGGTTGAGCTCAGAATTTGCGGGTTTTTTGGCACATCAGTGTCCAATGTGTGCATGGTGCATGTGTGGATGCATGGTTGTGTTTGTAAGGATTCTTCCAACCCAGCTCTCCTAACAAGTACTGAAATAATAATGAGAACAGCGGTTGCTTCTGAGTGGGGACACGGGAGAGAGACGGAGAAGAGGGTGCAGATAGAAATGGAGAAGATTACGGTGAAATTGAACCAAAAGTCTGAGCAGTGGAAGCTTAATACCAGATATGAAGAATGAAACTTTCTGTGTTTTTGTGTCTGTCTGAAATAAAAATAGTCTGGAGTGTTTTTCCTTTTCTTTAGAAAGGAGAAATGTGTGTGCAGTGTGACACTAAGGGGCAGGGAGAGTAATGGATGTCCCTATATGTCCTCTTGGTGTGAAATCCCAAATCTGCATTGAGATATTCATGAAACACTTCCTCATGTCACAAACTAAGAAGAACCTATAGCTGGATGTCAAACTTTTAAGGTGCATTGGGGTCTGCTGGGAAGTGAAGTAGTCCAGGTGAGTATGAATGTTTTGTAGTTACAGCTGGTCACTCTTCCAAGAGATCAGATTAAATGCTCTGAAGCAAATATGAGCTCACCCTGTTGTCTACAAAGATGGATAATTTGTCCAGGCCTCCAGTAGCCTCTCTCTGTGAAGCTGACATAAATGACACACAGCTCTGTACAGAAATGTTAAGTGTGATTGTGCTATTATATCACAGTTTCAATGTTTCTGTCACTTTTACGTTACATCATTTTTTTGTGATTTCCTAAACATTTATATTAAAAAAAACATACTAAATTCAACGGTAGTTTTCAGTTTATGTTTCAATAGGGATTGGTACAATGAAACTCAATATTGGAAGTAAAAATATCCATACAAACATCATTCTGAGACTTCGTGTCGAGGAAACGTCCATTTTTAACACATTCAAAATTACAAGCATAGTTTAAATAATTTGACAGATCTAAATGAGGCCATTCAGTGTTTTGATTGCATGCTGCAATTTTCAAAATAGTCTGTACATAATATATCATGCAGCATCAGTGATTTGGAAAGTGCAAAGACGGGTCCAAAAATAACACTTTTTTTTTTAGCGAGCATGCCAAACAGAACCAGAATCACTCCATACAGCTTTGACAGTGTTTGTTGAAAAACATGAAGATTTCATTTCTCAGACTGTTATTTTTTTAAGGAGACCAAGAAAATACTTTGTTTAGGGAAACAGCTACAAATCCAACACGTCTTGGAGCTATAAGAATTCAAAAGCATGCTTTTCACAGGTTTAAAAACATTCACCGATAGTCATTTTCAAATGTACAAAAAAGATAAGAAAGAAAAAAAAATGAGGTAACGGCTTGTAAACATTTTGTCACTTTGTTCAAGTTGGCAACATTGAATTCACTGAATAGATTCAACAGATCGTTCCACGTGTAAACATTGCCCGTGTTTTACGCACACACTTTACGCACAAACAGGTGTCGCTGGACTACCTTAATTTAACCGTTTATTCGGAAGGAGCTGTGAAGTTTTTGCATATCTCTCCTCACGAGGACTCAGAGACAGCATTCTTTAGAAGTACATGCAGATGCAGATTTTGATCTGCCGTAGGAAACGTGCACCAGATCCACACACAGTGTATGCGCTCCATGCTCTAGCTGAGCCCGATCATGACCGTCTCCACGTCTTTGGAAGGTCTCCGCTCCTTCACCAAGAAGTTTATCATGCTCTCCGATTTGATCATCAAGTTGCACCCGAGGAAAAATATCCCGAACACTACTGTGAGCGATAGCACGCACAACACTGCGATTTGCACCACGCGCATGACGAAGAGTTTGCGCTCGTCTTGTGCCAGCACCAGGGAACCTCCACCGTCGCCGGTCACCACGTTGTCGGAGCCGTTGTATGTTGCCAGTGTCCCAGCCAGGGTCTGACTCCCGTTAAACAGCGCGCCCTGGGTCACGTCGAAAAAAGAGAGGTTCATGTTTCCTTGCGGGTTATGAGTTAACAGAGACGCGACTCCGCTAGGCAGGCACTCACCACAAAATCTGGACTCCAAGCAACAGTTTGCGTCATGTGACTGTTCAAAAAGAAGTAAGAAAAAAAAGAAAAAGAAAAGAAGCGCTTTTAAAGTCCGAATTTACAGGCAAACATTGAATAATCCCACAGCATCAGTGCGTATTGACCACAACAACATCACCGGACTGCTGCTGCACTCAAACAGCGTCGCAACAGTTGCAGCCAAAATAAAGTTTCTTCAACTCAAAGTCCACGTTTTCCTGACTGTAAGTGAGTCTTCTTCCACTCGGCTCAATGTGCAAAACGTGTTTGCCTGCGGTGAAATAAGAGACAGCCCTTTGCGCCTGTGCTCACCTGCGAGTGATCCTTTTGTGCCAAGTCTCTGGTGCGTTTTAAAGTGATGATGAGTTCCCTGTGGACAACACCACCACTCCTTACCGGGGGAGCAAGTCAGATGGCTGCAGTAAGCCTGTTGCTCTTCTGATGTACAAAATAGAGGAATAAATGAATACATGGAATCCCAACAAGTCCAAAACAGACAGACTATTGTCTATCCTCTTACAAGATTCCAATTATGCTCATGTGAAAAAGTAGAATTTAACGAGATTAGTTTCAAGAGAGTTAACATGCAAATTTCACACTCAATTTTTTTCCCATCTGAAGTAAGTGGTAATTCTAACTTTTCTCATAAAGCGGTTTGTTTTATTTTGACAGTTTTCCCATTTTAAAAAGTATTTTCTGTTGTTTAAATATTTTGTATTTAAAATGAGGATACATTACTTTACTTCCCTAAACCATGTGTAGCCTACAAAGGTTGACATCAATAATGACTGGATGCATTGGACATATTAAAACACACATTGACTCTGTATGGCCTGTCATGAAATCCTCAAAAGATACTTTCAAACCTGAAGGAATCAGTATGTGAATCAAAATGAGTGGAAGATGGGTATAAGCCTCTTTGAGATGTATTTATAGAGTTTTATGCCAGTTGCTGGGGGAACTGTCACTGTAACTAAGGGGCCACAGGAATGAGACCAATATAGGCACAGCAAGTTATAACTTAGAAATGAAGACATGAATTAATAAACTTATCATTGAGCCACGGCAAATATTTTTCAGCAATATTGGCTTTCACTGTGCTGGCATTTTCCTCTGCATTGGCTTGAAGTGAAACCTGTGTATGACTGGTGGGTCTCTGTTTTTATTGGAATGTGTTATTCAAATATCACTGTCTTCCAAGTGTTGTGTGGAACTATGGGACACCAGCTTACTTATATAGGTGCAGGTGGAACTCCAGTAAACGGATCTGTACAGAAGTAGGAGCCTTGGGAAAGTATGTTTGTGTGCAAATGCAGCATTTGATGAAGTCTGTGAAGATTGAAGTTTCAAATCAGTATTGATTCTTATTTCAATAATTGACTTTTCCTCTATATGGCTAATGCTATTCTGTCACAGCACTCCCCTTCTTCTGCATCCATAATGTGACTTTTTCTTATATGGGGGCAGCACTGTATTGACAGGCTGCATCTGTAGAAGAGAAGTTCAATCCCTATGTTAGAATGAGATTTTTCATAACCTGAACTTCTGTTATTGGTTACAGAGGCTACATAACCCAACATTTTAACTGCCTGTTTCTAATCACCAACAAATAAACAATTCTAGTCCAAACTAGGCAATGAGTTTGGAAAGATTCCTCTGAAAATACTTATCTTGCGTCTCATCAGTTTCCACAGAGTTATAATACTATTATACATGTTATTTAAGTTAAATACTCATTCATAAATAGGAAAGTCATTTAAGCTTATTTCAATCCTTATATGTACCTCATTCTAAAGTGTTAGACCATTGTGTCACAAGACTTCCTTCTTGTTGATGACTAAAACAAGATCTCTAACGCTCATCAAAACTATAACGCATAATGAAACTATCAGACAGTCTTGGCTAACCAGAGACCAATTTGATATTTTTGTCCCCAAAAATCCCCAAATAATGTCAATCCTCCTAAATCCAAATGTAATGTAACTATTCTTTAAAAGATGCATAAGGGAAATATGATTTAATATTGTATCACAATACTCAAACCTGATCATTTCCAGTGAGGATTTAACTGTTAAAGAAATAGCCTCAAACATTTGAAACGTCCAACCAGGACTCTGAGCCTGTCAAATAAATCTGCTGTTTGTCGAAAAAACAAGGGCCATGTAATTCAATTTGAGATGCTCCTGATGTCTTGGTAAGCTGCTTTCAGCCACAAACTGACAGGCAAGTGTACAAACAAAGATTAGTTCCATGCACAAATACCTTTCATAAGCCTGGAGGAGGTTT
Source organism: Tautogolabrus adspersus (assembly GCA_020745685.1). Lineage (NCBI taxonomy): Eukaryota > Metazoa > Chordata > Actinopteri > Labriformes > Labridae > Tautogolabrus > Tautogolabrus adspersus. Next base: position 15,338,524 of record CM036553.1, read on the forward strand.
AATTACATAAAATGTATTAATGGCTGATAACAGAAGAACAAGGAGTATTTTCCATGTGTAATAAGATCAAATAATCCTTTTAGCCTTCGGATTGCGTCGCTGCAAATTAATTGGCTGCATGTAAATCTACATAGAGCAATTTGAGTCTGTTGTTTTATTCATCGGGGTGTGATTATGAAAAGTGGCTTGTTCTTACTCTTCATCTCTTTGTCAATAAATGTAAATCCTCTGCTACAGTTAAAACCTTACATTTCCTCTAAGGGGCTTTAAATTAGAAAACTTAAAATAATTTACAAGGAAAGAAAATTTGAAACCAGAAAAGGAAACGTTACCATCATATTGCTCTTATTCAATCTTGTGGAAATTTGTCATTCACATTTAAATGTATTTGTTGGCTCTAAAGCTTCCTAAACAGGAGAACCTGTTGCTGATTTCTAACTTCTCCCTCTTTGGAGCGTCAGACTGAGGATTTGCTGTTAATGCTCTACATAATGTTGATCTTTTGGTCAAAGGCAGAGGCAGGTGTCGAACTAGCGGTTATAGTATATATGTAAATTGAGAAATATTTACACGAGGATGCATATAGAAATGAATGTGAGTTTCTGACTTGTTCCTTAGCAACAGTAGACCTGTGAGCCCAGTGACAGATGGTTGCTGAAGTTATTTTGGTTTAGAGGGAAAGGAGAGGGAGGCAGCGACAAGGTGCCTGGACGGAGGAGGGGGGGTTGGGGGGGGGGGGCTGAGGGGTCCACTTAACATGAGGGAATTGGCAGCCTAGCAACACAAACTAAGTGAAGACATCCATAGCAACTAGGAGGTGGTGTTTGACCCCACCCACCTGCCTTTTCCTTCTTACCCCTACATTGTTTTTGTGCGTAGTGCTAGCACGAGGCCCGACACAACTCAGGACTCACAATGGACACACCCACTTAGGCCTCTCCGTTTGAGAGGGAACATACTCTTCCTCACAGCTTTTTTTTTTTTCTTCTATTAACAGCTTTAATATCTGATCAACACACCCACTGTACAGCTGGACAGCCGCTGTGTCCCTGTGTGATTGATGATGTGTGTGCAATTAAGTGCCTGGAAAACCAAGGTGGGTAAAGTGTGCATGACAAAAGATTGTTTTGGTTATTAAATATAGATTGACCAAATATCACATGATGCAGAGAAAGTCCCTGAGTATGCCACCTCAGGGACTCCTAATCATGCAGAGGTAAATACATTCAATAATTACACACTGATACAGACTGCGAGGACACAGTGCCACATCAACCCCACACTAAGAAAACATCAGTCATTGAAGTTATTTTAAGGAGATAATGACTTCATTGCTTTGATTTGCATGGGGATATCAGACTCTACTGTGTGTGTGTGTGTGTGTGTGTGTGTGTGTGTGTGTGTGTGTGTGTGTGCGTGTGCGCGTGTGCGTGTGTGTGTGTGTGTGTGTGTTCGTGTTCCTGTAGTGCACCCATTGCAGTCTGTCCATTTGAGTTGGCTTGTACGACAGACAGAGTGCAGATTTCATGAAACTAATTGAAGAAAATCCTGCTCTGTCTCTCCAGTGGTGACATCTCATGCACTGCACCAGTCGCTACCCATTAACTGCATTTCCATTTAGATACATTTCCACATCTCAATAACAGAGGCAACAACAGAGACGCTGTCTTTTTCGTTCCTTTATTTGACACATTCAGCCTTGCTTATATTTAAAAGCATGCAACGTTAGACTTTTCACAGTGTTGAAGTCTGGTTATAAAAGAAAAACAAGATCAGAAATCCCCTCATGCACTCTTTCCTTTTCTCCATCCTCTATCTGTCCTCAGCTGTAAGTTTATCTAATTTTACTTTCTCAACATATAAGCTGTTGTCCCCTGAGACAGAAATGTGAGCTGCAGATCCACAGGGGCTAGAGGAGGAGGAGGAAGAGGAGGAGGCAAAGCATCACAACAAAAGTACGCATTGTCCCTCGTCAGTATCATAGGACTGCAAAGCCTTCACCTGACAAAAACACATATCCCCCACTTGACCCACCCACCCGCGACCTAACAGGACCGGGTAAGTTGGTTGCGGTTAACCAAACACTGGTTTTGTCTGCAATCCATGAGTTTTGATATTGGCTCTGTGTGAGGCGTTTTCAGACTCAGTGAACAGCTTAAAGGGCTCCAGATAGATCCGTAACACAGGTCAAGACCCTTCCATCCCCCTTTCCTTGTCTAGCCCCCCTTCTCCTTTTCTGTTCAGTCTTAATTGGCTGCCGTCTGACCCGGTCTCTGGCATTTTATTCAGGAAAACTGATGCTGTGCTCTTCCCCAAATACCATTCATCTGTGGGGGTGGTGGCTACAGAAGGCTTTGGCGCCAATAGATCCAAATCAGTCAATACCGTAGAGGGGTTTAATTGCTAACAATGTATTACCTGCATCATCCACCCACAATGAGACTTTAATGCCAGCAGAACCGTTGACTATTATAGCTTTTCTACTTTTTTCCCTCTATTTCTGTCATTTCTTTTAGCGGCACTTATTCAACACTGGTGGCAGTAACTTAGCAACCAGTCAGAGAATAAGAGCAGGGCACTGGGATAAAGATTCAATAAGTGGACAAATGCAGAGATAAGAAGCATTGTCTACCTCTACAAGCTTGAAAAACGCTCAAACACACACACACACACACACAGGCAAACAAATCACCATCACATGCCATTCCAAAGTTCATTTCAGTGGTGCAATCTTAGCTTTTATCCTACTTTCTTTTTTTCACCTTTTTTTATAAGCTGGCAAATGTTCTGCACCCTCCATCATTCAAATGAATGGGAAGATGTTTTCTGTGCCAGGTACTTATCAGAATTAGTGAGAGAGGGCAGACTGTTTTTAGGTAGGGTTAATTAAACAGTAATGGCTTGCAGTAAAGTCAGTCCTGTAAGTCTAAACAAAAATCAAGAAACCTCTGCTTATTGTATTCACCTGTATGAACTCTATTGTATTCACATGTTATTTTTGACCACCAGGGGTCCTAGTTTTACATTTTTTTATTGGCTACTTCAAGAGGGGATTCATTAATTTTGTCAGCAGAGGTGGTAAAAGGGTTTCCAGTTTTGCTTTACATTACAAACACATAGTGTGCCGTTTTTGCTGTGGTAGACTTTTGAGTCTTATAAGCCCATTAAAAAAACTAAAAGAGGCACTAGTTTCATGTGGTGGAGCACCAAGATGCATGATGTTGCATCTCTGTTGAAATGATTCCAGATTCTGTTTTGTTGGACTTTGTTACTTTTGGGGAGGCTATGGCTCAGTGGTAGAGTTGGTCGTCTCGGTTCAATCCCCAGCTTCTGCAGTCGCATGGAAAATGTGTCCTTAGGCAAGACACTTAACCCAGAGTTTCCCCAACACACAAAGCAGCAAATCAACAAATGTGCTGAGAGCAGAGATGGGTCTTGCACACATCTCTTCACATGTATTAGTATAGTAGAATTGTATTAGTGGGACTGCTACATATCTACCAATATGGAAACAGCCTCAGTTTTATAGTGACTTTAGAGTTCACTCCTATAAATGAATATGTCATACGGTTACATTAATGTCCAATGTGTTTCTATAACTCAACTTAGAACAGATGAAAGAAGTGTTTGAAAGATGGAAAAAAACTTTTTTTATTGTTTTTTTCATAGGTTTTTATTGAAAGTAGTGGTAGAAAAAATCTGTTGACTTGTAAAAAATAAAACTTGTACTTAAGTCTTTGTGGTCTTTAATGTAAAGTTTCATTGATTCGCCTTTTATTATATTGCAGTATTTCATCATTTTTTAACAACAGCATTGTAAGCCAGTGCCAAATGAATGCCAAGCTCTCAACATAGGCTACAGTTCTAAAAGAGGGATATACACTTTTGACTTGTGTTAACATTTGGAGATATTTGTTAACAATAATATTAGTGTTTCATGTCACCCACACACCGTCTGATGTTCAGCTCCTTCTAGTATCATAAACAAAACACAAATCTTTCCATTTGTTTCCATGGTACAAATAAAAACCATATTAACTCTTAAAATGCTCTTTAATTCGGACCATCTACTCACTTGTGCAAGAAATACATATAGGACCTTGTGGGTGGTTATTTTTCAATCACAGATAAGCTACATTACATCAACTGGTCTGAGACTTTGATGTATGAGGCAGAGTTGGATGACCCAACATGTGTTTAGTCAAGTCAAGAATGAGGAAAGGCGTTCTAGAAACGAAGTGAACAAGCCACCAGGGAACACGGACGATACGACTCTTGTCAACTCAGCTCCGTTACTCTCCAGCCATGGGAACTTTCTTTCTGCTTTTTCTGTTTTTATCAGCGGCAACAAACGTTTTCGGTAAGATGTTTAGTCCTTGTTCTCCCTTTAAAAGTTTCACCTGCTTAGTCGACCTGGGAGTGTTTCCGCCCGACTTGTAAGGTGTCTTTGAAAGTATTGTTAAATTCACAGTAGCCTAGCTTATGTGCTATGTGTAATGTTTTAAACACATTTTCCCTCAAACTAAACACAGAATAACTCTGTAAGATGACTTGAACGTAGCCATACTGTTGGTTGTAATTGCGCTGCACCGCTGGAGCTTTGGCCACCTTTCCTTATAAGGGAGTAAAATAGTCAGGATGTAGGCTATTTCCCAACATGACCAGATACCCAGGGTCTCCTTAGCAAAATAAAGCAATGTATCAACAAATAATTAGAATGTGCTTTGTGGTTTTATTTTTCTTCATTTACTAAAAAATCAATAAACCATCTAAATACACATGATACGAAGAGACTGTCAGGGTTTTCTCAAAAGTCTACAAAATATTTAGAATAGCTATAGTCAGTGAATTATCACAAACTGTTTGGTGCTTTAAACTCCTTATTTTTAAATCCAATTGTCTGATAAGAAAATTGTTTGTGTATTTGTTTGTCTATTTGTCTGTCATTTTCTATAGGGGTCTGCTGAGAATTTCAGATTTTATGTGGCAGTTATTTAAGAGTCAAATTAAAACTTCTCTTCTTTTCTCCCTCTAAAAGTACTGTGAACTATGTGTAACACTTTTAACAGAGGTAATTTCATTGTCTCTGTTTTAACTGTAGTGGGCCACACCCCAAGCTCATACTAGATAAAGAGTAGAAAGAGGTTTGGAATAAGTTCATCTTGATATGAAATGAAATGTATGGCGCAATTTGTATTTATGGTAATTGGTAGGAAACACATTTTGTGTTACATTTGTGTTTCACAGGTTCCAACATCTGCACATCACGAGGAGTCACCACTTGTCAACAGTGCTTGGCCGTTGATCCTAGCTGTGCATGGTGCTCTCAGGAGGTAAAAACACCAGACGCATGCACTCATGGTGTCTAAGCGCTCCTCCTATTACTCAATGCAACAAGTTTCAACATAAATCTTTTTTCCCAACAGCATTCTTCCTGTTGATATCCTAAAAAGATCATCTTCAACATAGATACACACTGTAGTGTCTGAACAAATTAGATTAAACACAAGAGAAAAATAGGTGTTGACATAACAGCTCTTGCACTAGAGAAATACCTGAGCCTGTTATTTGTGCATAAAACAGCATCATCCAGTAAACAAAAACCTAAAACGATTTTCTTTAATTGATTTTCTCTGTAATTAAGTAACTCATTACTAGCTGAAGTGCTGAACCTATCACTTTTGATTGTTTTAGGAGTTTGGGAAAGGGGGATCCAGCGTGTCCCGGTGTGACCTGAAGCAGGATCTACTGGATGGAGGATGCAATGAGGATGCTTTGGAGTTTCCACTCAGCAACCTGACTATTCAGAAGGACAAACCACTCAGCGACAAGGCCTCAGTGGCTGCTGGTGTCACTCAGATCCAGCCTCAAAAAGTCCACATGGCACTAAGACCAGGTACTCTAACACCCAACAACTCATCATCCATGAAAATGTTTGATCAGATGATAACAGTTCTTCAAGACCAGAGGACCATTACTAATGTTGTTCATATATCTTGATACACCACTTCATCTTAATCCTCTTTCCCAGGTGATGCCAAACGGTTCACCGTGTCAGTGAAACAGGTGGAAGATTACCCAGTAGATCTCTACTATCTGATGGACCTTTCATTTTCAATGAAGGATGACTTGGAGCGCCTTCGCACGTTGGGCAACAAACTTGCCGCAGCTATGGGCCGCACTACAAGCAAGCTACGCATGGGGTTTGGAGCATTTGTGGACAAGACCGCCTCTCCTTACATGTACACATATCCTCCAGAGGCAGTGAAAAACCCTTGCTATGGGTAGGTGATTTTTGGTATTTAGTTTAGAAGAAGGTTGAGCTTTTCTGTTGTTCTGAAAGTATGTCCAGTTGTGGTTAAATAGTTGAAACTGAAATTTCTCCTTCACTAATCTCCAATTCACAGAATCAGCACTACATGCCAAGCTCAATTTGGGTTCAAGCATGTGTTGTCACTGACAGAGAGGGTATCTAGCTTCAATGAGGAGGTGGGTAAACAGCAGGTGTCTAGAAACAGAGACGGTCCAGAGGGTGGATTTGATGCTATCATGCAGGCGGTGGTGTGCAAGGTATAAGCATGTCGTCATAAATGGATACAACTCATGCTCACTGATTTGCCTTACTGAGTCTGTGCATACATCCATATTAGTCTTTCAGGTTTGTCATATTTATTTCTGAATCCATCATCCTTAGGACAAGATTGGCTGGCGTCCTGATGCCTCACATCTTCTGGTATACACCACTGATGCCGTAACTCACCTTGCTCTGGATGGACGTGTAGCTGGAATTGTTCAGCCCAATGATGGACAATGTCACCTTGACAGTGACAATGTTTACAACAAATCCACTGTGCTGGTAAAGGCAAACATGGAAGCTAATAACTAATTTACTGTAGTTTAAGAAACTGTTTGGAGCTTTGTGACAGAACCTGCTCCCATTAAAAAAAAAATTGCTTCCTATGTGTTTAAGGACTATCCTTCCTTTGGACTCATGATGGACAAAATGTCTGAAAACAACATCAATTTAATTTTTGCTGTGACCAACAATGTGTTGCCACTTTACAAGGTAAACAAACTGCTATGCTTGAGAAAAAATGTAGATTTGTTTCAGTATTGTATTAAAAAAAGGTCATCATCTCGTTTTCATGTCTGTCTCCCCAGGAGTTCAGTCAACTCATTCCTGGAACAACTGTGGGAGAGCTCTCCAGGGACTCAGGAAATGTAATTCAGCTCATTGAGGAGGCTTACGCGGTAAGATCTCCTGAAATTAGGAAAATATGTAGAACCAGCACATTAAGTTATTAATATTATTCATTCCATCTCTAAAAAATGTATGACACTATATTATCTGATAAATGAATTTATGTTTATCAGAAAATCCGCTCAAAAGTGGAGCTAGAGCTCATTGATGTCCCAGAAGAGTTAAATCTCTCCTTCAACGCCACTTGCCTGAATGGAGAGGTCTTCCTTGGACTCAAGTCCTGCTCTGGCCTTGGTGTTGGTGACACAGTACGTATGAGTTAATCAGTTTAGATGCATGTTGTATCTACATATACAGATTTCAACAGAGACTTTTTCTCCTCTGCAGGTGTCATTCAGTGTGGAGGCCCAGTTGCGAGGCTGCCCGAAAGAAAAGAGTCGCACTTTTACTATCAAACCTCGAGGCTTTCAGGAGTCCCTGGAGGTCACAGTGGATTTTGCGTGTGGCTGTGACTGTGAAGCAATGGCCGAAGGCAACAGCTCGCTCTGTAGCAACGGCAACGGGACGTACGAGTGCGGCCTGTGTCAGTGTCACCCAGGTCGTCTCGGCCCACGATGTGAATGTTCAACGGAAGGCTACAGTCCATCTGATGATGCCAACTGCACCCCAAAGCCAGACAGTCCGATCTGCAGCGGGAGGGGCGACTGTCTGTGCGGCCAGTGCTCCTGCCATGCAAATGAGTTTGGTCAGGTGTGGGGTAAATACTGTGAATGTGACGACTTCAACTGCCTGCGCTTCAAAGGGGCACTGTGTTCCAGTAAGTAGATATCTCATATCAAATCTCTGTGGTTTTGTCAACAACAAGGTGAGATTTTTCTAAAAACACCAATATGGGATTTTGCTAAAAACCAAACGAGGAAATGTTGATTGGATGTTACAGTAATAGGATACATGAAAAGATGCTTCTGTTGCAAGGGATTGACATTAGTCACTGTACAACACAGGCTACTTCCATAATGTTGGACATAGGATCCAGCCTTTTTTGGTGCTAGACGTAAGCACTAATTAAACCGGTTTACCTCAATTAAATCAGTTTGTGGCAGAAATTTCCCCTGTGCATATAATACCAAACGTGTTGGTATGGTTAGCTATCATTTAAGAAAAAAGACAACACTTTTCTCTATTCTATTTATTGGATATTTACATTAATTTGGTTGAAGCCACTCTTCTACTTTTTGTCACTGTTAGCAGGAAAAGAGAAGTTGCCCTTCCTTTCCTTTTCCTGCGCTGAGACCTCTTCTGACTCTACAGGAACATTCTTTGATTGTTTCCAGCCACTCTCAGCCTGTAAATACAACCAAATCTGTTTACATAGCGTTCTGATCCTAAGCTGAGCAACGAATCCAATTCAAAAGCCTTTTTTTGAAACTAATGTGCAGTTATCATTGCCTTTCCCCGAAAGGACAAGTTAATAATTGCATTGTTTAGTTGCTGAGCATAAACAGCAGTGTTCACAAATAGCCAATCCTCTGTCAGGCCCATAAACGTCTGAGTTTGACTGGCGTTCTTACCTCTCATAGTATTGCAGCATGGTGTGCTATCACTCCCTTTTACAAGTCTGCACAACTTTGTGCAGTTACTAAATCAGGGTGATTAAACTTTAATAGGCTTTGTCATTGGGTAATTTAATGTAACAGCAGTTTGGGCTGTGATCGTAAGGAGGACAGCTGAGCAATAGCAGCATAATGTACCTTTATCGTTATCAATTTAAATATGCTATTCAGTTGCAGCAGTATGGAGAGCACGGAACTCTGCATTTTATGAGACTTTGATATATTAAAGCCTCTGTGGTTTAACAGATACATGTTCTGTATAGTTACACATAATGGACTTTTGTTTTTGCTGAACATGAAGTGAAACTGCAACATAAAGGAGACAGCTGTAATTTGACACAAAAGTCCAAAGTGGTATTTACATACTGATCACAGCCCAGTAGTCCTGTACTGTAAGTTCCAGATTATACATTAAAAACTAAACTAAACCTACTCTCTGGACCCCTTGTGTGTGAACCGCAGAGAGGTTAGAGGGTCATGCCTGTGTTGGCAAGCTAAAACAAATCCACGAACATGACATATTTATGTCAACAAGGAAACGCTAGAGTCTTTCTCAAGGGATGGTCTTTATCTGAGAGACAGGTATTAAAGCAATCAGTTATGACAGCCAGGGTTTGGTCATCCCACATGCCCACCCACAAGCCCATGCACAGAAAGCCATAACTGATGCAGACCGCTAAGCTGTTGTGTCTCGGTAGAGTTGTGGCGTTATTGTCTTTAAAGAACAAGCATCCCTCGGCCCCAGCTCAATTGGTGCTACCGTGACCCAGGGCTCCAAAAGAGATCCATCTCGGTGATATTCCCTGTGGCTGAGTATTTGTTCCTCTGCTGAGGGAGTGGGGGACTGGTGAAGAGTGTGGGAGCAAGAGTCAGCAAGCACAGCCCCAGGGCCCATAAATATGAGGGAAGAGAGAACAGGAAAGTTTGCATTCCTCTGCTGGTAATTCGCCAAATGTCTTTTCACTCCAGTTTGTGTCTAACCCTAACTGCACCAGATTCTTCTCTCTGCATCTTTTCTTCCAACAGAGTTACATTATGTTTACCGGATCTGTCTTTATCTCCCCTTTTCTGTCCTTTTTATCATAGCAAATATGCTAACCTTTTCTTAAGCCCAAGCATGTGATTAATGAGCATGGATTACTCTGCAGTCCCACGCAAAGAGAGTAGAATGATTTAAACCTAAAAAACTCCCTTACTGTACTAAGCCTACCCTAATGTGTGGTAACAACAAAAACACACCAATTCTTACTTGTCACATTGTCAAGTTTAAGTACTTTAAAATGCAAAAAAATAAACTTTGCTAAACAGTACAGTGGTTTTACACTTGCCTGTCATTGCTGATTATGTGAAGTTGTTCAGGATTAACCAGTAATCCCTTTTCAAGTGACTACCTCCGAGCCCATCATATCTTAAAACACACCAAGAAGAGAAGCAGCCGTTGCTAAGTGGACAAGAGGGAATTGTTACCTTAAGTTTACAACAGCAGATGAATAATTTTAGACCCTTGGACCCTCTGTGTCAGTTCATTACCAGTCACTCCCCCAGTCTGATCCAGCTGGGCTCTGACTCATTCTCTTTGTGCTTAGTCATCCAGTGCCAAGTCCTGTTTGGTTTCCTGCTAAGATCGGTGTCATCTCTGGGGCTCTGCTTTTGTTTCTAAGGTAGCACAATGTGCTGACGTGGGGTGTCTGTGTAATCCAGGGATAAAAACGTGCCTCCAGATTCTGTCAGCCAATGGCTGTGTCACTGTAGCACAGTTCTTACAATGACCCAGCTTATATTGTTTTCTCCTCTTCAGTAAAACTTGTGAGGAAGCGTTTGTGTGCGTTTGTCGATAAGGAGTGGGGGGATCATTAGTGCCGACTTTTACAATATAGCACTTCCTGTCTTTGTCAGAATGGGGATGACTCAGAGATACCATGTCAAGCTGAGCAAGAGAAGGTTTAAACACAATTAGTCATATAAATACAAACAGTGCTGCACATGAAGCTTACCCCCAATTATTTAAGTAAGTCAAAAATCCCTTTTCATTACCTCCCTACAAAAAATCTAAATCAATTAAGCAACCTTCACATGGCGAAATATAGATAGATAAGTACATCATTATAAATAAGTCACAAATGACACTTAATGCTAGTAATAACATGGTTGCAGAATCTATCAGTGTATCCACAGGCACACTTGCCCAAGCATGCAACATGCTTCAAAACACCACAGGTTAAAAGGCCACACACAATTACACACACAATAACACACACACACCCACACACATTTTGCAATTTGTATTTTGCAGTATCATTTCCCTTGCCCCTCCTATGTGATTGAGAAATAGATTTGAAACAAAATGGATTTTGATGTAATGTTTGAATTTAACATATTTGATTTGATTCTTAAATCGTATTTCTTTTGAAGGACTCTGATGGCATTAACCTGCTCATCCTGTTTTTTGTTTTTGATTTTTTGTTTTTTCAGATCATGGGAAGTGTAGTTGCGGGTTCTGCCAGTGTGATTCTGGCTGGGACGGAGACAACTGTAACTGCACCAAACGCACTGACACCTGCATGTCCAGCAATGGCATGGTGTGCAGCACTCGGGGGAACTGCGAGTGTGGGGTCTGTCAGTGCACTCAGCCTGGTGCCTACGGAGCGACCTGTGAGAAATGCCCCACCTGTCCCGATTCCTGCACCATAAAGAAGTATGTTCCTGACCTTGTGTTTCAACTGACAGAAGAGAGGATACATGGAAAAAATGACAGAAAAGTTATTTTTGAATGAACTTAAGCACAATTACACAATTAGCAAATGATGGTTACATTTCAAATTTCTACGTGCTGCAACATACGTGTTTTAGACAGAACCAACCTAACGGAAAACCTTAGCGGTTGTAGGGGCTAAAATAAGTTTGTTCTGAGGTTGTCAGCACAGGAAACTCTTTAGGTTTGAGTTTCCTGTGAGCAAGAAGAGCTCAGATAATTAAATGCAGTCTACCATCATGGGCCATTGTGACACTTCCTGTATTCAAAGTTATAATACTTCATGTTGTGTAAATGGTAAGATGTTGGCTTTGTAGTAACACTAAAGTAACTGGAGACAAAATCAAAAAACTAAAAGATCCCTCAGGAACAATGACCATCTATGGATAATCTAATGGAAATTGGACTTTAAAAGTATAGTACCTTCTCATGGACTAAGTAGTTGGTCAATAAATTGTTTGATTTGAGGATGGCTAAAGATCAAGAGGTCATCAAAGTGTTACCAATATATCTAAATCTGTATTATTCTTGGCCCTGTTGCTAGAAGAAAATACATCTTAACCAAAGAGGAGGATGGCAACTCAGTTGGCTGGTTGCATTCTATGTAGTGATATTCCCTCCTTCCATAATGATAACAAAATACCCCCACACTAGTTTAGAAGAAACTCGGCTGTGTTTCTTTAGACTTCAGATAAAGGTCAACATTTGCTCGAAGCAACAGAGAGTCATCAAATATTAACACTTACCAGATAAAGCTTGATCTTGAAGTACCCTCTTAAATTAAACCCTGCACTGATACCAAATACTAAACGCACTGTGAAATCTAAAAGGTACAATATGCGACTCTGCTTGCAGGGCGTGTGTTGAGTGTCAGCACTTCAAAAGAGGACAGTACATCAAAGACAACAGCTGCAGCAGAATCTGCAAAGATGAAATTACTGTCGTAGAAGCATTGGGTAAGAACTCCATCTTTAGTCTCCTCACTACATAATATGATATGAATGTTCTTACTGTTGTTTTCCTGCAGCCTGTAATGTAAGCATAATGATCTGGAAAGTACTCAGGGCCTTTATGCTTACATGATCTGAGAATATTTGACTACAAGTAAACATGTGCTTAAATAAAAATGTGTTTTATATTTAAATCAATTTGCATTACTCATTTCTTCTTTAACTTCTACTGATCACCTTTCTTCTTCAGGTGATAAGAAGAATGCAGTCAATTGCTCCTACAAAGATGAAAATGACTGCGTGGAGCACTTCCAGTATTATGAAGATGAGAGTGGCAAATCCCACCTGTATGTGATAAAAGAGCCAGGTACTGTAAGAGTTCATATGCATGTATGAGACTGGAACACTCAAATTGCGAGAAAACTTAGCATTGTAATTAAGGGACATTATTGGGGGGTGGGGGGTCACTGTCTGCATCTAGTTATGAGTTATTTTCTAAAGAACACATCAGCTAGTAGACCACGGCTACACTGAACCACAGAACCCCAGATATGTAGTAATGACTGGTAGTGTAATGGAGTTAATGACTCAGGACTGCAGTGGAGGCTTATTTCATATCTTCATGAGTGTGCCTCACTACTGAACAAACTTAAACAAAATCCAGTTTGAAAAAGAGGCCTTGTCTTTCTGTTCCTCCTTTGTCTTTACCTTCAGAGTGTCCTGAGGGTGCAGACATCTTGGTGGTTCTCTTGGCGGTGGCTGGAGCCATCCTGTTACTTGGCCTTGTTGGCCTGTTAATATGGAAGCTTCTAGTCACCATTCATGACCGTAGAGAGTATGCCAGGTTTGAGGAGGAAAGATCCAAGGCCAAATGGGATACGGTAAGAATTAATTAGGGTTAAAATACCTTCTGCATGCACTAACCAATCCTCCTTGAGAAATCAATGTAGTCGTGCAAACTCAGCATCAGACTGGCTGCCTTCTACAGGAGAAAGTCTAAAGTGTACTTCAAAAAGTTGCATGTCATGGTGGAAATGAATTAAACAACAATACTCGTGTTTTCACTATACAGGCGAACAATCCTTTGTATAAAGGAGCAACATCCACCTTCACCAATGTAGCATACAGAGGCAACTAACATCTAAAAGCAATGAAAACAACTCAGGGTTCAACGACGAAGATGGAATGTAGCAGCAGAGAGATGGATGGGAGGAAGATCCTTTACACTGTCATGTATCCAGCTGCTGTAGCTGATAAGTACTTATCGCTGTCAACAACATGATGTAATAGTTGTACATATTGTAAAAAATAACTGAGACTCTTTATGTAAGGCTTCCTGTTTTACTAAAGTATAGGGCATGTCATAGCTTTCATATAAGATAGATAACATGAAAAACACTGTACACTGTCAGTTTACAGCAAGGGGAACTGCTGATGAAAGGCCTTTGAGGTCTTTGTGGGAGAATCTAAAACCATTGCAATATTTGAAATTGGAATCACCATGACCTAGCAGAAATAAGTCTGTGTCTTTCAGAGTATAGTTGTTTCCTTTTTACTTAACTGAAAAGGGCAATTTCAAACCAGAGCAAAGTGTGTCAGAGTGGAAACAACAGTATTTGTATTATTATTTGGGAAAATTGTAGGTGTTTTTGTGTACATGACATTTTTTTTTTATCTATAACAATCTTTTTTTTAGTCATGATTTTAAAAATAAAGCTGCATTGTGTGGGTCTACTGTTGGATTTGAAAAGGAGTGAAACCCCTGTACGACAGCCTCTAGGCTGATTTGGTTTACAGTGATGACTGTGGTTGTATATTGTTTTTGAAATGCACATGTTCCATTTCTTTTTGCATCATCACCTGTTTTTAAGGTTTGCTCGGCTTTTTTGTTCATTTGATTTTAAAAGTTGGTTGACCATGTTGTGTCCTGCTCTTGTTTTATTGTGAGTCTTTGATATTATTTGTTTTCTACTGATGCACATTGTGTTACACTGAAACCACTTCTGTATATGAGCAAACTATAGTATTGACTTATATGTCTGGTAATGTTATGACCAAAACAAAACGTGTTGCTCTTTTCAAACCACTAGGAGAAGAATAGATGACAATGTGATGTGTCTTTTTCCATACAACTCTGAACCTCTTTAACTTTATGGCCTGAAACTCATTCCATTTATCTCTTTTCAAAAAAGGATGCCTTAGGTTTCACTCCTGTTTGATAAATCATTTATTACACAACAGCAACTTTTCTTAAAAAGAAAAGGTTGTTCACGTTTTTTCTTTATTCACTCTGTGGCATTTATAGACTTCACTCTTCTGAATTTACATCATATTTGTTATCACTGTGTGATTTCAGTGAGAAGCGGCATGTTTCATTCCATCTTGTAGCTTCATTAGGACAAACAGTGAGCTATTACACAAACGTTTTAGGTATCATAAACAAAGCACAGAGAAATACAACTCACAAAACAATTTCCTTTCCTATTTCCAGCTTTTTCCTGTCTGCTATAATTGATTAAATGTATCATCAGCCATATCATGTCACAGTTTATTTCCTGTCGCATGCACCATGTGGTCGAGATTAAGCTTTCTCTCCGTCTCTTCTTGTGCACTTCTTTCTGTACAATCAGATATAAATTGTTGTCACTTAACTTTGCACTTCCCCTCACTCCACAACATTTTTTTCTTTTACCACATCCTGATATACCAGTGTGTGTTGTATCAAGTTGTGTGTGTTGGTACTTAAGTTCAAGATGGTAATAAAAATGTACATTCAGCACTGTTGTTTCGGTTAAATTCTCTAACGCCCTTTCATAGCCACCTTTAAGTAACACACACAAGAGTGACACTTATATACTGGTACTGCTAATCGTTCATGTTTGACTATTGGTGTTTATTTTTCTCTTGTGCAGAACATCCACTTATTTCTGTTCGTTTTCCTCCACTGTAGACAAATATGACATGCTATGATGCTGACCTTAAAAATTCACTCTCAGCGCTTACACAGCTGTGTCTGCCCAATTATTAATCTGTTCATCTCTAACTAAATAGCTGTTCCACTAAAGTGACTAGAGGGGAATCTGTGCATTTCAGTGAGGGAACTGGTGGTCAGATCAGTTTTGATTTAATAATTGACTTTTTGTGGTGAAAACTGTTGACTGGTGAAATATTTTCACTGGTTGTCCTGAATGTTTTAGTCCAGACATTCTCTTCATACATGGGGGTCAGACTAACATCAGGTACTCTTGGGATATGTCTCCCTCTAGTGTATAAACACTGCTAATAAATGCTGCACACATAGATGGAGCCTAAACGTTTTTTTTTGGCAGATCATAATGTTGTCAGTCCTGCTATAGTGTGATTTATAAATATAGATTATTGACCATTTGAGGACGGGGATTTTTGGGGGATATCGTTCACTTGTCACTAATTCCGCACACAACATTTTATTCCAAATTGTAGACTGCAAAAAGTAGTCTGTTCTTCGTCTAATGAAAGGGACTAGTTCATTGTAGAACACTTTCCCTTCTCGAAGAAGCTACATGTAAATGTCCAAAAGAAAATTAAGAAGAAAATGCAAACTAAAACCTTAAACTGTAAATGTTGAATAAAACATGCCTTGGGATGTTGGTAGTAAGTGGGCCTAAGTGTGAAATGTCCACTACCATTAACTACCAAAGAACATCAACTATATATTAATCCCTTCCAACTCCTAAGTATGTTGCATTAATAATTAATTAATTACAGTCTATGGTCGCAACCAAATATGATTGTAGCACTGACGGTCTAAATTACCATATGCCCTATTCTCATTGAACGCAGCATAGTTCGACGTGTTTCCGTTACGTCAGATCGAAGATGGCGGCGCCCCATGCCGCAGCCGGCGTTGATGGAGGCTGCAGTGAAACAGAGCTTATTCCATCAGATTCAGACCCCAGGGATGTCAAGAGACCCCAGTTTGGGACTCGTTTCCTCACGGACCCGCGTCAGGTCTTTCAGCACAACGCATGGTTTGTAGGCTAACTGATATCAAACAGGACACATAGCTGTTTGTGTTGGCTACTCAGTCAACTCAGTCTGTGGTCAGAAGACTGTAAATATTAGAACCAGTATATAAGTGCCAAAACAATTTGTGTCTAATCGTCGTTTAGCCGTGTCTTTTCAACTATTAGGCCCACCTGTAACTTTAGTTATGACAGACCTATTTCGCTACCCGACGACACATTGTCGGTGTCACCTGGCGAGTCTGTGTCAATTCAGCAGTCGTTCTGTTGTTATCTTTCTTTAATGTGAACTACTTTATTGGAAATCTAAGACTTCATGAACTATTCAAACAATGATGTTATAGGATAAATTATGGATATTAGCCAACAGTCCCAAAGCTTATTTAACAGTGTTAATAATTACACGTACATTTATGGTGAAACTCTCTGTTATAGGCTACCTTGAGCTGCCAAGCATGGTTCTTTTATTGTATTTTTATTTTTTTGGTCCTGAAAATCCAGTGTTGCATTATGGGTATCTCACAGTAGTACAAGATCTTAAGCTGTGGGTAAATTGGTGAGATGGCAGAGAGTACAACAAAACTACAAAAGTCGAGTTTATAGTTGTATTGATAAAGACAAGTGACAAGTGACTTCGCCAGGTGAGCAAATGACAGCAAAAACAGGTCTGTCACAACTACAGGTACAGTTAATAGTTGAAAAGACACTGCACTGCACTTTTGGAACCCCATAAATATCCCCTGGCTGGGTGAGACATTATAATGTATTTGCTAAAAGCCTATTAATTGGATGTTTGTTAATTTATTGTCGCTAACCATTAGAGAAGGTCAAATATATTTGTGGGATATGTCATCACCTGATACTGTTTATTTTCATGCAGTATTTTTCAGGCCAGATAAAGGGAACTATATAACACAGCCTTCAGTCATAAAGTATCGTTAAGTTGTTTTAATAACTATCACCTCAATAAATAAATACTAAACAATCATATTCTCTATTGATAATTTGTATCTTAAAGAACAATAACCTAGCCTGTACGTTGTTAAGACATTCTATGACAATGTGGGATAAGGTGCTTAAGAGATTGTTATTAAGATGTTCCAGGATGCAGGCATCAATCACTAGATTAGTGAGGTTGCTATTTGAAAAGAGATCTTTTGATCAGCTGATCAGTTAGATAGTTCGTGCACACTGTCATTTCATTTCAAGTATCGCCATCCAGTTGAATCTGGAGAGTATCTTAGGACTGTGAAGTGTTTCTGTGCTGTTGTGAATTACATTTCCTCTCCCAGACTGGATGATATTTTTCTGATTTCAACAGGGATAATGTAGAGTGGACTGAGGAGCAAGAGGCATCTGCGAAGAAGAAAGTCTTAGAAAACAATCAGCCCCTACCTTCAGAGAAACAAGGTTGTATTGCAAGACTCACTGCTCACATACATAAATGTTCCAGTCTGACTTTATTCATGGATCAGAACCAGAACCTCTTCTAACCAGGAGTACAGCACTGCCCACTGTTGTGAAGGCATTCATTTGTGTTTCATTTGAATGTTAAAGGATAATTTTTTGAAAAATGATCGTGAAAAGTGAACATGTCATCACTGAAGAATGTGTATTTACACTTTGGCTTAGGCTCATAAACTCATGGCTTTATTTATCTCTGACATCTGTAGCTGATAAATAGCTCTAGGCACTCCACTGAAACTGACCATAATCTTTCGCATAGTAATTATTTAAGCTTTATTTAGCAGTTGTCGTATTGATTTGTAATTCACGAAAGATTAACTAGATTATGTATCTGGCCTGACTGTCTTACCTTATTTTACAGAGGAATACGACAACCGGGCAAATGAGTACTGGAATGATTTTTACACAATCCATGAGAATCGTTTCTTCAAAGACCGTCACTGGCTCTTCACAGAGTTCCCAGAGTTGGCCCCACAGTGTAGCCTTAGCCATGAGTCCAATCCAGTGGACTCTTGTACAGGAGATGGACAGCAGGATGCTCTCGGTGTCGAACCAACAAGGGGATTGGCAGCTTTGTCCCTCGCTGATGGGGACCTCCCCGGCTCCTCTGCCACATATCGCATTCTGGAGGTGAGGGAATCATTGAAAGCAAGTTGGTCCAACTTTATCCAAACAATAAAAGACAGGAAAATCTTTGCTGGAATATTTACATCTGTCAAGGATGTTTTTTTAGTTCTGTTGTGTATCCATTTGCCAGCTTTCTTTTTTGTTTAGAATTTATTTTTAAATTTGTATTTCTTACAAATAAAGCATTTCTAAAGATTTTCTTAAAAAAGACCTGTCATTTTCAAGTATTTTGATGCTTATCAAGTTCCAGATAGATATAAAGCCTTTCTAGTAGAGAAGTGGTAGGTTCCACTAAAAACAGCATCATCATATTTTCAGCCATTTTTACTCATGAAGTCAATCACCTTTTTTCAAACCATGTCATGTTTTTCCATTTAACTGTTCGTGCATTTCTCCTCCGATTTTTTTTTATTGCTACATTTGCTGCTGTATGTTCTGCAAACGGAGTAAACAAACTGAATGCTACATGAATGTATGTTTATTGGACAGGTTGGATGCGGAGTAGGAAACACAGTCTTTCCAATTCTGAAAACCAACAAGTGAGTGCAGTTGAGTTTTGAGTTGAGTCATGTTTCAGAACTCTCTGCTGCTGTGATGTGATGACGCATTAAAAGGTTTAACTGCAGCTTTTGTTTTTGCAGTGACGCGGGACTATTTGTATACTGCTGTGATTTTTCCAGCACTGCGGTGGAGTTAGTCAAGGTGAGATGATGGGATTAATGATTGGGTGATGTGTTGATTGAAGTATTTATCTCTAGGGTTGCTTGCTAACTGATGATATAACAGTGCCTTCTCGTTATCAGACTAATCCAGAGTACGATCCTGGGCGCTGCTTCGCCTTTGTTCATGACTTGAGTGATGTGGAAGCTAATTACCCAGTACCCGATGGAACCCTTGATGTTATTGTGCTAATCTTTGTGTTGTCAGCTTTGCATCCCAGCAAGTAAGAGCTTCTCCTCTCTTGGGTTTTCACTTAGTGTGAAGTCATGGAAAATTGTCTTAAAGTTTCATTCTGTTCCAGGATGCAGGCATCAATCACTAGATTAGTGAGGTTGCTGAAGCCTGGGGGAGTGATGCTGCTCCGGGACTACGGACGCTATGATATGGCACAGCTGCGCTTCAAGAAAGGTCTGTAAGACTGAAGTCAAGTGAGGTTCCAGTTTGAAAAGCTATTCAGAAAGGGCCATGTTCCATGGTCTCTGGTAGCAACATTTTAGAATTGAATGTTGCATCAAGCTTCACTTAGGCATCTTTCTGAGTTGGTGCATTTAAAATGACAGTGTGCTATAAAGTAATAGTTTGAACAAGATAATGGACAACACTTGGGGTGCACAGTAACTGTAGAACCAGCTGCACAAGATGTCAGACTCACTACTTGTCAATGAACTCTGCAAATCAAAAATGGCTCTGCGTTAATGATTACATTTTAAACATCTGCAGTGTATTGTAGAATAAAAGGTGTGCTGTCTTCTTTTATGGTAGGAAGATGTCTTTCAGAAAACTTCTATGTCCGTGGTGATGGCACAAGAGTATATTTCTTTACTCAAGGTAAAATCAACAACTTCTCCTGAAATATTTATTTGCATTATTCTGCAGAAAATGTTCTTTATTTTTATTTCTATATCTATACACATAATAATGTATCTTATTTTCTCATTTTAGATGAGCTCCATGAAATGTTCACTGAGGCAGGACTTGAGAAAGTGCAGAACTTGGTTGACAGACGGCTACAAGTGAATCGAGGTAAACAGCTTACCATGTATAGAGTGTGGATCCAGTGCAAGTACCGCAAGACTCAGCCACCTGAGACGCAGGGCGGTGATAGAGAAGAAACCCTGCCTGCTTCGAACTTCAATCACAACTGAAACTTTGAGCTCAAATCAAGACGCTGCTGGACTCTCTTAACAAGGATGTATGGAAATGAAATGCTCTATTGTACTTGAGATAAAGGGAATGCCACAAGATAGTTCTGCCATAAAGGCTCTTAACTTCATCGGCTGTCATGTTCATGGACTTGTGTTAATGCTTCTGTCTCTGACGGTGCTTCAATTCTGCAAGAAATACTATATCTATTTTTTGCTGATGAGTTCAGTAATCAGAGAGAGGGCTTGTTACCCCAAACAATGTTTATACAATGCCAAATGCTGTTTTTCACGAGCTGATGTTTTAAAATCAACTGCATGATTTTAGAGATAAAACTTTACAACCTTTTTTACATGTCGACTGTAAATCTTTTATTTTCAACTGTCATTCAACACTGATCAAAAGTGTTTTGTTTAAGAATAGAATCACATTCTTCATGATATTGGTCCCTTCATTGCTTTCCACTGTAGTTTCTTGAATATTAGACACCTATTCATTCTTTAATGGCTACTTAATGAATAAAATAATGACTTTTTTTAACAATATATAAATATAGTGTGTTTGTATGAACAAAAGAAAATAGCAACTTTCTGACAAGTGATCATTGTGGTGGTTGTGTGGGTGGGCTTAGATAAATTGTATTGTGTACGAGGGATCTGCCATTGGGGCAGGCGTGGACTGAACGAAGGTGAAAATACTTGAACAATCTCACGAGAAAATATGAGATTTTACTGATTATTGTTTACATTGCAAAAACATGAGATTCGAACCGAATCGATCCGGATTCAGGTGAAACGCCTGTAACAGCACAACTTCCGAAACAGATTGGTTTCTCCCCTGCGGCGAGGAAGGAGATCGGAGCTGAACTTCGTGTTGATTGAGCTGAAAGCCAGGACCCGAAATTCATCTCACCGCCGGGGGAGAAAAGAGGGGTAACTCACTCACGCTAGCCGAAAGACTTTAAATACAACTGGTTAGAAACAGAGATTCTCGAGGCTCGCTGTGGTATGGAATAAGATAACATTTCCCGTCATGGTACGCAGTTTGGTCCTTGGAGAGAAAGATGTGATGGGGATCCCCGCCTAGGCAGTACAGCAAGGCGGGTTTGGGATACCCGGAGTTGTCGAGGCCTCCCAGGGAATCCTCCGTCGTCTACCTTGAGCTACACCGCGCACTCCCGTGTCTTGATCGTTAACAATCAGCACGCGAGGGACGCGGCGGTTGATGCGGCCTACCCTGGGAGGGTCTGCTGAGCATCGGGGAAACAACGGGGACGGTTTCTGGGATAATAACAGGTGCGCTGGAGGACCGAGAACACGTTGAATTGCAGTAAGTATCTTGTTAGGATGTCGATAATAAGATGTATCGGGGCACATCTCTTGTAACAGTCATTCTAGGCGTCGTGGCATGAGCACCTGACAACAGAGAAGCGAGAAGATGCTTCTTTTTGACAGACGAGTTAGCGTTAGCATGTAGGCTACCTAACGCAGCTATCATAGGTGTATTTGTAAAATAATGGTTCATTACAGATGGCAGCTGTGATGTTTTTTCCCGAGTCTAATGAGGCATATTTGATTGGGACGATACTGACAACAATTTGCCTCTGTCGGTACGTTACTTTACAAAATCAAATCTAATGTTGCAAGCTAACCTTAACCGCTAGCTCTTAGGTTGTAGTGCTATGTGATGCCAACATTGATATGATTGTTAGCTAATTTATCCAAAATTGTCTGTCTTTCTCGCTGACCATTCACTGATGATGTTTCAAGAGCCTTATATTATTGTCTGAACAAGAAAATCCTAGCAAGAGTCCAGTAACTCAAGAATAAGTACTTGTATTTATCTTTTAATGGTCACGAATGCTGCAGGTAACCCTTTTCATTGTATGTATGTCAGTTAAATAGATATTAGACAGACGTAGCAGTCATTACTGGGCGTGTAACTTAAACGTTAACCTTTGAACAGGTTGGTAAGCTGGGCACTTATTGTCTTCTGTGGCCCTTTTCCTTGGTGTGAGAATACTTGGCAGTTCCTCCATTAGTGACCTTTCACAACTCCACCCCATGCAGCTTAGGCCTATAATGCCAGGGAGTTATCACATGATGCTATAATGTTTTGACAATGACTCCACACATCTCGCCAACATCTTCAATGCATTAACAATATACCTTATTGACTATGTGTTTGGTCAGGTTTGCACTTTGGTGCTTTGAGTATTTCCCTTGGTGCTCAAGCCAAACACACATGATAGTGGAAAACCGTATTGTCAGGCTTATTGATGACTCAGAACAGGAATTTTCCACATCCATATAGCTAAAAACAGCAATGACTCATCACCACCAATGCCTTTTGAAATAGTGATCTGTCACTCCCACTTAAATATACCAGACCCTGCAAAGTCTTTCTTAATCTGTGCTCTTGTGTCTGCAGCCATGATGGAAGAACTGCATAGCCTGGACCCCCGACGGCAAGAGCTGTTGGAAGCTCGATTCACTGGGGTCGGCGTAGCTAAGGTTTGTGTTACAACTGATCTCCCTGAGGTGGAGCATCTCCTGTGAAAGTGCTTATAATCCCAGATTTTCTTGATTACACAATTTTTGTGAATCTCCTTTCTTTGTTTCATTCTGCTTCACTATCCGTGTGCTGTTTGGCCTGGGGAGGCTTGGCCCCACTCCTTTTCTTTGTCTGTCTCTGGAGAAGGTTGAGCTGTGTCTGTGTTTTTTGGCTGGAGTGATATGGCATGTCTCCCTGGCTGTTGCTGAAGTGCCTGTATATGCAAGTGGCAATGTGTGCCAAAAAGGCCACAGACGGTACAAGGGTGGCAGTGGGGAGGAAGACTGAAGGCAGAGGAGGAATGCAGAAATAGTTCTTGACCAGGTGTGAGTGGGAGCAGCATTAAGCCCTCCAGCCTCTTGCTTGAAACATGGATGGAGCTGTCTTTGTGGAAGGTGATCTTGGAACAGTTAGGGAGCGAGAGTCAGCGCCAGGAGTGGGCCCTGTGCCAGCCATAGGCAGAGCAGAGCCCAGAGCATGGCATGGCTGCTGCCGCAGAGAAAATGGCGGCCCTCGCTAAGGCATTATTCCAAAGCAACCCTGTATGACAAGAGATTAAATGTATGTTGGGGGAAACGATAGAGATGTGTCTAAACAATAACTATGGAAAAAAAACATTGGTTGGTGGTCTTAAAGCCCTTCACTGAAATGTCACATGGAAGCTTAGAGTTTTTTCTTGACCTTGAAAAGCCCTGTGGCACTGATGCTCTCTCTGTGGTGTCACTTAGATGATATAAAAGAAAGGAAAGTTGTAAGCTTATCGAGCAAAGAGCTAGGCCACCTTTTGCTTATGGAACAGAGTACATTGGAACAATGCTGAAAAGTGCATTTCCTTTTGAACATGTCTGATCAAACGACCAAGTTATCTCAAGGAGGCCAGGATGTGTGCGAGAAAACAAACAACCATTCTTGGATCAAGCAAGGCATCTTAGCTTTTTTTTTACAGGCCTCCTCCAGAGAGAGAAAAAATAGTTAGGACCACGGTGAACAGGAGTAAAATGGATGACATTATCTAAAGGTGACAGAGAGAGGGAGGAATACATCCCCAGCAGCATGCCAAATGTTCAGCCATTTTAGGAGGGTTCAGCGAGGGAGCTCTAGTGTGCTCTGAATGACTAAGTATCTCTCCCTGATTGGACAGTGCCTGCTGAATTCTGATGTGATTCATTTGACTGACAGGCATCACCTAGGGAACCGGTATTAGGACTGATATAGGTGTAGATCCAGGGGGATGTAAATGATGACGGTATTAAGAGGAACCTCTGCGTCCTTTCTTTTAGTTTCCTGCTCTGTTTCTGCTCCCTCTCAAAGGTGCATCCATACACAACATGGACTCATTTCAAAGATACAGTTTCACATTCGTATCTCTTGGCTCTGTTCTTTTAATGCATCTGTGTGTTTAATGGCTCCTTGTGCTTTATTTTTTGTATGTATTTGTCCTCATTTTAACAGGGCTCGGGTCAGAACCAAAATGAGTCATCCAATCAGAGTCTATGCAGTGTCGGCTCACTCAGTGACAAAGAGCTAGAGGTTTGTCTCTGTCACTTATTAACGTGTTTTCTTCATGCAGCCTGGTTATATGTGCGGTTGATTCAAACCCTTTTTATTTTTTTGCAACAGACTCCCGAGAAAAAGGCAAATGACCAGAGAGTGAGAAAACGAAAAGCAGACCATTTTGACAGCAGCCAAGGTAGGACCGACCACCTGCTGTGATCCTCTTTACATATCTCGCACATCAGCCTCTCTTAACTCCCCTTTCTCTCCTTTAGGCAAAGCAGGAGCAAGGGGACATAAAATTAGTGATTATTTTGAGGTGAGTGGCAGACAATTGTTTTTATTCTTTGAACTGACGTGTGTCCAGCAAAGCTCGAAGTCCTTTAAAAGTGCTCCGGTCCCTTTTCATTCTTACTTTCTAACCCCCTTTTTCAGCCATCTCAGCCTTGGTGTTAAAAACGGCTTTCTTCTTCTTCTTCTTCTCTCTTTATTTGTCTGTCAGTTTGCGGGCGGTAGTGGTCCTGGTACCAGTCCTGCCAGGGGAATCCCACCAGTGGTCCGCTCTTCCCCACAACACTCGCTCTCCAACCCTCCTGTCACGGTGAGCATGTTTGCTCTATGCTCGCTCTCGTGCTTTTTGAATTCCTGACGCTCTTTCCTGCCATGCTTGTTATTAACACGTTAAATCCAGTTGTTTACAGGTTTGAATATTGAAGTCAAATTCCTTGTGTGAGAGAGCAGACGAGGCCAATAAAGATTCTGATTCTGATGTTTAGACATAAATTGTCAATTTTTGGCAATTTAGTTTAAGACCATTAAAAGCAACATGTTGAGAATTTAACTTAGCTTCTTGTATACTTCTCACAGTGAGTGTCTTCAGTTTTTTGGTCATCATTTTCATGATATTGATGTTTTGGTCTCATGCGTTATTACGACGGACAAATGCAACTTTCCACAAATTCTTTAATGTGATGACGTTCTCACATGAAGACATAGGCTGTGTGTATAAGGCTTTCATTGGGTGGATGTTTCTGCCTCCTAGGTGCAGCAGGGAAGTCCGTCATCCGTAAGCTCGGTCAACACGGAGCATTCGACGTGTTCACTGAAGCCTGCTTCTCTTCACGTGCTCCACAAAGCCACACAGGTAGCTTACATGCGAACAGGGCTCGCTGGCCGTTGTGTCTGTTTTGACTCTTACTGGAATTGAAAAGGATGTATAAAAAGCAACACATTTCAAGAATTGTTTGTCACTAGAAGACTTTGCTGGGACTTGTTGTTGTACTACATTTATCACTGATGCAGAATGAGCCAACATTAACAGTGTTTTTTGTGCTCACTGTACCCTGTAGTCTGACCTTACCATAGAGAAACTAACAGCAATGGAGAACAACAAGAACTCTGACCTGGAGAAGAAGGAAGGCCGAATAGACGATTTGCTGAGGGTACTAATCTTATTACGTCTGATCCATGCTACTCTGCTTGCCATTTTCTATTGCATTGAGAACATCATGTTCTCTGATAGGTTGTTTTTTTTTCCATTTGTGGCATGTTAGACCAAACATATTCTCTCTGTCTGTATATGTAGAAATGATTCTATTCTGCTCATACATTTGACCTGACCCTTCTCCTGCTTGTTTGCATGATCTGCTCCAGGCTAACTGTGATCTGAGGAGACAGATTGATGAACAGCAGAGGATGCTGGAACGGTATAAGGAACGCTTAAATAAGTGTGTGACCATGTCCAAGAAGCTGCTGATTGAAAAAGTAGGTTTGTTTAATTGCTCTCTGGTTCATTTGCAGCTTTTAGTCTACTTTGTGAGTTTTCTATTGTGCTACTTTCAGAGGCCAAATACTCCTTCCACATGGATGCATTACAAGTGGTTTGATGCTGGTATCTTTCTGCCCTTCCTTTAGTCCAAACAGGAGAAAATGGCATGCCGGGACAAAAGCATGCAGGACAGACTTCGACTGGGCCACTTCACTACAGTTAGACATGGAGCTTCTTTCACTGAGCAGTGGACGGATGGATATGCCTTCCAAAACCTTATCAAGTCAGAACTTTATACTTCTCCTTGCATGCTTGATCAAATCCTTTTAAGTAATTATTAAAGCTGAAGAAGAGGAAGAATCTCACTCTAACCTCACTCTTCTGTATGTCATGAATGAACCAGAGTGCACAGGTAAAGGTTTTAGCTCTGCCTTTTGTGTCATTAAGATGTGTTTTCTGTTTTCAGACAACAAGAAAGGATTAATTCCCAGCGAGAGGACATCGAAAGACAGAGGAAGCTGCTGGCTAAACGCAAGCCGCCGTCCATGGCCCAGACTCCACCCCCAAGCCTGGAACAAAATAAACGCAAAAGCAAGACCAACGGAACAGAAAGTGAAGCGTAAGATGCTTTTGTTTGTTATTTATCTTCTGTTTTCCCCTTCTCATGTAAATTCCAAGTTTCACTAAAGTAAGTTCTGTGTCTCCACAGGTTATCACAGGCAGAGTACCACGAGCAGGAGGAGATCTATAAGCTAAGACTAGGCCATCTAAAGAAGGTATTGTTTTTGTGTGTCTTTGATACGTTTTAGTTGAGTTTGTTTTATCTGTGCAGGTTTACATGTTGTTTTGTTTTTCTTTGCAGGAGGAGGCGGAGATCCAGGCGGAGCTGGAGAGGCTGGAGCGAGTGCGAAACCTGCACATCCGCGAACTGAAAAGGATCCACAATGAGGATAATTCTCAGTATGATTTCATTCTTTACTTCTAAACTTAGTCAGTAATGATTCACACACGACTCACTTTAACGACTTGTTTCTAAACCTGTGCAGATTCAAAGATCACCCTACGCTAAATGACAGATACCTGCTACTCCATTTACTTGGAAGGGGAGGTTTCAGTGAAGTTTACAAGGTGAGATAAACATCAACTCTACCCTTTAAGGTAGAAAGAATTATTTTTGATGACAGCTGATGCTTGTACACATACCAAAGCATCTTACATTACTGAAAAAATAATCAATTTAGGGAGAAAAGACTGCATTAGAAATGAGGTAAAATGTCATCAATGTGTGCAGAATTTGTAGCAACTTGGGCAATAAATACCTGTTGTTTGATGCCTAAAAAGTGAGTGTTCCAGATTTGGATTCAATCTGTGGTACATTTTGGAGTAGAATATTTGGTTGTCAAAAGTGTCATACTTAAATACTTTTCAATAACACCATTTCTAAAACTATAAGATCAGAGTTTATTTTGTTTCTGATCGATCATAGCGTTTCCAATCTTTAAAACAGTCAGATATTCAACCTAAAGCAGTCACCAGCAGAATTGAGTTAGAGCAGTGGTCAAGTGACAGAGAGAGAGAGTCATTGATGAAAACAAAAGGGGCGAGCCAGAGAAATAAGACTTTGTGTGTCTTACTGTGTGTTCCCTCTGTATGTTATCTCTGCTCTGCCCTCTGTTACACCTGCAGCTCTTGTACAGCAACACAACTACAGTATTCATTCTCAGGCCGGCATATTGCCACAGTTCTTCCTCACCCCTTTGGCATCTCATAAAAATGCACATGGCACCTTTTCGCATCTGTTGCAGGTAATCTGAGAAGAGAGACAGCAGTGTCGCCCGGTCGCTTAAAGTCGCCTTTCGAATCAGAAGCCCTTTTTCAGACTGTGTTTTACGCAAAAGCACTGTAACTAAGCTCAGCCGCCATTACTTCTTTGTACATTCATGTTGATTCTGCGATGGCGTAATATTCTTGCACCAGTCTGTGAATTCACATCGCATTTCGGCTTTGTGAAGGCAACAGCTCAGAAGGAGCTCCACATGCACACACAGTCAGAAACACACGTTGCTGAGCTCCCCCAGCTGGCTTCGGGTATCCCGCGTTGTCTCTGTTATTACCTCAAAGACGGGACAGAGTGGGGGATCACTTTGTCCCCCCATTAAGCCTCCGCGACATTCAGGTTGAAGGAGAAACGTCACAGGGACGTACCGGTAAATATCGCACCTCGTTACGGCAGCCTGAACGGGGTCAGTGATGACCAAAGCACAGATAAAGGATCAAAATGATGAATCGATTAAAAAACAAAACAGACAGAGCGAAAGGCCTGTGCACCTTAACTTTACTTTGTGGGAAAGAATCTCTTCATTACGTGTATAATTTGTATTACCAGTGTCAAATGTGTTCTCTGTACTAGCACTGTGTGTAAGTTGTTTTTTAAGTAACTTCATTTTGGGTGGCTGTGACTTATTTTAGCTGCAGCGGTTTCCAAAGAGGTACAGCTATTCCTTGTTTGTACTACTATTGTATTCAAGTTTAAAATCTACTAAAAAAAAATCTTCATGCGACTGTAGTTGATGTAGTTGCATACTGAAAAGTGTTTGAGAATGCTTTGTTGTCTCTGTACGTTACACTTAGCTGACATCAACATTTTGAAGTAGATGATTGTGCCAGAATGTGGGAGATGTTCCAGGAATCTGCTGTCATCACTGTAAAAATGATGAATGAACGCAGCCGTTTAATGGGAGGCAAGAGTCTCACTGCTGCTCAAACAAAGTAATCCCAAAGGCATTTCCTAACTAATACAACACATTTACTTTCCAGGCCTTTGACTTAACAGAGCAAAGGTATGTCGCAGTCAAAATCCACCAGTTAAACAAGAACTGGAGGGATGAGAAGAAGGAGAATTATCACAAGTGAGTGTGCACACTTCATAACAATACTACAGTGTGTTAACCATGGCTAAAATGTATGTTCTGTTTACCATGCGTTACGTTTTGATTCACTGTGTAATAAATGTGTTAACAAGTCAGAAGGAATGATGTCATTATTTAAATTTCTCCTTTTGCAGACATGCATGCAGAGAATATAGAATCCATAAAGAGCTGGACCACCCACGAATAGTTAAACTCTACGACTACTTTTCGCTCGACACTGACTCGTAAGTAATTTCCCTTTTTAAACAAATGTGTGCCTCGACCTTCTTTTACATTCTGATGTGCATGCAGGAGTTGAATATTTCTTGTCTTTCCTCGGAACAGGTTCTGCACAGTCCTGGAGTACTGCGAGGGCAATGACCTGGACTTCTACCTAAAGCAGCACAAACTGATGTCCGAGAAAGAGGGCCGCTCCATCATCATGCAGATTGTTAATGCCCTCAAGTACCTCAATGAGATCAGACCACCCATCATCCACTACGACCTTAAACCTGGTGGGTCTGCACACCACAAATGTTTTCACTCTTCATTTTCAAAAGAATGAACTCTGGAGAAGTCCCCGACAACATTTTAGGGAGAGCAGCGCATGTTTGATTGGGGATTTGGGCTCTTAAACTCTGAGAGTCTGCATTTTTATATATATATATTTTTTTTTCAGTTTTCTTGCAAAAAATGTCTCCATATGAAGAAAGTCTTGCAAACAGTTCATTTGAATAACATTTTGTGGCAGCTCCATTAGTGGTGAGAGGTTGTTCTAGCTGGTTGATGTTGCCAGCACCTTTTAATTAATTTATTAGCTGCTTAATGGGCAGAAGCACAATATGGTTTTTAGGCAAGATACAGTCGTGATTCAGTCATGACTGATTGAAGTCGATCAGGTTCATTTACGTTTGAAATGATGCTGTTGCAGCAAAGTGGTAAAAACATTCATTTGGATGGTTTGGCATCTCATCCATCTTCTGCCAATTGTTCCATCAACGCTCATTTAAACATATTGGTTATGTTTTACATCTGCACTCATGAGGCATTTCACAGAACTGATTACTTTTTGACTAAAAAGGTGAATTGAAATCTCAACTGTGCACATGCTTTTCTTTCTGATCAGGTAACATCCTGCTGGTGAATGGCACGGCCTGCGGCGAGATTAAGATCACAGATTTTGGACTGTCCAAGATCATGGATGATGACAGCTACAACTCAGTGGACGGGATGGAGCTGACATCACAGGGAGCGGGGACATACTGGTAAGATTTACGCTGGAAGATGACACACTGCCGCAGGGGTGCCATCGAGCGTGATTTATTAGATTGTGCTGTTTCATTTTACCACTGAGCGTTACTCAGGTCAAATTTATATCATATAGTTCTCAAATAGTTCTCCACGCCTATGCTTTTCCCACCTCACAGTGAGCTAGGAAGCCACAGTCATTCGGATGTTTGGAGAGTACAGAGGTGAAATAGCAGATTCTAATGTTTGTAGTATGAAGGGTTTTTTAGACTCATAATCTGAATGGAGCTAAATAACCTCAGACATGAGAGCACCTTTGTTAAAGCATCATGGAAACAATAGGATAATGTATTTTAGAAAGTGAAACATTGTTAAAGGGCAAAACAAATCTGGGAGAAAAGAAAGCATTACAGCAGAGCTTATAATGCAGAAAATCATGGATTGTGTTCAATGACAAAGTGCCTTTTATAGAGTAGGAGTTTGATGCTTCCTATTTGAACACTTTGAACCTCACTGCACACTTCCACACTCAAATGTAATCTCTGACATGACAGTCTTACATCCGTACGCGCAAAGCCCTTCTAGTCAGTGTGGAAAAAGCAGCAGCTCCGAGAATTATCCTCGGCACACAGAGATGTGTCGTGTGTATGTGGTCTGTTGGTTTGACTGCACACTGTTGTTTCTATTTAGCCTCAAGATGCACACCCTGATAAACAGTGTCAGGGCTTTACACACACGGGATTTAATAGCAGCATCAGTGAAAGATGTGATATACATGTTCACAGTGAAGAGAACAGTCATTTATTAGATGATGCAAACGGCTAACTTGACTTGTTTAGAAAAGATACTAAAAAAATGTATGCGATTCAAAATGTTGACATTGAGGCAGACAATTTAAATTAAAGTATACTTACAGTTCACCACGTCTTCATTTTTTCTCTGTATAAACACGTTGTTCAGTGGGTTGTGTTTGTTTTTTGTCCTTATCTTGATGCCCTCATCAGATGATGATGTAGATTGAGTGAAATAACACTGGCTTCAAGTCCCTTTGTGGCTAAAACTAAAATGTATTTCTCAATAAGATATTGTCATTTTTTTTGCTTTGCTCCCAGAAGTTGTAATATTAAATATGTACATCTATATGGAAGTACATTTTTACTACCATACCAGGTGTTCAAGTGCGTCCTTCAAAGTAAGATGCTCAACACGTGTCGGGGACTTCAGGGCATGAGAATGAAATGAACCTTAAAACAGGTTGATATCAACATATCTCTCCTTTTCTCTTTTAGGTATCTGCCCCCTGAGTGCTTTGTGGTCGGAAAGGAACCGCCAAAAATCTCCAACAAGGTGGATGTGTGGTCTGTGGGCGTCATTTTCTACCAGTGTTTGTATGGCCGCAAGGTAGGAGAGACGCACTGAGGAATACATGTTGTACAAATGCAAAGTAAAATCAATTCATATATATACATATTGACCTTGGTTTCAAAAGGTAATGGTATTTAACATTCCAAGTTTTTTTAAATGTAGTTAGTCTGTATACTAATCAAAACCTCATCTCCATATATTAACAGCTGTTAGTGTAAAAAAGTTTCATCAGGAGAAACTTGTGTATGAAGATGGAAACTGAGCTCATGTGATTCATGTTTTTTTTCTCATCAACACTTCTTCTTATCCTGTTCGCTCTCCAGCCCTTTGGCCACAACCAATCCCAGCAGGACATCCTGCAGGAGAACACCATACTTAAGGCAACAGATGTGCAGTTCCCCCCTAAACCAGTAGTCACACCTGAAGCGAAGGTACTGGACTCTGTTGTTTTGTCAAGCTAATGTTTGTTTCACATTTTTGCAATTTCAACCCCCACAATGCCCACCGTGTATTGAGTCTTTATATCGTAATAACTCATGTCCACATACATAGTTTTCATTATCACTTTTATTGTGAAAATGTGTATCATTTCACTGAAACATTTCAAAGTGCTTAATAGTTTAATTTTCTCACTTCACTCTCATTCTGTCTCTTCAGGCCTTTATAAGGCGCTGTCTAATCTACCGTAAGGAGGACCGCATTGATGTGCACCAGCTGGCCAGTGACCCCTTCCTTATGCCCCACATCCGCAAGTCGGTGGCCTCGTCGGGCACCTCAGGCATGGCTGTAGCCTCCACCTCCAGTTCCTCAAACAGCAGTGCCTCAAACTGAGCACCGACCCTTAACTGACTGACTGATCTGTTTGAAAGAGTGGGGTAGTGGTGACACCGTACTGTGTCCTCCCCTTCCAACAGCATCCCACCTTGCCATGAAGAGCCCTAGAGAAAGTGGTCGGACAATGGCAGGGGGTGAGTGAGAAGTCATGGAGAGGGTTGAGAAGGGAGACCCTTGTCACCCATCACATGTCCACCCACCCCAGCCTACCTGTCCTCCTTTCTCAAAAAGGGTGGCATTTTGTCCTGGGGGTTCAAAGCCCTGGACGACTCAATACAGCAAGGGGCGTGGTTTGGCACTTTGTTGGTGAAAGTAGGGTTCGGTGTTTTGGGTTAGTCTTTCCTGCTTAAAAAAGAGAAAATAAAAAGAAGTATAAAACTGCTTCAGCTTGGCCAGATGGGACTGCGGAAGGCCTCATACCCATATGCACTCACACACCCATGCATGAGCCATTCTGGTCCGAGGTAGTCAGAGCTCCCCAAGAGCAAACATTTTGTTTGTAGTCATCTCCCAAAACTTTTCTGAGAAAACTGGTCTGGCCCATTAGTATTGAAGCCTAGATGGCACTATGTCATCCCAACCCGCTGTTCTGGGATGCCCCGCTTAAATTCCAGACCTAGATGGTTTGTGACGAGGAGGGACAGAAGCTACTATCCCCTATAGCCCCCCTCTTTCTCCTCGTCAAACTTCTGTGACCAAAGCTTATAACTTCCAGCTGGTGGCAGTGTTCCACCTCAGTTTTTATAACGAATGGTTTTAGAGTCGTGTTGCTTGATATTGAGTGGAAGATGATGAGAAGCGACCCCTTTTACATTTTTTTAAAAAACCTTTCAATTTGACCAGTTTTATGGAGAAAACTGTTGTGTTTTTCAAGTTGCCTTTAACTAGAACTGTTATTGTTTGATTGACCCCCAACCATAAACACATATTTATTTAGGTATGTTTGAATTTATTTAGGCCAATAAAATGCAAAGGACTGGTTCTACCTTACAGTACCGTTGGGGGGAGATTGGGCCTTGGCAGAGAGTTGCATAAACCATTAAATACTATTGGTTAAAATATGTCTGTTGTTCTGGGCTTCTGTCTGACTTTCTTTTCCAAAACTGCCTTCTTTTGAAGTTCAACTTATAACTTTCAGCTGGCGGTATATTCATGGGCTGTATGTCTGTACTTTGGGTTTCTTTTGACTTTTCTACTTTTCAGAGCTTTACAGGCTCTGAATCAGTTAATCCAGTCAAATGGACATTAGCTGTCATCTTCCCCTTAGTAGATATTTTTGTATGGTTCTGATTCAGAATGACATTATATAATCTGATAAGTGACTAAATGGACAGAACAGCATGTCCACTGGCAGAAAATCGACTGTAAACCCAAAACTGTAATACCATGCTGATCAGGTTGATCTGTAAGTTCTCTCGTTCAAAAATCCCGTACTGATCAGTAGTCATAACACTTCCGTCAAGAATTAAACAAGATAACATATCTAGAAACACTAACTAAAAAGCCAATATTTGGTTGGTTCATATTTCACCTCAGTTACTGTTATGGTGTGTTGAATATATTAGTCATAAATAAGGATTCTTGCACTAAAGCTGGCCTTCATGCACAGCTCCATAATAGGCCAAAAAAATTAATTTCCCAGACTTTTGGGGAGCAGACCTCCAACAATATTTCTTTTTCTGTTTAGATACCAAGTATCTTTCACTTGCACATACTTATTATGTTTATGAAATGCATCAACTTTTTGGCAGCCACATCTTTACATACTTTTTCAGCCTCTTAGCTGCAGCAGCAAGGTATACAGGATGTCCGTCTCGCCAGCAAACCACCTCTACTCGGCACTTTTGATAGAAAGGAACCATGGCTCTACTACAAGCTCCCTTCGGATGTCTAATTTGCCTCATATTCAAGGCTTGACCTTAAGAGAAGGACCCTTCCTCCCTAAAGAGAAACCTTATTTTGTCTCCTTGTGTTCCTGATCTCATGTGTTAGGTCAAAACTATAGACTGGACAAATGGACAACGTGCCTCAACCTCCTACTGTTAGACAAAGATGAAGCCAAAATATCCCTGTGACAGGCGCTTACATATTGCAAAAATGCAATCAGAGTCTGCCCAATAGCAATCAACTTGAAAAGCTGCAGTATTGATGCCACGCTGCATCTGCTAACTTAAACACATTAACATACTGATAAAACTGCAACGATTCCTCAGACAATCGTGGTTATTGAACTTCAATGACGCTTGTACTAGTGGTTGTTATGGTCACTCTCGCTGTCACTGCTCTACTCTGCTAATCTATTGCACACAGTGCCGCAGTAGCTGCATTTTTAGAAACAAATCTGTCAATCATGACATTTTCTACCTTTTTATCGCATCAAATAACAGGGACAACCTCTGCAGAGCCCTCAACCTTGACCTCTTGTTCTGACGTCCTGCTTAAACTAAGGATGCTGAGCTCTTTTCACCATTATCCCCAGTTAGGTTCAGCAGTTGTCAATCCAAACTGAACACAGCTGATTTCCATTTTTTTCTAAATGTATTACCTGACAGTTTCCTCAAACTTTATTAAGACCAACTGAAAAAATCCTTTAACAAAGGCTACCAGCCTGTTTTTTGTCTTAACGACCATCAAAACCAGAGCCCTTCTTGCCTCTTTGTACCATTCTGCTGCTTCAACCCCAAATGCTTCCTCTTTAAACCTGACAGTTTACTATAATGCTGCTATCAAACAGCCTCCAGAAGGCTTTGAACATGACTGACTTGGATTTAATCTCCCCAACCTCCCTCAGGATGCAAGAGCAATTCAGCTCTCAACGATATAACCCACTATCTGTTCCAAATCTTCAACAGGTTGTGGTCAGATGACAGCTCTTCTCTGTCTGTCATTGGGCTCTTCAACTGAATGAACAAGACATATGGCAGCAGATCAAGTGTTTTGACCAAACTGCATCTTTAGCCTGACCAATACATGACTATCAGAGTATAGGTCTAACCACAAACCACCATAAAGGCTTCCAATTGGGCAGGGATTCCTCCCTGGGCAGTATATTTACATGTACTCCCTTAAAAGTGAGGTAATCCCCAAGCCTCTGATATTGGGCAACTCCGGAAAATGAAAGCAGAAGAGAGAAGATGCTGTACATTACTGTAACCTTTCACTTCACAAAAAAAAAAGAATTTCCTTCCTTGCCAAGTTCCAAGTATCAGTCTGAGATTCATGGGGTAAGTGCAACAGTTTCAGATCAAGCACTTATTGTGGTTTCTTTCTTTGGATTTTTCATTGAAAAAGCTATAAAACACATTTTGGAAAAAAAAAAAAACAATAAAACAATTAAGAATTGTTAGTTCCAGCTAGATTGGTGAATACTGAATATAAGGAATATTATGGGATATTAAACAGTTAGAGAAAACCACAATATTACAATTGCAACTTTATGTTTATTATTGGTGTTTATTGTCACTGTTGCTGCCTGAAAAATGTATACACTGTAGGCCCACTAAAATAAATGAATACACATTTAACCATTAGTGTTTTGGCAAATAAGTTTGCTTTGTATTCCAGTTTTTTTAAGCCTAACTATGCCTGATTTCAGCCAGCGCTGTCCCAGATGACACAAGCAGAAACCTCTGACATTTGTTGGAACAGGGAAAAGTAACATATGGGCCATTTTATTCATCAGCACAATATCTAAAAACTGTCGTCTAAATTTCATAACAAGACAACTCGATGATCTTCATAAGGAAACATGTTACAGAAGTTGAAATTTGACAAAAAATCCCACATTACCCTAATCCACCCCGCTTTTGTTTACAAGAAGGTACACAAATAGGCTACTTGATATAAGATAGGCTAATTACAATAACAACAGACTCCCGTCATCATTCCTCCGTTCGGGGTCCTCTTATAGGTCCCCGGACCTCATATTGGGAACCATACAAACACACGTACGCAGACCCACATTGTTGACGCGTCTCCATTCATTTCACTCTCATCTGACTGCGAGGCAGACGGAGCTCCACAGTCAAACTCACCAAATCTGCATCCTCCGTCCTCAAAGTAAAACATTGGGGCAGTTGCTGCTCCTGGTTCACTTTTTATCGTTTGGTTTTTTTTGTTTTGCATAGTGTTCATGTGTGTTTGTGAGTGAGTGTGTTGTAGTTTTTGAGCATGCAAGGCAACGGTCGTCACCGAAACAAGGAGTTAAAAAGAACATGGACAAATCGGCAACTATTTTTTTACAAATGCACTTTATATTTATTCGTCCTAAGTCTGGAACTGAAGAGCAGCGTTACGGGTGAGACAAATCTCAACTTTCGCTTCATTTCATTAAGTAAAAGTCGAAATACCGGGCGGACATTTAACGTGTTTGCATGCTTTTCTCTTGGAAAAAGACTTTCAGTAAGACAAAGCAGGAGAAAGTAGGTTGGATAGCGATATTCAGAGTTTTCTGGATTTGGTGCCTCGGTATCCCACGAAGCAAAAGTCCGAGCTGTGAGTGGAACCAGATGTGGAGAAAAACGGGGGGGAGGAGGGAAGGGGCTGCTGGCGTTGTTTCTCTTTTGTGATTACTATGGACGTGTGAAGTTCATTCAAAGCTGCAAAGAAATTTGCCTTTTAGTTTGTTTTGTTCTATAATTGGACCGGATGGGATTTTTTTAGGCTAGATTGTAAAGCAGACGTAGTGTGACGCTTCATTTTGCACCCTGCGGGCAGATGTGACCTTTACATCCTGTTACAGGCTGCAATTAACACATTCAGTGCAGTCCTGAACAGCTACCAGACCATTACATGTTATGGGATGCCATGATGCTATTAACTCTTTGTAAACTGGGCTGTCATCTCTGGCGATTTTAACATTAACAGCTACATTAAGAAAATGATTGATCATATCCAACTTTCCATTATTTTGACTTAATCATTTCAATAAGTGATTTTAAATACCTCATTCAACTTTTTGTATCAAGCCTGGAGGGCATACCAGTTTTTAATAAATGTATTTACCTCTTTTTGTTTGATTGAAGCTGATGATTATGTGGGCTATCTTTGCACTCTTATCCCTTAGAATACTGCTAGATAAACATCCTTAATAATCTTCAGCTCTTTTGGTCAAGACTTGTTTCTTATTGTATTTTGATGTGACTCGCACCTATCCGCTATCAACGTGCCCTGTTGCCAGACTGAAGAATCCCTTTACAATCGCTTTGAACCAAATGGATGAGCTGCAAAGAAATCTGGGAGAAATTAGCAAAATTGATTTTGTTTTATGAAATGTCACCTCTTTTATTTATTTTATTTATTTAAC
Organism: Tautogolabrus adspersus; assembly: GCA_020745685.1. Taxonomy (NCBI): domain Eukaryota; kingdom Metazoa; phylum Chordata; class Actinopteri; order Labriformes; family Labridae; genus Tautogolabrus; species Tautogolabrus adspersus. Next base: position 15,376,477 of record CM036553.1, read on the forward strand.
CTTTATTTAACCAGGAAAGGAAAACTCATTGAGATTAAAAATCTCTTTTTCAAGAGCGTCCTGGACAAGACAGGCAGCAGCACAAATAACAGAGTTTCAGACAGACAACGAGCAGCCAAACATACTTCAAGAATACATCCTTAGGCATTAAAAGACACAAATAACAAATCTGAGCAGCAAATGTTTGTCAGGGTCATCCACAAATCTATCAGGGAGAACATCTACAGCCAGATGTGTCTGCCTCCAAGTCATTTAACTTCCTCTTAAAAGCGTCCAACGAGAGAAGTTCGCTAAGTTTCAGTTCAAATGGGTTGTGTGAATTGTTTTACATTAGTCACTCTGAGCGTTCATGCATTTTGTGTTCGAAAGACTTTTGTGCTTCTGTGCAGGGAAATGTCACCACAATTTACCTTGGGATATCAATGGAGGCAAGAACGGCTTGACAATGATTATGCTAAATTATGATTTAAAAAAGGGTATTTGCAACAGAGTTAAGACTGGCAGAATTGCATGCCAACATATTTTATTTGTTCATGGATGTTCAGACATACATACTGTGAGATTTCAAAATGAGTTAACCATCGGATAGTTATGGAGACTGCTCCAGCCACCGCATTTGATTTAATCACATTTCTTGATGTGTTACAGTTCAACCTGAAATGTTATAAGTTGTTATTCCCATTAAACTCTGCATAATTGTGGGAATCATAGAGAATATCAACAGTGTGTTCTTTTCACACTTTGGTTTCTAAATTTGATGTGCAATTTCATGGAGGTTTCTGTTTCTGAGTGTGGCTGCAAAATGCAAACATGCTCCTCCCCCTTGATAGCCCCTCTCCCTGCTCTCCCATGCTTCTCAGATGAGGTAAAACCTATCCACAGTTCTGGTTGCTTCAGAGGCCAGACCACCATAAAACACCAAAGAAACAAACACTGCAGGCTGGAATTTCCTGCCTGTTTGTCTGTTGCCATTGTATCACACTGCCCAGTTCTGTTTTTTTAATCTCACATCTGTAAAAATAAGAGAATTTCACTTGAAAGCATTTAGCCTTACCCTCAGCCAAGAGCGTTATCTAAGTAAAAAAATAAATGGATAAAAAAGCATTTCTCTCATTTTAGACTGGAAAAACTCAAGCACAGACTAAGACTTGATAAGTCACACTTCATTGTTCTGAAACCTGGTCCAACAGTTGACTGTGCTGAGGAGGAGGAGGTTCTGGGAATATCGGCCTCTCTTGGTGGGTTTTGCTGGTTGTTCTTGGCCTTGGGTTTCATCCTGTCTCTTCAGAAGGAAACTGTCTTGATCATTGAAAAAAAAAAAACAGAGCAAAGAAGAGGATGAGATCACAGCAGGAGAGCTGTTGTGGCTTAGCTTTCACAGGGCTCAATGGCTTAAAGTTAATCTGGAATTCTGCACTCTCTCTGATTGCCCGCAAGTTTTCTCACATCAAACATCCAGATGTGTCGCCCTTCAGACTGGAATTAAAACTTCCTTTTTGAATTTGCTTCTTGCTGTCTGGGACTTCAGCGTCAGGTTGCCTGGTGGCTCAAAAGCTTTTGCCTTGAAAGTCTCATATGGCCACTATGTTATTACTGAGCTTATATGCACATACGGGAGTAAAATCAACCCACAATGCACTGCTTATTTCTACTGGACTGGCTTTGGTGTGAAAATCTACCCACGGGCACTGTTGGAGCTGACTGTGCTCTATTTTTTTAAAGAAGGCTTTAATTCCATTGTGAAAGTGACAAAATGGCATCAGACTGATTTATAGGCATGTTAGCTTCGCTTTGTTGACTAGTCACTGTTGTGTAAGTCAAACCATTCAAGTATCCTCAAGGAATTACTCGCAATGAGAAGTGTAACTAAATCCTTTGCTAAGATTGTAGTGTATCAACATTTTATTGTCTGTTGTGGCAGACTTCACTCTGTAATTTCTAGATGAATTATTACAGCGAACTATAGGACACATCTGTCATGGAGCGTTTTAAATGAACTGTCCTGTAAAGGGTGTATTCACACAATATATGTTCAATCAGTGTAGGTGGGAAATGTAACCAGTTGAAGCAACACATTCCTCACTGTGCATGTTGCATTGAGAGAGAAAGCTGAGCTTCTGCTTGGTAAGCTGACAGTGACTACACGTACCAGGATGCATTTCATGCCACCAGGCGCAGCCTCATCTTTGCTCTGCTGCTTTTATTTGACAATAAACTGTATGATTTTGAGAGCTGGTGTCACGGTGAGAATGAGGAGGTGGAGGACCCAATTGCAGATAATAAAAAAAAGGATTTATTTAAACTAAAAAAGGCAAGGCCAAACAAAACTTACTACACAAGAAAAATTCAAAAAGGTAGCCACGAGGAATCACTGGGAGACAAATACGACGACATTCTACAAACAACAAACGACATAATACAATGATGCGACACAGAAGGGAAGAAACACAGAGACTAAATAGACATGGGGTAATTAGACACAGGTGAGACAAAAGACACAGGTGAAACTAACAAGACACAGGTGAGGACAATCAGGGCAAATCAGGATTGAGGGGAAACACAGAGACAGGTGTAACCACAAAAACAGAAACACTATGGACAACTACAAAGTAAATCATGAACACTGACGACTAACAAAAAACACACTAGAACATAAAGAAACACTAGGATACAAGGTTACAACGAAACACTAAACTAGAACACACAAGGGAAACCACACTAGGGGAAGTGAGAACTAAAACAAGATAAGAAATCAAAACTCTGAAAATACAAATTACAACTAAACAAAGACCAAATCATGACAGCTGGAACAAAGACTTGATTATGGATTTACTGACAAACACACTGTCTTGATAATAGATCCGTTTATATTTCAACACATAAATAAATAAAAATCACCAATTCTATCTTTACAGCTGGCACATTTTGTTGTTGTCTTGTGATTATAAACTCTATATACCTTGTTTGGATTTGGTCATAAGCAATTTAAAAGATCCAACTTGGACTTTTTGAGACGTGATTATGGTTCATCACAATCTTCTTCAGAACAAACAATAATTAGACTAAGATAATATTTCCTCAGTGCTAGTCTCAATGGATACACCAGACAGTGACTTTCCACAAAAACACTGCTTTGCTGACAGATTTTTTTTTTTTTTAAATCACATTTGCTCCAGCTCTGGTTTATGTTGCATTATTAGGAGTGAGTGGGATAACAGTGTGATGGAAAGAGACTCTTGTCCCAAAAACAACACTGATATTTAATGTTGTTTGGATCAAAGTTTGGTCACAGTAAAAGTTTTTACCTCCTGCAAAGTTATTTTTCTAGAATGACGTCATTTATGCAGTGAACTAGCAGTTAACAGACCTAGCAGCTGGGTGTTATGGTGAGATGGGTTGCTTTATAAAAAGAGTACAGAGGTGATTATACCTCATTACACTGTAAAGAGCACTTTCAAACCTATTCTGATATGCTTTGTCACTCCGCTCTGATTCTTTGTTTGCTACCAAGCAAAGCACGAACACTGCTTCTGAGAAACAAAACCACAGAGGCCAAGTGCAAGAAGAGGGGCGTGTCGCTCGGTTCCTCCAGATTACAGGTTTTTTTTTTTATGTAGCTTTGGATGAGACTCAATTGTTTGTGTGTCTATAAAGCAGAACTGGTTTGAAGTGTTTCAGCCGAGAGTTAGGAAACAAGGGAATGCTGCAGCCTGAAGTAGCCACATAGAAGGGTTGTGTTTTTCAACCAAAATGCCCAGTGATCTTTTCCCACCTACCCCACTTCCTGGCCTCTCACAGGAGCCCGCCGGTAGGAATGCTGAGGGTCTCACTTTCTCTCCTCTCAATCTGAATTCTGACCGAAGGCGTATATGTGGGTTTCTTTTTACATAATTTCAGCGGGACCTTAATTTAGAGTCACGCCCACACTTGTGTTTCTTTGTCTTCCTTTCTCCCAGACTCCTACCTTCACACAGTATCCACAGTCCTCACCCTTAGGTTACCAGTCTCTAAATCCTTAAGGTATATATAGATGTGAAACCCAGGAAAGAGGAAACCCACATTTTATTGAGAAATGATGTTTTTTCCCCTAAAATTCCTGCCACTGAGGCTGACATCTAGCCACTGCTCTGAACGTTTAAAGTTCAACATTTCTACACAGTTACTCTTAGTTTTTTCTAATAATGAATTTATTTAGATATTTGTGTATGTTGGATATGCTCCATGGGTAACACCTTGCAGGCAGTTATAGCTAGTCAGAGAACCATAGTGAGGTCATGCTAATAAAGGAGCCAATGTAAACGAGAAAGCGAGCTGTAGACTGGAAACAATTATTAAGTTGACCCTTGAGGATCACTGCCGGTTTCATCAGATGAATCACATTTCAAGCTATCAAAACCTTCATTTACTAGGATTAAATATATCACTTGCCCTTATACTTATCCTCTAAAACCACAAACTGCTGCTCCCAACAGAAACAGACGCCTTAGCCCTTGTTGGGCTAAGGGTCATTCCAGGTCAGATTTAAGGAATGGTGTAAACTCTGAGACCTGGTTAAAAGTCTTCAAACAATCTTGCATTAAAAACATGTGTAACCACTTTACAAAGTTTATTGCATGGCCATTGTACAATTAGCCTGCTGCCTGCAGAGCTTTGTAATGGTACATTTAAAAATGATTGGGGGAAATATCAGCACAGTTTAAGAGACATGGTAATATTACTGAATTGCATCACGAAGAGACATTAGAGACGACAGCTATTCTAGCTCTAACCCAGCACTGACTCGATTAATACAAATATTGATCCAGCCCCTGACCCTTTCTCTTGCCAAATTAGCTGCTAACACGGAATCCTGCTTTCATCAGAATTATTGACTGATGCTGTTGTTTCCCTCTCTCTGTACAGAGCCGCTGGACTCTGACGACTTTGCTTTCTACCATGAGGGCGTCCAGCGATGCTTGGGGGTGCAGGATCACTCCCTCGTCCCATCAACCTCTTGCGAGGAAAGCAACCAGCGCTGGAAGTGGGTGACGCGGGGTCGCCTGTTCAACCTTGGCTCCTCGCTGTGCCTGGGGATGACCACTGGGAACCTCACCTCCAAGAGGGACAAGTCTCCTCTGGGTGTATACACCTGTGACCGTGAGCCCCCCAGAGTGCGCTGGACCTGGAACTGTGGTCAGGTGTTGGACACCCTGAACAACTACCTTCCCATTCCCTCAATTTGGAACTCCACCACAACCCCCTCACCTTCAAAATTCAAATGGACACTACATGGAGGTCTGGAGGACCTGTGCTCAAAAACATACCGTGGTAAGAATGCCTGTCATCCAGCAGGTTCAGAATTTCATTAACCACATTCCACAGATTGATGATGGCCACTTCTGTTTGATAACTACACTGATGTACCCAAATATATCAAGACACCAACACTTCAACAGACAAAAGATGTGTACACCGTACAAAACCTGCTTAGCTAATTAACTCTGCAAACTTTCCTCTATGCAGTTTAATGCCATTTAAACCAAAGGGAATTTGAATGGGTTTCAAAACTCAACATTTTAAAGGAACATACAATAACAAGGTACAATACAAAAATCAGAAATGAGATCCCAAATATTTTACCCACTCAAGGAGTCTTCAGCCCATTCCCAGGGAAACTGACCATAGGCCCTTACTGACCCAGATGTTGTGATCCAGTTAGCTGCTCCCACTCTGCAGGTTGTGCTGCCTCAGTGTGGCAGAGACACTCACTGTTGTGAAAGCCACAGCTGCATCTGATCACAAGGATACAGCAAAATATTGCTTTTAGGGAATCGCTGAGGAAACGTGGCTGTTTGCCAGTCAGAAAGCCAAGTAAAACACTGCTGGTGTTTGTAAACTCCAGTAAACACACAGATGGCCTTGCCCTCCAGTATTTTTCTATTTATGTGTATTTTTCAGTCCAGATTAAATCTAACGGAGAGGTTTACTGCAAAGCCTCATTTCCGCTGTTAGTGCTATCGGATCTAAACAATATCAAATATTACAGTTTTCATTGACAAACTATGCTGTGAGGCTTAGTCAGCCAATAAAGTGTACAGCTTATAGGCTGTATTTGACTGCAATTAAAAGCAGAGCTGCCATAAAAGTGACACATAAAAGAAAATCCCCAGTTATTTTCTTCCTTATCGTTCTTCTCATAAGTCTCTTTCCCTCTTTTTGTGGAAAAATTGTTGTTTGCATTGACAGTTATAAAGTTGGTGTGCTGAACTTCACAAGTTTATTTTGTGAAGTCAACTGGCTGCTGTGGAGGAATGCCTCTGACATTAGTCAGCCGAGGAGCAGCTCCACTGCAGCTAGCCAGTGGTGGAGGAGAGAGGGACGTCAGGAAGAGAGCGTCAGAAATCTTTCCTCCCCCCGTTTAACATGTCTGCCCTACTTTCCATTGGCCTGACTTGTTTGGGTAACTCTATAGATCCAGCCTCCCTTCTTTCTCTCTCTCTCTCTCTCTCTCTCTCTCTCTCTCTCTCTCTCTCTCTCTCTCTCTCTCTCTCTCTCTCTCTCTCTCTGCCCTTTACTTCACACCAAACTTCCCTTGAGGAACTTAGAGAATTAAACATCTACCTTATTAAAATTGCCTGTAATCTCTAACAGAGATCCTGCTTTGGCTGAGAAATATTAAGATCAAGTCTTTTTTTCTTCATTCATATCTTTTGATTCTGTTTTCAAATAAAGTCAATAATAATATAGGCAGGAATCAGTTTTCATCTTTTCCTGCTGATTTTTGACTTTACTGTTATAACTGTAACATCAGCCTTTGTTTTCAGCCTGTGTTTCATTACAAAAGTCTCTTGAGAAAACAGATAGGGTATTTCAACTCAGCACAGTTCACAGCCACAGCGTGGACAGCATATTAGTGGCCCGTCTCTCCTGATGCATGTATAAAATCTCTCCTCTTTGCTTCTCAGAGATCTATACAATCCAGGGGAACTCTCATGGGCGCCCGTGCTATCTGCCCTTCCTGTATGACGGCCAGTGGTTTCACAACTGCACGAGTATTGGGCGTGAGGATGGTCACTTCTGGTGTGCCACCACCTTTGACTACGGCAAGGACGAGCGCTGGGGCTTCTGTCCTGTGAAGAGTGAGTAACATCTTTGCATGTCGAGGACAGTGTTCTTTCTTCTCTGGTCTAACAACCTTCCTCTCTCCTTCCTTCACTTTCAGGCAATGGCTGTGAAACCTTCTGGGATACTGACCCGCTGACAGACAGCTGCTACCAGTTTAACTTCCAGGCTACGCTGTCATGGAGCGAGGCTCGGATCAGTTGCCAGCAGCAGGGGGCAGACCTGCTTAGCATCACCAAGCTGCATGAGCAGACGTACATCAACGGTAAAGTCATGTTGTAGCTACTGGTTTGTAACAAGAATTGATACGTTTTCCTTTCTCCTGACACACTAAAAAACCTATAAAAAAGCCTAATTGATTCATGAAGTCAATGGCTATATGTACGCAGAAGAAGATGACATAATACCAGTGTGGGTCATCACAAGCTACTACTAGCTACTACATTGACAACAGAATTATATCTTAGTACAAAACATCAGCAAATAAAACCTCCGGAGTCTACACGAATTAATCAACATTCAGAAAATACTCTGTTTATAACTACTGACTTAGATTTCTAAATGAATTAATAAATATTTACAAGGATGCTGTGTTATCATATCTGCCAATCATGCCGTTGTTTCTTATTTTTACTGTAAAACAAAAAAAATGTCTCTCAGAAAGATATTTCTGGGAAGTTTACTGTTTACATAGTTTCCTCATACTAGCTATATTTCTCTACTCTCCCTTCAGGAATTATTGATTTTTGAGTTGTCCTGACACAGCCACTAATATTAGTCCACACTCACGCTGTTCTTACATAACAATTCTGTCATCTACGCATTACAGTGTAGGCAGACACAATGATGGCTAACTGGAGATATTATTAGGCCTGGGTGGAAGCACTGCTTAGTGCTTTCTTTGTTCTGTCTTTCTTTACACATTACACAGAGGTTTTAAGCTCCTGTAGTATTTCTGTTGTTTTAGGTTTACTGACAGGCTACAGTGCTGCTTTGTGGATTGGCCTCAATGACCTGGACATCAATGGAGGCTGGCAGTGGGCCGACTCCTCCCCACTCAAATATCTCAACTGGGAGCCAGGTTAGACTGTAAAAATAACTCAACCCTATCTGTCTTTTTAAGGTTTCAAAGTGTCTGTGATTTAAAAAGAAAAAAAAAGAAAAAGAAGAAACATTTACTTCCCACATAAGGCTGAATGAGCATGCTTGCTTATTTTTAGAGACACGCTGGTCTGGGTTTAAATACACCTTATGTGGCCTACTGAGCAACAACAGGTTTAGTGCACTGAACAAGGGCACCTTGATGCCAGTGATGTTCTTCCTGTCATCCCGCAGACCAGCCAAATCATGCTGAGGAAGAGAACTGCGCTGTGATCCGAACTGAGTCATCGGGTCGTTGGCAGAACCGGGATTGTTCTGTCGCTCTGCCGTATGTCTGTAAAAAGAGGCCAAATGCTACCCTTGACCCCTTCACTACTGGTGAGTGTAATGGTGAATGCATAAATCCATTAATACAACAGCTGCAGTCCTGAAAATAGTGTCAAAGTCATGAATTGGATGGCTGTTATCTCTTTGCTCCCACAGACTCGTGGGCAGATGATGAGAAATATGATTGTGATGTGGGCTGGCAGGCCTTTCAGGCCGGCTGCTATAAGCTGACTTCAGAGAAGTTAGACTGGGACACTGCTCAGAAAACCTGTCAGAAGATGGAGGCAAACCTGGTCAGCATCCACACCCTACCTGAGCTGGAGTTCATCCTGCACAACCTGAAGAGAGGTGATTTGTCCTTTTTGTTTACTGTGCTGTGCTTTTCCTTTGAAATGCTTCGTAATGGGAGTTCTCTGTCTATACTGCACAGCAACAACTAGTAGTCTACTTAAATACATATGATAACAATTTGATAAACTGTACTCCAGACAGCATGAATCAAGGATTTTGTTATATTTCTGTATAAGTAAAAGGAAAAACCAAGGACTAAGAGAAAGAACAGGAGAACAGGAGTGTGTGTAACTAAAGTTGAAGTGCAGTTGGTTCACAAAGAGGTCAACCACTGAAATGTAACACATTTAAATTCTATTCGAATATTACTATTTTAAGCACAGGGGAGGCACATTCAATGGTGTTTCAGCTCTGCCCTCTTAGTAATGCCCCTTTATTCAATTTGGAAGAAAGAGGCTTCAGTGTGTTTTCCAGTTGTTTTGCTTTACTATGCCCATGTTTGCAGAGCAAGCTCAAATGTTGTGAAAGCACCGCAGCTCATCCATTTCCACGAGCTAAAAAAACAGCACATGAAAGAGGAATAAAGTTTTTAGGTCATGGAATTTCTCCAGTGTAGTTACTGAACTCGTGGAAGAGTTTCATAAGCTCATATTTGGATGCCTATCCCTTCTTTAACTTGGTTCCTGTGTTTTAACTCATTGTTCTCAACCTGACTGTGTGTCTGTGTTCTCTTCCAGATGTCGACCAGCTGTGGATTGGGCTCCACGACACTGATATGCAAATGGACTTCCAATGGACCGACCACACGCCCGTCATCTTCACCTACTGGCACCCATTTGAACCCAACAACTTCCGCAACACCCAGGAAGATTGTGTCTCTGTCTGGGGGGCTGTGAGTGACTCTGCACGCTCTGACCTCCAAATATCTTAAGTCTTACTAATCACCTCACAGTAATGGACTCTCAAACCAGTCCTCTTGGTTTGTATATATTTACCAGCTGTGTTCTGTCTCTTTGTTTGTGTGGTGCTAACATGTGCAGGAGGGCCGCTGGGATGACAGCCCCTGTAACCTGACTATGCCCTCCATCTGTAAGAAACTGGGAACAAAGAGTGATGGGAAGCCACAGCATCAAGACTGCAAAAAAGTAATACCCTTTGTCTCTCACTGCTTACTTGATTTGTCCCTTGACTTTTACAGTTTAGGCTTTAGATTACTTTTTTCACCCTCTGGATAAGATATACATGATTTGTTTGTTTTTTTCGTTTGGATCCTGTAAAGACTCTATTCAAGTCATGGGCAGCATTTGGTTGTTATTACCGTTGCTGACAGTCTATCTGTGGTGTCACTGGAAAAAAAATTATAACTCTCAATATTTCCGCCGTCTCTTCCCCTTTAACCCTTTTCCCCAGAGCTCCCCTTGACCCTCAACCTTCCACTGGTCCACCAGACGGACTCCAGTCTTTAACTGTAATATAAATCACTCCCTTAAGACTGGGGAGGTTACCATTTTGAACCCTGGACACACACACACACACACACACACACACACACACACACACACACACACACACACACACACACACACACACACACACACACACACACACACACACACACACACACACACACTCTCCTCTCTTTACTGAATGCTAACTGTTCTTTTCTCTTGCCCAAAACAGATTTTTTTCAACTTCTTTAAGGCATTCACATGGGGCCATGTTGTTTGTATCTTCTTTCAACAAGTGTTCACTGTAGATGAAACAGAAGTGCTCTATCATGCACACTACTTGTGCCCACACGCTGAATTAAATCCCATCTGGGGGATCAATCTACATCTGTCTGTGATTTCACAGTCCATAATTTTCTCCAGATGAGACTTTAAATCTCTCATACCTGACTTGTCTCTACCTAGCCAATGCTGTGATTGTTGTCCAAGTGGAAAGTTTAGTGTCTTTTTTTGGGATGTTTGTGACATACAGGATTATCACAGTGAGAACAGAAATCTAGTGTGTGTCTTTCTGTATCTTCCTCTCCTAAGAAGTGTTATATTTCTGCAAAGTGTTGATTTAGGAGGTTGAGAGTCGTGCTGTTCTCAGCTGTTACATTCAGCAAAGATCTTTCAATGGTCAAACCATTTGTTTGGTAAAATGAATCCTTACCCCTTTACCCTGGGGAGCAAGGCATCATGGGTGGTAACTTGACAGGGGTCATTTGGCAAGGCACAGGTCCTGTGACAGTGCTGTTTGTCTCAAGCACATGAGCTTACTTCCCTCAACATGTGAAACAACAAAGACAGAAAGCCTGCTGACATCTTAAGCAACATAACACCATATGGTCCCTAAACCATACACCCTATCCACATCAGGCTCATAACTCATAAATGTAAGGCTGGAGCAACCACTTGTAACACTAAAAATACATTTTATAGTTTCAAAGATGATGATTTAAAAAAAAAAATCAAGATTACTCATTTATTTCATGTGTGAGTAAATTGAGAGATAAGCAAAAATGTCTTATGTCAGAGAAGACCTGGGGAGTAAGCAGCTGCTTACGGCCCCTCAGCCACATGGGGCCCTTACAATAACTTACAATTTCAACTTTTTTTTTCCACTTTTTTTTAAATATAAAGCTGTTTTTGGTCCTAACCTTTTTTTTTTTTATAATGTCCTGATTTGGTAAAAATGGCTTGCAGTAGCAGAGACAGACCTGGATAGGGTGGCCGAACTGGGCCACTGAGTTTGATTACACTATGATTACACTCCAACCCAAGTCTCTACCGACTGAGCTACTGCCGCCCCACTACTAGATTACTAGTAGATTTAAGAATTTAGAATAAATCACTACTAGATTTATTCACCAGTCAAATAGCATTTCATTTGAGTTTCATTGTATTACTCTAGCAGTTCTCTTTCTGGCTGTCACCAGCAGAGAATGCTATATGGATTATAAAAAGCATTATCACTCATCACAGTGTTGAGCGGTGATGCCCATGCCCACTGAAGCTCACGCCCACTGCAGGAATTAGCCTGTAGCGTTTACTGCTTATACCTACACCGCAAGATACCTAAGAATAGGCCTCTTTTGGTTGTAATGGAAAAAACAATAATTAAGCAACCTAGCACAAGCTAACCCCTGTCCAACTGAAAGCAGACCATTTATTTTTTTAGGGAAAAGCTACTGACTCTTTCTTCAAACTTTAAACTTTGGCTTGAACAGTTGATTTTCCGTCTGAAAGGGCAAATAGCCAATCGTAGTGTCATCATATCGTCCATTAGTTACCCTGTGATTCCCACTCCTAATATTAAATACACTTCAACGTGTTTTGTGAACCTGCTATTAGAAAAGAGTAAATGAGTAAATGTCGAGCCTGTCAGACAGGGAGAAGACGGATAAGAAAGAGTGTTAAGAAGATGTGAGGTTTAACACGTCAAGCCTCTACAGCAGCTATAATCTCTGAGGTTTCTATCTAGATGCCAAATGTGGTTGCGCAAAAAGCCTGCAGTTAGGCTTATTCACACAAAGCTGTATACAAACTCTCACTATCTTACTATCATTCTTGCACAAAATCTCAACTCTTTTGACCTCCTGCGTGCTGGCTGCGCTCTGTGTCAGTACACGTCCCCAACTGAAGTCGTGAGCTGGCAGGAGGGATTGAGGCCAAGGAAAAGTTACTTCTGCATGCTTGGACTTGTTCTTTTTATTCTGCATTTCAGATACAGCTCTCTGGTATAACATACCTCTGCTTTGATTGTTGAATGGCATCTTAACTGTTTTCTTAGAGACCACATTATGTTTGAAGCTTCTCTTTGTTTTGGAGTGTGTTCTTTATTCTTTCACAAAGCACCATGCACCAATATTTCTCAAGTGTAGACAAAAGCAGATCTGTCTACTTGAATATCTGTCTCTATGTTTATTTTAAAGCATATCCAGATCCAGTTTTAAGATCTAGATCTACACATTTAAAGGGATGCACAGCCTTTTCAGATGACTGAGCTCTTTGAGTGGTTTAGTTTTGATTTTATTATTAATTATTGTTTTCTATATCCTAAAAATCCCTTGTTTATTTAGGGCTGGAAGTGGCACAGCCCAGCCTGTTACTGGGTGGGAGAGGATCTGCTTACCTTCAATGGGGCCAGGAAATCCTGCGAGGACCAGGGAGCCACCCTTGTTACCATTACCAACAGGTGTGTACAGCAGCAAACACACACATCCTGACATACCCAGAATCCTTCACAGGGACTAAAAGACATCACTTTTTGTTTTATTGGTTCTGCATATGAAATATTCCCTTTAAATCTCTTAAGGTTTGAGCAAGCCTTCGCCAACAGCCTGGTGTTCGGTCGCGCGGGCGATTCCTTCTGGATCGGCCTTCTGGACGAGGGCAGCCATGGCTCTTTCCATTGGCTCAGCGGGGATGAAGTAACCTACACCAATTGGAACCGAGACCAGCCAGGTAGCTTAAATATGTCATGTTTGATTGAGTTAGACCAGGATATGATCAGATTGTGTATTACAGGATGCTGAATGACTACTATGTTGAAGTCTAGTTGTCAAGGCTCGCAGTCATTTTAAAGATCAACTTGGATGACTGGTCAAAAGCAGACAATGTTAGTGGTCAGGTAGAGACTTCAGATTCAGGTTATTTTACTTGTACCTGTAGGTACATTTGGTTGCATGAAATAGAGTCTCTTAAAGATGTATTTAAGGTGGATCTGTTCTAATTGTCAGCAGCTCATAATGCATACCTATATGTTTTTACCATGTTCCTTACAAATGTGTTTCATTGGATAGCCTGTTGATGTTCAACATAACTTAAGTCTAGATCCATTTGTGACCTGTAAAAGTAAATATGTATTTATTTTCTAATGTATTTTATTGGATACGAACTGATGATTATTTTGAAATAAATTGAGATGTGCATGCTTATTCTGATTGTTTTAGAAAGTTGTCAGACCATTGTCCTTCAAGCTACTTCAGCTTTGACTCAGTGGTAGAGTCAGTCGTCTCTCAACTGAGAGGTCCTGGGTTCGATCCCCAGCTCCTGCAGCCAAATGTTCGAAGTGGCACATTGATCCAGCTGCTCCGTCAGCGGTGCCAGTGAATGAGCGTAAAGTATTTTATGTAGTTTGAAGACTAGAAAAGCGCTATACAGGCTCAAGTCCATTTACCAAGTTTGTTCCAGAGCCATAGATACTTCCTCTTGGATTTAGTCGTGTTTGTTCAAATGTCACTCAAAGATATTCTGTTTATAATGAGACCAAACACAGAAGAGCTGCAAAACATCACATCTGAGAGTCCCAAACTCCAGATTTATTGGAGTTTTCTCATTAAAAAGTAAATTGCTAAGTTTTTTAAAATGATTTTTCCTTTTTATCCACATATTGATCATTAAACTAATAGTTTCAGCTGTACTGGCTGGGGTAATCAAACTCCCTTTAATACATAACTGGAGGTTTTCTTCTGCCCAGACATGAGGTCTATTTTGAAACAGAGCAGATTTTAGATTTCATCTGTAAAGAAGAAACTGAATTGGTCCCGATGTTTTTTCTATACTTCAGAATACAGATTCTGATCCACTGTACAGTACATCCATAGAGCTCAGCTTTGATCAGCTGACAATTTGCCTTTTAAATGCAATTACCAGCGGCCGTCATATCATTATGTAAACCTAGCCAGAGTTTACAGGAAATGTTGCCCTTGTATTGCGAGAAGTTCAAGGCAAGATCCAATATTTATCTGAGTCATCATTGTCTAATCCCATTTTCAACAAGTTTTTTCTTCTCGCCATTCCTCAGTTTCCGCATATTTCATCATTAAAGCCTCTTTTACTGTCTCTCCATACACCTACATTTCTCCCTGTGTCTTCACAGTAAGTGTCGATGGTGGCTGTGTTTCCATGGCGACAGGCTTTGCAACGGGTCTGTGGGAGGTGAAAGAGTGTGCGTCATCGAAGGCAAAATTCATCTGCCGTCAGAACCAGGACACGTCTCTTAGCCCTGAGCCCCCTGTCCCTCAGCCCACCCCGAGCCTCAGCGGCTCCTGTCCCAGCGGCTGGAAGAGCAGCAGCAACCTGCGCTACTGTTACAAGGTTCGGCAAAGTTTCTCTGCTTCACACTATCCTACTCTGCTTGAGGTGTCATTTAATTATGGCCCACGTTCATTAACTGATTTATTCAGGCCTTGACAAATAGTTCAATGTTTTTAGTTTTTTTTTCATTCAGTGCAGAGGCATCTGAGCAGATTATGTCTGTAGATGTGGATATGATTACTTTTTACAAAGTACAATGACTGTTGTCTTCAAGTTATTTTCTAAACATGTTAAACTTGTTCAGAAATGTAAATGTAAAAAAAAAAGCCATATCTGTACATGGCAGTAGTTGTTAATATTGTCTGAACTGAACGGCTTTACAAAAACTTTATCAAATGAATAAAGTGGTGAACTTACATATTGTATTTTAAATCAGTGCAGTTTTAAATAAATGGGAACAGCAACAAAATTCTAATCAAGTTTAAGTGACAACTTTAAACTCCATAATCATACTAAGCCATAAGTCGGAATGTGTGGGTTTTTCTTCATACTAACATTAAGAGCTGTAGTAACACAGCTGTGTATTCTATTTTTAATGGGACTGTATTTACATTCTCCTCACCTGTGTTAGGTTTTTCACTCGTCCCAGCTGGAGCAGAAGCTGAGCTGGCTGCAGGCTCATCTCTACTGCCGGAGACACGGAGCCGACCTGCTGAGCGTCAGCAGCCCTGACGAGGAGCACTTTGTCCTGCAAGTCCTCCATGAGGCCTTTGGGTGAGTGTGCAATTGGCCAGGTAAAATGTGACGTACTATGATGATAATGATGATGATGATGATGATGAAGATGTGGGCCACAGGGAGTCAGAGGACCATGAGCAGCACTGGTTTTGGATCGGACTGAACCGCAGAAACCCCATGGACAATGGCAGCTGGAAGTGGAGCGATGGACTGGCTGTGAGTAATAACTAGATGTAACCTAACAGTGTACCAACAGATGCTGAGCAAAAAAAAAACACGATCTGTTTATTCTTTGCTTGTGTTCCAGTTAACGTACCAGAACTTTGGCAGATACTACTACAACATCCGACAGTGTGCTGCAGCAGATTTGGGCACTATGACCTGGCTGGCTATGCACTGTGATTCTGAGTTAGACTGGATCTGCAAGATCCCCAGAGGTAAAATAGCATGGGACAATTAGTACTCTATTTGAGCACTTTCTATTCATCGTTAGAAATGCACTTTACCACCTTCAGCATTGATCTCTGATTTGAGTCTTGCTGGACTTTTTTCATTGCATTTTCTCCCATTTTGTATGTCATGTGCACTCTTTTCCCTCCTGTGTGCTTGTGTTTTTAGGTAGTGTTGAGAAGGAACCAGAAGTCTCTGAAGGTCAGTCAGTCTTACTTTCTTAGCTTTGAACTTCTCTCGCATACTTAAATGATTTCCTAAGGGCTTATTTCAAAACCCATCCTGCTGTCTCTCATGACTGTCTCTCCTTCTTCTCTCATCTTTCAGGCACCAGTTCACCAGAGTGGATTGGCTTCCAGGAGGCTGAATATAAATTTTTTGACCACCGCACCACTTGGGATCAGGCCCAAAGGATTTGCTCCTGGTTTGATTCCTCGCTGGCCTCTGTCCACTCGGCTGAGGAAGAGGCATTCCTGGCCAACACTTTACGCAAGGCACTGCCAACTTTATCAAAGAGTTCATCATTGTTTGTATGCGCTGAATAAATCCAGCCAGCTTAATGAGGAGCACAACCCTCAGAAATACCTAACAAGTACAAACCTGTGTAATTGCTGTGTCTGTTTTCTGCGTGGCAAACTTTTTCTACAAGCAAACCATATCTGTGTCTCTGTGCCTGTGGCCTCAACACGCCTTCTTAACAGTTTCGTCTCACTTTCAGATGGTGAGGGTGGAGGGTGACAACTGGTGGCTGGGGCTTCACACCTACGAAAACGATGGCCGCTTCCGCTGGTCCGACCACTCTGTGCTCAATTACGTGTCCTGGGCCCTCGGGAGGCCACACACACTCAGTCGTGATCGCAAATGTGTCCACTTGTCGGTCAGCAAAGGTAAGAGCAGACAAAGTAAGACAAGATAAGATACTAAATCAAATGCAGTACTCATAAATGAGCTCTATGTTTCACTCCTAAATAGCGGACTGGTCAGATCAGAAGTGCCACTCTGACCTGCCCTACATCTGTAAGAGAGTCAATGTCACAGGCACCATTCCTCCAACTCCATCAGTCCCCCACCTTCCATCAGGCTGTCCTGATGGATGGTCTTCCTATCAGCATAAGGTAGAGCTACAACACACCAGCAGTTAAGAATAATTCTGTTATTACATGATGCGTCGTAGATAACCAAACCTTAATTTCTATGTGTACAATGACATTTGGTGTTTCTGCAGTGTTTCAGAGTGTTTGATCAGCCTGACCGGGTCACATGGTCAGCAGCCAAGTTGAAATGTGAACTGCAGGGAGGAGTGCTGGCAGTGGTGTCCAATTATTTGGAGGAAGGTAATTACAGCAGAATACAGACGCCAGGAAGCAGGAAGTTTTGTGGAGCACTCTGCACAAATGAGTGAACTTATCTCATTAAATAAATGCAGTGACTTACTTTTTAAAAGTTTAATATTTGATTTCATTAGGTATATCCGATTACCTGTCATTCTGATTGGCTTAAAATTGGTGTAGTGTGTTGATGTACATTATATCTAGTCAATATATTCTTAGAGAAAGTGATTGTTTGTATTTATGCTCATATTTTTTTGTTCACAAGAGTCTAATAAGACTATCATTTTGCACATTAATGCGATTAATTCTCCTCCTTACAGCCTTTGTCACCACCGTTCTCTACAATACCACTTCTGACCTTTGGGTGGGTCTGACCTCAGACTCCAAAGGTCATTTCCAGTGGGCCCAGCCTGGCCTGCTCAGCTACACCAACTGGGCTCCTGGAGAGCCACTTGACAACAGCGGACCACACTACAACAAGACCCGGGTACTCACCACACTCGTCTATCAGCTTCACATGTCATATTTTGTCCTCAAAGTGTTCCCGTTGTAATGATTTCTCTGTCTCTTCTCAGGGAAACTGTGTGGTGATGATTCATGGGAATCCACAGAAGAACACTGGCATGTGGGCTTCCCGAGCGTGTGAGATGGAGAGTCATGGCTACATCTGTCAAAGGGGACAAGGTGTGATATCAGAATGATCATCACAACAATGCTTTCTTTGAAGTGCAGAGCATTTCACATCAAACAGAAGTGTATCGACTTAAAGGTGGGTGTGATTTTGTCATTTCTTCAGATTCAGGTCTCCTTCCGGCCCCGCCTCTGATCCCTGCCTCTCTGTCAAAGCCTGTGGAGCTGGGTGGAGTGACTTACCGAGTTGTGGAGAAGCGTCTTGACTGGACGGGCGCTCTGCACCTCTGTGAATCTCTGAATGGGACCTTGGCCACAGTAAAGGATCCATATCAGCAGGCTCACCTGACACTGCTGATCAACAGCCTGCGGCGGCCTGCCTGGATCGCTCTCTACAACTATGGAGTGAGCCCTCTCTCACTTACTGTATCTCTAAATACATTTCATTGTTAGATCTACAAAAAAAAGTGTTTCCAGTCTGAGGGAAAATATATGTTCTCAGGGACGGAGCTTCACCTGGCTGGGCGAAGAGGAGGTGTCATATTCAAATTGGAAAGATGGGGAGCCCAATCAGTCAGCTGGATGTGGTCACATGACCACTACTGGGCAGTGGACTATGAATCCCTGCGATGCGAAACTGGAGGCTGCTATCTGTCAAATAAGTGGTATGATTTTAGTTGTTACTACAGAACTATTGTTATACTTCAAGATGTGCCTAACATGCACATAACAAAACATCAGAATGCATTGCGAAGTGCTGTTTTTAAAACACACATTTGCATTTAAACCTTTACAACGTATTCTTAATTCTGATATATGTCAGAAAATAACTCAGCGTGTTAACCTTTGTTGTTTTTCTCTTTGCCAGAGGAGCCTGTGGTTCACCAGTGGATTTACCCTGGCCAGTGTCCACACTCTCTGGGAGAGTGGGCGTGGGTGCCTTTCAGAAACCACTGTTATGCCTTCAACCTGCAAAGTCTTAAACTGCAGCAGGATGCACGTGTGTCCTGTAACAAAGGTAGGTAAAGTCTCAGAAGTCAGGCACACCTTCACCATTCTGACTCTGTTCAGACTTGCTTTGCTGCCCAAGAAACGTCTGATACTAAACTAAAGTTAAACATCTCTAAACCACTGCAAACATTATTGACCAAATACTTTCATAAGACTTTACTGAGTGTTTTTCCATCCTTTTATATTATTATTAAATCCCATATGTAACAATTCTTATTTGTCTTTGTTCCTTTCTTTTTTTCTATCTTCCAGTGGGAGCAGAGCTTCTCTCTATCCTGGATGAGACCGAAAATGGTTTTGTATGGGAGCACATCCAGAGCTATGCAGAACAGGCACATGGAGCTTGGCTGGGCATCAGTGTGAGAGGTAAGGACACATTGTCACCTCCATCTGTCTTTACAGCAGCAGACTTAATAACCTTAGATTTTCTAATATTTCTCAAATCTAAGGTTATTTAATTTTCATCTTGTATTCATACTATACATATCATTTTTCTCATAATAATATTACCTAATGTATTATACATTTTGTTAAAAACTGATTTAGTACAGGAAACGTTTTAAGACCTTTTATCTTATGATTAATAAAGGTGAAAATGAAGGTTTTTTTAATTGCATTATTATCTCTCAGTGTAAATCGTTTTTTTCCCCCTGAAATATGTGTGTGTGTGTGTGTGTGTGTGTGTGTGTGTGTGTGTGTGTGTGTGTGTGTGTGTGTGTGTGTGTGTGTGTGTGTTCCTGCCACAGGTAGAGGTTTGGTGTGGAGCGAGGACACAGAGATGATGTACACAAACTGGGAGGGGCATGACGTCGCCTCTTCTGTTTTGTCCCCAAACTCCTGCTTCTGGATCCAGAGTAACAGCGGCGTGTGGAAGCCGGGCTCCTGCAGAAATCGCACACACGGAGTCATCTGCAAACAGCCTCGCAGTAAGCACACCAGAGACCAGTTCAGCTGAGAGGTTTAGTTTAGTCAGTTAAGTTTAAGATTAAAATGTCCAACAATGAAGCAGCCACGAAAAAAGGGCTATTAGAAAAAACTACTTTAGCCACTTAAAACCTGTGAGGAGTTTTTAGATGGTTATGAAACATTCAGAAATTAATACTGATTTCTCTGTATGAGCTAGATAAGCAAATGAGACAATAAGCAACATGATTATTTCTATATACTTATTTTAGATGCCTGAAATCTCTCCTATGGGGTAGGTGTCAGACTAAATGATTAACACCATGCTGGCAAAAAATGCCCATTTTTTTCTTTTTACATCATCCAAGAAAAAGATTTTCAATGAGTGATATATTTTATTGTTAAAGGCAAAATGTGCAACATTTTACACATAAATATAGCCCAAATTCATCAGCTCCCCAGCAGTATGTTTTTTAACAAAACAGCAGTTTGGTAAGAGGTATATTTTTCACTAACGGTCCCATTTTCCTTTCTAGGTGCTGAAACCTCGGCTTCAACATGTAAGTATGTTTTTCAGTTTTCACGTTTTTCTGCTCTCTCTTGTGAGACAGCAGAATATGAATTATTTCTATTTACCCTGACATCTTCTACCTCGACGTAGCGGATGTTGACCACCTGCCCACTCTGATTGTTGTCATGGTGACGGGCCTGGTGCTGGTGGTGCTGACTGTCGGTGTGATCTACCTATACCGCCGGCGAACTGTTGGGGCTGGGGGTTCCTACGAAGGGGCCCGCTACAGCCGGACCAATTCCAGCCTGGCTGAGCAGACTGAGAAGAACATCCTGGTGTCAGATATGGAGCTAAACGAGCAGCCAGAGTAGCAAAAAAGAACAATCAAAACCAGAAAAACCCTGACTGGACCCTGACCGGCACAGGAGAGGCAGACTCTGATACACATTAATGGCATTTATGTTTTTTTTGTCTCTTTTGAAACCAAAAAAAAAGATTTTTTAAGTGCTGAAGAGCTGTGTAGAGCGCAGCAGAGTTTTTAAATTGAATCCCCGCAGTCTCAGTCTTCCTTGGCTAAGACTTAACAATTCTATCAATTTTTCTGCACGTGAAACAGATCCCTCCATATGCACATCTTTCCCTAAAAGTTTTTCATTAGGGCCATAAATTGATCCATTTTTATCACAGCTGGAAAAGTTCAATACAATATCAGTTTTATGTAATGACTCGTTCCTATCTTCCTCTGTGCCAAATTGAATTTTTGCTTGTTGTTTATTTCCTTTCTTGTTCCCAAGTGATTGGAAGACTTACAAAGCAGGAAAGAGCTGTCACAGCCACAAGTTGACTCTTAAATATGCGTCTCTGTCCCCTACAAACACAGCCACAGTCTTCTTCAGGAAAAGGAAAATATCGTTCTTTTTTTCATTCTTTTTTGCCATGGCAGTATTTACTTAAACTTGAGTTGTTGTTTCATTATTTCATTTAGGTTCATTTCTTTCTCGATGGTTTGTCGTCTTTCGTGCAGCTGTAGAGAACTGTTACTGATGATGCATGTGTGGTTTTTGTTCTCCTGCCTCGCTCCTCTTCTCTCATCGGACACGTCAGCACCAGCTGTAAATCGAGCAGAGGAGGAGGAGGAAGTCCTAATGTGAATGTGTGGAAGGTAACAGGGACCATTATTACTGGTGACCTTAAACCATCTGAGGCACAACGCTAGATATGCTACAACTTTGCACATTACTAAGTTCTGTAGGGAACTTTTTTATAGAAATTAGTCTTTTGTAGAAGACATTTTTAATCTCAATTTCACTTCCTGGTAAAACAAAGGTAAACAAATAAACAGCTTCAATAGCTCTGCGTACACTTTGGTACTTTCAACTATTATTTTTCAGCTTGTTCACTATAAGTAATCGCCTTTCTTTTAGTCATTATTGCTAAGGTACAGTTACTTCTCTGTGATTCCAAACCTCTGTTTGTGCTGGCTCTATATGCCAACATCTGGAGCTGATTCGTCACTTTTTAAGTACAATAATTCTCTTGGCGTGCACTATGAAAAGTTTTGCTGTCCGTTTTTCTGTTTCACATAGAGCACAGTTTATTTCTCTGTATGTTTTGTCACTAAGATATGTTGTCTTTTTAATGATGCAGGTTTCATTATGTGTTTCAGCCTAAATATCTTTTAAAGAATCTTTCCTAATTTTATGGGATATTTGCAAACACTTGAACCTCTCATTGCCCACAAAGGAAAACATCCCTCATGTGAATGACAGTGTTGTATATATTAGAGCCAAAGACTGTTTTAACAGTGTATTCGTAAAAAAAAAAAAAAAAAACTCATTCGGTTCTCTTTCTGTCATTTTCAGATTTCACATTTGCGCAGAGAAATGACCACATTTTTGTCATTTTACATTTGTCTCCTCAAACATTTTCTTTTCCCCTTAGCTCTTGCCTCTAAACGCATTTCTGTCTTCCTGCACAGAGGAATGCTTTGGAGCTGTGTCAGTCTGAGGCTTTGGGGGTTTCACTGAGCTGCTGTGAAAAAAAAACCACCCTGCTTTTTCTGCTCCATGAGTTGGACTAAGATAGAGGGGGAAGGGAGGAGGAGAGGGAGTAATGAGAAGTGTGTTTTTGAGTGTGTTTGTGTCTGAGTGTGTGCAGTATCCAGCTGTGGAATGTTGAGTCGGCAAGAAGAGCTCAGTGGCACGTCTGGAACCAATCAGAGAAGCAGGGCTCAGGGACATGAAGGGTCAGAAGGAGGATTGAAAGAAAGAAAAACTAGACGGAAGGGAAAAAAGGAGTGCAAGGAGGAGTCAAGGATGTTGGAAGAGAGGAAGGAGGAGTGTTAGGGGTGAAGAGGATTGTCCCAGGCTTACCCTGGCCTCTGCTGGTGGTATACTGTACAGGTTTGTCTTAAATGTGGTAGATGTGAACTGTAGAAAAGGTCTGACGGCCCCTCAGTGTGTACATCTGTGAGATCATGTTTATGATGCAGGCTGGCTCTCATCCCTGTGAAGATTACCTGAAGCACCTGTTCAACTTTTTGAACTATTTTTGTGTAATTTTTATATGAAATGAATAAAGTCTATGTTCTCAGAGCTTCTGCTTTCACTCTTATTCATGTGTTATTATTTATTCTAGTACACTTTCTCATGAGAATTTGCAATCTTATTGATCTTACAAACAGACTGCTTTCCTGTTGTTTTAACTAAATGATAGGTATCACCTGTTCTGCTCTGACAGCTTCAATTTCAGTAGTGGACCTTACCCATTTCGCCATCTTGTTGAGTAAAGTCATATAAAGTGAGAAATTATAGACAAAAACTAATTTCCCCACTGCTCACAGGTATAAGTTCATAATTAAAGTGGCAGAGCATAATGCTTATTAAAGCAGAAGAGGAGACCTTTCTGCTGTTTTCTATGGTGGCTGGTATGTTCATCGGCTTAGGCAGCATATTCAGAAACGCTGCACTTTCAAAAGCAAATGCAAACATCCAAAACAAATGCAACGGCTGAAATGCGATGCAAAAGACAGAAACATACTGCAAAAAGCCAAAACAACTGTATTAACATCAAACGCTGCAAATAAATAACCAAGTGCAAAACACACATTCTGGAAAAACTGCAAACAGAGAAACTCTGCAAGTTTAGCCTTATAACAGAGGTACATAATCCAGGCCTGTAGGGGCAGTCTGTGGGGCAGTCACTAAATGTGGGCTAAGTATATATTGTCAGTGGCCCAGATTGTAGCATAATGTCATTTTGAATGTAAACAACACAGGAAAAAAAGTAGAAGAGATATTAAACTGATGTTATTGTTCTTTCTGAAACTTGGCTGAGAAAATCTATTTCAGACAATGATATAAATATTAATAGCTGTGACAAGACTAAAATGCTTGGTTGTTTCAATGATCATTTTGAAGCTTCTGTTTTTTATGTGGGCCTTTGAACCCCACTCAATTGAATTTCAATACTGATGTGTCTGTCAAGTCAGTCTTTTAATTACACTCCTGTTACAGTATTCAGTCCTCAGGCTCTTGGACACAGCTAAATCTGCAGGCCCTAATCAATTGGAACCCTCCCTTTTTATTTTAAATTAGCTGCAGATTTTATTGCTCCACTCTTGATGCATATTTTTAATCTCTCTCTGGTCACTAATGTTATTTTGCTAATCTGGAAATACGCCATTGTTCTTCCCCTTTCTAAAGAAGGTGACACGGCTATTTACAGACCCATTTCAAAACTGTCTGCGTCAGGGTTTTAGAAACTCTTGTCAGTGATCACCTGAAGGATTTTAAAAATACTAATAATGTTTAGTAATAATAATCTGATTTGCCATCTGGTTTTAGAAAATGACACAGCAAAACATCAGGAGCTCCTAAAGTTTTAAATGATTTTATTTAATGTGTAGATTTTAAGAAGAATTGTGCAGCCCTCTTTATTGGCCTGTCCAAGGCATTTGATACTTTAGACCAGTGATAGACCCAGCTTCCCATCCAGCCACCAGAATATAATTAAATTTAGAAAAAGAGGGGAAAAAAATGTTTTGCTATTTAGGGTATCTCTTTTTAAAATCCATATAGCTATTAAAGCAACCCCAACACAATTGAGTATGAACATTTTTGATCAGGAATGACCTAACATTTGTTCTGTTTTGCAGAAATCCACTTCTTAGCTATTGTTAGAAAATATACAATTATTTAAAAATTAAATCACAAAGCTGAAATACTCGCATTAGGCTAATGAGAGAAATTACACTTCTTCTCTGACACCAACTTCTTCACATTGGGCTTGACATTTGTCAGGCTTATTTGCAAGCATATTTTAAAGTCTGGCTCCCACAGTGTCTGTCAAAAAAAGCTGGCCCTTGTACAAATGTAGTTGATGACTCCTGCTGTAAACTATACAGTACTCAAGCACAGACTGATTAAAGCAGGAGTGTCCGATCAAACAGTTAACTAGTTTACAAACTACCTTACAAACAGAACTCAGTGTATGCAGGTAGAGGGCTATAGATCACTTACAGTAACCAAAGGTGTGCCTCAGGGGTCAGTCCTGGGGCCACTCTTATTTGTTCTTAACATAAATGACATCGATCAAAATGTTTAAAAATGTTAATTTTCATGTTTACGCTGACATCACTGTGACGTACTGATCAGCTTCCACTAAAGACCAAGCTACCCACAGTTACAACTTCCCTTTAACACTATTCAACCACTTTTTTTACGATTTAAATTTTGCTTTTAACACAGACAAAACCCAAAGTCATGATGTTTTAAAATGCGAAATCGATATATACATAAAGTTGTTATTAATCCTGTTCCACAAAAAAACACTATACTTACACATAGACAGGACAAAATCAGTAAAGACATAAGAGGTAAGACTTTGTCAATTTAAGAGTGAAAGATTCAGCTGTAAAGGTAGAACAACAAAAACAATTACCACCAAGCTAAAAGTGAACAACTGAACCAGATGGAAATATAATGATAATATAATATAGGCTACTGATTATGTTAAGGTGCTGACAGGGGAAGAACAACATTTATGCCTGACATTATAGGCCTACTGAGCACTATATGCATACAGCACTTTTAATATGAAAAAATGAAAAGTTGGAAGATTAAAAAGTAGATATAAAAGTAGCCTACAATTTAGAAAAATATTAGTTTAAAGCCTAAATAAAAATTATTATTATTATTATTATTATTATTATTATTATTATTATTATTATTATTATATAAAACAAGTATACCATGCATAGATAGATTAATTTATAAAAAAGACAATTTAATAAGAAGAATTATCTGCTTACCGAACCGGAAGAAAACCGTTTTCACTGTCCGGAACTGGTGCACCTGTCCTGGATGGACCTTCAGGTGTACAGGGCTGATTATGTACAAATCTGAAGAGGCAGCAGGTAAGATGCTGCACTTTTTTTCTATAACAGACTTTTTACTGGTGAGGTTTACCACCGATGTGTCCTTCTAGGGCACGTGCGTATTGTTTGTAAATGGCTGTTTGTTTACTCTGCTGTGTTTTGAGTTATATTGGACGGAAGAAAAGAGAATAAACAAATCTTCAGTAAATGTGTATGGGCTGTGTGGTTTCGCGCAGTATCCTGGTGATAGTTACATCAGTTTAATCATTTAAAATGGCAATAACGACAATATGGCCTATAAAAGACACAACAGGCTAATGTACAGACTAAATACAAGGGTGCGAAAGTTGTTGTTTGAGTTGAATCCAGAATCTGGTAGGTAGAACTATCCATCCTTTTCATGTGGGGAAGCTGCACAGTTAAAAAATAATTTTACAGTGTGCTCCATTGTTTGTGAAACTTTATTTGAAGCGCTTTTTAAACACGTTTTGTTTGGGTAGTTTTCATATGCAGCCAGCAGGGGGCAGAGCTTGCCTTCCTAGTGGCAGGCAGTAGCCTACCTAAGGCAGCAGCACAGGGCATCAACTGACAGTGAAGAAGAGGAGGGTGGACAGATTGAAAATAATCCTAAAAATTACACACAAAAAGACTATCTTTGGTTTTAATAGTTTGTTTAGAATGATGCTTCAGTTTCTCTTTATCAGGATCTGCAGATGAAAAGATGAATGGGTTAACTTGAATAATGTAAAAGAAAAGATGACAGAGACAGAGGGAAATGGATGGACGGTTGTTAGAAGAGGGGCTAATGGAGAGAGAGAAACAAGAGGTTATGATTTTTTAGGCCTTGTATAGACCTATGGTCTCTACTGTCAGTGAGCTATTGACTGCGATGTGCGTGTTATTCCACAAGAGGGCA
Organism: Tautogolabrus adspersus; assembly: GCA_020745685.1. NCBI lineage: Eukaryota > Metazoa > Chordata > Actinopteri > Labriformes > Labridae > Tautogolabrus > Tautogolabrus adspersus. Next base: position 15,403,193 of record CM036553.1, read on the forward strand.
CTCCTAACTTAATGTTTGCCTCCTCCATGACTTGGTCACTGGCATTTGTCAGTTACAGGTCTCTAAAGAGATAAACAATTAACCTAAAATGATACTATACTATAAATATGTTTCTGAAATGCTGAGTTTTCATTTCTATTTGCCTTTATTTGGTCTGAAAAAGTGCTGCTGGTGTAAAATTTAGAGAACAGCCAATTAAGCTATACTTGATTTATATCGACCAACCTGATGTAAGACAATGGTTAAACCAAATACCTAATTTGTTCCCTATAGTAACAAAGTTAACTGAAGGTTAACTAAGGGATAGTTTCTCATTTGTTCCTCATTTGTTTCATTGTAACTATTGAAAATGTGTTACCATTTAGAAGGCCAACTAGTTATTTCCTTATTCTTTCCGCATTTGTTCTCTAGTGACTATACAAAATTAGTTTTCATTAAATAATAGTTTACTAGAAGTTGGTTGCCCCTTCTTTCTTCATTTGTTCCCTAGCAACTATGCCACGTTTTTTTTCATTTACAAAAGGTTAACACGTAGATATTTCCTCATATGTTTCTCATTTGTTCCAGCCAGGTTATTTTCCCCCTTAACTAATGATTAACTAGTTAGTTCCTTATTAGTTCCCAATTTTTCCCCACTACTTCACCATTAGTTCAAGATTTACTAACGGTTTAGTAGTTACTTTATCATGTTGTATTTTTATTTGGCTTCTTAAAAACTAATGTGATTTTTTTCCCCCTCAGTATTTCTCACAAAGACATTTTTTTCGTGACATGTCCCAAGTGTCATTATACATATTACATGTTACCAAATTTAGTAGAAATGTAGTGTTTCCTTTAGCCGAGCTCCATCAGGTTTCACCACCGAAATGTTTTCATTAAAGCTCATTCTTTAAATTTGAATGCATCAGAATGAGAATGATATCAGTTTATTAGCATTCAATTCTAGCTGAAGTAGAAGTGCTTCCCCCTTTTCTGTCTTATTATTATGCAGCAGTGCTTTACAGAGAGGTCACGTGCACAGTATAAAAATGTCAGTGTGAGGTGAAAGTATCGAATCATGAGGAGGATTTTATGATGGCCTTTGGGCTTCTCCTTGCACATGGCAACAGCAGCAGCTATAGCAGCAGCCATCTTGCCTCAGGCCTCATGAATGCACCTGTTGGGTTTTGCATTTTAAATACATGCAGTGGCGACAGAGGTCTGGGCTCTGGGAGCAACAGAACAATATCACTGCATTAATAACTTCATTCCTCTTCAGAGATAGTTGAACAAAACCCTTCATGATTAATTAACCAACCAAGAGGGGAGAAAGGAGAATAAGGAATAATAGCTCACTTCATGCCAAATCAACATCATGTTAATTAGAAAGTTTGATGTTTAGATCAGGCTCTTGTGTAATATTCCCTCTTCTCCCTCTCCAAGTTTTCTTCCTTACTGCCAATGTAAGCTCTGCAGGTTGAGGGAGGAGAACCAGTGAGAAAGCCATGTTAACAAGTGAAATTAAAAACCCATTCACTCTCCTCAGTCATCCATTTGGAGGCCAGCCAAAGGAGAAGCAGCTGTTGGACTGGCAATGGAGGAGAGAGGCAGAGAGTGAGGCGCAGAGGGAAAGCAAGAGAGGGAGAAAGAGAGAAGAGCAGGAGAAGAGAAAGGTGACTTCAGAAAAAGACAGGGAGTGTTTTGAAATGAATAGGACTGTGCACTCTTCCCTCTGAACAGCAGCAGTGGAAAGGGCTCTTTTGAAAAGAAGCTGCCTAATAAAAACTTGTTTTGCACCTACCAATCGCTTTTAATGCTTCTGGTCCAAAATGGCACCTATGACCATGACCATGCTGCTTATCAGCAAGTAGACCTTACTAACAAAGTCCTGGTCCTTTAAGGTGAATCATTAAACTGACAGTTTTGTTTGAGAAAAACAATGGTTCATAAGAGAGTTAAAATCTTTGGGACAGGTATGTCAAAAAGAGGTTTGGAATCAGATGAATCTGCAAGCTCATGTTAGATGTGCTGTGTCAGATTTATCTGGCTGCCTCCTGTTCAAACAGATTTCCTTGTGCCTAGATCAGGCTGGGAGAGTCACAACAATTTGCTTAACTTTGGGCATGTTTGATAAGGATGACAGGGAACACCGTTGAGGCATTTTTGTACAAACAACCAAGATGACTGCAACTATTGTGGAATGTTCTCAATCCCCTGTTGGGTCTTCTATTCTTTCTAATGTTTCTAATATATTTGAGCTGTATCCTGCAGCTAAGAAATATTGCAAACATTCGATCAATATTGTCTTTATACATATCTGGAGCCATTAAAAAAAACCTTTGCAAAGTACAACTACAAATGGTAAGTGTTGGCTCAGAAAACATGTAATGCCAAATCTCTGTGTATTAAGGATAAACTTTATTGATCCCCCAATGGGGGAAATTTAGAATTATGTCAAACTATAAGCCAGCTGAAATGGATGTTGGATCTAGCTACTGATAGCAGCCCATCCCTACAAACAATGTATAGCTTAACATGAACATTTCCTCTATCTGATCACTGAGACTCTTTACAAGGACAGCAGTTCTAATAATACACTCTGAAGTGGCTGCAGTGTACCTGCACAGCAACTTCTTCATTTCAGATCGAGGCACCACAGATATGGCGTTGTCCCTGTTATCTGCAGTGCTAAGAGCTCTTGGCTTTGATTGCTTCTGGTGTATCATCAATGCAATGTGACAGTTCTATATCAACCTGTTGCCGCTGCTTGTCATTTGCAAATCCCTCTGCATTGTAAGCGCTGAGTCAATACCAGAAGGTTGTGGGCCAGTTGGTCACACCAATAAAACCATAGATACACTTCAGCCCCAGCTGGAACCAGCCATTGATTTTTAGTCAAAAAAAATGTTTTCACAACCATGCAAAGAAACCCTGTGTGCCAGCTCCTTTTAAACAGGGATCAAATTCTGCAATCTTTGTCCAAATCAAAGGCTGCAAACTTCAAAGTGACTGGATCAGTAGAGATTCACACAGAATGCCAACACCAGAGCAGGAAGACAGACGAAAAAAAACTTTGCTTTCACTATGTGTCCAAACTCATTCAAACTCCTGTCTTTCTTCTACCTCCTCATCTTTCCAGTGAGTTTGCAGGGACATTTGTGTGTGTGCTTGTGAGTATATGTGTGTGTGTGTGTGTGTGTGTGTGTGTGTGTGTGTGTGTGTGTGTGTGTGTGTGTGTGTGTGTGTGTGTGTGTGTGTGTGTGTGTGTGTGTGTGTGTGTGTGTGTGTGTGTGTGTGTGTGTGTGTGTGTGTGTGTGTGTGTGTGTGTGTGTGTGTGTGTGTGTGTGTGTGTGTGTGTGTGTGTGTGTGTGTGTGTGTGTGTGTGTGTGTGTGTGTGTGTGTGGTTGTGTGTATGTGTGTGTACCATCAGGAGACAGAAAACTTAGAGGGCCAGTAGGATGGAGGGTGTGCAAAGGCAGGTTGGTGGAGGAGGGGTGGAGGCTGGGTGAGGTGTAGTTATCTCCTCTGTGCAGATGAGAACATGTCTTTGCCTGCGGGATGCTGCTCTTTCTCAGGCCAAGGACAGCATCTGTGTGGTGAAAGGGATTATAGGCACACTGTTCCCAGTCTCTGCCTTCTGGGGAAGCCAGGATCTGCGCTCTTTTGTCTTGTTTGTTGGCCATTTTTCAGGTGTGTAATTAGCATCCTTAATGGGTCTAATTAGAGCCTGCATGGTTTGCATTGACTCAACAACAAACCCATTTGTGTATAGATGATGAATTGATAAGGGAGCTGAGATTAAGGCAGAAAATGATTCTGAATAAAACGAGAACTGTTGATCAAAGATTAATAGAATGTGTCAAGAAATGCAATTTGTTGATGTTGTAGGCTTCATCAATAACATTCTTCTGCAAAAACCACACACTCAAGTATACTGAAATAGCATGTGACAGGATCATTTCTTAAACTGCCCATCCCTCCACCTGTCTGAAGAATTTGTGAATGGAAACAACAAAATGTACATTATCACCTCTAACCAGGGACAGGATTAGACTCCTCTTCATTTGCATGGATTTCACCCCAAAAAAAATAATGAGACACAAATAAGGAAGAAATAGAGACAAAAGGCGGAGTTAATTTATGGAAAGCTTGGCAGCTCCGATGCTCACTGCTTTGATGCTTAATCTGTTATTAACCCCCATAACATTAGGCATACACACACAAACATGCATGTGCGAGATTCCTGAGACATGGGAATCAGGTACTGAAACCAATATTGCCCCACATGGGAAATAAAGATAGACCAAGGGGGAGCAGGAGATGTGAGATGAGGCTACATGTGAAGCAACAACCCAATCCCACCTTTGTTTACTTGTGCTGGTTTCCAAGGCAATGATGGGAGACTCTGCCTTTCTGGTAGAAGCAAAAACCCATTTAGAGGAGAAAATTTCAGCCTTGAAAATATAGTGTTGTTGGGGGAAGATGTTCCATTAATGGGAGCTTTGTTTTCCTCATTGTGCAGCAGGTTCCTATGAATGAGTCAGGATGTGTTTTAACATTAGCTTCATTTAAAAAGAGACACAGCTTACTAACTAAAAAAATAAAAGTCGTGCTCCCATTATTCAGCAGCCTTCCAGGGGCAAACGAATATGACGCAACTCTAAGAATCTGCTTTTTAAAAAAATATATTACTGGGTATATTCTAAGTCAATTTGCCTGCATCTATAGAGTTTGAATCAGTTTTCACCTATGTCTGTGTGTGTTTCACCGAGTTGTTTGCTGCTGAGTGTTTTCCACCATGAACCAGTCAGGATATGCAGAGATGAGCTCCATTGTTGGCATAAATTGCTTGGCCAAGGCTTGCTGCCCATCCTCTGGGCACACCCCCCCTTCCCCACACCAACTGATCGATCTAATCCTTAGCTATAATGAGTTTCTCTTTCTGCGATCGAGGAGTGGGTAGAGCTGTGAAGTAAAGAGGAGTGTGAGGTGGAGGAATAAAAGACACTGTTTGTGTTGGTCGTGAATGAAGTTTTTATAGAGGTATAAAGTTAAAGACTTACTATCTGACAGCAGGTTATATTCTTTCATGAGGTGAACTCCTCTATTCAGTGTGCGGGAGAATGCCACATGTTACAGGATATTGGATTGCATACTGGATTCACTAGCCTAAATTGTTACTGATGAATTGTGATGTGCCACATTTAATACAAAAATGTTCTTTTAAAGTATGTATTGATTAAGTAGGTTGTTTCTTTTTTGTCTTAGATATTGAGTTTATAGATGAAAAAAAAAAAAAAATTTCAATTCCCAAAAACACAATGGGTGCCAATGTCATTGTACTGCTGATACAGCAATGAAAGGAGAGCCCATATTCACATTAGTTAAAAATTATGAAGCTGACCTGCCGTGTTTAGTTAATATGGCTTCAAAATGAATAAATACTTCAAGTTCATTTTTAGTTAATCATCAAGATGATTTCAAGACATGGGTCCAGAATCGGTTTAAAATTGACTGATTATTGGTGAGCTGACAAAATTATAAAGATGTAGTTTTTTTTTTATAGACATTAAGTCACAGCTTTGATGTAAAATCAGACCAGAGTGAGTTTTCCACCAAAAAAGTTAAATGACTTATTTGTGCAACTTCCAGTATTTTTTTTGTTTTTTTCTGCCTGCTAGTTTTCTAAATGTTACTCAATGTCTTGTTAATTTGCAAATAAATGTTTGATTCATTTTCATTGTATGCGAAATGAATAAGTGAAATGTATTCCAAAAACAAGTTACTCACCCAGCTATTAATATCTGAATATTTTCCCTTGCATCTAGCTAGCTTTTTGCATGGAATTCACCCACTGTTTAGGCAAAAGGTGATGAAAATATAGGTCTATAAACAAAATCCAACTCAGCAAACAAATCTGAATTTATGTATTCTACATCTCAGAACAAATCTAAAGCAACCTGCAATAAAACCCTACATGCTCCGCTGGATCTCTCTTCCCTCTTGCAGATACAATGGAGCCCAAAAGATAAAATATGAGGCAGAGAAGCTATGACAGAGCAGAGAGGACTGCCTTAAGTTCACAGACTGACCGTCCATCATCAAAGATGTTCCATTTCTCTGCACATCAAGGTAGAAGTCATGAAGATTTCTTTCTGCACAAAAAGTCAAAGATGAGACTGTATAAGACAATAAGTCACATCTCTGAATCTTCACATGCTGAGTCCAACAGACCTCATCCCTTATCTTCAAGAACAGTCTGAATTCTCTGTCTAATAAGTTAAATATGATTGATGAGAACTTCCCCCTCTCTTAGAACAGGTCACTATTTTTATCTTTCTTGCAAAAGTATGATCTCTTCCATCTGCTACTGAAAAAGAGCAGAGTTGTAGACGAATAAAGCTCAAACTATTTTCATTAGATACATTTTTAATAATCCCCCCCCCCCCCCCAAACACACACACACACATACACTGATTAAGGCTGGGCATACATGGAGCGGTTGCAGGCCGATTCTGACCCGATGTTTGGGCCCCACAATTTAAAATCATGCTGAATCCTCCCGATTGTTTGCCCTAAAAGGTACAAAAGGGCCCAAGGATCTATCACAGCCTGTTTTGCTGCTCCCAACTGGTCAGATGGATTTCTGACATGCTTTACATTTTTGTCTTACAACTAAACACACGCACAGTGAGAGCCTAGCCATAAGCTGATTCCCAAACTTAGGTTTTTTTTTATCCTGATTGGGCCTGTGCAAACTGGTAGACAGAGTCCAAAAGCTCCATGGCAACAGCAGGCATGCCGGTTTGGAGGTTTTCCCCCTCCTATCACAAAATATATGAACAAGAGAAACATGGGCAGGAAATAGCTGAAGACCTACAGCTGCCAGGGTAATATTTGTTGTGATTTAGCTTTCAAGTTAGCTCGAGTTTGTTGGTGATATTGAGTATGTGTGTGTTCAAGAGTTTTTGACAGAGTTTGTATTTGAGCTGTGTATATGAGACAACTGGAATACACATATATCTACTCTACTCCTCAACTACTGCAGATAGAACAAATGTCTTCATGTATAGTTGATACAAATGTTAACATTACATTATCAACATTTTTATAGATTAGGTTTTAATCATTTGGTTCATTGATATGATAACTGATCATTTAATCACTCATATCCAAAGAATGTTAATGTGTCTTTCTATTCTCTGTTTATCTTTGCATGGCCGAGCATCTTCTAGCGCTTTAGCAGGTTCAAGTGTAGCTAATCTGACTACCACGTGCCCTAAAGGCGGCTGCATAGCGTGATAGAGGAGGACGTGTGAATGGCCTCTTTGTTGAGCCGTGTCATCATTTGTATTCAGAGGGATCAAAGTCTCTTTGGCTGCTTTAAAATGTGTCCTGTGGCTAGTGTTGCTCGAGCAGTGAACGACAATGTCAGGGGATGCAGAAGAGCTGCGAATTTACATAGAAATGGTTTCAGATATGAATGTGTGAGGAATCAAATCAGTCCGCAATTTGGGATTGTACGGGCATGAATCTGAGTCTGCCTTACACTCCCCTGCCTCTCAGGCTGCTTATATGAGGAAGTATTGTGAGTGAGTATGTAGGCTACGTGTGTGTACAAAAAATGTGACAAGATTGTCATTATGACCATTTTTTAAGACACTTTTTTAGTCTTTTTGCCTTTTTTTGTTATGATAAAGTGACAGAAAGCACACATTAGTTATTGCCCTATAATATCCAATAATGTGGTCAAATCTTCACCATCTATAACTGAAGGATAAGAGGACTGCAGTGACTTGATTTTGCCAATCAAAACAAGCCTGTAAGCCACTGAGGTGCTGCTAGCCTACCGTACTTTCTTAATTGATGCGTCATCTTCCGTGTGGAGTGGCAATGACTCAGTCCACACGACCATGCAATCCTACTCCAGACAGGTTTATTATTACATCATCCATTAACAATAAAGCCTCCAGTCATCTACATAGTTTGTAGATGACCGGTATAACTTGAATGCAAACAAACAGGCTCAGTGTTCAAACCACACTACACTTGACAACGGCGGTCGAAAAACTGTGTCTCCCGTACTTCCGGGCTTTGGTCTTAACCACTACATCATCAGGACCCTCTTCAAGGGAGATGTCTAGTTTATTAGTTCTCTCATGTCTTATCTTCAAAATGTTGGCCCTTATCACCATAAGTCATAACATCTAACACACTATACTGACATTTCAGTTAGTTGTGCTATTGAAAAAAAAACTAGAAGGACGAAACATGAGCAGTCCCACAAGCACACCTTTTTCCACACAAACCCCAACGTTAGACAAACAAATTTAAAAAAAAAAGGAAATTATGACCAAAACCTTTTTGTGCTAACCCCCATAACAGTTTTATGATCAAAATGTGCCGCAGTGATTAGTTTCTTCCTTTAAATAGAGGATTAAATAATATTGTTACCACTGATGGTGTTTATCACAGAAGCAAAGGAAAGTTATATTCCACCATTGATTACCTGAGAGACGCACAAAAGTGGCCTTTCCTCATAAAGAAAAGTTATTTGACTATGTAGCTCAGATATATGTGTTAAAAAAAAGGGCCATTAACAAAACTTCACCGCCTTTGAAGACAGACATCATTTTGATTTTGATTTATTTATTATAAAGTTGTTTCTCTGAGTGATCAAGTCAGTTGTAAATTCACCTGCCAGCCAGCATTTTTGTCACAGTTTGTCCTTTTCTCCTCTTTCTCACCAGGAGAAAGGCTGTCAAAGAATTCACTGATTACACTGTGGCCGCACTGACATCGCTGCTTCATTATTATTGCAGACACACAACAGAAAATCAATGGGGTCGTTGTAGACTTAATAAAGGTAATTTTTCTGTGCTACTGTCTTCTGTGGTGCCAAAAGGGAGAGGCTTTTTTCTCCACTTATTTTATCCTCCCTCGCTGTTCAGCTTGTTAGAAGAAATGCAGGAGGGATCGATTCATGAGCCATTAAAACTTTCAAAAGAAGATTCAGAAAGAGAAAGGTTCAGGTTTTATTTAGGGATTTGAATGAGGCAGACATTTTTGGTTGAACGGCTTATTTGGAGTAGTAGATTGGACATTTTTATGAGCCCCTTCAGTCCTGCTTTTTTTTGTGTGAAAAATGTTAGAATATGAAGGTGAATTTGAATCCCACTGATCATGCATCTCACTGGAGCACATATAATATTGACTGTTTCTCTATAAAAGGATCCTGTTTAAATAATAAGACTATTCTGATGACATTTCCATGCTTTTGACTGAGTTCTATCTCCACCGGCACACAATATTTGACTTATCAATCAGTGCATATATGCATTATATATCCGTATATAGGCTTATCTTTTTTCTAAGTCGACACATATTCTTCGTCTTGCACAGCTGATTGCCACTGAGATAATGATAGCACACATCAATGCACACACTGTCACATTTCATGCAAATCTGTCTCCTCCAACAGCAGCAAAGCTTGAATCCAAATATAAAAACTGTGTACGTTTGAACTTAATCTTTATTTGAATATTTGATAAGCTACAAAGGTCTTTCAAAGTTCACATCTGCATACATACAGATAAAGTCACTCAATATAAACAGCTCTGACACATGACCCTGCAGTATTTAGGAAAATATATGCATGTGCTCAAGCAGCTGTTTATTTGACAGACAGCAGTAAAAGTTATAATGTTTGCAACAATAAATTGTTAACATCAATTATAGCATTACAGATAATTAACAAACACTATTAACTATCATTTTGTTGTTTGTTAAATGTAAAATAACTATTAAGTAAAGGTTAATTACCTATCAATTTCCCCTTTATTGATGATGGTTATTATAAAGTGTTACTCTTAAGGGTAATGTGTTTAGTTGTTCTGACTACAGCCTGGTTTTCTGTAAACCTACAGTGTTCGTCTTCTTTCTTTTGAATGTCTGCAAGATGGACCCTGAAGTTAAATGTTAGCCAAAGAAACTTACAGAAAAAAGTCTCCTGAGAGGAGTGAAGAAGGAGAGTATTTAAATGATGTTGCAGGGTGGACAAGAGGCCGCATGAGATGCTGGTTAAAAAGGATTGTCTGAGCTTGTGTGTAGCCTTTGGCGAGAGATTATTTTAAAAATAGAAAAGTGTGGTAGAGCTTGCCTTGCAGCCATGCATCAGATCAAGGACAGCTTTAGTCCGTACTCTATTAAGATATTTTTTCTGTATTAAAATTCTTCTTAAAGAAGGATTTGAGTCTGCTGTGAAGTTTCCTTTCCTCTCCACTTGGACAAGCAGGTTAATCTGCTGTGGCTGGAGCACAGCCGCCATCAGAAACACAACGCTTTCTGTTTTTATGAGGAGGGATGCAAATCAGAGTTGAACTTTAATATTAAAACCTGAAAATATAACCTACGTTGTCATGGTGAATTCCTATGATAGAATGCATGTTTGAGGATGTGATGTCTCTTTCTAATTTGTCTGCATGGCAGGTTGCCTCGTCTGTGTGCACATAAGCGCCCCCGGCAGGCTCAGGTGCAGGTGACCGAGCAGACAGAGGCCTTGCTTTGTCCTGCAGCTTGTTTTCCGTCCATGCCAACCCGAGGCCCTTGTGTTTATCACCTCATCTCCTCTCTCTGCTACAGACGGGCTTTTAGATTCAAAATGGTCCTTTATGAATTTTAATGTCCACTTCTGATCTTGACCCACTGGCTAGACCGAATATCTCATACACTTTAAAAACACTGACATACTTTCCCAGCATGAGCATGGTGTCTCAATAAAACAGACACATGGGAGCATGGGTCAGTGCTGCTCACTGAAAGCGAGGACTGTGCTCAATTATTTAATGAACATTGAGAGGGAGAATGGAAAATAAGGATGGAGGCTGAATTCAAAGGCTATTATGAGTGTATGTGCAGAGAGTGTGCTGATACATCTGATAAATAATACAGATTCTTTCAAGGTTTCATGTTTATTTATTTAACCTTTATTTAACCAGGAAAGAAAACTCATTGAGATTAAAAATCTCTTTTTCAAGAGCGTCCTGGTTTGCCTCCTCATAAAACACAACAAACATTTAAGAGCTAGATAACAAGGTTCACCCTTCCCTTCTCCTTCACTGCAAAAGTTCTTTCTTTATCATAACCCAGGCCTTAGGTATTTGGCTATTGTTCGTATGATCATTAGTAAGTGTTACGGCTGTATGTTTCCCTGTACTGTTTGTCCCTTCTCCCTTTCTGTTGTCTCCTGCCCAGGTGTAGCCACTGATTGAACAATGTGGCACACCTAGCTTCAGTGCTTAAAAGGCCAGTGCTGGCTTCAGTGAGGAAGGGGCATTTGGAGTTGGGACTGCTGTGCTTCTCAGTCAGGGATTGTGTGTTGTATTTTGTTATATTAGTTTCTCAGTTGGTCTTTGTTATCATTTAGTTTGTGTGTTGATAATAAATCCCTTCTTTTGACTTTGTTAAGGTGTTTATTTTGTTTTACTGGGTTAATTTGTGGATTGTTGTTAGCCTCATAGGGCCGTTTTATGTTGGGGCGTAACAAATGGGGGATCTTCCGGGATCGAACAACCATGAGGTGTGTTTTTGTGTAAATTGTGGCCTAAGTTGAGTTTTCTTTGTTAGTCACTATTCTGGTGAGTATTAGTTGAGTATAGTGCCTGAGTGCTTTGAACATTTTGTAAGTGATCTCCCTGGTTAGTGAGGGAGTGGGCCAGCTGGGCTGATTTATTCGTCCTTCCAACGGTCCACTATTTCTTATTTTGCCTTTTTTATTTTTGGAGTGGAGACCTGTTCTCTGTTGGGGGTAGGCGTGTCAGACCTTTCAGTTACGACTGAAACTCTGACGTTTGTCTTTAAACGTACAGTATGTAAAATCCGCCGCTAGGGGGCTCTCAATCAAAACAATAACAAAAGATGACGTTGAGGCTCGCGGGGTATCATGGGAGTGATTCTCTCTGCTATTTGAGGTAATGTAAGTACTCAACTAAAAAATATATATAACGTGTTTAATCAATTTTTAAAGGTACAGTATGTAGAATTGCATGCTAATGTTTACATTAAAATATCTAACTTCAATTAAAAATGGACTAAACCCATGTTATATATATTTTTTAGTTGAGTACTTACATTACCTCAAATATTTCCAAAAGTTATCAAAGCCAGAGAAATCCTTCATTTAATAGTTGTAACAGTAGGTGTCTTGTAGGTGGCCGCCATGATGAGCCTCCATGATAGACAAGACATGTTGATCGTTGTCAAGGAAACAGCGGATGTTACGTCAAAGACCGCTGCATAAGCTAGCGCTAGCTGCAACTGAAAGCTGCCGTTCTGTCGCTGTATGTGCTGCTGTGATAAAAAACGTCATGTGAATTATACTTGGATACATCGTCAGTACACAAAGGCTTTGTTCAGACTGCCGCCCAAATCTGATTTTTCCCCAAATCTGATCAGAATCCGATCTAACTGACTGACTGTCCGCATTACAAATTGCAAGTGACCAGATCCGATCTGCCTGTCCGTATTGACATGGTCTGATCCACATTGATTTCTATGGTAACAGGTTACGCCCAGGAAATACAACTGCAAAATGGATGACAGAGAAGTGTGTCTATTTCTGACACAAACAATCTTGTGGAGCAGTCCGTCCACAGGCTGTTGTTTTGCTCCATGTTTGTTTTCATTCTTGCTGTTTTCTTCCACCGACCAAAGCTTAGACCAGTTTGTATAATGCGCCTTGAATTAACTTCCGGCTTGCTGGATCTACGTCGTTGTTTTTATTGTCAATAGTGTTGCGTTGCGAGTGACGCAGAAGACACATTGAAGCGACCGAGACGTTCAGATTGGATCAGATCTGTAGGAATCTGATTTGAATCGCATTCGAAACCACCTCTGTATGTGGTTTGAATCAGATTTGGAAAAATCAGATCTCATGTGGCTTTTTGTGTCCAGACTGGCAAAAAAACAAACTACATACAATCTGGATGTGCTAAAAATCAGATTTGGAGGTGCAATGTGAACAAGGCCATATTGTCTTTCTCAGGTCGTTCGTATTGATTCGTTCATTTTTACTCCCATAATACACTGCAAGCCTTGACGTCATCTTTTGTTATTGTTTTGATTGAGAGCCCCCTAGCGGCGGATTTTACATACTCTACGTTTAATTTAAGTTATATATTTTAATGTAAACGTTAGCATGCAATTCTACATACTAGACCTTTAAAGTTGCCTCGAGCCCGGCAAGCCTCTGAAAAAAGTCAGGTTTTAGTTAAAGGTACCAGGTGAGATTACTTTTTTCTGCCGCACTCAGGGGCTTGCTAACTTTGCTTGCTCATGGAAGAGTTTGTACATGTTGTAAGTTTGTGTAGCTGCAGCAAGTGCTTTCGTGTGCAGTAACTTTTGTGTGTGACTTTTCGGTGGTAACTGTACTCCACATTCGTTGGGCCACATTTTTGTAGTGTGGCTATTTTGTGTGGTGGTGTTGCAGTCCACATTTTGGTGTTGTCACTTGTGTGTTACTGTTTTGTACTTTACTGTAGGCCTACTGTGACTTTTTAAGTTCCATGATTGCACGCCACAGATCAGTGGCTCTTTGACTGGTGGGTGTGGCCTCCAGGAATTGTTTGTGTGACTCCTTGCCTACATTTATCCGTAACTTGTGTGTGGTCGTAGACTACATGGTGTCCATATTGTGTTGTCGAAGTGGCAGTTCACTGTATTTGGATCTTTCTGCGGCTGTTAGTGAATGGCAGCAAATATTGTAGTGTGACTACTTGTGTTGATCTTTCGCCTGTGACTGTTGCACTCCACTTTTGTGTATTGGTCACCTGTGTTACTGTGTTAAATGTAGGTTAGTGCAGTACTTCGTTGAGTTTTGGTGTCCTTTGTTTCACCTCATGGTGGTAGCCATTTTGATTGTGAGAGTGGCACCCACTGATTGGCTACCATTGTAGTTGATGCTCAACTTATAAACTGTTGAAGCGTCTTAGATGGCACTTTTGTTTGTTGGATCTGTGTACCAGTGTTAACACCTTTAAGTCAGTAGTCCATTGGTTTGTTCTTTGTGGCTTAATTGCACATAATTTGCTGATTTTGTGAATTGTGTTTTTGAGCTGTGCAATTAACTATTTGATTGTTAAAAATAGCTTCGGTAAGTGATACCCATTTTGTAATTTTCGTGTGTAAATAATGTATTTGCACTTTAATTCAATTTTTTATAATTCATTGTTTTAAGGTTGGGGCGTAACAGTAAGGATTCAGTCAACAAATTAACTGCTGAGATCTGGAGTCATATCAATGTAAGCCTACAAACGTAAAAAAAATCATGCAGGAAAAACTTATTCCTTAATCAACTTAACCTAATGCAGGTGCAAAGTGCCTTTTTCCACCTACGTAAAACACTTTCTCTAAATAAAGTTGTAGAAATGTTTCAATGACTAAGCAAATACTGTAAGACCAAAATTGTAAAAATCGTGAAATGAACCCTAATTTTGTATTCTTATTTTGTTAAATAGAAAAGAACAATATCTGTTATTCAAATGAAGGGAACAGCTGCTTATAGGCCAGTCAATTTGCAAGCTGTTGGTGTCTGTCTGTGTGTGTGTGTATGTGTGTGTGTGTGTGTGTGTGTGAACCAGGATGTAATTAACAGTGGGGAGTAAATGGGCAACCTGCCCTGACAGAGAGCCAGAGAGACACAATGGCTTGCACCGGTGTACAAATCCCAGCATGCATGCTGTTTTTTTATCCATGCTATCCTTCAGTCCTTTTTTCTGCCCTCCCTTAACCCATCCACTCTTTGCTCATTCCCCCCCCCCCCTCCCCCCTATCACCAACACACACACACACACACACACACACACACACACACACACACACACACACACACACACACACACACACACACACACACACACACAGGGAGAACAGGCGTAGGTGATTTGCATGTAGTGCTGTGCCCGTCATGCCAGTTAGAATCAGCAATGTGACGCAAATCAGCCCACTTTGTCTCATCAAGAAGTGAAGCTGAGCCAGTGGGCAGTCTGAAGCAGCACCTCTCTCTGCCTCACCACTGCTGCATTTAACTTTGAAGGCTGCATTTGCTCACCTTTGGTGTCTGTTTAGGCAAAGTTTAATCCCAGATCGACAGAAGCACTGCAGAATACAAGCTGTGAATACTGAGAAGTGTCACTGTTTTGTTTGGCGTGCTGCTCTGAGGTGGCTGTTTTTACTTGCATCCGCATGGTTTATTTGTATCTACACCTATTGGCAGGTTGATTAAACTTACATGCCTGTATTGAGCGAACACAAGAAACACATGCTGACATTTTTGTCTTGTTTGTGTGTATGTGTTGTGTGGCTGAGTGCTTCATGAGCGATTCTGTCAACAGGCCGGGTTATAATGAGATCCCCGGGGTTGAACGCAGGCTGCCTGTAAAACAACAGATGTGACTGGACTTGCTCAGTCTCCCCGTCTCTCCCCACTTGCTGACAGAGCTGTCAATCATCCAGAAGGAGGATGACTGACAGGTGAGGAGGGCAGGACATGGGTGAACTGCTGTGAGGACAGGGGAGGCTGACACTTGATAGCACAGCTCCATGCTCTCCAAACAAAAAAAGTCTGACGGTCGAAACATCCCAAATGTCAACAGCTTTATCACACTGCTGATGTGATGATGATGATTAGACCTTATACTTCTGCTACTGATGCGACACCTCAAAAGCAGACGAGAATCTGACATTTAAAAGGCATTTGGTGACTTTTGGATAAGGTGCCATCTATTATCACATCAGAAATGACTATTAATAAATGTCTTAAATGCAGAAGGCTTTTAAACTGTGCAAATGTGGAAAAAAGTCGATTTCTCATGAATATACTAACTTTTAATCCTTACATTTTTGACACCCTGTCGTCCCCAGAGTACCACTTTATTTCAAACTCTTTTTTTAGGGAAAATAATTCAGGATGGGATTTTTCACCTGTCTTTCTTCTTAGGGTCCCGAGAGCGAGCCAGACAGGCAAGCTGGCAGAAAACTCCAGTCAAATGTTACTGCAGATTGCCAGAAACATCACAATAGAGGTTCTGTGTGAATGAAAGAGCAAATGGGTGCACACACAAACACACATGGAAAAAAACTCCCATCTCTTTACTCCTGGGCAGACAGCCACTGGCCCACTGCATGCCTCTCAGTCAATAGATGTGCATTGTGCTTCATCCAACAGGAACCGGCTGCAGAAACCTGTTACTTCACCATGCGTGTGTAGGCCAATGCAAGAATTAACAATTAGCCAAAGGTTGTGTGAGATACACCCCATTAATTCTGTTTTTACGGATCATCCAAATCACAAAATAATACATGCTGTGTTAGCAATTTCACAGGGACTATAGTACAAGGATTATCCAGAGTAACTGTGGTACTATTAGTGGAGGGCTGTTTTGGATGGATTAACAGGAAATTCATGGTCCGCAGAGGATAAAGCCCACTGATCTTAGTGATTAGCTATCTTTTTAGCAAGGTCAGATTTTTGTGTCTATAGAAATATCAACAAGTCTTGCATGGATGCGATGCTATTTGGTTTAGGATGAAAGGTTATGATTTTAGTGATCACTTTCTTTTTTCACCTGTTAGCATTTAGTTTGGTGCTTTTATTTATGACCTAAACTTATCAAATACCCATTATTCACAGCTATGGTGTGTGTAAATTGCAAACAATACAGTAGCATGCTAACATAAACATGGTAACCAAGATCATTTTTATTCGTATTTCTGCCAAACCTGTTAGCATAGGGTTGGGTTAAAAGCTTGTTGAGTTGATAGCATGGCTGCTCTTATTTGTTCACTTGAAGTGGAATTCCTTTCATGTCCATGATACGGGACTGATGACAGAAATCTCAGATACTATCTGCATGGCTTAATACCATTTATCACAGTATATTTTCTTTTTGGTCATTTGGGTGAACTGACCCTTTAACCCCACTCTGACACTGGCTTTTGTTTACAACTTAGCAAGGGTCATCTGACTAAGTGAAACACTCATGATCCGACAATGGAAATGAAATATTTTAGTCCGCTTAGCGTTGTACACGAGTTAATCCCTGCACTGTAGCTCCCTGCTTCCTTTATGAGACAACATGTCATTACCAGATAATCAAGCTTGTTCCCATTATTGCTGCACATTTTAATGAGCTGTGTACATCCACAGCACGGCCTCCAGAGATGAGCCATCACACAACGATAATGTGCAGCTAATGGGTTTAAATAGAAGAGCATTTTCATAATGTTCTATCTTTGGGGCAGAACAATTAATGCCGTGCACTATAAGCAGATTGCTTTTTTAACTAAAACATTTCATTAATGGCAGCCTTAGAGCTACGTAGTAACCCCATATCAGCTACATTGATATTCAGTCCTCACACCGGCTGGATGTATTTCAGGCAAAATATGCAGCGTCTCCATCATCAGAGAAAGCTATGATGCATGACCTGCTTGACTCTGCTGATAAATGATTTATCAAAAGCACACACAAACAGTGCAGGTAAGGGTTGTGGACACAGAGAGATGATAGAGAGGGTTAGAGTGAGTGAGGAATCTGAGAGCAGGACGTTGAAGCTCAAGATGGTGTCGATGACAGGTGTGATCATCATTGGGAATTACGCTTCTGATACTACTCAATGTGTGATATGTCGGCTCTAATTTCAGATACACATCACACCGCAAGATAAGGGCCTTGTACATGAAAGGCTTTTAAAAACAAACAAGAAATACATTTTCAAATGTTCAGTTGAAACCATGCAGTCATAATAAATTAATTTCTGCAGACTTAAACTCGTGGCATTTTGACGCTTTAACCTGAATTAAAAATAGGCCTGAAACTTATTTTGAAAAACTAGCCCAAATGTACGTTAGCATGGCAGATGTGGCGACTATGGTCAGGGCTAAAACTTTTAGAATGATTTTGTTTGATTACGGAAATTATAAAAAGAGGTTGAACATTTTTACAGAAAAGCATCCTGCAATAATCCACTTTAATTTGTTTTCACTGTAAAAAGGGTTTTAAAAAAAACACACTAAGAATACCAGTTTGTGTCAATCTTAAAATTGAGAAGTCCATTTCACATTATTTTTTATGATAATTATGTCATTGCTCTATGACGAAGACTTATCTTTTTATTTTGCATTCATTCAAAGGAATTTTATGAAAATGGTTTTAATTTTATGATTGACAGCCTTGAACTTCCATAGTGCACCTTATGGGAATTTATGAGCATTCTGCAGGCCATCAAGGAGTTTCAATGCTTTCTTTATAATTTAACACTTTTTTGAATTTGGTTTCTCGTCTTACTGTAACTGCATGAAGGAACTAATGAGGTATTATTGACTAACACTTCAAATCGGCGGGTGTTTATACTTCATCCATAGTTTTTAATTGTTTTAGGGACTCTCAGGTGGAAACACTAAAACCTACAAAGCATTAGTATGATGGTGTTTTAACTGTCTCTTAATCTGCTTTGTGTGCGTGCGTGTGTGAGAGAGAGAGAGAGACTCAGTGTATTTATGTCTCCAAACGTTCACTATGGGGTTTAAAAAATACTGGCAAAATAACAGTTCAGATTCCATCACTTGGTAGCAGTTGAGTGGCTACAGCTGTATAGATTTAAGGGACTTTCTTCCAGCAGAGTACTTTATCACTATTAACGTCCCTCCCAAGTGCCATCATTTTCTCTCGAATTATTTTCTCTCTCTCTTCTAGACACAAGAGCACTTTTTCTCTGTTTTCCTCTGTTTGCCTCATTCTTCCCCTGCTGTTAAAGCTCTCATTTTCACAGGATGCTGCATGTTGCTGATGCCTTGATCTACAATATTACAATCTGCCTGTCCCACTCTATCATCCAATCTATCAAAATCCCTTCGCTAAGATTAGAAGACAGAGAGAAAAAGGTGAGAGTAGTGGATGAGGAGGGAGAGAAAAAAAGTGTTTTCCAATTGCTGTATATATGATATTTACATTTTAGACAAATATGAGCCTTTGATTTAAAAGAAAGCCCAATTTTTTTCACTGCGTCTTAATTTCAAACAGCCATTATAACTGGCATTAATTCAGTGTTAGCAAGCTATGAAAATGTTATTTCCCACTGAAGAGCTTAGCTGAAGTGGAGAGCATTACACTGTCTATTGAATTGGTTTTGCCAGACGGAGATTGCCCCGGCTCCTCTGCTGAGAGGGGTCGGGTTAATAGATCAATGGTGGAGGAGGCTGAGCGAGCAATACAGGTGGAGAGAGAGAAGAAAAGAGCAGGAGTGCGGTTATTTAAAGGTAAAAGGAAGTGAGAAGGATTGGGTTGTGTGAGTGTGGGGGGGGGAGTGATTGGCTTGATTTCCCTCGTGTGTCTGTCATCATAGGGGAGCCGCTCTGGCTCCATCAGCCGGCCTCCAGCTCGGTGGCAGCTCCTAATACCGCTCCTGCCTACATTACACGGCTATTTGCTGGAAGGCGCTGTGGTTTGATGGTCAGCCATATTGGTCATCATTGCCTTTTTGCGAGTTATGAACGATCAGAGGGGAAAGGCAATTTCTTATTTGGCTTTCCTTCCTTCCTCTGTTCTATAAATACAGTGTGAAGATTTTTTATATTGTCTTTATTCATGCTGAAAATCTTTTATCAGGCCTCTGCTTTTTAGACCACTGTAAGCCATTTCTTTTCTTGCTTCCCTTCTGTTGCTTTGTTCTTTCTTTTGTCTGATTAATTCTGAATGTATGTGTGTGCTGCTTTATTTTAAAGGTTTATGGGATTTGTTCTGTTATTGCCAGTCTGGTCCCTCCCTGAACTGTTTGGCTCCATCACCAGTCTGTGTGATAGTTGGATGTCTCTCAGGGCTCCATGCAGCTAACCGAGCAGCGCTGGCACATCCTTGTGTTTATGAGACAGCGGGCATGTGTTTGCTCCCACCTGACCGGGGGTAATAGGGAGGGAGGGGGGCTTGAGGAGTGAGAATGAGAGGCCTGTTGTGACGCTGTGGGGAGCGGGTGGGCATATTGAAAAGCAGCAGGTGCTCAGCCAATCTGGGAGATGGTCTGATCCTCCAAAATGTCCATCTCAAAGAAGGGACTGCCCCTGATTGGCAGCCGATCAAATTTGACAGGAGCAGCAACTTCTTTTCTTCGCCAAGGACCCCAGTCTGAGTGCACCTGGCCTTCAGTCACATGACCGGAGATGTATCAGACGGACCCTGTGTGTGGCGTTTGTGTGAGGCCGCTTTGAAGTCCTCGGTTTTGGCTAAGTTGTGAGATGGGGGCGTGGCTCTTCCTCTCAGGAGAGCCAGTGGTGGGAGGAGCTTTGTCTGTTTGCCAGCCACTAGAGATGTGGCTGCTTTTCAGCACTGCTTCCTTTGTTTTCAGCTAATTTGATTTTATTCTCACATCTCTCATCTCTCCAGGGGAGGCCGGTCAGTGTTCAGCCTCTCTGCTATTAGAATACCAATCAAACACCCACCAGTGTCGACTAAACACTCGTCATCCCTAAGCCAAGAGGGTCTGCTTCCTCAGCTTGTGTCTTTTAAGTGTGTACTTGAAGGCCTGCAGAGGATCTGGAAACAGATTACAAACTGTGCTACTTCTGCTGATGCCCATACCTTATGTGTCCATATGCTAATGTTGTCAAAACATCAACGCTGTCCTTTCTTGTCAAGGAAAGGCTCAGTGACATCACCCATTTGCTTCTGAAGATAATTTATGAAGTCCAACAATAGCAGCCATGAAAACGCTATCTCCACCTACCTAAAGATCAATCTAGAATCATGCAAAGCCATATAGTTGAGGTGGGCCTTAAGTGTCCTTGCAAAAAGCTAGAAAGCACCTACCTGTCAGTAGGATTAATAATAAAAACCATAAAGTTAAAAAAATTCTATTAATAAATTAGCTATTAAAAAAAATTAAAAAATTTTTTTATTTGTGCTGTCAAAAAAGGCATTTTAATATGACCTTATTAGGATAAACAACAATAAAATCCCTGTTTTAAATGTAGATTTTTTAAATGTTGCCTTTAATGGAGATATTTTAAAGTCAAACCAACATGATACCTAAAGGGAAACACAGGCACGCTTCAGAGAGAACTATGAAAAGGAAGCATTGGTCCCTACTTTGACTTTTTTCTTTGACCCTGAATCACCCCTGACTCTGGAGGGCCATGACCCAGGAAGATAAAATAACCCAGATGAAATACAGCTATCCACCTCTGACTGCAACTGACCCTGATCTGCAGCCTGCAAAGAATACAAACTGGAGCTATTATGTTGTTATTTTCAGCCTCAGCAATAAACGCCTGTAGAGCAAAATGAAGGAGAAAGACGACAAGAGAAGAAGAGAAATGAGCAGAGGAGTGAATGGAATGGTCTATTGTTCCCAAATTGTTCGTTTTCTGTGACAGGACAAAAAGGAAATCAATAGGAGATATTGATGTTGAGCCCAAGGCTCAATTGTGTCGTTGCTGCTTTGTCATCTCTCGCTTTGCAAAATGTTTTAAGAGTCGTGTGGTGATGAGTGTCTGTGTGGCTCTTTTCTTTTCTAAGACTGACATTGGAAGATTGTTGTGGGAAAACTTAAGTTAGTTTACATGGTGTCATATTTTTGTGGCACTGAAACTGAAAAGAGAAGTTTTTAAAATAGTATTACGTTGTGTTGTCAACAGACTGACTTCGGCCTGATAAGATTTGCTGTAAAACTTTCCCCTGTCACTCAAGACGATCTTCAGTGTCACCAAGAGATCCACAGAGGCCTCTGCTGTTGTATGACCTCCTCTGTGAGATTCAGTGACCCAGTATTCATCCTGGGAGTGTTTGCGTGTGTTTGTGTGCATGTGTGTGCTATTAAGTCCTTGAGCAGATGGCAGAAGGACACCCCTGCGTTCAGCAACATGTCCGTCACTCATCTCTGTAAATAATCACTTTAGACGCTGTGAATAACAGAGACTGTGTGATTGTGTCTTGCAAACCATAAGGAGCAGTTTACAGCCTAATTTCATAGGTTCAAATCCATCAGAGTCCACTTGAAAGATTACATTTACCCAGTTTTAATCCAGCGTTTCTGTGTTAAATGTTCTTTTTTTTTCATTATTCTGTAAATAACATATGTTTATACCACATACACAGAAGCTCTCAGCCTTGTTTCCAGGAGACGGACCTAAGTCAAGCTGTCTTGAATAATTGCCTTCATCTTTAAGTGCCATCATTTTCAGTGCCCACGCATGTGCTTTACTGAAGAAGATCTATACAATGTTCTTGTTTCCCACATATGTGCACAAATCCTGACCACACAAATATCTACACACACCCTTGCAGAACACACACAAATAATTAAGCCTGAAAATCTGAAATTAAATCACAAACGAGCTTATTTCCTTGACGATAGCACGGTTAACACATCTCTCCTCATAACTGGCCTTTCAGAGAGCGCCTGTTTCATTGTCTTTGCAAAAGAAGTAATCAGCAGGCGAGAGATAAAGACTGAATTACAGGAGAATGGAATAAGAAAAAAAGAGAGAGAGGACGGATGAATGGTTGAGAAGAAGAGAGAGGGCTTTTGTGAATGCAAGTACAGGATGTATATATCCATAATCTGCTTAACTTTACATGTTGTTTAAACAGGTGATCCTTTTTTAAATATGGCCATTTTCTATGGTAAGCAATTCCTGCATAGAGGTAAGACATTTGAAGCACTGAAGCCTTTCCTCTTATGTAGTGAAACTAAATCCATCAGGGACACGTCTGCACTCATAAATATTACACTGACATATATAATAACTAGGTGAAAGATATTTGAAGCATTCACAGTGAAAGTTCAAGTGTTCTACATAGATGTGCTTGTATAAATGTAGTCAACCTTTTTTTGTTATCCGCGTTATTTTGCCTCTTCATCTAATTAAATTATTCTTCATTATATCTAAATATATTTAAAACCAGGTCATACTTTACAAGATAGGCACCGTCCATCAACAGAAAGTGTCTCCAGTTGGCAAACATTTGATAAAAATATGGAAAATGTTGCTCATATTGAAATGAATGACTGAGTGAAATGACCGAATGAATAAAGACTTGATGAATGAATGCTTGAGTAAGAAGTGACACTGAGCTTCATTTATCTGCTTACATGTTCTGTATTTAATATGATTTCACATAAAGCTCCAGCCTGTATGAGAAGGCCTTACACAAGATCAAATGGAAAAGAGTA
Organism: Tautogolabrus adspersus; assembly: GCA_020745685.1. NCBI lineage: Eukaryota > Metazoa > Chordata > Actinopteri > Labriformes > Labridae > Tautogolabrus > Tautogolabrus adspersus. The sequence goes on from CM036553.1 coordinate 15,426,394, forward strand.
GAGTAGAGGAAATATACAATCATTTAAAAAATCATGAGTATTTCCTTTCCCCCGACCAGTTGTCAGCCTTGTACCTGGACTTTTAACAAAACCACACATCCTCATGTCTGCCAGCTAAAGCTAACAAACCTAAACATGCGCTTGTTTTTTGCCGCAGGAAACCTCTCTGGTGTGAAATGCGTTTACGCTTGTGTTGCTGCAGCTCTGCGCATTCAGCGTGGTCTTCTAACTCTGCCAGGCTAGAGTCTGCCCCTGGCTCCAGGCCTGCCCCGAGGGTGTAGGACTCATTTATAAGCCAGGATGCCGTTCTGGTGTTGAATGCCTCCACATAACCAGCTCAGTGTGTTTCTAACATGTGAAAATGTCATCAGAAAGGCCACAAGATGAAGCTTTCATGTTACAGAAACATGAATGCAGAAAGGAGAATCTAGATGCTGTGGCTGGAGAGAGTGGAGGAGAGAATCTGTAAGAACTGAGCACATGAATATAGAGCACATGTTGTGAAAGAGTGGGAATGTAATGAATTTAGATGCTTTTACATTATAGGGCCATTATTTGACTGCTTTTCCGCCAACAAGTAAGAAATACCTACCTTGAAAAGTATGTGTTTTGCAAATAAATATTTTTGTGTAGCTTCAAAGAAGTATGCTAAAGGGTGGATGAGGAAATATTTTGTTGGTGCTTTCTTTTCTGTGGTCTGTGCTGTTTCAGGATGTGTGTGTGGTGTAAACTAACTCAAAGGGGAGGCAGTGATTTATGTGTCATGCAGGACGGAGGCTACACATCTTGCTGACACAACTCCGCCATCAACAGGAGTTATGCACCTAGAACACAAAAGCAAACTCAGATGGGGGGGACCAAAACAGGCCATAAGTAAGCTTTTGTTACTACCTCTAACTCTCTTTTACACACAAACACACAAATGCATGCACAAAAGCCTCCAGGCCGGCCCTCCTTCATTTGCTGTTTGTTCATCTGTTTGCCTCTTTGCCCAGAAAGAAATGTATGCATTTCCACAGAGCATAAATAAGCACGGACACACACATGCACACAGCAAAGGGAGGGACGCACACATACACATAAACATGCACAGCAAACCAGCCAGATCACTCTATAAATAAGAACATTTAAACACACACACACACATACACACACGCCCTCCAAGTAACAAAAAATTGGCGGAAAACTTATGTGCAGAGTGCTGGAGGGAAACATACTAATCCTTTTAATAATAAGCTGACTGTTTCTCAACAATATGTTTTTCTTTGATTAAAGTCTATATTATTTTCTTATCAGACATACACAGACGCATGGATACAATCATTGTTCTTAACACACGACTAGAGAAAAACCCAAAATAGCTATGTTCTGCATGATAACATGCGTGGACAACATTCCGAAATGTTCTAGTTAGGTCTTGAGGTGTTGATCTCTGCCTTGCATTACCCATCTTAAGTCAGAGCTGGTCATATCGCAGCTATTTCTCTGCAGAGACAACGTGCAAGAAACAACTGCAGCAGCACTCCATCTAACAAAGTTGCCTTTCTTTTTCTTTCTCTGAGTCTGAAAGCAATTGCTGCCAACTTGGTAATTTGCCACACAAAACTGGCAATGATGGCTTTGCCGGGGTTGAACTGCTGCGAATAAAAATCCACCCCTCTCATAAACTACACAGAATAATAGACAGCTGTGCCTGCAAAGCCAATGCAAAGTTCAATATAATATACAGAAACATTTGTGTACAGTAGGCATATGAACGAACATAAATCCACATCAACAAAAAGCACATCTCAGAGAATTCTATGCACTGCAGCTAAAAGTTTTCAAAGTTTGAGGAGCTTTGGTGGCAGCACAGCATCCTGAGTAACAGGTCAGGAGAACATGAGCAACCTTTTATAAAGCAGAGCCAAATAAAGATTGATGAAGGGAGAAGAGGTGGGCAGCAAGCTGAACACACTTCCTCCGTGTTTCATGTTGGAATATGTGCTCAGCGCTACACAGGTTTGATTAGGAATGGCTCAGTTGCTTTTTCCGTACCAATAAACCACCCATGTCTCCCCCTCCCCCATCCCTTGTTTTCTTTTTCTCCTCCGTCTTTCTCTTCAGAAATTTCCTCCAAACATGTTGTACTTTTTGGTCTCTGGTTGACTCACCTCCGTCAGGTAACTGACAGTGTGTCTTGGACATCAGCAAGCTTGTTAACATTCTGAGGCTTCACCGCCACGGTTGCCATGACGTCAGTGTCTCTGTGGAAACTCATGCAGGGATCAGGGTCAGATTCACATTCTGCAATGATCATGTTACTATTCATCCAGTCAGGATGTGTATATACATTATCTTGTCTGCTTTGTCCTCTTATAATTACCATAGTTTAAATCAACATTGTTGCTTTATGCTGTTAATGATAAATAATGTAACACACCTGAGACGTCTGCAGGGTTGACTTATGGGAAGAAAAATTCTACCAAACACCTGACTAGTGCTCTAAAAAAAAAAAAATCCAAACCGGACTCATAATGTATTAGAAATCCTGCTGCCTCGTGTGTGCAGGAGGGGGATTTGAGCCTCAGATTAGCCGGTCTGACAATCCTGTTCTACAACACACAAGTGGACTCGGGTTTTATTACACTATAATCACCTGGACTGAGCCTGCCAGAGGCTGAGAGACTTTCGCCCCCGAGAGACTATAGATGATGAGCTTGTTTCCATTATGTTTCAACAGCCTTGGTTGCTTATTCAAAAGGTGGAGCAAGTTTATAATTATCTAAATTGCTGCCATCATGCACATTTTACATTGTATTAAAAAGAAGCAATTAAATGTTTTCAATACCAAGCACAGGCACAGGGTAAGATTTTTTTAAAGCCCCCCCCCAAAAAAAGTCAATTATAGATTCTTGAGCCTGAAATCTGTAACTGTAAATTTATGGCAGTTTTATTTCTCCTGCATTGTGTTACATTTTTCCATATAAAGCTGTATGGAGACATATCATTCCTCGTTTCCCATCATACTTTGTGCTAGGCTGAATGCCTATTTTTTTAAAGATTGGAGGATGCTGTTTTATAAAGTTATATGTCATTTTTTGTTAATCTGAGTTATTTACGAGTACATCACGTCTCCTTCTACACTGCAGGGGGGGGGCTAAAAGCTAATAATGTGAATAGATACTAGCTTACTGAACCTTTGGTAATATATCCATTGCCACGATGGACTGCGTTGAGGCAAGAATCAGTCACCACATACTTGGAGGAGAGGAGTGAAGGGTTGGACAACTTGAATTTAAGCTAGTGACTACTTACGTATGTTTTTTCCTACAGCATGAGCTGGCCAAGCGCAAGCACTTGTGCCGCTTTTGCCAAAAAGCACCCTTGTCGCCCCTCTGTTGCAATGCGCAGCCTACAAAAAGTGCCCATTAGTGAAAATATTCAAAACACAAAATGCAACACAGGTGTGCTTAATTTGTCATTATAGTATTGTAAACAGAATCGACATGCACACATTTTACAGCTCCATATAAAAATAATGACTATTTAAAAAAATAGGTAGGCCTATGCATAATACCTTCAATAACCTGACATGCTGTACCAAACTTATGTAGGATACATCAGAGTCAGGATTTCAAATCCTCATAACAAATTATTCCAAAGAAAATCTCTTCCATACAACACTCTGGGTCATCTGGGTCACACACAAAAACACACGTGAAATGTGTGCATATCGGCAACTTAACCAACTTTAGAGGAAAAAAGTCTTGTACCTTTCATTTTAGCTTACAATAGCGGTAGTTTTTCAGGGGGAAAATGCGTTCTTGTGAGGCAGCTGAACTGGTGTTTCTGTATAAAGTGACTTAACTGGTGTCTTTTATGCCAATGCATTTGTGGTTGTCGTTGTTTCAGCACATGTTAAAAGTGAATCTCTCTGTTTTCTGAATCTTTATCTTCAATAGTCTTATTTCTCAAACTCACATCTACTGTAGATCATTTTGGTTGTTTAAACATTCAGTGTTAAGAATGTAGCCTCACATGACATTTGTTCACTCTTGAGACACACCATGGTGTAAGTAGACTGGGCTGCCATTGGCTCGTGAGAGCTGGGGGCGGGAGACATGGGTAGGTAAGAAGTGGCTGCAGGAGTGGGTTGATTGACATATTTCTCTGCAAATCATTTAGCCTACTGTAACGTGCGGGAAGAACTAAAATTTCAGTTTTCCTCATGCAGAGCTCGTCTGCCTTTAGCAGGCCTTAACTCAGTGCCGCTCTAGGCAATCGCCTAGTTGGTCTTTATGAGCACGCCGGCCCTGAGCCTGAGATTGTATTTGTGGTGGTAGCTGATTGGGTTGTTTAATTTAGTAGACTTAAATTAAGCATAGACATGTTTAGAACATAGCAGTCATGTTAATCAAGCTAAACAAGAAAAACAAGAGATATGGAAGCTGATGATCAATGTTTCATATAACATAAAGATGAGGGACGATGGTGATGATTGTGTAAAAGTATTTTATTAATCTTTAGGGTTTTTATTCAACTATTGAGGTTGAAGTCCAGAGTAAGTGTGTCTGTGTTTAATTCTAATGTTTAAATTAAATTTGTTACTACCAAGGGCAGCAGTTTTAGCTTCCCTCTGCTTTTCCACAAATAATACACACCCAAATATGATAACTTTCTATGGACCAGAAATGCAAGGATGTGACTAAACTGGTATTGATCAAACAGATGTTTGACTTCAGTACAAGCCAATGATCTAAACTTCTCAATTGGAAAATAAGAGGAAGAGTCTACTTATATTTAAGAAGCACAACAGTTTTAAAACCGAACAAGAAGTTGATTGTTTTAAAGTCGATCCAGTTATGTTATGACACACCTGACAAACTTCTACTATCACTTCTAATGAAGCCCTCTGTTGATAATACAGAACCTTTTGCAGAAATCACTGCTGCTGCCTCTTTACAATATTTTACAGAATTCATCTTCATAAACTTGAATGCTTTTGCTTTACCTTCAGATCCCAAACACGTTAAAACATATGAAATTAAAGTCACCTAAAAGAGGATCCTTCATCAGGTCAAACTGTAATAAGGGAAATTGTTTTACCGGGTGGGTAGCAGTGAAAAGATAATGCTTTCCCTTCTGTGTGTGCTTGACAGTGACGTGACCTTTATCAAGGCACTAAATCCCCAAAGTCTGCAGTCAAGCTGCTTAGCAGCCAGACAGTGAACAACTAAAAAGGGTATCTCCCTAATGTGAGACTATGTAAATGGGAGACAGAGACCCTGCAGCAAATATAAGAATTCCAAACAAAGAGGCTGGGGGGTCTGTGAGGGTGATGTTGAGATTCATTGACCTTCCCAAAGCAACACAAAAAGATGAGACATTGTTTAAATAGAACAATAATCTGATTGGAGTAGATTAAGATCCAAATAACAAGGACTTACAAAATCAATTTCATCTTTTTAATCACATATCAAAACAAGTTTTTTTTTGGCTTGCACATATTTTATCATTTTGAACATTTATTATTTTGGGAATTTTAAACATTTTTGATGTACCTTTATTTCAGATGAGTATACACAGCCCCATGGACACAGCAGGCACAGAAGGGGATCTGTTTCCATTATGATATTATGCAGCAGAAGGTGCAGCAGATTGATGAACTCTAGTCCTCAAATTTGATAGACAATTCAATCTGCTGGATTGTCGCACAATATAGAACAGCTGTTTGCAAGGTGACAAAGTACTTCAACTGTTACTTGCTGCTGTAGTTTTTCATTATATAATGAACTGCACACAGCTGGTTAGTGTTCTCGATCAAGTGGACTGAAACAGGCGATCCATCAGATACAACCCTGAGAATCAGGGGGAGATCATGTTTCCTATGCTCTGGTATAATTCTTACCCACTTTATGTTTGGCAAGTTTCATGCAGAACAAGTCATAGCATCTTGACTAATATCAGGCAGAATTTATGACTAAAATGTAGGCGACCAACTCTGATGGCTGAGCCTGATGTAAAACATTCTTAAATAGCTATTGCATCACTATTAAAGAAACCTGACATCATTGTTATATACAAACAGACTCTGGGATAGACCCAAAACATTCAAATAAAATAAATAAATAAAATGAGGGGATAGTTCATCTGGCCTGAAAACGCCTTTTATATCACTGAGAAGGAGCTGGAAGGATTTCTAAGGAGAGGGATATCTGTGGTAACAGGCTTAGCCTTCTGTCATTGCAGACAAACCTTAGAGGAACGCCTGAAAATAAAAAATGAACATGTAAATATGTGTTTAGATATTACAGTGGATTAAAGTAGAGCAAACCATCATGATTGAGTCGTTCTTGGGACAGCACATGAAGATTGGCCATAGCCATGACTCTCGATAAACCTTCAAACTTTGTCCTTTCTATTTCATGGACAGCCTCCTAGATGTCTATCATTCGGTGGAATTTAAACCTAAGCCCTGGAAACTGAATATCATTGCAAAACCACTCCATCTCTCTCTTCTTAGCAGACCTACATTAGAAAGGCTCAGTCAAACAAGCAGCTCATACACAGCCTGTAATCCCTGAGGGAAACAGGGTGTTTGCTTCCACCTGAAAACACATGATGGAAGAAACACATCGTCCTAAAATATCAATAACTCTGACTGATGGTCAAAGACATAACAATACCTTCTCTCTGTAATAATAAGCTGTCTCAGATGTAAACTCAGACGTGAGGACGATAAAGACGAAGACACCCAGAAAACAATATAAAAGCATACTCTCACAGATTTTAATTAGCAGCACTTTAGTACAGAAACCACAAAACCGTGGGATAATTAATCTCCACAGTCTGGTGTTTCACTGCTAAACCAACCCGGGGGGTGAGCCCAAGTTGGTCTTCACTATGTTGAGCTCATCTGCTGGGAAACAGGAAACAATAAACTTGAAAATCTTTAGGGCTAACAGGGGGAAGGTCATCAGATTAATATGCTGTTGAAGGCATTGCTTGTTTCGTACACTGATGGTCAATTCCTGCCCCATGAATGTGGAACACCAACTGCTTCCCGTGTGTGTTCGTGCGAGTTCAGCTTGGTCACACACTGCTTCTCATTACAAATCCTCTCATGACTGTATGCAATTTGTGTCTCTCCTCTGAAGGCTTTTGTCAGCAGGCTGGCCAAGTACTGTCTCTCACTGCTCATCACTCCGTCGTCTAAGTGTGTCTCTGTCAATCGCTGCATTTCTCTATTTCCCTGCCATTTCTGAGCACACATGCCTGTTTGCAAATTGTACTAATTAGCCAAGAACGTTGTGCAATCGTGTCCTTCCTGTGTAGATGAAATCAGGGACAAGATGACTGGGCTCTCTGTGCTTATCACAGAATGGAAAAGGGAAACTAAAGAATGCAGAATCAGAGCGTGAACCCACAAAGGTACTTCTAATCCTCATGGTGTCTCAGCGGTAAAGGGCAAATGGCTGATCAGATTTCTGAAATCCAGACGTCGACATCCTGCTGTAATAAACCTGCCTGTTAGCAGGAGAATGTCGAGATAAACACCAAAGCTGGTCTATGTTACAATCAACGCAGCTGCTGATTTTGTATTCATCTTGATGAGAGGAACACATGTCTGTATCAGTGTCTGCATGACTGCTGTCTTTGACGTTTATGCAGGCTGATGGGGCAATGCAGACCAGTGCAATGGAAATGATGCTGCCCACTGCCCCCTCTGTTAGACACAACCACACACTGGCAGCACAAGCCTAATCCTCTTTAAGTGTCAGCCCAAACTGTAGGGGCACAGCAGGTCTCATGCCCCCGCTGTGGGTGTTGGCCTCATTTCTACTGCTCACTTCCTGCCCTGGGCAGCACCTTCCTACTGCTCCTCTCTGACTCCTGTGTTCATCTAAAAATGTCCCTCTCTTTTCTTCTCCTTTAAGGACTTAACTGCTGACAATCTTTTGAAAATAAACATCTTACATTTGCTTAAAGCTGCCTCTGGAAGTTTGTAGCTGCCATTCATAGCAGTTGATTTGTTGATTTCAGAGATACAGTATGTCAGAATATTGTCTCACGTAGCTCCAAAATAGGTATGATAGAATTGCAAGTTTTTAACTTTATCAGTATAAAACAAATAATTTGTAATGAAGATATAACTTCAGTGTAATGTTTGGTGGGGGTTAATTGGTCAGGATGCCCTTTCGGGCTCGTACAAGCATGACAGCGGTGGGCAACAGGTTACTGGTGCGGTTATCCTTATGGTCAGCAGTGTCACTAACAAGTATTTTTGAAAGTTACATATAGCCCCTCTAATGCATTAATTGATCATTACCGCTAGAATATGCCACAGGAGTGGTTTAAGAAGTTAAATCACATCTTGACACCTTTTTTGCCGATACTCTATTGTGAATCAATCGACACATTCTGTCCTCTGTAAAGGAACAAGCTGGAACCCTTTCAGAATCCTGTCATATTTATTTTTTCTTTGTCTTAAGTTTGTTTCCCTCTTCTTTTACCCCCCACATTCTCTGATGTTTCATCCATCACTTGAGTTTATCTCGTCAGTGGTTTATTGTCTAGCTGGAAAGTTACGACAGTTTAGTTGCCAGATAACACTGACAGATATAAAGGTAAAGCTTTCAGTAGCTGTCAGAGTGTCTGTCTGCTCTCATCTCCTCCTAAATGCTGTCAGGGTTCATCAGCTCACCAACCAAAAGGTACTACTTCCAAAGAGAAATGGTCGACATGGAAGCTGACCAACAGACACTTTTACAGAAAGAGCTGAGGGAAAAAAATAACTTTGAGGAGTCCGGAGTTGCAGGATCACGTAGACGGTCAAATTGTTCTCTTCGGATGGAAGAGCATACATGTCATGTTAACTGTCACACTTGAAGCTCCTGTAGCAGTATGGAGTCAGTCATTTAAAAACACTACATAATGTTTGCGCTGCTGCTACACTGCAGTTCAATTTAAGTTTTGCCAGCCGAGGGGTCTGCACAGTGTGCACATTACCTTCAAAGACTGACTCATCCCTCAGTCTGCGGGGCAACACGAGAGCACAGGGATGACATTAAAACAGGAAAGTGGAAGGTTATTTACAGACATGGCTTTTCAGGGCTGGCAGAGGAGAGCACAGATGGAGGTTGTAAAGAAAATGATATTATGGTAAATAATTGATTTGGTCTTAGCAGTATGAGACGTCTAACATCAGCTAACATTTAAAAACAAGGGATTTAAACTTACCCTTATTCCTTGGACGATCAAGCTGCTAATTTATTTTAGACTTCATTCAAAGTACAACAAAGTAGCCCTAACATTTTATCACTTTATTTTCCACAAAGAAACATCTTTAAAATAGCAACAACGGCTTTAACTTCAGTGAATCAAACGGACACTGTTGGAGTTGATGAGAAAAAAATTAACTTAATGAAACAAATAAAATCAGATATGTTGCGTCTGTTTTAACTGAAATGCACTTGCAGTAGTAATGCGTACACACACCTTCACAATATTTTTGTGTCACATAACCTCATTTCCAGCCCCTAATGTTTGGTTGGAACCATCATTTGTCTAATGTCTATAATCCCTTTCAGCATTACTGTACATACAGGTTTTCCTCTCACATATGGCAACAGGAAGAGACTTTAGACAGCACAGCCAGACAATTAGTCATCATGTTTGCTGAGAAACAGTCTCTGAAAACAACAAGCTTCATCCTCAGATATCCTGCTTCAACGTGCTTCACTCTCCTCGCTGTCTTGCTCTTATTTGAGCGCTTTTAGGAAATTAATTCCTCCTTGATACCCGGGACTAGGCAGCACTTCCACTATCACAGCCTCCTTGTATCCAGAGGTTTTGTCCAATTTGTCATCATTTCAAAACAACACAAATATGTAAACTGCTTGGAAAATATGCACACGCAGCCAAAAAAAAAAAAAAAAAAAAAATCCAAAGCATTTCTTTCCACAGCGCAATGTGTTGTTTCCTCCCCACTTCTCTGCAGTGCAAAAATTCAAAATACGAGAAAAACAGAACAATAAATAGACCTCCTCTGTTATAGATTCTGCATTTTTTTGTATTTACATATATATATATTTGTAATAATGGGTCTCTACATGAGCACACAGCTCTTGGCCCGGTCCTTCCTCATGGCTGGGGCCTCGTCCATTTGTTCAGTCCGGCCTGGCAGTGGAGGCAGGGGAAGCTGTGAAACTCGCTTCAGGCCTCTGCGGGAACTGCTACGTTTTAACTGTGGCTTGTGTGGCCGCCGCACTGATGCTACCGTGGTGACATGGAACACGTCCCGGACGCTGTTCTCGGAAACCTTGGAGGTGCACTCGACATAGGCCACTGCCCCAATCTGTCGAGCTATCGTGCTGCCCTGCAAAACAAAGGAAAAGAAAGAGACAATGAGCAATCAAAAGACTTTTTTTTCAGTATTTTTTTTAAAGACAATAAAAAAATGTGCACATAAGAAATGAAAGTGAAAAAAATAAGCCTTGATACATTTGTGCCAAAAATAATCTTTAAACCTTTTTACAGCTTCACAAAACTTTTTTGTCATTTCCAAAGACTTATTTCATCTGCTTTACTAAAAAACTGTCTTTTCTCTTCTCAGACTCCAAATCAAAGTGCTGTTTCCACAATACAATATAAATTTAAAACACCCCTGCAATGTTTCATTGTGCCTTGGCATGAGAAGGCACTACAACCTTAAAATGGAAGGAAGACTTAATATCCAAGAAAGATTCTGATCTAAACTGTAGAGTGAATATCAATGGTCTAAACAGGTCTGTAGACAAAAAAGCTGCTCAATCAGAGGCATGAATAATGTAGATGCTTAGTCTCCTCTGTGTGAGGTGAGAGAGTCTGTGTTAACATTGTATATGCAGCCGTTTAGAGAAAAGAGATGATACTGTAACAGAAGTCCTCCAGCAGTAGAGCTTCCCCTGAGTAATGATACAATATACTCAGGTAATTAAGACCGTAAATTGTGTGCTCGAGATCAAATCAGAGACAAATTTAATTTCAGACTCCGTCTGCTTCTTTCCTTGCTACAGAACACTCTGCTGTCTCTTGTTTCATGATCACATTTGTGAAAGATCAACACATGCAAAAGTTCTAACACATGAGACAGGACTGCATTTCCCATGACCGTCCAATGGCATGCTCTCAACCACATTCCCAGTCTATGATGTTTGATTTTATTGCGGCTGTGTGCTGAGCCCCGTATTAGAGGCAGTGAAATCCTCATTAGGTGGAATGGCAGATTTAGATTCAGGGGTAGCAATGATAGTGGGTGGGGGGGTGAGGTAGAGATTGTGGTGACAAGCGGAAAAGCTCGATCGGATCTCAGGCAGATTAGTGCGGAAACGTCTGGAGTTCACTCAGTGGTCACTTCTCGGCGGCGACTCCTCAGCTGTGTTGGAATTCAATTTAAGATCAGCAACAGGATAACAACGCAGGCTATTGGATTACACCAGCAGAATGCTTAATGTGCACGGCTTTAGCTTGTGCTGTGTGACACACTTTTTCAGGGCATGTTAAGAGGGACAAACGGTAGATGCCCTGAATGAAAACAGACTGAGATTGAGCAAAAACAATAGCTTAATGTAGGCCTGGTCACAAATGTTCCCCAGCTATTATACATTAACTCTGTGCTTCCCCACTCCATCTTCTGTTTATTGATTCTATTTACACGAACGGGCTTTTTTGAAGGCTACATGCTTTTAGCCTCTGGCTAGCTCTCAGTCAGCAATGGAAAAAGGCCCCTTTGTTTTGGGGGCTTTTGTGTGGTATAGTGAAGAAAAGCCCCTCCACTTTTTGTACGGCCAACATGAGAGAGCGCAAAATGAACACACTGAAAGCTGATTAAAATTCACAGATTTACAGAACGGTTTATTATCCCCTCTCTCTTCTCCCTCCTCCTCCCCTTTGAGCTTGGAGGTCACGGCACAATGCGATAAAGGGCTCACCCATTTATCAATGTCCGGTTTTCCATTCATCCTGCATTTTCAAAATCCCTAAATCTGCATGAGTATTTTCTTTTGGGAGGAAAATGTGTCCCTAGACATAAAGACCACCAACTGCTGCCTACCGTCACCCTCATCATATGAAACCTTACATTCCATGTCAGCAAATTTCCGTCAAAATGTCAACCTCAGCAACATGTCCCTGGAGGGTTTCACCCAGCTCTTACTCTGCAGTGCTTGATTAGGTTTCCTGAGTCTCCTCTCACACTCACATCCTGTGGGACTTCATTGAGAGAAAATGCCACTGCTGATCCAGGACAGAAAAAATACTGAATAATCACTGGATCGCTTTCTAATATCTTTTCACATCCGTTGTTGTTTTCAAGTTTTTTTCCCCCTGGTGCACCTTCTCTCATTATTTCCCTACTCCTCCTCTCGTATCACATTTCCATTATGTTCCTGTTCTCACCTGCTCGTGGGTGACGGGAATGAGTCGCTGCTTGGAAAGCTCCCTCAGGGTGTTGACGTCCGTCCTCATGTCCAGTTTACAGCCTACCAGCACCACTTTGGCGTTGGGACAAAACTCCTGCGTCTCCCCTTGCCACTGTGTAGACATAATAGAAAAAACGCATCACTGATCATATTAACTATGAGAATATCGCTGACTGAAATACATTGAAACGTTCTGGCCTCTCTGACACTGGATACCTGAGCTTGAGGGAGATTAATGCTCTCCATAAAATGCACTGTTTCAGCTAAATTCAAAAGGAAAATTAACTGTTGAACAAGTATGTTCGTTTTTTCTTCGTATGTACTGATGACAGCATAAACGAGAGCAGAATAAGTCAATTCCAACATTTAAAAATAATTGACTAAGTGCTGAAAGTTTTAGTCTTATATACATCCTTTAACAACTTATATTCAGAGTTTCAGTCATTTAGCAGACGAAACAGGAACATGATTCATTTACAGCAGCATAAAAAAGGGTAAAACCGGTTCTAGAGTGAGGAATGACATGCGGGATGGGAGCCACAGGTTGGATTCAAACCCAGGCCGCCCGCTTGGAGGACTACAGCCTCCACACACGGGGTACGCGCACTAACCACTGCGCCACCAGCGCCCCTTCCACCCTATCTCTGACTGGTGAGTAGATTTTTAAAAAAGATTTGAAGTTATCACTCAGGCTCTGGGATATTGTGATCGGAATTTTAACTGTTAAATATCCTTTTATACACCAACAATTAATTAACAAGACCAATTTAAAGAAATGGTTTGCAGCCGAAAAACCAGGACTAATATGTAAAGTGACAGCAGGGCTGTGAGTTTAACTCCTTCATTGATCAACATTATCAACAAACAATTATTTTCATTATGGATCTGTTTAAAAATAATATATTGACCAATACCTTTTCTGAAAGTATCATAATATAATATTCCTTTAGTTTCCTTTTTCTTGGTTTGTCTGAAAAACATCACAACATCCTGCAGATATATTGAAAACTTCCACAAAAAATATAAAAAAATAATCAATCATACCAGTGATGATACTGGAACATGGGAATGTCTGGGGGTTTTTCTAGAATCATTTCTTGAATAAAATATGTTTCCCTCTATATTTTTATTGGCTAATCATTTTACTAATCAGTAAAAAAAAAAAAGTGTTAACAAAGACACGTTATTCAAACCTTATTTGATGCTCTGTTAATTGCGTAAACGTTTCATTACACTTTAAAGGCATGAAAAAAGTCTTCATGGAAGCTCTGGTTCAGGATTTTTTGCAGCGGATGTGTGTTATACTTTCATCTCTCAGCCCCTGCTGAAAAATCTATTTCAGGTTCTGTACAGAAAAGGTTGAGCAGTCTTCCTTTCCGAAATCGGCTTGAGATTAAATGTCACTTGTGAAACTCACTTTTCCCTGGGACACAGATACAGTACATAACAGCAGCCACTGGCCAGAAATATTCCACTGGCTGTGTGCAGAATGCCAAGGTGTTCCTTCATCCTTCACACTGAAAAACAACCTCTGACATTTCAGGCCCATCCCTATTCTTCCAAGAACATCCAATCAAAAGCTTTGATTGTTTAACCCTCTCTATACTCCAACAGCTGTCAGCCAGAAACCTCAGTGACCTGCTTGTTTCCAGAGGTCAAGAGTCTAATTTTAGATGGTGATTGTGCAACAGGTTTTTCATGTGCCCCTTGGTTTTAGAGATTACTCAGGCAACAGCTAGGGGTCAGGGGTCATGGAACCCCCCACCAAGGGATTCATGGGAAAACTTAAGGCTTGATGGCAGCTCTTCTCCCCCAGTTGATAGAGGGCACTGAGGCTTGTGGGATATTTGTGGGTTAAAAAAAGTGTCTCGGGTTAAATCTACAAAGTCTGCAGGAACATTTAAGCGGCTCCCCACAGACCACGAAAGACGTCAACAGGCCGGTCATGGGAACCGTCTTCAGCCTCACAAGGAGAGCGGTTCAAAGGAAAATACTCACACATGGCTTCAAGATGAGACGCACATAAAGGGCACAGGCCTGTTTAACATGAGACACACGCAAACAAACTCTTTAAGTTGGGTGTGCCTGCATTTACAATAGGTATAACAACTAGCTAAATCAACACAAAGCCTGCCGGCGAGTATCACATTTTAGCTGCAACTTCTATCTCAACTCAAACATTACAACATCTGAACCAAAGACCACCTCATGTGCATTAAGTGTCACCGTCTGGCCAACTGTTCTGCATAAAACTTTAATTTTAAATGCCTACAAAAAAGGCAATTCTAGGTCTCTTTAACAGTCTCAGCAACAGCCTGTCTTTGATACGGCTGCTGTGGCTAATTTGCGTATCTGATATTCCTCTCAAACCCACCCGGCAGCAGAGCGTCTCCTCTCATTCTTCACTCTGACCTTCCATTCCTCAGAGAGACCAGGGTCAAGTACCCATGGACATTTTGATGAGATAAAGGAACGTGGGGCCCTAACCTCTGTGCTGATTTGCTCTATTGTTGAGCTGTGAAAATGCAAGCTGCCTGCCCAGAAATCTGAGTGGATGCTGATCGGGATAAAACTGAATTATTTCCGGTTAGTTCTCTGGTGTCACAGCAGATATTAAATGCTGAGGAGGAGGAGATGAAATAAGAAACACTGACCTTCTTTATGACACTGTCCAGAGTCTCCGGGCGGCTGATGTCGAAACAGATGAGTACAGCGTCTGAATCAGGATACGCCAGTGGCCTCACGTTGTCGTAATAAGAAGAACCTGTGGACACACATTAACATGTGCATAAGGTCATGATGTCTTCTGAGAAATTCCTCTGTTTACTATATTTGAACCCCATGAGGTTCTTCAGCCCAAACATATGGCTGATCTGTCAGATAGAAACATGCTGCACATCCATGGAAGGTTATCTAAAGGTCATTAATACATGGATATCCCATTAAAGCAGAGGCTGTGACATGGACTTGGACATGCTCCTGCTTAAATACTCTCTGAAAATGCAAATCAGTCTTAAACGTTGTGTGCACATATTTGAGTATTTTTGTCCCCTGGGCTTTTACACAGCTGTGGCCTCCCTTTATCAAAGTGCTTCATGAGGAATGTCGAGAGGTTACTCAGAGCACACACACACACACACATTTAGAAAGTGAATTATAGTGGGTTGGGGACCGGACGACTTTTGCACACAATCCATTATCATCTTGAAACAACAGTGAATGCCAGCACAAAGGCCAAACTAAAGGTTGAACCCCTTATTTCTCTCGACTCGTCCCTCTTCCTGTCTCTCTAGCAAATATCCTTGTTTTAAAATCTTAATTGTTTTTTCTAACTGTACAAGAATCATGAGCATTAAATGCCTCTCCTTCGTCTCACATATAATTTCTGCACCTTGATCACATTTGAAGGCAGAATGGAGCCTCTACACCGGTCCTTCTTTCTTACAACTCTCATTAGGAGGCTTGTAAAAAATATCTGGGTTTTCTTGGAATTGTGGTTTGCGGCTGTGGGCACCCGCCCTCCTGCCAGCCCTGGGAACTGGTACAGACCTGAACTTCTCATTTCGATTGCAATAACGGCACGCTGGCTGCATAAATTTAGTATCAAGAAAACTCAGTTCTGGTGAGAAATCTTGATTGTAAGAAATGTGCATAAATCTGACTAAAATACTGTAGATATATGTTGCAAACATTCATAAGGAATAAGTCCAATAAATCATGAAATCCCTTGAGGTCACACGAAGTGAATATGATAAATAATAGATTATCTTTATAGTTGCTGTTATCAGGCTTCAAACCAGAACAGCACAATAGGCAGTCAGCCTGTTAAACTCAGCATGCCTTTGTCTGGAAAGTTAAATGGAGTCTGCACAATGGTGCTACAGCCTGTTTTAGCATCACTATGTTCTCTTTGTTAATGATGGAATGAGACTATGACAATAGCTGCACGCGGCCTGAAGCCCCCTGTCATTCAGCTGGCTGTCCCACGTTGACCTGCCCCCTCCCCACTGAGAACAATCCAACAAGCTGCCTGTCACAAAGTGCACAGTGAGGATTGATGCATTTTGTACCTCAACTGAGGAAGGACATTTTGTTTACATTATTTTTTTCTCACAAAAACGCACTTTGCCATAAAAGGCAAAACATTTGAGAGGTGCCTATATCATTCGTGCTTTTTGATACCAATTCTGATACTAAGACTTTATTATCAGCTGATAACACCAGGCCAGATGATACCTGAAGGATAAAAAAATGTGTCTCGGTGTAAAAACACTTACATCAAGTTACATCATTTAAGGCATCATCGGAGGCAGATACTGTACATATTCTGGTATTGGAATCTGAAAAAATCTGATAAAATATTTTGAATGTCATCCAATCGTATGAGACTTTCTTCAACGAAACAGTTCATTGCATTCCAGTTATGAGGCAAAGAAAATAAATAAAGATAAGATAAACTTATAGTCCAGATTCTTTTTAATGTTGTAGCCCTTTTGTCTTGATGTCTCATTAAACAAATTGTGGTCGTGCATTCCTTTTTTTTCATTGTGTCCACAGCAGATCCTTTTGCAATGCTTGATTATGGGAAAAAAGTGTTTCTGGGTTCCTGCGTAAACACATGACTTACCCTTCTAACCAGGGTAACCATTGCAAGGTTGCTGCAGGATCTGGCACTGTTTCTGAAGGCTTGGTTTATGTGCATCAACAAAATGACAATCCCAGCACTTCCAATGGTCAGAAATGTTTACAAGGTGGTGCCTTTGAACACTGCAAAAGCCTACTGGAAATGTAGATAAACCTTAAAACATAAAAAAGTGCACTGTCATTATATTTCAGTGCACTATATAATGTGTTAAAATGTAAGCCTACACCTAAAGATCCTATAGTCAAATCTCCTTTTGAAAACACCAGATGGCTGCTGTTTTGCACTGCTGAGGAAGGGACTGACACATTCACAAACACACTCCCAAAAAGCCCAATCATACTGAGTCCAGCAGTCAGCAAAGCACATATTGTACGACAGCGAGTTTTGATTGGTAGTGGTCACACATGAGATGCTGTAGCTGCTGAAGTTGGTCTTTAGTATGTATCACAGTGCAGCAGACCTGGACTGAAGTTAGAGCAGGAGAAGAAAAGAAGGAAGCATGTAGAGGTGCAGAGGGGACAGAAAAGATTTAATGACTTTGACGCAGGAGTAAGGGCAAGGTGCAGGAGAGAGTGATATCAAGAGAGGCAAGCAGAGAATTAAAGCAGAATCCTGATGAAGGGGAGGAGAGATCAGGTGGAGGAAAGTTGAGACGGCATTGCGTCTTTGACTTAAGATGTAATTAGAAACTAGGATGAGGCCTTAGGGATCAATTTGTCAATCCTAAAGATCGAAATGATTGACAGGTCATGGTCACAACAGGCCTTGTCACAGTGCAGCAATTCAGAGCTCTCCTGCCCGGAGCAATGCGAGGCTACCTCAGCACTTCTGCAAAGTCAGAAAAAAGTCCTCTGAGGAATGGGAGAGGAAGAAAAGTGCTATGTTTTAAACAAGTAGAGCTGGCTCTAATAAAAAACAATTACTGCAAGGAACAAGAACATGAGGAGGGGGAGAAGTGAGAAAAAAAGGTTTTCTCCTGATTGTAAAATATATCACCCCCACCTCCTAAAATGTGATGGCCCTCCCTTTCGGCAAAGAGACATGAGCACAGATAATAGTGGCTGTAACTGTGAGTTGAGGAGGGGGTGAGGGCGGCGGTTGGTGTTTGGATTTGTAATGAAAGCACTGGACTCGGCAGGACAGATCAAATAAAGAGGTATGAGTGCTCTGGGTTGGCTTTTGGTGGAGGTGGCCTGTGCCCATTCACCGTGAGGTGGAACAAAAGGTCAATTGAATTTCAGACAGAGGCTGGACAAGATGGATGGGAGCACAGCACTGGCAGGAACCTCTAAAAACCATCAAGCCTGGCAATTAACGATACCCTGCCATGCCGTGCCAAAGCAGCAAACATAAAACACTCCTCTCAAAACCTCCTCCTTGAGCATTAGCATTAGCCTGATTTAGCACCGGCTATCTCTCAAAGTAAAAAGAAGATTTCTTTCTTTATTACCACAGGGCTAATTAGCGTTAAGCCAACTGCATCTCTGTGCAGGAGGCTCTGCAGAGCAGACAGAAGTAGGAGGAAAGTGGTCCTCAGCAGCCGTCAGTCGAGCTTCATCAAAAGCCAGAAATACCCCAGAGGATGTTCAGGTGGACAAGAACTTAGTGGAGCGCTAATGTACAGTAATAAGGCTTGAGGGTTTGTGGTGTGACTTCATTTGGGCCTTCTGTCCCCTGACACTCTGACTACCCCGCAGGGGTAATCCGTCTGAAACATGACAGCTCTCTTTCTGCTAATTTAAACCCTCCTATGTGAGAGTTTCTATTAATTAGAACCAACAATCTACCATACTGAGACAGAGGTCATTTTCCTCTGACTTTACTCCCGGGGGGGAGCTTAAATGTGGTTATCATAATGTATTGCTCTAAACAAAGTTGCAAAATACAGAAAAATAATGAATCTGACAATGACGTGTCTATTCAACATCCCAACTCATTAGCAGCCGACAGAGCCAAGTGGATGGTGAAAATTGGAGGGATTTAAAAAAAGAGTTTTCAGATAACAACATAATTTTCTATAACTAGTCAACATTAGACAAGCTAGCAGGAGCACTCAACCATTTCGTTGTTAACAATCATGTTGGTTGCAATAGGCACAGTAAAAAAATGATTCTTCAATATCAACAGATTTCTTTTATTTGAAAAATGTATGCCTGTTAGTTTAAAAACACTTGAACATGTCTACCTAACAAACAGTTAGCTGCGTGAATGCTGACATTAGCTGACGCATGATTGTTGCTAACAGGAAATCAAACTGTTTGACCCCCCCCCCCACCCCCCCAACTGAACTGCAACATTACAAGGAAATGTTTGCTATTTAAATATGGTGAATGATTACCTCCCCAACAAAAACACAAATAGAGCATTTTGACCCAGAAGATTCTTCACGTAGCCTGTGAGGTTTGAGTGTGCATCAGCATCCAACAAAGCTTTCCAGACTTTAGTTCATGAATCTGTTTCATCACAGCAGTAATTTACTCTCGCTGTTTGTTACATGCTCATTGCAAATGCACCTAAAAAACAAACCGTTCTGAATGAGAGAATAGTCTTTGCCTTGAGGCCCTCTGATGTGTATACGCACATATGGCAGGGAGTTGACAGCAACTAACAGCCTCATTAGGCCATATAGACACTCTGAAAACAGGCATGCACACAAACAAAGAAAGGAGACAAGAAAGCAGGAACCATCTTAAATGTCCACAAATAAACAATAAAACAGTTAGTGTGACTGAGTTAGCTGCAAGCTTAGAATCACAACACATTCAGCCCTGCATACATACACTGTGTCTTTTTTCTTCTCATGCAGCTGTTTTCCTCTCAAAATCCACCTTCAAAGCAAAGGCAAAACATTTCAAGTCGGGGTGGCCGAGTATCGTAGCAACCTGGAGGGATGCAAATGGTTTCATTGTGAGGCCCTGAAAGGAAGCAAGGAGGGAGAGAGCAGGAGAGCGAGGGGGATCGAGCAGGCTAATGACTCCGGCTGGAGGTGACTAAGCGAGAAGAAGAGGTTTGGCGCTTCATGCTTTAAGAGGTTGAGAAGACTTTTCATTGCTGATAGTCGGGGTCTGTGTTGTGCACTGTTATGGCTCCTCCTAAATAAGAGTTCTTACACAAACAGAGGTAAACAGAGACTGCAGCCAAGGCTCTCTTTGAAAAGCGGTTGCATTACTTTGACCCAGTGTACCACTGTGCTGTGAGAGACAGCATGTGTTTCATTGTGTGAATATAAACCAGTCAGAAAGGCTTTATTCTACAGTCTCACATCGGGGTCCAATACAACATCTAATGCATATGGACCCAATGACCTAATTCCTATGGCAGACATTTAACTCGCACTGCAGGTGGAAAATCTACCTGGAAGGGGAATAAACTTGGGTTCAACACATAAATGGTGATTCAAGACTTACCATCGGTTGGTTATGAGGTCGACACTGAAATGGAAGAGTTTGTATGTTTAAGCTCTGAGAAACTCTTCACAACACTTTAACTGAAAGCTTTATATTGCAAGCTCTACTGTCTTAGAGTTTTGACTTGATTTGTGTTCCTTTGAAGCAGTGATTCATTTTTTTTCCATAAAAAATCATAACCAGCAGGCTCTTGCTTCAGTTGTTTAATCCTTTTCAGTAAGATCTCCTGTTGTTTGTGCAGTGTAACAATGTCATTATGATGATGAACATTCAAAGGAATAGTTACATTTTCTGCTTATCAAGCATTAGAGTTATAAGAGGGTCAGCTCAGTCCATAACAAAAATTGATAAAGCAGGAAACAGTTTGCCTGCTTCTGCAAGGTTCTTATTCAAAAGGTAACTGAATCCACTCAACTTTACATATAAAGCAGAGAAATTAACAAAAAATGTATCTGAACTGTCTCATTGGGGTAGGATGGAAGATTACTGAAAAACATGGCAACCAAAGCAATGTGCAATGCTGCCAAAAAAGTGTGATGACTCTCTCGTCAGAGCACAATTTTGGGCATCTCAAATGTGTATCGAATCTTATTGTAGGAAACAAAACACAGGTCAGCTGATATTTCTTTAGAAACAATGAATCATTTCAGTGCTGATGTACCATTTCATATAGTACGGACTTCTCAGCTTGCATACATTTGGATACTTGCATCGTCATGTGATGCAAATTTAAAATATCTACCTACAGTATGATATAGGCTCCATGCTGTGTTACT
Source organism: Tautogolabrus adspersus (assembly GCA_020745685.1). NCBI lineage: Eukaryota > Metazoa > Chordata > Actinopteri > Labriformes > Labridae > Tautogolabrus > Tautogolabrus adspersus. The sequence goes on from CM036553.1 coordinate 15,447,665, forward strand.
GACATTCAGAACCTGACTTTTAGGTTATAGCCTTACATTACAATAAGTATAAGCAACTTATACAGAGCATTTACAGCTTTGATATACTCAACAGGCCATCTTCCACGGCCTCATGAAAAACAATGAAATAACATTAAATTGCATTTAATAAGGCAGTAGGGCCCAGGATTTTTCTTACTTAGGGTATTAACAGCATCTCCCTCATCAACAGACTAAACGTCACACCCAGAGTTTGCACAGACATGGCCTTTGACCATTTTATAGTGTATTTTTTTCGGAGCAGTGATGATGCATTCATTTTCTACAGGAGATGAGCGGATGTGTGCACTTTGCTGTTCATAATGCTCCTTGGAGCTGAAGTCTACGTTGTTGTTTACACACTTCACTGGTAAACTGAGTTGCATTAGGGCAGATGGTGAAAGGAAGTTTTTGTTTCTTTTCAGTATGTGCGTACTAGCATATTCCTTTACTCTTGCTCAACCCTCTCTCTATGCGGCTCTGTCTGACAGGATGATCAGAAATATTTCAGTACTTTACTTTGAAAATTTCCGAAACACCTAAATGTGTTTACAGCGATGAAAAAGTTCTGACCTGTTGTGAGTTGTATCACTCACATGCCAGTAGATTATGATATATGGTTACGGCCAGGTTTTTTTAAACATGCTAATTCAATGGTTCTGTGGTCCATGTTCGTTTATATAGTTAACCTATAGGCTTTACAAGTGCTTAACACACTCACACATACAGTACAGACTGTACACATATAGAGCTGTTGATCCGCAATAGAGATGGCTGTGTCAAGTTTTCAAAGGCATTAGAACACAGCTGGGACAGTGGAGGTGACACTGGGTTAAATGGCCATTAACCTTCCATGTCTGCAGCTTCACACAGGGGGATATTGATCAAAGCCCCCCTTGCCTTCCCTCTGGAGGAAGTGCAGCCTTTGAAGGGCGGCAAGCACCTTCCAGTGATCTGCTCTGAGCTGCACCAGTGAGGAGTTAATGCCCATGTCTACCATCCAATCACAGGCTGTAAAGCCAGGGCCTGCCTTGTAGCTGACAGCACAGGCAGCGTACAGAGCAGCATTACTGTCTGTCTCATGCCCGCCCGGGGGGAATTCAGATGCAATGTGTCCGCTTTCACTGCCTCCTCACCCAGCTCCTCTTTCATTATAACACACACACACAAGCACATTGGACCAGAGAAACAGTGACGCATTTCATCTCCTGTTGTTTGATCTTTGTGACTGTCTACGACTCTGGATCATGCTGCACTCCGCTTTTAAACATCACGGTGCGTCTTTTGTCGCTCTCTTCCATTGTTGATCTATTTATTCCCTACCGTGATTCAAAGAAAAACACAAAGCACGTCTCGACTTTGGTGATCCCCTTCAAACTATTTGAGACATGACTTCAGAGTTGGCGAGGCAGTGTGCAGTGCTGCACCCCTCATTGACACCCTTGACACCTTGGAGATGCTCATGTGTTGCCATGTTGCGACACAAACACAGCTCGATGTTTGATTGTGTGACAAAGTCAAGTGGCTGCAGACAACTTCTGGCTGTGCCCGTCCAGAACTTTGAAGACGTTTCTGCATCTCACACCAGAACTCTTGACTCTCATCCAAGCAGCAGCAACAAACTGTTTGGACAAGATTTAAAAAAAAATGTGTACTGTTAAAAAAAAGATAGAGAAGAAATGGCTAATAAACTCCAGATGCTGACTTGAAGATTATTTGGACTTTGCAAAACCTTTTTTCACTGCTCAAACCAATCAGTAGTGGACTGCAAAACATCCTGCTCCATTTCTTTTTGTGTGATTCCGCAACTTGAATATGTAAAGGACAACAGCGGATCTTTTAAAGGAAAAAATAGATTTAACATCTTAAATGCTGGTCACACTGGCCTCGGGAGAGAGTCTGGGTTAACCAATATTAACAATATAAATGTGATTTTCGCTTTTGTTGCTGCAGTATGCACATGTAAAAAAGCATGTGCATCGGTCCAAAAATACTGTTGACTAATTAACAATATGATGTTGAGGGGCGCTGGTGGCGCACGTCCCATACTGTATATGGAGGCTATAGTCCCCAACGTGGGCCGCCCAGGTTCGAATCCAACCTGTGGCTCCTTTCCCGCATGTCAGTCCCCTCTCTCTCTCCCTGATTTCCATCTCTATCCACTGTCCTAGCTCTCCAATAAAGGCACAAAAAGCCCAAAAATAAATCTTTGGAAACAATATGATGTTGATAGTCTACACTTTGAGTGTCGACTATAGTATGAAATAGCCTTGTCCAAATTATTCTCATGTTGTGAGGACATGTATGAATAAAAACTAATGTGGCACATGAAACATAACCTGCTTCCTCACACCTTCAATGTAACATTTTGCCTGTGTAGAGGACTCCTTAAAAATACAAGGGCATCTTTGCAAAGCACTGAGTTGGACTTTCTCAGACAAAGAAGTTCACATGCCTGCCCTTGCAGACACAAAATTCAACCAGGGTTTGCATTGTGATCTGCCAACGTGCCATTCTTCGTAGCATTCAAACATAAAAAGTAATAAAGTGTCCTGCACACAGTTAAACTTTAAATGAAGTTTAAAGAGATGGTGTGAAAATGTTCCTCTAAAACTGTAATGATGTCGGCTTTCAAAGCCTGCAGCTTATTAACAGCGCCTCCATTTGGCAAGGATGTCATAAATTCCGAAAAACCGCAAGCTGCTCTGAGTCTGCTATTTGTTTTATGGATCAATTTTCAGCAGTCTTAGCCCAAAAGTTTCCTGCTAGTGTTAGACATCCATTCTAATTCTTTGGCTAGTTTTGGTGATTTTCATGCCACATCGATTCGATATCTGCTCTGAAAAGCAGCCAGCCTTTCTCAAAGGCGATCTTCACCTCACACGTGCACACACAGTATTCACATGCATCTCTTTTTGTTCCTGTTCTCCTATAAAACAGCACAGATCACATCCTTTATATCCACTTCGACAAATCTTTCAATCTCAATCCCTCCTTGGAAACGTTGTATTCCTGCTCAAGGATTTTCATTAAAACTTGTAATAACACTGACTGCAGCTCCTTCTTTCAGAGCTGTCTGTCTGATATGAGGGAAGAAGTGAGAATATTCAGACAGCAGCTACACAACCATATGAAAGAAAAACTTGTGAGTGGAAAAGGACATCCTCTGCTCCATCGACTACACTTCCTCCGGTGTGAAACCATCCAAACACAGCCCTATCTCTGAGCTATCCATCTCTGCAGCCACTCTGCGGCCCCCCAGGGAGGCCACCGCAGAGACATGGCACCACTTCAAGAGCAATTTCACCTCCAAAAAAGCAGCAGCAGCTAGAAAGAGAGCGCATTGGATCTTGTTTATAAATAAAGTCATCCATAAATGATGGGATCTGTCAGTATGTGTGAGTGAAGGTGATGGTTGGGGGTGATGGTTGGAGGTGAAGGACGGCCTCTCTCCCTGTATCCCCTTACGCTCAGATGGGCTGCAGACGGATGCTGAGAGGGTTTGCTCCCCTGGAGGTTGGGGGGGGGGGGGGACGACCGAGCGTGAGCTTTTGGAGCAGCAGAACCAGTCTGTGTGTGTGTTTGAAGTGGGCTGATCAAAGCTGGCGCTGCATCGGGTTCTGTTGCACTCAGTGGAGGGAGTGGACTGAGAGACAACACACAGAGGCACAGTTCCCTTGATGGGTTTACTGTCTGAATGGATGACTGATACATTCACTGCTGCTGTTGCTGCTGCTGAATGGGAACACATAGCTAGCTCAGTGCACGGCTGCAATACTTCTTCACATACTCCTAAAAAAAAACTAGAGAATTTCAGGCGGAGTGCTCCTGAAGTCCTCCTGATCTGGTTGTTCACATATGCAATATTTACATTTCAGACTGCAATATTTATTTATATTCTTTACTTGTGGCAAGCTACTTTTTTTTTACTGTGCAATATACATTATCTGCTGTAAATATTCTCTACACATACATTGCACATCTTACTTCAATGCAAGTTGTTTGTTGTCTGTAGCTGTGGATGCCTGTATTTTTGTGCACTTTCAGATGAAGCTTTCTAACTTTGTTAACTATCAGTAATCAAATAAACTTTAAGTAACAATTTTTAGTTACTCTTCAACAAAGCCAAGCTAGCTGTTTCCTCAATATTCAATCTTTGTGTTAGGCTAAGTTAACCAGCTGCTTACCCTTGACAGAAAGCCATTTTTCTGTTTATCTATACATACTGTTGTTTGTCTTGATCAGTATTACTATCCAACGATATCGTAACACTGATCAAAGAAATGCAGACCTTCACCGTGAGGGCATATACAACTTGAGCAATATGCCTGCTACATAATTTTCATTTCATAGGGAAATAAAAGTAAAGCAATCACTGCCTTTAAAAGTATGAAAATCAAATCAAATAGTCTAAAACTGAAGAACTAGGGATTTAATGTAGTGTGGAAAGATGTTACATCGAGTTGTACAGAGCCAAAACATGCCAACCCTACCATGTCAGTGTGAAGATCTCTTAACACATTTTTGTGTAAGGTCATGGTTATTGGGTAAGTGCATTAGCTGTTGTGTTGGATCCTGGATTTGGAACTGTAGTAAAACGCCTTTTTTAACAAGTCTATATTACCATAATAAAACATACTGTACTTTAAAGTCGAGTGGTACACTGGGTCAAAGGAAGTGCACCCTTTTTTGAAAGAGAGTCTTAGCCACTCTCTGTTTACCTCCGTTTGTTTAAGAACTCTTATTCACAGCATAGACTGATCATCAGCAATGAAAAGACTTCTTAACCCCTAAAGGATGGATCGACAACCATCTTCTTCTCCGGTTAGTCACCTCTAGACATCAATGCAATGGATTCATTAGCCTCAACGATCCCGCCGCTCTCCTGCTCTCTCCCTTCTTGCTTTCTTTCAGGGCCTCACAAGGAAACCATTTGCATCCCTCCAGGTTTTGTAAAACGAGTGAGATGTTGTATATAGCTCAATTATGAATGAAGAAATAATTTGTCTTTTTTCTTTTCACATCTATCAGGGAATATTATACCCTCGCTTCTTGGCCTCAGTGTATTTTAAAGTATTTAAATGTTTGCAGAAAGTGGAAGAGGATATATTCAAGAGCTGGGTCTATGTCAGATCCATCAAAGTACTTGACCAGAAAATGTGTAAGCACTTGCTGTTTTTTTATGTTCTCATTATTGAACATGAAATTGATTAGAAATTAAAGGAAGAAAACTCCCACTTCCTCTGGTCAAGTCTATGTGCCCTTGAAGTTCAACCATTTAAGATCAATAACTTCCTACTGTGTGAATGGACTCCTTTGGGTGGTGCCGTGTTACTTCACTTAACTTCAGGTCAATGAAGACAGAGGTCATAAGATTAAGCTTGCGTCTTCCACATCTGATACAATAGACAAAAGCACTGCATTTAGTTTATAGTGCCATATGTAGCTCACTGTTTAACATGTAACAGAAGTGCTGCGGTGGTTTGAAAGTGTGACACAGTTGGTGTTTTTGTGTCTGTGTCCCCAAAGACCTCAGTGGGTCAGGTCCCTTGGGTGCTTCTGACATATCTTACTCACAACAATAAGCCTTAAAGGGTGGAGGGTGGAGAAGGGTGGGAAAAGCACAGATGTACGCTTCTCCTTCTGTCCCCTCCTTCTGTCCCCTTTCCCACTTTTCAATCTAGTGAACACTTGCTGCTCTTATAACAAGCTCCGAGGGCAGCAACCCCCAGGCCTTTACTCGCCTCACCCCTCATTCCCCCAATCTGTTCTCCTATTGGACGTAGCAGCTGCTGCGCTTTCTGGTCTCATTGTGCCCCAGCACCAATCCCAGAGCCCCTCATCAGACCCCATTACACCTCTGGTCAGCTGAGAAACATAGGAGATGTCAGAGGTCAGAGCTGTTGGAATTCCCTCACACTAACCCATTCGATCACACACATGTAAACATGCACTCACAAGTATCCAGTACACATACTTCTTTTGATCTCCTTCTCTTTAATTTGAGTTTCACATGATTTTATCGCTTCCAGTTCGTTCATTTTCACCGCCCTCAAATTGTGTTTTCACACATGCACAAAAGTCCTGAAAATTTCCTGAAATTTTTCGGGGTGAGCTGCATGTGTGAATGCAAACGATACGTTTTTCATCACGGACTTTTACTTTAAGCCCCATAGTGAAAATTCCTTGAGAAGTCACAGTGGGAAATATTCAGGGAAAGTATCCCGAGCGAGTGGGAGGGGGAGATGACTTTTAAATCCAGCGACCATACTGCTCAACAGTATGTATTAACCACTCATTTTATGCTATGAATACATCCAATTACACAGAGCATTGATATAAAGGGAAAAACTGTCTTTAGCTTCGTCCATTTCCGCGCTGTCCTTTCTTACGTCACTTCCTGCCTCTTGGGACCCCCTCCAGTCCGACCGTGACAGTCTCCTGCTGCACGTGTGAACAGGGAATTCAGGAAGATTTTAGAGCCAGCCTGTCCTGAATTTTCTAGAAATATTGTGCATGTGTGAAAAAAGTTAATTTGAGCTGTTTTTGTAGGAGATGCTCTCCTGTGATGAACATAGAGGAGAAACGTTTTCCTCAGTAGATTGAATGAAGTTTTAGTTTTGAGTATAAATTAGTTTCAAAAATTCAAAATCAACAACAATATAGACGTATTTAGTTCCTGTATACTCTGAACATTAATGCTAACTTCTGAATGTGCACCTCAAAAATGTTCTTTTTAACACCTGTTGCATTTTTTTAGTCCTTCTTTAGTACGAATGATATGGCTATTTATATTCATTTTTAAATGAAACACAAAAACATTTTGTAGTTCAACAATGAAAATACTTTTTGGTCATAATGACAAAAAACGTCTTCAGGTAATATATAAAAATAAAATGTTTGTTTAGTGCATTCCTACCGTCATATAAAATGTATTCTTATATTTTTTCCTTTGCAGACCTGACACCTTTAATAGCCAACAAAAAAACCTTTAAATCTTAATTTTGTCTCTTAATTCTTTGTCTCAAAGTCAGAAGCAGCCAACATGGAGAGGCTTAAGATGAGGGCTTGTAGTTTGATTGAGTGCGAACTCATCAGAAGCCTTAAAAGCTCCTTTTTCCTCACAACGTACCAAAAGACTTCTTTTAATGTAGTCTGGTTAATGCTCATTCCTTAATAACTTATCACTTTGATTATTCCATTGGCACATTAACTAAGTAAAAGCCTTACACAGCCTATCAGCAGTGTGCAGTGGCGTTCAGCAGCAGACATGCTCTTTAAGCAGATTATACACTTTTGCCGGGTGCTCAGCAGAAAGCTGACAGTGCACAGGGGGCTGAGATGTGCTGAAGGAATGTGTGGAGGCTCTCGGCTCTTAAATGTGTATCCATGGTCACATTTACAGGCTCCTCGGACAGAGATAAGAGATCAGGAGGGCTGGGAAGCTCTATCATCTGGGGCTTCCCAGCTTGTCTATAGCTTGTTTAATTGTTAGGTGAACATGTGGGAGGCTCAGGACATTTTGTATTCATGTAGAAACGGTCTGAATGATGGGCCTCACGATAGGTGTCTGTGTGTGATTCCCTGTGTCACTGAGGACAGAAGATACTCGGTGTGGTAATTACAGCCTGTGTGTTCCTGTCAGTGTAGCTGGCTGGTTTCCATGCAGCACTTCTGCCCACCCCCCTGCTTAACATGGCCCCTGACTGCTGGCGACCTCAGTGTAGCGCTTCAGCGATCGCCAAGACTAATGGGCTAAAACATCTATGTAGGAAAAGAAAGAGGGAAGGATAAATGACAGAGGAAAAAAGATAACCACCACTGGAGAAGTTATGTCACGCTGTCCTGCACTTCAACAATTCTTCTCTTGCACCTACAGTATGTTCAACCATTTCCTCTTAAACTTGTCCACTCCTTGTGTAATAGTCTAAGATCCCCATTCCACAGAGAGCTGATCTCCATTGATGGAGCACAACCCGTTGCCCACTTGAAAAACCACAAGATCCAGCCCAGCAGCTAGGATCGCCTTCTTCTTGCAGACCTCCTATAATGTCCCACAATCCCACTCAGGGTGCAGTGAAGTGCAACACTGTGCATGAAGCTGACATTATTCAGGGGGGGATTTGTTATTTTAAGCTAAAATAATCATGGTTATATCAAATATGACACATGCATGGAGCTGTACATTTAAGATGTATGCATTAATTTATGATTATGTTATGCAGCCATTAAGTGATGTATGCAGTCAAAGCCATGGTAGTTACTGCTTAGTAAAAAAAAGCTGGACATCAAAGACTCTCAACAGCTGCTTAATGGATATAAAATCAAACAGTAATTAACATCTCTTTATTTGCAGTTGAAATGTATTCATCTACATGTTTACAGAATAAATTCATGTTATTATGATCATGAATTATTTTTTTTTGAACATTTGTTCTAAATATCTGTATTTATATTATTTATAGCACAACTCACACCAGGAGTGCACATGTAGCTCAGCACATGTAGCTCAGCACATGCAGCGCTTTCCATTTAATTTCTAATGTGTAAAATGAGCAGCAGGGCTTCAACCATTAACTGTCGTCCCTGTGATCATGATGTGCAGCCTGCCAGAAAGGCACCAGGCTCATCCCAAACCCGACACCAGAGAGATAAAAGTCAAAAACATCCTCTGTTATTCCACTGTCAGACTTGTCAGGCTCGTAAGGCCCCAAGAGGACAGAGCGGTTCCCCTCTGTGTCCAGAAATACCTTCAGTGGCATTCTAGTAACTGTCAGGGGTGATTGGCGACCTGGCACAAAAAAGGGCCCATGTTTATTTCCAACCTTTAAAGAAAAGCTAACATGGCAGTTCTTAGTTGAAGAACAGTGTAACAAACTGTGCTGAGCTGTTCTTGTGATCACACTGCAACCACTAAGGGGAAAAATGAAAATGATGTTTAACGTTTACACATGGGCCAATACAACATATCACACCTAACATTTAGAATCAGTTATTTAAAAACAGTACCAATACCAGGACCATTAAAGTAATACCCACATAATAGGATTCATTTGATAAGCTTCTTGTGAATGGAAGCATTCAGTTGTTTCCACCACCACCACCATGACTTCATATTCATGTGAATTTATACCAACATTTATGTGTTCCAAAAATATTCATTAAATAGCTTTACATATACTGTCAAATACACTCCATCTGACTTCCCATCATTACAGACTGTGTGGTGTAAAGCTGCGTGATTAGTGGAACCATCACTCTTTGCATTTAATTGAAGCACGTGCAGTGTTAACATCCAAATAGTGTATTTTTCTAGATATGGTAACAAAAAAAGATTGTCCACAGGTATCACTTTACAGGAGCAGTTTCGATACTGCTTTGTACCTGGGCTATGTCCCGACATGCCTTTTAATGCTTCATGAGTCAGAGTCTGCAGCATTTGTAGTGCCTGTGAGACTCACTGCACTCAGGCACAGTTAAGTGTTAATGTCAAGCTGCTGACCGCACAAGATGACAGTCAATAAATCTCAAAAGTCATTAGGGTTCAGCATCTTGGGACAATGTTTGTCTGAACAAGATCAAAGTTATTTCTGAGATATGCGGTGAAATTAGGAGCGAGTCTTCTTCATTGTCAACAAATGTTGATGTCAAAAAAAGACAATTAAAACTAATTTCCAATGTGTGTACCTGAATTCTTCCACACTTAAGTGGTGGCATATAGTGAAATGACTATTTGCAACAACAATTACTTTTGCTGAGACTTTAAATCTATGAAATATGTACTTAATCAACTGACAGTTATTTGATAGCAATTAAAGAAGTCCGGGTGTTCTGTCATCAGGCAAAATATGTCAACACCTTTTTTTCAGTCCTCTAAATATGATGAATTGCTATTTTTTTTGCTAATTAAATCATAGACTTAAAATTTGTGCTGGGCTCTGAGAAATTAAGAAATTGTTAGAGACATTTTATGGTCTGAAATATTGCCTAAAAGAACCATGTAACATTATCAGTCATGTTATAAATGAGCATAAACTGTTTGTTTAAGGAGAGACTTTCCAGATCCCCTCATTGTGTGCGTTTGTTTTAATTACCAGGCTATAAACTGTTATTTTTAGCAACAGGATTTCACCATCCTTACACTATCTTCTGTTTAGTCATTACCCGAAACTGTCATGCAGGCGTTCTCCCCCAGTGCAGGGGAGTGCCTTCAAGCCTGTTCTGCATCATCAAAACAGGTTTGGATTAGGCAGTTATTGCCCTGGGCGGGTAAGGCAGAGAGCAGGAGCCACTTTGAGCTGCTTAGGCTCGGTGCATACACTCAGGCTTGTGAACAGCATATGAAAGGATGTCGTCATTCTCCCTTCAGGATGCTGACAAAAATAAACAAAAGGTGTATTTATTTTCTGCGGTTTTATATGCAGCTGCCTTTCTAGCCGCTTCCAACCCCCTTAGCAGCATCTCAGTCTGAATATGAAAAGTGTGCAGAAAAAAGAGAGGGAAAACGGGAATTATGGCTCTTAATCGTTTAACATTACAATTGTGATTCAGATCATTCCCCCCCTGTGATTAGCATGCTTGCCCCTCAGGTCTGATCGCACTATTTGAACATCCTCTGGCTCCAGTTAGCTGTAGGTTTGAGGGCAGGGAGGGGGTCTGTTGGTTTTATTTCTGCTTTTGGTTGTGGTTGTAGTTCACTCAGTCTCTATTAAAGATTAATCAAGCAGAAAGTGTTGAGGAACAGAAAGCCCACAGACCTCAGCTTGTTTTTACAGGCCCCTGGATGCCCCATACTGGTCCAGTGCACCAAGAATGTGGAGTTTGAGAGGACAAAGACACCAGGAATGCTGGGAAGCTGTAACGAGAGGGAGTGTGACTCTGTCGCTGGGAGTGGTGTTACACACTTACATTGTCATGTTATTGTCCCACTAGTCATAAACAATCACATGCTGAATGTGAAAACACAAGCAGCTTTGTCATGAGAACGAGCCATAAAGAAATAACTTAACATGACTTTCACAGAGGAACATTCAGTAGAGAAAAATGTCTCGGAAAGCCATGTGAGTGGTCACTTTTAATTTAAGAATCTTTTGGAGTATAAATCTGTGACATTTTCAGTTGAATATACGTTTTTTTTCTGCTTACTTTCGCTGACTGTGCAACACAATAGAGCCTCTAACTGCAGCCAGTTCATAAAAGCTTTTATTTTTGTTGTTGTGAACACCCCATGTCAGGCAGGTCTATTGCTGGAAACATCCTCCACTGCACAGCAAGTGATGTGTTTCATGTTCCCAGCAGAAGCAGCAACATTTTTTGGAAATAAACTTAAAAGAATTGGCTGGTTACAAAGGGATAGTATGGCAAACATCAATGATCAGGCAATAAAAGTCATATTTTATTGTCAGAACTTCTCGGTAAAAGAGTGAAGGACATGTGGTTGGAATGACAAGCCATGACACCACAGTTTGAGCAATTAGTAGAAAACATATCCCAAAAAAGCCAAAAGAAAAACAAGATTCTTGTGGATTGCCACTTGAAAGCACAACTCCAGCATGACTGAGCAGAATGTGAGAATCAGGTCAGGAATTAGAGAGGCCGCAGAGAAGAGAAACCGAGCGAGACGTGAGTGTACTGCTGTAAGAAGTTTGGGGAAACCCGGCCTGTCATGGCTTGGACTTCTAAGCAAAACAACAGGCTCACCTCTGAGTGGAGTATCAGTGTGAAGCCGAGGCTGGAGGGAATGTTTCCCAGGCATCCTCACCATATTGGGAAGAGAGGAAGAGTGCATAAGTGCCTCAGGCTCTATGAAAACCTCAGACTGGCTGACTACCAACATGCCCCGAGAGCGTCGACAGTAATCACTAATGGCTCTCAGATTAGTTATCACCGAGTCACACTGACATTTTGACGCTTAGCAGCTTGTGTTGCTTGAAAACTCAATTACGACACAGAAACATGCCATAGAGAAACAGAAGACTCCTTCTATCACTCGTGTAACATAGCTGCACGGGTAATACAGCGTCTTTCTCATTTGAATTCCACTCAATCACCTTCTAATTGATTGAATTCTCCAGATAGTCTGGAGCTGAACGCAGGGCAGAATACAAACGCAGCTAAAAGTTGTCCTCAGGTTCCCAGAAGCAAAAGAGCTTTTTTTTTTTGCTTCTTAAAATACCCATTCATTTAGAGCACACACAGAGACTCCCACTCAGTTAGATAAACACCTCACCCCTCTTCTTACCCATCCTGCAAGGAATAGACCTTGTAGAGGAACCAGAATTTAATGAGACCAAACGAATCGATGGTCGACTTCCATGCTGCTTCCACCAATGCTGGGAGTGTTTTTAAGGGCAAAACACACCTAACCATGCCAGAGAAATGCGAGCCGGGCGAGACGCAAGCTGTTTAAATAGCCTTGCCTTGGATAGCGATCAATAATGCTTTGTGAGCGGAGCCAGACCACAGCAGGCAGACTTCTGCAGCAATTAAAAGGGTAGACAATACTTTATGTGAAGAGGGTTCTCAAAAATAAACAGCAGCTGTGTGTCTGGGGGGGGGGGGGCAGTGGAGGACTGAGCGATGCAAATGTCAGGTTGAATTGAAAGTGTCGACTGTAGAAGTTGGCAAGCACAATTCATTTCACATCTTCCAAATAGCGTGTACAGGAAGTCCAATGATGTTTTCAGTACATTAAAGTGATGTTAGAGTTTTGTTTGAGTATCATGGGTAAAAAAAAAAAAAAAGGACTCTTGGTACATCCATGATAGGTGTCCTCATGTTGTACTTTTGAATCACTCAAAGGTCGGCTGTCAAGGCAGTTTGCAAAAGTGAAGTCACAGCTCATGGTTTAACTCTATTTGCTTCACCTCTGAGTAAATCAGCTGATCGCAGAGATTGCATTGAACCAAATTGATTTTGAAATGTTCTCCCTTAAAGGATGGTGTGACCATGCATAAAAGCCTGAATGCTGATCTGTTGCTCCTGTAGCTGCTCAAAGTGTACCTGAGAGAAATTAAAACTAAAACAGAGCTGGAAAAGGGGGAGCCGAAGGAGGAAAGAGGGGGTGAAGCAATAAAAGACACTGAAAGAAGAATAAGGGGAGATGAGGTGTATTCTTTATAGATGGAAGCCTTTTTATCCAAGTATGAGCCAATTATTTTCTTGTTGTGAGGAAATATGAACATCTGTGTTTGCTATGAATCGGTGAATAATGGCACTCTAGGACCACTGAGCGCACACACACATATACGTATACACAGAAGCACAGAACACACACACACATTTGCCTTGTGGGTTGGGTGACGTCGTGTTTGTTGTGGGGTGGGCGCCTCCTGGCTGAGGATTAACAACTGCCAAAGGTGGTTTAGGGTTTTAAAGATGGACAGAAGCATAACATTCCCACTACATCATTAGGCTCTTACAGCCCACAGATAAGAACTCTGTTAAGTTTCGGCCCCAGGCCCCAGGTCCCAGAGGACCCTGACCCCTGACTGACAGGCTCAAGCAGATTTACTCTCCGGGTCATGATGCGGTTCATGGAAAAACAACATTCTCTCTGAGACTGACCATGTTACATTAAAAAAAAAAGAACTCTCATCATGACTCCAGGGAGACAGTTTGAGTTTTGGGAATGTTTATGGTAAAAGATGGAATTCCCCTCTGGGAGGATCTCATATAGAGTCCTCTGAGCGGACAACCGTGTCATCAGTCTGATAGTTGCAGGAACCTCTGGCTTGAGATGATGAGATGCAGATCTGAGGGTGGCTCAGGACTGTTAATCCATCCATGCTGCCTAAACTATGATGAGAGGAGAGCGTGGCTGTCTGTGCAGGAGCCTTACTGATACTAGTGGCTGCCTTACCTAACCTACTTCTTACTGAGTCATATCACAAGTCTTTGTCTAGACAAAAGATGTCATGGAAAGTCCCCTTCTGATGGCACAACACTGCTCACATGGACTACTGTCAGTGCAACAGCAAACTTTCACACTGACATCAGCAGCAATTGCAATTTTGAGAATATCACAGCATGTTCAATTTGACATTTTTAATGGCTAAAAGATGTAAGTCAGGTTGGAAAAGCTCCTGAAAAAACATTTGCAAGCAGCAAGTCACTAAACCTGAAGGTAAAATCTTGAGAATGAATTCCTTTGATAGTGTAGGGTGGTAGGTGCAAAGAAAAGCTGTGGTCACTCTGGAAAACATTACTGTTTTTTGACTACTGTTTATTACACAAAATCTTAAAAGAAATAAAACTTACATCAGAGTTGTTTTTATATCTGAAAATGTGGCATAGAAGGTAGCTCAACAAGCTAGCAATATGACAACAAATACCTGATGTAATATTAGACATCAGAGCACAACTTCTGTCAAGCTATGATGAAAACACTTAAACTGTAATTACAGCTAGTTTACTGGTGCCTTCAGGCCCATCCTGTCTCCATTATCCACGCCCTCACTCACTCTGTCCCCCCTACAGCCACCCGACCCCTGCCCCAGCCAGATCCTGGGAAGAGCTAGCCACACACAGTGACAGGCCCAGGAAAGAATGCAAACACAAGGCACCCGGAGGCATAACTGGCACAGAGGTTTCTAGAAAAGACAACAATCATAAATAGCAAAAGTCTTCCGCTTAAATTAAGACTTAGAAAGAAAGGCGTGGAGTTGGCAAGGTCAAAACTATTTGTCTATGAGATGACTGCTGGAAAAGTTGGAGCAGTCATCCCACGGTCGCAGCCAGAGAGTGGGACAATGACAGAGCTGGGACTGCATGGATTACATATCAGAGGTTAACGTCAAACTGTCTTACCTGACGTGTCCCACATATTTAGCTCAATGCGATGTTTCTCGATCTCAAAGCTGGCAGTGTAGTTCTCAAACACGGTGGGTACGTAGTTCTGAAATTAAAAAGGATTTATTTCCATTAAGAGGCACCACATAAGCCTGTGTTTACACAGACACAGGCTTCTCATGAGCAGACTGAAGGGAGTATAATGATGAAGCAGACACATAAAATAATGACACACACATCTCAGTAAAGTCTAATGGGGATGTTTCAGGATTTTATTAGTGTAGTGTCAGGGATATCAATGCAACAATAAAATTCAGTTCAGTCACTGCAGGACTATAAGATTAATTTTGAAGCGATTATTTACAGTTCTCTCTCTCTTCTGCTTCACAATTCTGTCTTTAAACAGGTGGATGTGACCCTGCTGTACAGGTACTGAAGTTACTGGGCACAGAACTGCTCAGTATTACATTTAATGCCAGTGTTCCCTCTCATTCAAAACTCATGATCTCATTTTTAATAAAGACTCCAGTTAATACTTTGGATGGACTCACCTCTGGATAGCAGTCTTTTGCAAAAACATGCAGAAGTGCCGTTTTCCCACATTGCGTGTCCCCGACCACCACGATCTTACAGCGGCTGCCCAGACTGTCCATGGTTTGTCCGTCAGAGGTGTGCTCTTGATGCGGGTTCGGATCGCATCAAGCCTCCGATAAGAGACGCAGCAGAATTAGAGAATGTCTGAAAAATGACCAAATGCATGCGTCAACTCTGGTGCGTCTTATCCAGCTGCTCCTGTTCTGCACGCGCGACTCTCAGGTCCCGCTGACACACTCTCACTCACTAACTGGTCCGCTCCCAAAACCAAAGAGAGGATGCACGAGCCCTCCCTGGAAACTGGTGCTTTGATTATTGGCCACGCCCTCTTAATATTCACGTCTGAGTCCCATCAGTCTGTGATATTCTGCTCTTGTGGGTAATTAAATGGCACACGTTCAAGACTCAGAAATGTATGTTTCCTTACCTCATATGACGTCACAAAAATACAACTATTTGAGATTTAAAAGTTAAAACACGATTTAAGAAAGAATTCACGTCATGGGTACTGTTACGAGTCATAGATAGTTTGTTTACAAACTCATTAGGATCTCAATGAGATTACCCGGATGACGGTTTTTAGGCTATTTTACTCCCATTAGATTATTTTCTTCAGAAGTTGTAGGCTATACTTTAACAAAGCAGAGATAAATGGCTATATGTGTAAACTGGTATTTTCTCATTTCTTATATAATTCTACTTTAAAGTCTTGTCTTGTAGCATAGGCTATGCTACTTTAAACCTGTAGTTTAGATTTGCTTTTAAATTTGTATTTGTGGGATTTCTGTGGATTTAATAACTCAAATTGTTCAACGTTGTTCAACTCAGAGGATTGAATAATTCTTTAAATCTCTCTCAACAGAATAAATATTTAGCTATGTGGCTTTAAGGAAATGTCAACATTCGAATGAGTGGTTATAATAATGCAAGAGCAATGGGATACATTCTAAATGTCTTTTTCGCATAATATTTATTTGCTAATCTTGGTGTTTTATTGTTCTATGATAACTTCTCACTATAGACCTATTTTTCCGCGACCGCAGAGAGATCAGCATAAATTCTCAGCACATAACTCGTCTAGATTTATTGCCAGCCTGACCTCTAATGGTCACATAAAACAGTCCATCAAATTACGCAGCTAGGGGTAAATGGGTAATCTTTATTGGGCCAAATTGACTTACATTTCGATGATATTCCTTGGAGGTGCCCCGTTCAGGAGTTATTAGTTTTGTGAAAGAGATCATTAAATGACGCGGTACCATGTGTACCATGTGCACCACTATTGAGTCCTGTTTTCTCCTCTGCAGACCGACACTGCCCCCTTCTGGACAAAAAATGCTCAACAGTGAAATATTTTATTATAGTGGTAAAAGACCACGGATTAAATCATTTAAATATTTACCAGACGTTATTTTAGTGTCTGAGGGGATTGCTGTTCGCAGTGTGTCTCTTTTTGTTGGCGCAAGAAGTAATCAGTTGCTGTGTCTAATAAATAAAAAGCTTAAAAAAAAAAGCTATATAGTCTTGCATTAAAATGTTATGCCATAGAAAAGTATAACCTGATTGCGGAATAACAGTGTAGGTTACTATTAGCATCAAATTGTAGAAAAAATGGCCATTAAACTGACACATTGTTAAAAAATAAGGTTATTAGTTGTTGTTGTTTTTATAAAGACACATTAATACTTTCACTGACTTGCTAAAATAGCAAAGAATAGCAATCATTTTTGATAATGGAACTTCTGTGATGACTCTCCAAAATAAACCACTACTTTATTTATTTTGCGTCTCCAAAATTGACCTCTTGATGTCAAAAATCTGGACAGTAACTTTATAGACTGGTTAGGAAGAGAAGTTACAAGTAAGTATACAAGTAAGTGTTCCTTCAATGTTAATGAGAACTGATTTTCTGTTGTAATTTGTAATTCACTGCCAACAAAATACTCAAGGACCTAATAGAATCATATACTTTGCAGGATTTGTTAATTGTTCCAGGATAGAGGAGCAGTGAGTACTTCAAAGTGGAAATATTTATTTATTTGTGTGTGTGTGTGTGTGTGTGTGTGTGTGTGTGTGTGTGTGTGTGTGTGTGTGTGTGTGTGTGTGTGTGTGTGTGTGTGTGTGTGTGTGTGTGTGTGTGTGTATTTGTGTGTGTGTGAATTACATGAACTGACCCTTTTAAAGTAACTCTAATTGAACAGCAGGTGGCAGTATATATGTACTACAAGAGTAACAGACACAAAAGCTCATGCGTCTGTTCTCATCAAAGTGTAGAAATTTGACACAACATAATTTATTAACCAAACAGACACAAAACAAATGTTTACCTTATTGGATGTGTTCCCGCCCAACAGGTCCATACAACAAAACCAACAAATGGGTGAGGTAGATGTCAATTAAAATAAAGTTAAGCACACAACAATTGTAACAAAGGTGTTAAGGATAATATTGGAGAAGATTAAATCCAAAATATACAAACACTCCTTGAATATGATGTGTTAATATTCCTAAAGCTATCAAAGAGTACCAAAGACAACATTAAAATGTGACCAATGAGTTGATGTATCAGCATACTTGTAATACTTTTCTGAAACACTTGCATTATTTTTGAATACAGCAGTACCTTTACTTGTTACAGTAGTCTTACATGGTGGAATTGTCACTTTAACTTACTGTGCATTGATTCCCCCCCCCCCCAAAAGGGTCTTTTGTTTGTTACAAAATTGTGTTGTACAAATAAAGATTGATTGATTGACTAACTCGGATAGATAAATGATCCTTTTTTTCTCTCTTTTTTTACCCAGTATTTTTTTTTTCATGCCACAGAATTGGACTGTTTTACTTCTTCAAGCCTTTAAAATCTGTTGAAATTAAACATGTTTACCAGCAGCACCATGTTAGAACTTATAAGTGCAGGATAGAATAACATTAAAATGTGTGAATTTATTAAAAATCGGGCCTAACAGACCATGATACTTTGCCAACTTAATACATCCTTTTTTTATACATTTGTTGTTAAATTCCTGCTGACAGCATGCATGAGATTTCTCTTAAAACCTGTTTTTTAATTCAATAAAATGTGCTGTATTTCATAGTTGAAGTGAAAGTGAAACACACGTGTGTTTGTAGAGACATTCATCGTCAGGCTGTTCAGACTCCCTACAGACTCAGCCTGGCAGAATAGTGACAAAGTACTTTATCCAGGCCAAATTACACCACTGAGCAACATTATGCATCCAGTAACCTACTTAGACAATAGAGGAGGTCTCCAATCTGCACCAGGTGTCCGAGGCAGTATGTCTCTCCTGCTGTGTTCCTTTGAACTGCTGCCATTTCCTGTGATGGCTACTTTTTTCCAACCCTGTTTTTCTGCTGGAGCATGTTTCTGCTTAAACATGTAAAACTTTCATATCATGCTTCTCTTTTAATACTTTTTTTCTCCCTCCTAACTCCCTCCTGCAGTCCAGGTCATTCTCCTGAATGTTGCATTATACAGGCCCTACCAGAGCTAATGAGGAGAAGATTCACTCAGCGAGCACCCACAGCATACTAAAGTGTATTTAGATTGAACAGGAGATCAGACAACCTGCTTAGTAACATTTACTTCCGTCAAAAGGGAGATCAATAAATGTCTGAATGCTACATTCTTAAGCCTCTGTGGGATATTGATCAGGACATTGCTGACTTTGGCCTCAGGAGTGCTGAGTGGCACTTAACAGCCACAAGGTGTCTCACTGCTCCTCCTGTGGTCTCATCTCTCTGAATGGACTGGGCTGCCCTCTCAGCTGGAAAATGTGGACCTGGTTTATTTTTTGTTATATCTGGACTATTATCAAAAAGGTTTAACACACAAGCCACCCATATTTGAATTAAATGACCTGCTGGGAGTTTTCTTAGTGGCCCTGACACTGTTGCTCTTGATGGACAGGTCATCCCGCCCTGTGGCTCCAGCTCAGTGAGGCTAAACAACTCAAATAAGGTTGTATCGTTTAATCAAAAGCTGGCGTGACCTTAACACAAACTCATATTTTTCTGAGTTGCCTGTGCAGGGAAGTTACAACAATGAGCAGTACGCAAGCCCAAAGTTCCTGCAAATCCTACTGTGGAATAGGCAGCATAAACAGACGTTTCCTTCAGCTCCTTGTGTGCCAGCATGCACCATAAACCTCACTGCTGGACTGGAAACAGTAAACAGCCACAAATCAGCCAGTACTTTACTTAGTGAGATAAATGAAACTTCATTTACTGAGTCTGCTGATTCAAAGCATCTCAGGGAATCTGGGAGTGCTTTGTAATCAGACAGCACAGAAATACAAATTCATTGTACTTTTTATGACTTAACCTGTCTCTCTGTCTGAATCATCCTAAAAATAATATGGCTTCTTGTGTTTATGT
Source organism: Tautogolabrus adspersus (assembly GCA_020745685.1). Lineage (NCBI taxonomy): Eukaryota > Metazoa > Chordata > Actinopteri > Labriformes > Labridae > Tautogolabrus > Tautogolabrus adspersus. Next base: position 15,467,462 of record CM036553.1, read on the forward strand.
GTTTACTACTTTTTACTCTTATGATATTACCTAATTGTAACTTTAATATTTCTGTGCAGACAGGCAGAAATCAGCAGATTTCTATTGGCTTCAAATGCATACATTTTAGAAATACCGTGCATTTTTGCAAATCACCCTTCTACTTCATGCATCTTATGCTTAACCTCATAGCCCTACCCAAACCAAAACCATCCAATCACAAACGCCCATCCATGAGTTTCATCAGCTCTCCGTGTTTTCAAGCCTGCCTGCGTCTCGTCCCACTCACACTCTGTCAGAGCACGGCGTTGACAGCCACTGGCCACTGAGCAGCCCACTCTGTCGGGGTTTGAGTCTCCATGCAAAACTGCTGAAAAGAAGCTCTGACTCTCCTTTTCTTTAATTTGCAAAAGAAACAGACAAAAAAACAAAGCCAGTGCACGGTGACAAAGCACAACAAGTGATTTTAAAAAGCCTCACAAGTAATTTTCTAGACTCATCTCTGTCTCTCAGCTCCCTGCACAATGTCTGGAGAGGACGCAGCACCTGCCGAGCAGCAAAACGCCGTGGACCAGAAGCAGGAGACCAAACCCGCCGAGGAGCCTAAAGCTGAGCCGCCTAAAACCGAGTCGGCACCCGCTGCCGCCGCCGAGGCAGCGGCCACCCCCGCGGCGGCCACCGAGAAGGTCCCCGAGGAGGAGACGTTCACGTACCGCGCCCTGGTGCTCACTGGCCATGGAGGCTATGATAAAGTCAAGCTACAGGTGAAGAAGGGGAAGCCCACGCTCAAGGCGGGTGAGGTCCTGGTGCGGGTCAAGGCATGTGGGCTAAACTTCGCGGACCTGATGGCTCGACAGGGGCTGTACGACCGGATGCCATCCCCGCCGGTCACCCTAGGGATGGAGTGCTCCGGGCTCGTGGAGGCTGTGGGAGAAGAAGTGACGGACAGAAAAGTAAGCACACATGGCCCTCATCTTTTTTCTTAAACTCAAAGTTACATTTCAGTGTGTGTTTCATGGTTTCAGTGATAAAATTGTGTGTCGCTTGTTTTATGGTGCCGAAGTGCTACATCTGGATATGGGCGTGTCAGGCTGTGCTCGCTGCAGAGAATGCTGGTGGTGCCTTATAAGACAGTTAAAACACTTAATGAATTCAATGATAACAATCTATTGGGTCTGGTTATTTAAAACAATTACAGTTTTACATTCAATAAAATAATACATTTGCGCTGTCATGGGTCTTCATCCATTCATACACTCGTGCGTAAGGGGGCAGCACTTGTTTTCTCAAAGTGAAGAGAAATAAAGAATACAGAAGAATATTGAATACACGTTAGATTTTTTATCTCTTAGAAAGTAGCACAAAGTGTATAAATGAAAAGAGTTGAGTACAATGAAAGCAGCAACAGCAGCAGGCGTCGCCCCTCTTCTCCCTATTGTCAAACAGCGCTGTCTGTGCGCACTTAGGTGGAGCAACATCAAGTACGTTGTTAAAAAAAACAGTTTCTGAGATGAAGATGCATTCACGGTTCATAAGTGCGTGTTGTAAATTTAAAGTCTGAACAATCACGTGCAGATCCTCTGGATGCTTTCCACTCTTGCAGCATCTACGCTGCTCTGCGCTTAGATGTGTGCCAAGGCGCTGAGAGCTGCATCAAGTCAGCTAAAATAAAACCGGATATTAGATTGTTCTGCCTTCAAATTTAAAGCTTTAGAAATTAACCTAAGAGTTAACTTTGCTTTTAATGGAGATGGATACATGCAACACACACAGCAATAAAACATGGATTTAGAGCCTATCATTTTTTTTAAATAAAAAAGCATTCATACACTTTAACAAATGTAGACTTTTCTGTAGTTAAATTTCACCATGCCCTGGCCTCCATGCATCTAAATGCAAATGTAAAAAAAAGATGAATACAATCCTTAACGACAAAAAAGAAGACTATCTCAGTTAGATTTTTTACAATCGCTACCTCCGATGCTCTCCCTGCAAAAAATAATAATAATTTAGAAGCGATTTCATTTTGGAGACAGAATCTTGGTGCCACAGTTCTTAATATGTCTGACTTGACTCCGGTGGGGGAGACCAGAGTCACCGACGCCTTTTGTTACCGGTGGCGCACAGACTCACCAAGCTGAAAGGGCGAGGCAGCATCAGACAGCATGATGTGAGAAACAGATCATCACTCGCCCTTTTTGTCAACACAGAGCTTCCGTTGTGTTTAGAAGATATACAGCCATCAACAAATCCCAATTAAAGTTAATTTAATCCAACAGCCATTAAAAAAAACTTTCTTTAATGTTCAGCCACAGTGTGTGAAGTGGTGAAGAGAATTATTGTCACTTTCTTTCTTCCAATGCATGATGAGTCACAGTCTATATGTCTGCCTCCTGGCCATGTGGCATTACCACGTTGATGCCTTTTGTAAGGCAATTAAACATCCAAGGCAAAATGTTACACATCAGTCAGTGATGACTCACTGTTTGTTGTAATAGCACCACATTTTCTCACATCAGCTTGTTAATATGTGTGCTTAACACCACAATGATCATATGTGGGATGCAGTTGCAGAGTCAGTACATCTGGCTGGGAGTGGCACATATGTCTGTCAGGCACATATCCATATGGATGGGGAATAAATGCAGAGTAATGGGACTTTGGCTGATGATAGGTCAGCCAATCACAGCACAGGAGGTTGTGTTTCTAAATGACTTTACAGCTTCTTTCCACATTGTCAGTAATGTAGATTGAATTTAAAGGTCAGACACACACGCACAAACACACCTTGTCACCAAGGCTGCACACTCCCACATCCCCTTGCAGTCCTTTGCTTATAGAATTAAGAGCCAATCGTGTTAATGGATTGAGATCTCTGAGATGCTTTGGCACGGAGTGAATGTGCTGACCCTAAAGGCACTTCATTTTTTGGAGGCTCATCACTCACTGCAGCTCTGTCTGTCCACCAACACACACACAAAGGCACACACAGGCATACAATAAGGGGTGTGTCTGATAGGTAATTTCCCTAAGAGTGTACATAAGCTACAAACACATGCATGACATTTGATTAAACAATGCAACATACACATAAGAGAGGCTAAGTCATGTTTGTTATTTTTTATCTTGCCACTGTGTGAACCTTACTAAGCATTGGATATTCTTCTTAATTGAAAATGGATTGATCATATATTTCCCTAAAGCCCCCCTGTTGTCTATTGTTTTTCATTGTTTTTCATACATTTCTTATCCACTGCTGCAAGACCAGCATCCCTCGAGGGGGCAATAGATTTGAATGAAGTAATACTACAGTGCCCTCACCCCACATGACCTCAGAGGGAAAACAGGATAGAAGTGTAACAGTGAGTAAGCAAGGGAAGATCAGAAATATCACACCGAAGCTCCCCTGACACTCAACATCAGCACTTTTTTATCTCAAGGACTGCTTTAAAAAAATAATTTGTTAGGATCTAACCCATATGTTCTCAATTACCTCCCTCTGGCCCACATTGTCAGTCTGGTATTTCCTCCATCCCTCCTTCCCGTCCTCTATCTATCTTTCCCCCTTTTGGATAATCTCTTGACTCTCCATTCTACTGTCTGTGGATGCCTCTATCATGCTGCCCTCCCTTAATATCACCATCAGTACAGTTTGCTGTAAACTGCAGGCTTTAAAAAACAACAACAATGTGTTTGTTGCTTAATTCAGAAAATGTCCAAGATTGAAAGTTAAGAGTTGCATTAGGGCTTCTTATATTAAAACAGTTATAATGGCATTTTGGTAGCATGATTTTCTAATTTGCATAATCAGGTGCAGTCAAGTGCAGAAAGCAGCATGCAGCCTGTGTGAGAGCAGGGCGTGGCCTTTATCCGACTATCATACAAAGCGTGTTATAGCACATAACACCTACGCTGACACCAGGGAGATATTATGTTTCCTTTTAATCACATTCACAGGAGTCATGCAGCCTATGTAGGTGATAACATTTAACCTTCATCTTTCCCTCAGCCTAACTCAGGATCATTGTATCAGAAATTTTCTTCATCCTTTATTTCCCTCTGATACATTTTTTTGCTGAGATCATCACATCTCAAAACCATGGAGCAGCTGACTAAGAGGCCCTCATACCCCAAATTGAATCACCATCTGATTAAGTCCATTCATATACAGCTGACTGGAAGTGTCATTGTTCAGTGCCCCCCCCGCACTCTTGACCTCGACTGTGACTACATTTTCAATAGTGGCATGAAAGCTGTGAGAGGAAATGCAAGATGTGTGTGTGTGTATGTGTGTCACACTGCGAAGATGTTGTAACAGAACTGTCACAAGGCTCGCTCGCTCACTCGCTCGCTCACTCGGCCTTGAATGTTTTTCTACCCAGATTCTGTGACTGTCAGTAACTCACATGCTTTACGTGGGCGCAGAAGAATAGCTGTAGATGCATTTGAATGTGTGAGTCATATTTGTGTGTATTTCCTGTAAAGGCCTGAACTCCCTCATCTATTGATTTGTGACACACTGTAGTCCCAATTACTGCAGTGAGGATGATGAGTTTGAAGATTGAAGAACAAAAGAGAGGAAAGAGAAGTAGCCCATGGTTGAAAAGTGAAAGTTTGAAAATAAACCAAATGACTAGGCCTCAGACAGAAAGATGCGCCTATGAAAAGAGAAAGAGATAGAGGGAGATCTCTCTAATTGGAGTGGATAGACAGCGAGGCGCATGGCTCCCTCCAGACCATTAGAGAGGCCCGGGTGGAGCGGGTTTGTTCCCAGGAGGAGAGCGCTTGTCTTATGCTCAGCCATGGGGAAGAATCTGGCAGGGTCTCTGATGAGCGCAGAGAGGCCAGGGGAGAAGATGGGCTCCATTGTCCTGTCTCGCTGATGATGAGGAAGTAGAGGTGATGTGGGACACTCCTCGCAAGGAAAAGAAAGAAGGACTGAGAAGACAGAATGAGACAGCAAAGGGTGAAGAAACAGGGAGGAAAGGCCCAGACAGGATGAGACGGGAGGCTGGAGAAGGGGAAGGAAGATGTTCTAAAGTTGTCAGAGGGAAAGGAGACGGGAAGTGAAAGAGAAAGAGGGGAAGAGAAAAAGTGAGAAGAATGGAAACATGGCGGGAAGGGAGAGCTGCGTCGAGAGGGGAGGATAAGGGGGAGGAAGAAAACAGGAAGAGAGTTATAATGCTGCTGTCGTCTCTGTTTCCCGTGTACCTCGAGCGGGCGCCGCTGATTGGTTGGTGAGAGAGCCAGGGGTAAGTTTAGATCATGGCTGGGCCTTTTGATAGAAACAGTTGTGAATCGAAGGATCCTGCTTTGATAAGGACAGACTGGAAGCAGAGAATGACAAGATGGAGATTGTGGCAAGCAGCACGTAGAATGACATCTGTGGCTTCCTTACTGTTTGTTCTGTCAAAAACAGTGTTACCATCCTCTGAGAGGTCAACACTATTTCTTCTCTTACTCTGCAGTGGGTTGTCAACCTCCTTGTTTTCTCACAAATGTTAAGAGTAAACTCTTCCAGGTTGGGTTGGCTGCATGTCTTTTATAGTTGTAGGCAAACAATAAACCACAAACTTACTACGCCTGCTGCACGGCTCGCATCATTCCCACAGCGCCAAGAAACCGTTGAGTTGCAGATGGCAGGAAGCTCCAGACCACTTCAGGATCTAGCAGTTAAACCTCCTGGGGTACAGAGCTGCCAGTGGGTCCTTTTAATGCTCAAGAAGTTAATTTCATTAACCATATTGTCTTTTAATTTAGTACAATTGTTTTAATCAAATAATTTTAATATAAAAAGACGTTTTACTTCCATTGGGCCAACATCTCTTTAATGCTATTCTTGTTGATAAATCGACCTCCAGATGCGATTCTGTCTTTCAAAAACAAAATGTAACCTTCATCAGTTCAGTTATACTTCTGCAATGTGCTCCAGATAAAGATATAAAGGCTTGTCACTTGTCAGATAAGGTCTGTCAGATACACTCCACTACATCCACTCTACCTTTCAATATTACAAATCTGTTCATATATATTGATTAGCTATCTATGTAATTGCATATAATGAAACGTTTTCCTTTACATTGAACTGTCAGTGCTTAAGTCTGTTTAGTTAAGTATGTTTGTTCAGTACCTGGAGCTGCAGAGGCTGAATATTATGTCCATTTCAATCAGGAAAGACATTTAAAAGAAGTCAATAAAAGTATTAATTATTACAGACAGTGATTTACAAACAGAGTGTAGACTCTACAGGGAGACATTGTAATTGAAGGGCCGCATCAGAATGTATTCTTGCATGTCCAGTGTTGCTGGTTGAGGTGATGTCTGATAACTTCTTCTGTGGCTAAAGAAATGAAGAAGCTGCTAAAACTGCAAAGATGTGATGGTGATGGGGAGCTGGAGGAGCTTACATACAATGACATGAATGAACTTCAGGCAGGGAAAAGTCGTATTAAAAAAATTTAAAATATGATTAAACAACAAAGGCAGTGACTCACAGTGCTCTGGGATAGATAACACCGTGATCCAGTATCAATATTCACATACTATTAATTAAGGCAGAAAAAGATTTCATGTTCCAATACATGTTATCCTGCATATTAGCATGTTAGTTTCTCTATGATTCTCTGCCTGATTGCTCGAGCCCTCTGGAAGGCAGTTTAAGGTGTTGAGGTTGTAATTGTTGAATTGTAATCTGTGATCACGACTCTGCATTCATCTGTAAACCAATTTGCACATTGTAATTGTTGTTTTCTCTTAACGTATTGTTTGTAAACTGTTTCTTAATCATGTATCTAACGTTTGCTGCTGCCCTCTTGGCCAGGTCACCCTTGTGAAAGAGATCTTGAACCCAAATGGTTTAATTACCTGGTTAAATAAAGGGTTAAATAAAAAGTAAAACAATGATTGACTCAATATTAAGACATATTTTGTAGTCTTTTAATCGATTTTACAATTCAGCAAGTTTTCTCTTGGGTACAGGTGATTGTTTTCAGTTGCTGGAAATGGGAACACACACATTGGTTTTGGTTTTGTACCTCCTTCTCACCATGAGTCTTTTTGTATCTTCTGTGTCAGGTGGGTGATAAGGTGATGGTGCTGAACCGCTTTGGGCTATGGCAGGAGGTGGCCGTGGTGCCTGCGAGCCACACCTTCCTCATCCCAGAGGGCATGAGCTTCGAGGAGGCAGCTGCCCTGCCCGTGAACTACATCACCGCCTACATGATGCTGTTTGACTTCGGCAACCTACGGCCCAACCAGAGTGTCTTGGTTCACGCTGCTGCAGGTAAAGAGACAAATACAGGCACATACACAGCTCACATGAACGAACAGAAAGATAGATTGTCTATTTCTATTTTATGAAAGTCTTGAGCCGGGACTGGATGCAACATGCTTCAATAAATATTGTTAATGTGAATCAGGGTTGAATTCATTATAAGTTGATTAATAATTCATTTACAAATGAAGACGCACATTATTTTAATCCATTCGCCGTAGTATCTATACAAACTGTCAGGCTCAAATTAAGATTTATGTCATAATCCTGCAGCTGAAAAACACTTTTAATCAGTTTCATCTCATTCCACCACTGAATCGTGTTAACCTTGCATATTAATTTTTTTAAGCAGATCTACATTTTAAAACATTTTATGCAGAAGCGAAGACTCAAAGCTTGTTTTCTTTTTTGGCATTAAGGCAAACACCCTTGAATGTTTACAGTAGAATAATTCCTCTTGCTCTGCACCTCCTGTGTATGCATTTCTTTTCTATATGAATTATGACTGCAGAAGGTCCCACAGTTGATAAGTATGAGAAATGGCTTAGTTTTACTCACCCTTTAGGACTGCGCTTCCACTGCAGCACCTGCCACCTGCACTGTGTGGTCAGAGGTCAGTGTGAGTGGGTGGGAGAAAGCAGTAGATGGAGGGAGTAAAAGCAACTGTTTTTGGGTGTGATGCATTTGATTTTTGTTGTGTTTTCACAATCAGGCCAGCTGGAGAGTATGGGGAGTGCATTAGCCAAAAGAAAGTGTTCTCTCGCCATTTCTCCCTCGCTATCTGTCAGTGTGCAGCTTTCACTTCTCCTCTCGTTCCCACTCTTTCTGTGCTGAGGGAGTCAGAATGGAATCCCTCTCCATTTGGGACTGTGTGTGGGTGTAAGTGAAGAAAGAGCATAATGGAACCTGAGCCTGTTTTCTCTCTGGGAGACAAAAAAATGACTGAGAGCTCCAGGGAACAGCTAGTCCAGGTGGATGTATCCCTTAGCACTCAAACAATTCAAGAGAAAATGGACAAGTTGTAAGATTAGAATTCAAATGTGCAGCTTCCCCAGAGATAAAAGGCAGCTAACATTCTCATAGTTGTGGGTTTGGTGGTCTGCAGAGGAATCTAAAATGTTTGTATTCATCATATCATCCAGCTGACGTAACACATGTTGTTTTCCATGCAGAGTATGTGTGCTATAGGAGGAATGCTGGGGAAGTGTGGTGTAAGAGACAATTTCCCCTGCTGGTTTGGTCTAGGCGGCGTCTCTGGTTTCTGGCGGCGGGCTGCCAGTCTTGGCTTGCCGGCTGTCCGGACATCAGGATTGTAAAAGCACATTACTGAGGCTCTGACAAAAACATTTGCTCAACAGTCTGCCTCACTGCACTCGGTCATTCTCTGCATGTGTAAATTATTATCAATCGCTGTTCCGCTGAGGCTCCGAAGGCTTTTTATATTAGCATTTTAGCATATTAGCATGATCATAGTATCTTGTGAAAAAGTTGTTACTACTGTGAGGGGGTGCACTTTCCCCCTGAGTGCTAGCAAGCTAAGTGTGTGTGTGTGTGTGTGTGTGTGTGTGTGTGTGTGTGTGTGTGTGTGTGTGTGTGTGTGTGTGTGTGTGTGTGTGTGTGTGTGTGTGTCTGTGTGTGTGTCTGTGTCTCTGTGTCTCTGTCTGTCTTTCAGTCTGTCTTTCTCTGATTATTGCTTATTAAAGAGATCAAAGTGTCTGCTGTGACATTGCCAGGACCAGAGAGAGAGTGATATTATGATTATGTATGTCAGTGCCTGGTCTAAAGTCTGATATTTTCTTACATTATAAAAGTAATTGCAGACAGAGGTCATTTTCCTGATTAAATGAATTCAGTTACTTTAGCAAAATTGTTACCCAGCATTGATGAAAGGCTGGAAATACTGATAAATCTATTATTGTATTGAAATGTATCTACACAATTTGTGTGGAATCATTCAATCATGTAAATCATTAAAAAGTGCTTTCACTATGGAATTCCAAAAAAGCACAAGTTTATTCCATCTTTAGAAATAATAATTTTCAGTTACAGATAAAACTTCTGACTTAAAGGTACAGTATGTAGAATTGCATGCTAATGCTAACATTAAAATATCTAACTTCAATAAAAAATGGACTAAACCCATGTTATATATATTTTTTAGTTGAGTACTTACATCATCTCAAATATTTACAAAAGTTATCAAAGCCAGAGAAATCCGTAATTTTATACTTAACGGTACGTGTCTTGTAGGCGGCCGCCATGATGAGCCGCCATGACAGACACGAAATGTTGATCGTTGTCAAGGAAACACCGGATGTTACGTCAAAGACCGCGGCATAAGCTAGCGCTAGCTGCTACTGAAAGCTGCCGTTCTGCTGCTGTGATATAAAACGTCATGTAAATTATACTTGGATACATTGTCAGTACACATATTGTCTTTCTCAGGTCGGTTTCGCCTGTTCGTATTGATTCAACACGGAGTTCGTTCGTTTTCTCCCATAATACCCCGCGACACTTGACGTCATCTCTTGTTATTGTTTTGAATGAGAGCCCCCTAGCGGCGGATTTTACATACTGTACGTTTAAAGACTTATTCATGTCATCATATTTAAGTCCTTTTTTGACTATAATGTGTATCATAATAATGTGTAAAACCACTACTTACACAAAAACTAAAATTCTGTCTTTGAACTTCAGTTGTCTAATAATTTTGTTCAAATCTATTCTAAGTAACACATCACATAACAGAGCATTTATTGTATTTAGATTGTGAAACTGTAATTAAAATACTCTTCAACTCCGCCCTCAGCCCCAGTTAACATTTCATATAACCACATGCAGTATTAAAGTGTGGACACACTTTCTCAAAAGACGATTGAACTTGAAGTCGTATATCCTACTAAACAGCAGAGATGCTGGGAGTTAGACATGCCTTCACAACACTGCATTCCTGACGGATCAATTTATGTTTTGTGAAGATAAAATAGTAAGCCTTTTATCTCAGGAGTGGGAGTATCAGTGGTGCAGACGACAGACAGTCACAGGGTAAACTGTTTGGTAATCATGATTTAAAGCACTGTAATTTTAATTAAAGGCCATATTAGATCAACAGCTTTGTAGCCGCAATAGACTCTGTGTTTGCGCAGCCATGTTACGTATTATTACATTTTTTTATCAAAGCATCTCTTTAGCAAATGCTTCAGGACTTTAACATCATCAGTTGACCTTTTTACAGAGGCATGATGGGTAAATGTATCCTCTTTGCAGGTAAAACCTCATCACTCATCAAGAGCTCTCCATCATTTCCTCAAAAGTACAGTGACCATAACAGAAGGGCTAACTGGTGTTAGCTTAAATCACGCCTAGATGTTTGTTGTACGTGTGTGTGTGTGTGTGCGTGTGTGTGTGTGTGTGTGTGTGTGTGTGTGTGTGTGTGCGTGTGTGCGTGCGTGCGTGCGTGCGTGCGTGCGTGCGTGCGTGCGTGCGTGTGTCTGAGTGTGTGTATTTGTAAGTGAGTAGTCCTCAGCTGCCTCTCTCGTGGCTCCACTCCTGTCCTCTCTCTCCAAACAATAGCTTGTTGTATTTCCTCCCATCGTGCCTCCCTTCCCCGCCGCGCTGAACATCTGCATCCTCCGTTCTCCTCTGTCCTGCTTGTTCTCCTCGTTCTCCTCCCCTCCCTGGCCCTCGTTGACCTATACGCTCCCTCTGGTTTGACCTCCCCACATCCCTCCCTCACTCCTCGTCATTGGGGATCGTACGCACGTTTCTCGTTGTTTTACGCAGGAGACTTGGGTGGGGGGGCGTTTGGTGACATTTGGATATATCTCGTGGGTCTTCCTCTGTGCTCCGGGCCAACATCCTTTCCTCTGACCTCTCCCTGAACTGGTCCAAATGTTTATGAACCCGAGCCAGTACCCCCACCACCACACCCACTCCACACATTCCTGCATACATATGGAGCTCCGCTGCTTCCAATGATGACGTCCACCCCAATGATTTCTCCTGTGACTGCAGGCCAGCGTCAAGTGTCACACATTGTGTTGCCGATGTGGAATGCACAGTATGAATTATATGGAGCTACTAGAGCCTTTGTCATCAATTCATCTCAAGATGTTGCTTCAAGAGACAGGACTTTGTGACCTTTTGGCACCAATGCTAATAGAGTTTCTGGTTTAATTGCATCTAAAAACATTTTCGCTTACAGCACTGTAAGGTGCATACATCCTCGGTGATGTTTAATAAGATTGATAACAAAATGTTTATTTTTCTCACCAGACAATTACAGTGTCTTACACACTTTTCCAGCTGCTTCTTGCTGGAGTTTGAGTATAAGGGATGAAGTTACATCAAGACACACTGAGGATTATTCAGAAACATTTGATGTGAGGCTTCCAGCTGAGTAGAGTTTAATCCGTGTTAGTGTGGATCGAATTTAGCTTCTGGTTGTTTAAGTACTTTAGAGGTTGTGAGTTTCTATTAATGATACATCAATGTTGATATGGGTATTCTCCAGGAAGATTTACAGTAATAGATCTAAGCTATGGCCATTTACTTTAAAACTACTGTAAGGACTACTTAATCTTGTAGCGATGATGACCCCTGTATGTCATTTATCTCTTTGCTGATTTGTCCTTTACATGTGAAAGTAATGTCTTTTGATGAAACATCAGCCTTAGTTTACATCAAACACATAATTCTGGAGAGAGCTACTACTCAGTATGGATTTTCAGTTGATTGCAGATGGACAAGAAAAAAAATGTGATCTATTTTTCATGGGTTGAATGATACGAGCTATAAGGAAGTAGATATCTTTAGTGTAGTAACATTTCTCACTTTTATAGACCAATTGTTCCTGGGAGCCTTTATAAAATGGTTTCCTGTCATCTCGTCTTCCTGGTTTGTCTTGTCAGGAGGTCTTACCCTACTTTAGAGAATGCTAATTCAGTCTGACCACTGAGCGGGAGTCTGGGCTGTGTGGTTGAACCGTCTCTGTGTTCCCCATGCCTGGCATCGCCGGCGGCAGATCAACTGCACTGATAGGAGAGGGAAACCAGGGCAACCTCCATCCTAACCCACCAATCACATTGCTTGCTCGTGCCCTTGTTGCTGCAGCAGTTGACAAATGACCCCCAGAACCTACCCCCACCTTAACCACAAACAGTCGCAGGTGTATGTGAAACACCTGTTTGTGTGCATGTGTGAACCTCCAGAATACAAGAAATATACTTTTTCGATGCATATATGCTAAAAATGTATTTTGTGCATGTGCAGCAGTTTTGGGTTAGGGCAAGTGTTGTGTATTTCTGCGTGCTGTGTTTAGTTTGCAGTGTGAAAATTATTTCTCAGGAAGTCACAGGGACTACCTTCACGCACCAGCAGAGGATGTTTTGTTTTAAATTCACTCACCCAATAACTAAAAATGGGCTTCCTCTCTGCTTCTCTATCAGAGTTTCTATCAGAAAGAGCACATTAAAGTGCTCTCCAAGCCCATGGTGCACACACACAGTCATCCCAAAAAAAGCACCAAGGTTACATAATCCAGAGTAATACCTCAGGAGGAGTACACATTTAAAAAACTGGCAACCACAGCTCATGTCAACATTACCGGACTTAGATCTGAACTTGCTGTGGAGCTGCAATAAAAACACATACGGTTTAATTCGTTTTGTTTTGTTTATGTTGTAATGAAGCCACTGAACGTTAGGGTGAAAAAGAGATGCTTGGGTCCATATTTGTGTTGAATTCTTTGTCAGCCGCTGCAACCACAGGCTAATGATAGGTTCATAAAGTCCTTGAGGAAACGTGGAAACAAATTCAGGAGAAATCATACAAGACAACGACTCAAAGCTTAGAGACAAGGGACCAGTCATATCTGTGGCGTTTTGGTCGCCACATGTCTTCCAACTGTTATTTGACATGATAATAACTAAGAAGAAATGTACTTCTCTCAATTTGATGGAGATGTGTGAGTAAATTGAGAGCTATTTTAATCAGGATAAGTCAGACATGTTATAATTTCTTTTAAAAAATAACATATTTCTGTGTCCTGGCTGACCCCTGCTGTTGAATTCTGGGTGTGGAGCAATAACAGCGGCCTCAGTGTCACTCTGGAATCCGCTGTGTTTTGGGGAAAATTCCTCTTCGCTCCTCACAGTCACGTTATGGAAGCCAAGTCCAATTTGTGCCAAAATGCAAGTAAAGGAAGGATTCAAGGCAAGACAAAACACCCCTGTGTGTCCTGTTGCTCCAGAGTGAAAAACAAGATAGAAAGGTGGATGATCTTTGAAATGTCCAATTTTCTAAGTGTCAGCAATTCAGAGGAATTTAGAGGAGAATAAATGTTATTAGCTGATAGAATTTGCTCAAGCTACTTTCTCTTCCCTGAGCAATGCGTAAGTGTTAGTGGATTGTTTTAAATCACACTCCACACCCACCAGGAGAGATGATTGTGGTCTAAAGAAGCAGATATAAAAGGAGAAACTTTACATCAGGAAACCAAGGAAACCAAGCACTGGGTCAACGAGAGGTTAATATTTTCATCTCTGTGCATATTTGTGAAGATTAGCTGATACCAGCGGCCATTCAGGACTGTTCAAGGCTGCAGCCAGCTCCTCTCTGCTTTGTGATCTATGTGTGCTGATGTATAGATGTTTGTGTGTGTGTGTGTGTGTGTGTGTGTGTGTGTGTGTGTGTGTGTGTGTGTGTGTGTGTGTGTGTGTGTGTGTGTGAGGTTGTTGGCAAAGCTAAATAGTGTTGTGATGGGAGATCAAGAGTTTGTTCTCAGGTGAATTAAGAAACAGGTACGATCTCTCTCGATGAAAACCACACTTTTATGACTGGAAATACATTTTCACACACAAAGAACAGATCAGATTATACAACAATCAGGATTAGAAAGTTGCTCGTTTTTTCTTTACATAAAAAAATCATCAATAACAAAATTAAAAGATGTTTGAATGTTGTTCGCTTTGCCTTCTGACTCAATACAGCAGGACCAGAAGGGGTGTCCGTGTTTATGACAGCAGCATTGGTTAAATATTATTATGTGAGCGTCTGGCTGGAAGTATACGGGGTTAATGGATGCATCATCCTCTTGGGCACATTTCACAACTGTATGTGAGTGCTGCTACTATGAGGCAGAGCCATTAAGCAAAAGCAGGTTTTAACCCCACACTCAGACAATGCATATTCAATGTTCACTCAGCTTTCTTATCTTCCATTCTGACTCGCTTAAACAGGTGCTCAACTACATGTGATGTCTGGCCTTGAAACTGCCCCTAAAATTACCCTTAAAAAAAACTGGCACATCCTCACAAAGAAGAAGCTCTGACCCAGTCTGTCAAATAAACCAATGACAGCGTAAAACTGTCTTCTGTGTGAATCTCTTTATGCCCCAAGGAAGAGCAGTCAATGAAACAAAATGGCTCCCTTTGCTCAGTCATTGCCGGCAATTTGGCCCAGGTTTCCTTGGCAACACAAACTTGGTTTCTCACTGAGGACAAGGAGAGATGGAGCTGTTATAACGCAGCTATAACAATGCTCACATCCAGCAGCAACATGCAGCCTTGATTCTGTTTTGTTCTCATCAATGCTCTCCTCGGTATCAGCAGGCATGGATTGAAGTTATGCAGAGCACTCTCATCATCTCACACAGACCTGCGCTCGCTTTCAAAAGTCCAAATTTTGCTGAAATTGAGGGAAGTGAAAGGGTTATATTCTATTTGTTTTCCTCTTCTTTTTCCTTCAAGGGACTATTTTCTTTAACAAAGCACTCAGAAGCTTTCAGTTAGAAAGTTAAAGCTCTGAAATGACCTTTTTTATTCTCATGCTGAGCACTTTTTTTGGAAGATATTAACAGAGAGAATCATTTGATCTGGCATTAATCCTAATATTACTTTAAAGTTCTTTTTTGACCAGTATCAATGCTGTTTTATGTGAGAGTTCTGGCTCAGAGACATACCGGATGAATAAATTGTGATTTTAAATAGTTCAATGGCACGGACAGAAAGATGAAAGTTCCCGATGTGCCTCAGTGTCATCTAATACAAAATATTGTAGCCATACTAATGATTTAAAGAAATAGAATTTCTGATATTAACATATTCTTCTTATAAAGACATGAAGAAACACAACAACTGTACAATTAGTGGTCCCGATACTTTGAATGAACAACAGATGAAGCACAAATCTGTCCATGATGAACATCTGGATCTACTTTTTGCGATTTTGAATTTGTCGTGAAAACCAAATTCAATGTTTTTCATGATAAATTTGATTGTTTAACCCGTTGAAAAATTATATCTTTTGCTTAACAAACAGCTAATAACAATTTTAAATTTCAGAGAATTTATTGTCACACAACAATAAACAGATGTTTGTCATAGCTTAAAAAGTACATTTTGGAGATTGATGGCAGTGAGAGATGATGTGGTATGCATCATTTTGTGGTTGTTGTTGTTTCTATTTTTAAAAGCACACAGGAAGTATCATAATGATTTGACATGATAGGAAATGTACCAGATAAAATATTTGACTTTTTTCTTTGGTTCCTTTGCAGAAATCTAATCCACTGTGCACAGGCCTTCTTGTGCCTTCCTCCCTGCATTACTGCCTTTCTGACTAGCTTTGAAGTTAGATGCAAACAATTTTATCATACATTTAATTTACACATGTTCAGTCACTGCAGCTGTGTCATTGCAGGTTGATGTAAATGCAGCTTTTTCTTTGTTCTCTAGGAGCAGATAAGATGTGCTCTTTACTTGGTCAGGCTCAGATGACCTTTATAGAAACCTTTCAGTTCAAGTCCTCAAGTCAGCTTCTATTTCAAACAAGCCCCTGCTTATCAGTAACCTATTACTCCTTGCTCTGGCTTCCTGCGCAAACATTGGCTAAAGCATTCGCACACAACTATGTACACACTTTCAAATACCGTGGACACAAACACAGATATGTGAAACATCCACTGAAGCTCACAGTCTTACCGCACTTTGTTTCGGAACATGTAGCAAAATTTGTTTTCAGCTGGCATGGTTAGAAGGAGCTTTGTTTTTTGTAATATAAGATAGAATGTCTCTTTTCCCAACAAAACAGATTCCTCCACTGCATTTTTTTGTCCTGAGGAATTTCCGACAGGTCTTGAATAAGGCAACCAAAAAATTAGATATGTCATTTGAGCTACAATGGTTACTCTCTCCAGAATTATGTGTTTGTGGATCCATGTGTGGGCATCTATTCTCCCAAGGCCAAATGGGGTAATGTGATTGTTTTTAATTCACTTTTTGCATACCCTGGAGCCAAACACCGACTGCCTGTTAATGACTGCCTTGTTTGGGACAATAAGTAATGCAAATCACATTTACCTGCCGTAGAAAATATGTGTGGAATGGGAAACCTTGGATGCCTTCAGCGACGGTTCTGTTCAGCCAAGTTTCACAGTGTCGTATTAAAAACATTTGATTAAGCTGGACTCCCTTAGCCAAAGAATACACAAACATGTTCTGTATAATAACAACCCATGCTGTCTTTCTTCAGGTGGAGTCGGCATCGCTGCCACTCAGCTGTGCAAGACGGTGAAGGATGTGACTGTCTTTGGCACAGCATCGGCCAGCAAGCACGAGACCATCAGCCAGGGCGGGGTCACGCATCCTATTGACTACCGCACCAAGGACTACGTGGAGGAGGTCCGCAAGATCAGTCCCAAAGGTGAGAAACTCATCTGACCCTGGACAAGTGTGATGACACAAAATATATATAAATATGGAGTTTTTATTGCAGTAATTTGAAATAATGCAAGATTTACACATTTATGCATTTTTTAACAACATTTTTTTTGTTTTTTAAGAAAAAGTCCAGGATTGTATTCATGTGTTCCCTACATGGCTCTTAAAAATTCACCATATTCACACCCTGATCATTTACTTCAGCATCACTCCAAAATAATCTGACAAATAATTTTCATTTCACAGCTTCCTTATGGTTAAACAACTTAAAAGACAAGAGACTGGGAAAATAAGAATCGCCATATATCAAAGGAACAACGTGTTTAATAACTCAATAGTTACCAACCATTCAACCTATTGCTAGCTAGCGTTACAGTTTGATAGTGAAACATGATATGATAGGAAACAACCAGTGTGTTTTACTTCCAGGGTTACGTTAATGTGTACAAAAGGTGAATAAAAAAGTTAAGTCAGAATAATGTATAGTTTTCCTTTTCTATTGTGTAGCTCTTTCACTTTAAAGTAACGTTAGCTTCAGGGTGGTTGAATGCTAACGTAAGCTAATTGATTATCAAATTAGTAGTTTTACAAATCTTTGGCTTCTTCTTCTTCTAAACAATCCCTAGTCAGAAACCCATTAGTTAAAACAATGTATCAGTATTACTGCAGTGTTTAAAACACTTGGAACATGACAGGATGACATCATAACAGCTTTTGAGCTGATCCAGCCCTTGTTGTGACATTAGAGGAAAATGGCCATCACCACTGTCTGACTTCATCTTTTGTTAATTAATGGTGAACAAAGTGCAAACAGTGAGATGATACATCTTCATACTTTTTTTTCTCACATGACACAATTCTCAGTAGAGTTGGCTGCCAGGTTTGCAAGACTGACAGCATGTGGGAAGACATTTTTCCCATCAGGCAAACTCAATTCACCAAACAGTGAGTGACTGGGCTTACAAAAATGCTGCTTTTTGCTGAAACAAAGTCCTGTTTTTTTCTTTTTCTTTTGCCTACTGCTGTGTTTCCAGAAGGCTGGAGACTGTTTTTAAGCTTAAGATTCATTTCATAGCCCCTCTCCATCTTATAGGCCTATCTGTTCTTTTGGACATGGAGCGAGACAGACAGACATTTCAGAGACTGATAGGACTAGAGCCGGAGCTGACACTTTAGACAGAATGTATCTAATTAGAAGCTTGGATCAATGTATAGCCCTGCTCACTACCTTTCCCCTTTGTCTTTGGCTTTCTGTCAATTCATCTGTGCTGCGGTCATGGCAGAGTCCTGCTGTGAGCCTCCTGCAATCAATAGAAGCTGGGTTTAACGGAGCAAGGAGGGGTAGCCCAATTTGAGGAGTCCCCTCTGGCACAAAGGAACATCATTAAGTCTGAGCCTGCATGGGCAGACATTAATAAGCTGCAGAGAAAGCTTCATAGATAGGTCTCCATGCACTGCAATCCGTCCCCAGGACGGTTTGTTATTCCCTCCACCCAGGAAAGGAATGAACAATGACACAGAGACATTTTATCCCTCCTGTCTTATCAGTGACAAGAATGAGAAAACAAAAAACAGAAGGATCTCACTCCTCACTCCTCTGCTCTTGGCATATGTACAGGTTCCTCCTCGTGTAAACATGGCACAACTTGGCTACACTTGCTACTCCTAGTGAACTCCGGCATGCAGAGGGGGCTGCTGAGGAGACTTGGCAGGCAGCTACATCTGAATCCAGATCTGTAATCAGTGTCCCCTTCTTCTCTCTCTTGTTTCAGGGATGGACATAATCCTGGACCCTCTCGGAGGATCAGACACCCATAAGGCCTACAACCTGCTGAAGCCTATGGGAAAACTCATAACCTATGGTAAGTAAATACAATGAGCCTAACCCTCCACAGTTTAGAAAAGCAAGAGTTATGCCGCAAAGATGCTTTATATGGAAGAATGTTTAACAAATTCACTGATGGAAGCAGTTTTTCACATGAAATTTCCAGATTAAAAAAACACTTTAATGAGCTAAAGCCAAATAAAAGAAAAACCTCACTCCTCCTAGGCTGTATGAACCGTTCTCTCCAACCAAGTTTCTGAAGATTGTTCAAATTTAAACCAGAGCCTCTTATGTAATGCCTAAAAAAACAACATGGTTTATCATGCTTTTTGGCAGCATTGCTCAGCACGGTAGGATGCTAAAAGGTTTTCTTATGAGTTAATGTTTCTAAAAGATTGCATTTTTGTTTTTTTCACCTTTATTTGATTCTTAGAGCTGCAGGTGCCATCAGATATATCTTATTACTCTTACCAAGAGACAAATGCTCTGTTATAGCTTCAACATTCCCCTCAAACATTATTTCCAAATATCAGACATTTTGGACTATTATAAAAAAGGCAGCGCCAAATTCAGTCATTCTACATAAATGTTGGACTGTAATGATAAATGAAATAAAAGCAGTACAACAAAATAAAGCTTCTTGTGGGCTGTGTGACCTCTCTGCAGAAGTCCATGTCCTCAGTGTGCTGCATGTCATTCGTGGGAAGGTCTTTACGCTCGCTCTGCTGCGATGCCAATCTGAATGCAAGAGTGGGCGCGGTCGGCATCCGTAGAGAACAGGGCCTTGCCTTTGCATGATGTACAAAAACCCACCACCCAGCATGGTGCCCCCCACCCTTGCCCATTCACCCTCTTCCCTAATACTGAACCCTCCCTCCTCTCTCCCCAGCCTTGTCCCTCCCTCCCAGTCCCTGTGTGCTGCCTGCTCCTCTTCCAGTTTATCAGAAGTATGCACGCCGGAACAATGGGCGTTTTATCTGCACGAAACCTAGAATGTGTCTGAATGTAGCAGGCCGGGTTTCTCTCTTCTCTCACAGTGTGCTTTGTGTCCCCTGGTTCCCCTGAGAGAGACACACAGAGCTAGTGTGAGTACAGAGGGATGGAGTTGAAAGAGGATGTAGTGACAGCAGGGGCTAAAGTGAGAAAGAGGTTTTTCAGGGTGAAAGGTGTAGGTGAGGGTGTGAGTATATGTGTAAAGTGAGTGGAAAGAACATGAAAACCGTAACTAGAGAGTAAGATTAGAGGCACCTGACAGTACATCTGGTTTGATATGCGGATAAAAGATGAATACGGCCTTTAAATTTGTCAATTCCTGCCAATAAAGGGGGGAGGGGAAAAATAGAGATACCCAAAATAATACCTCCAAAGAACATGTTTTTTCCCAATTGACTGTCAAAAATCCAAATACATTCAATTTAATATGCACTCTCTCTGTTAGACCTCAAACTCTGGGCCTTGGTGTTTTTTAACCCTTTTTCTCCCTAAGGTACAGCTAACATGCTCGCTGGCCAAAAGAAGAACCTGCTGGCCGTGGCCAAGAACTGGTACCACCAGTTCTCTATCCACACGCTCAGTCTGATCCAGGGGAACAAGTCGGTGTGCGGCTTCCATCTGGGCTACCTGGATGGAGAGATGGAGCTCATCAGCCAGGCCATGAACACCATCCTGGATCTGTACAAGGAGGGCAAGATTAAGCCCCACATCGACTCAACCTGGCACCTGGAGCAGGTATGTGCCTCACTGAGACTCCTTTTTACCTGGCATGTTTCTATTATATTCTAAATGATTGCTTCGTTATTTTTCCCTGACATTACTGGTCATGAACATCATGATCTTTTTAAAACTAATTTTGTTAATGTTAAACATATGTGGGATAGCCACAGCTGAGGTGTCCATTATCAAGTTTTTATGGACAACTTGAAGGCCAAAAATTGAGCCTCGCGTTAGTTCAGGCAGGCCACGGAGTCACGCTCTATTATCGTACCAGAGTTTGCGTCAGATGATCTCACGCAAGCCTCATCAGCTGATGGCCAGCTGATCTGCTGAAAGCATCCTATTGGCCAAATAGTTCTTATGCCGTCTTATTTAAACTGCTCTATCCTGCCTATGCTTCTCTGCTCCCTCTGCATGCCGCATTTGCAAGCGCATTTGCATCCCTCCTCCTCCCCTGCTCCTCCTTTTATGCTATTCTGACTTAATCAATGTCATACTTGTCATTGATGCTTGCTCTGGGGGGTTTGCTGCTTATCTTCATGCCTTATAGCTTTCCTTGTATGCAAGGGAAGGGCAGGAATGTGTGCTGTTCCTGCCTAATGCTTTCCATGTAAGCATGTGGAAGGGCAGGGAGTTCCCTCACAGAGCCATACCGCCAAATATATATAATTGCGTCAAAGTATCCATTTTGACAAAGTGGTCCTGACTAAACTGTCCTCTGCTGCACGTTGGATACCTGCTCCTACGGATAAAAAAAAATAGGCTCCTTGAAGGCCATTATTTTCACTTGCCATATGGTCACCCGTTGAAGAAGAAAAAAATTCCACTATTTTACTTTTCTGTGCATTTTGCAAAGAATGAAGGTCTCAAATAGTCGTAACTTTCTCTGTTAAAGATGAAGGGTTTGGCATTTATCAGAAGGAGTTATTCCCATTTCATTAGGTTCTTAATTCTAGTCTGGGTCACAGTTCGTAAATCACCTTAGTTAATCTATTAGCCTGAAAGCTAACGGTATGCTATACAGATTCAAAGTGAATTACACTGCGTATGTTTGACAAACAGATTTTTACAGTTTGTGTGACAAAGCAACTGGCTAGCTAACCAACTATGTCATTTTACTCAAATCAATACAAAGATTCTCAAAACAAATAATTAATTAAAACAGTGAACAGGAAGTTACATCGCATCTATAAACAGTCTTTTCTATTCAATATCCAGTAAAAGCCATACAAAACAATATATATATCTCTATGATGACGAAAACATATTTATTCTTTAAATTCCAACCCAAAAAATATCTGTCAAAAGATATCCTTGATCAGTATAGGACTAATTGAACTGCCTTTTTTTAGGTCTCTCAGGTCTAATTTATCTTAAAATATGTATTTCTGTAAAGCAGGCTTTGTGTGTGGATTGGAGGTGCATTAATGCCTTGTTGTTGGTGTAACCTAAAGATTCCCTGTGCTCCTCTGTCTGGATGTGTCCGCATGATTCACTGTGACATTTGTGCATTTACACCTGATTTATATCGATTTTTACGCCATGTGCTTCCAAGCCTGTCACCAAGTATTCATGTGAAAGCCAGGTGGGTGTTTGTGTGTGTGTTTGGTCTTTGCATCGCAATCTGCAGGAGCAGGGCGTGGCTCGACATTCATCAGGCAAAGTTTGTCCACAAGACCCTCTTGTGTCTCCTCCAGCATCAGTCACTCAGCCAGACAGTCAGCTTGTTGCTGACAAAATCAACACTGCAAACAGATCTGAATAGAGAGCGTGTGAGAAACATAGAGAGAAAGAGGGAGACTCAGGCTGACATCTTCTGTTGTCAAAGTCGGAGCTGGTCAGTTTTTTTTTTTTGGCCTGAAAGAAATACCCGCTGTCTCTCTCCTCCATCTGACGCTCTTTCTCTGCCTGTCCATCTGTCTGCTCTTTATATCTCTCTCTTTTCTTTCTGCCTTTAGGTTATTGACTCCCTCTCAGCCTCTCTCCATCTTGCCTGTATTCTCTTCTTCTCCCTCCGCACAGTGTATCTTTTTTTGCTTTTTCTCGCTTGTTGCTATGGTGACATCCGTTAGGCGGTGTGTGCGTCTGTCTCAGGGAGGGGCCCTGACGTATGAAAAAGAGAGACATGGATGGAAAAACAGAGAGGAAGGTATATCTGAGGGTGTGTTAAGTATCAAGTGTGTATTTTCGAACACAGAGACAAAAAGCAGTTTTCAGTAATTAACCAGATTAATGATGGATTATGTGAGTTAAAATGCCACGCCCAGACACCATCCATCACAGCCCTTCCTCCATTAAAACTCCACTTTCTGCTCCCATAATCAATAAACATGCTGGGATAATATCGATATATGGAAATGAGCATCATCCCTCCATCCTGTGGTTTTCCCATGCATCATTATTCACATCTGCTCTGATGCCCAAAAGAATCATCGTCCTGTCTGTGTCCACAAAAAGCACACACTCCAGTCCGAGATAACTGGGAGAGAGGTTGAGAGAGTGAAGGATGGATGTAGGTGGAGTCGTCACTTTCCCTTTCTGATTTTCATTCATGTCGAAGATGATTCTTTCAGCGAGGCAGGCTCCACCAGTTGCTCCCCCTTGTACCCTCCACCCTTCTCCTCCTCCCGCCTCCACTTCAAACTCCCCCTCTCTCTTTCCCGCATGTCGGAGCAGTCAGGGACACGTTTTAGCCAGGCTTCACGTTGCTAGGAGATGGCCCTGTTGCCGTGGCATTGGTCGTTAGGTGATCTGCCTGCCTCACACGCAGAGGGAAGAGAAGTGGGGGGGACGATGGAGGAAAGAGCAGACAGTGGACTGAGCGCAGGGGTCAAGAAGAGGGTGGGGTTGGTTTGGCATGGAGTCTCCTCTCTTTGTAATGTCACTGATGGAAGTAAATGAGATTGAGGTAGATCCATCATTGAAAACAAACACTTTTATTCTGTCCCGGAAAATAACAATTTTGGTTGTGCAATCAGATCCACGTTAATGGTCATTTTTTCTTCTGGGAAGTGTTATTCTCTGATCAAAAACCGGTAAATCTCTTATTACATAAAAAGAAATATTCTAAAAACAAAAAGTTAAATATGTGGGCAGGGGTTTCGATTCCAGTATGGGAAGTGTGTTGATTTAAATTTGTAAGTATTTGTAGTTTGAGAAGTTTTGACCAATCACGCATTCTGCATACAGCTTTGGTGTATGCATAAAAAACAGTCTGTATGGAGAACAAAAGCAGACAGAACGCATTCCGCCATAATGACATCCTGGCTCCCATTGGCAGTAATCTGATGATGACCCATTTATCTCTATAAACAGATATCTGTATGCAAGGGAAGCTAACAATCCATTATAGATCAACAATTTCAACTTGAGCAACAGCGTTCAGAGTTGTGGACTTCCTGGAATGCATCCAAAATTGTTGCTTTGATCTCCATACAAAAAACTTAAATTTAAAAAGTTGTTTCCCTCCCCTCGTGAGGACTGGCCTGAAAAAGCTTGCATTTTATCTTTTTATGAGTCTGCATCTTGATATTGATCTTTCTGCAAACTTAGCACCAGGTAATTACAAATTAAAGGGATACTTAACCCATTTGCATTAAGCTTTGTATCATTAGAAACCTGGTAGTATTTTTGAATGGTCGTGCATCCCGCCCTCATTTTCCCATGAGACCGGAAAGCTCTGTATATCTTGTCTCAAAAGAAGCCTCCGATGACGCAAAAATCGTCATTTTTCGTCATCGGAGGCTGTTTTGGTTAGAGGGGGTGAAACTACATCGCTAGTTCCTCATGTTTTGGACCCACTGAAGCTACAGACCTATTACAGATCAGTGGGTGGGACTTCACTGCCAGAATCTAAAAGCAACCTCCGCCATCTTGCTAGGAAGCTATGCTAATAGGCTCTGTGGATAAAGCTGAAAAGAACCGACAATGGCGAAAAAAGTATGTTTCAACTTTAAACTGATATGAATGAAGGGGATTTTGAAGGTCTTGTGCTTGAATCGGATGTTCATGGCTATCTCTACGAGTCGCAATATAGTGACGAGCAGTTGAGGTTGATGGAGTAACAGGAGGCGGCTGCTGCCGACAGGCGGTGAGGACGAGGAGCCTGGGCCGGCTCGAGCTGGGGAGGACTGCTGGTGTCGGTGCTCTCACTGTTTTCCTATGGACACAGACATAGAGTCCGTTTGCTGCCAGGAATTTCTAAGATGCCAATTCCTTCTGGAAGAAATCTTGGTCGGAATCAGTTGAGGAAACGGCCGTATAGACTGTAAATAGAGCACCCTAGCTTCAGTGGGAGTGGCCTGTGGTGCTGTGCATTCTGGGAGTTGTTGACGTTCATCCACATGAGCCAAAAAGACACTTTCTGCCTTTTCTCAGTCAAGAAGGCACCGACTTCAAAATTTATTTCACATTTCTACTACATATAAGACCCAATTTCAATACAGATTCTTGTTCAAACGGGTGAAGTATCCCTTTAATCAAAAGGAAATCAGTTTCTTTTTTTGGTTAACACAGCTGTAGAATGCCAGCGTGAACCCAGTGCACACTTTTTGTTGAAAAGACTTTAAAAAAACATCAATAGCAACAGTTAAAACAACGTAAGTCACCTAAAGTGAAGGTTTTTTTCAACAAACTATTTGAAGACGCTTGTTAAATATCAGATTTAACTGGGTAATATGCTTGTGTCACAAGACTCGTCACACTTTTACAGATGTACAGAGAGTTTAAAGTCATTTCCCATCAATCAATCTTTACTTGTACAGCACAAAATTCATAATGTTATCAAATGTTATTCCCAGAAACATTGCAAAAAATTTACTCATTGTTATGTTCACCATTTTGACCTAAAATCTGTGTTCCTGTGATTAAGCTGTGACAGACACCCACCTTGTATGCAAAAGTTCATGTCTTTCATCTAAAATATACGTTGTTAAATATGTTTGTACAGTATATGTACATTTGTAAAGATATGAGTTGGTATAATTGTTCCGCCTCACCATTCTGGCACATTTCTTCTTCAAAGTAATTTCTGTGTAAGGGGAATTCAATCGACTGTCAATCTGTGCTAAAACACAGAGCTGTTTTAGTCTACTAACCACTTCATACCTAGTAACGCATTTGCATAGAACAAAGACTATGGATTTTCTGCTCAAACGTTACAACAGAACAACCGGACACTCTTCTTTTTTTGCACATATGGGTGTAGAAGTTTTGCTTTGGGGCAGATTTGAAAAATATGCGAAGCCATCCATCATTAATGAGCTCTGATGGCGGTGTAATATTGATCTATTCATCTGCAGCTGACTCCAACCACACACGTAAAAAAGATTCAACTTTTTTTTTTTTTTCTGTCACTTCTTAGTGAAATGTAATGATTTTAACTTAATTTCATAAAATGATGACATCAAAATTCATATAAGAGCCATGATTTAACTGAAGAGCTCGTAACAATCACAACATTTTATTATCATAATAAATGTGAATAATGAGAGTATGTGTTACCAGTACATGTTGTGTTCCTTTATCATCTCTTCCATTTTTTATTTTAAGCTTCTTGCTGCTGCAACAATTTCATTTCCCCTCATAGATTATCAAAGTCTAATCTTAACAACATTTATTTTCTCATATACTGCATATTAAAGTTGCATTTTTAGAGCCTGTAAAATTTGTTCCCAGCCTGTGTCATCAAAACATAAGATTAAAGGCACACAATGTGAGTGTTGCTTATCTGCAGATGTGTTTTGGTTAAGGAGAAACTCATTGTTTTATTTTAACCCATTAACAAGTGTTTTTCAAATCTTCATTGCCTTTCTTTCAATGGTTCACTTATACTTCTTGACATCTGTGACCGTCTTTCTCTTTTCATTTCGCATCAAAGGTGGGAGATGCCATGAGAAAGATGCAGGGGAGGAACAACATCGGCAAAGTGATCCTCACCACAGAGCCCATGCCGGAGGAGGAGAAGAAGGAGGAGCCCAAGAAGGAAGACAAGAAAGACGACAAGAAGAAGGACGACAAGAAGAAAGACGACAAGAAGAAGGACGATGGCAAGAAGGAGGAGAAGAAGGACGACAAGAAGAAGGAGGAGCCCAAGAAGGAGGAACCCAAGAAGGAGGAAGAGAAGAAAGAGGAGGCCAAGAAGGAGGAGAAGTGAGAGGGATGGAGGGAGAGTCGAGCAGACCAGCAGGGAGTTTGTTCTCTGGGAGGAAGGGTGTGGTGTGGGGGTTGGGGGTAAATATGGGATGGGATGGGAGGGTGTGGGTGGGGGATGGGGGTGAGGATGGGATGGGATGGGAGGGTGTGGGTGTGGGTGGAGGATAGGCAAGAATGGGAGTCAGAAAGGTAGATTACAATATTATCACACCACAGTCCATTTTTCATCTCTTCCACCTTCCCTACCGCCTCCCCTCAGGAGTCCTCAATGGCAGTAATTACTCCGGCCCAGCACTGCCCAATCCACTCCTCTCCTCTCCCCACCCCATCCCTTTATGTTTTCTTGCCTTTGTCAAATAAAAGAAAATGTGTGATCACTTGTAACACTCACAAGCTCCGTCTTATCATCCCTCTGCATTGCAAGAAAAATCAGACCCAAATTCAATTGATTTATACCTATTGGCAACTAGAGAGCCATGGAGGATTGTGGGTAAGGACGAGGCCTCGGATAAATTACTTTTTCTTTGCCAACTGTAATCCCCGCTCCCACTCCAGCCCTAACCTTGCCCCTCTGCACCTCAACTCCCACTGTGCTAAATTGTTCTGCTCTGACTTCCACCTCCCACCTCCTCTTTCCCCCTCCCTTTCCTCACTGTGCTGAGTCCACCTCCCACTCCCACCCACACCACCACTGAGCCGGACCCACAGACAGGCACAAATAGTGGGGGCTAAATGAAGAACCACACCCACCCACGCGTTGCTCTTTTAGTGTCCAGAGCTCAGTTATGTCACTAAAGGATGAGTCAGAGATGCTTGTGATTGGCTGATGCCTCCCGCCTCCCCTGGAGTTATCTACATCATGTTTCTGATCATGATGTTAGCTCAGATAAGTGTTAATCCTACAGGGTTAACTTTGTTTGGCATTGATATTGCATTAGCTTCACTAGTCTTTGGGAAACAGCACCATAATGCATGCGTTCCCAGCAAATTTCAGTACACTGGCTGCAGTTTTGCACTTGCCTGAATATGAATTTCCCTCATAATGAGCCTTTCTGTGCAGCACTGAATAGGGAGGCTGAAATCATTGCTCAGCTTTCTTCTCCTTAGTTACAGATTTTTCTAGCTGACCAACTGTTGGCAAGAAGTGTGTGGTGCCAATTAAGAGAGAATTTGTTTCTGTTCAAAAAAGCCACACACACAAACATACACTCTCTGAATGTGATGAAAGGGGCACTGTCATGCTGAGACAGTGGAGAGTCTGAAATGTGCAAGTTTAGAAGGTGAAAAATCCCCCCCCCCCCCCCCCCCCCCCATCCTCCCTGATCCTCCTCGAGGCATTCCATGGCATTCTGCTCCTTTCACAGTGACCACGGGCCTGTCGATCACCCCGACCTGAGAGAGAAGAGAATTCAATTCAAGCTGGCATCCATACTTTGCCTCCCCTCCTTGCTTGTCCTCCTGTTTCCATTTCCCTCTCTATGGTCGGCATAGCAACAGGCGTCAGGCTCGTCGGAGGAGGAACTGTGGCCTTCTTCTCTGATTCCCTCTCCCTTGTGTCTCCCTTTTCTGCCTCCCTGAGTCAGATCTGGTCTTTTAACAGGTGCAAAATGTACAGTATAAAAGATTTATGGAGTCAAAATGAGGAGGGGGAGTTAGTAAGAGTGTTTTTTTAAAAAGGTCTAAAATTCAATGCCAGTATTGAAAATGTGTGTTGGTTAAACAGTGCACAGCTCCCCCTAAAGGCCAGTATGACTTTTATTCTCACTGGTGTAATGTCTTTTCAACATATTTCTTAATATTTCAACACAAATCCCCTGGGTGTACTCTAAATCTTTCAAGTAGGAGGATATCATCTTTGAAACCTCGGTTTAAACCTGACATTACCTACCTGCCCCCAGCCCACCCATCCTCTAGCCCCTATGCCTGTCTGTGAGCCCGGCCGCAGAGTTCAGACTCAGATGGTGACTAGTGACTTTGTAAAAAACAAAAAAAAATTGGGGGAAAACCCCCCCAGAAAAAAAGTTGTTGTGTTAGCATGAGTGGCCTCCCTCATGTGCTGTGTATGGTGTGCCATTGTGTGTGAAGATGTGTGTGTCCTCAGGTCGTCTGTCAGGTTTTAAAAAGCACCTGCTCCTACTTCCTCTCACACAACCCTGCTACAGTAATGAGTAGCTCCAACTCCAGCTCCCTACCTTCTTCCTCCACCTCTCCTCCTGTCTGATAAAGAGGCCTGTGTTAAGAGGACAGTTCGTATTAGTATTTTGCACTCTGCTCGCTGATCTTAATGCACTTACGAGCATGGCAGTTGCACTCCAGTCCCATACAGGCTTTTATTCTGCTCCAGGTTTGCAACCTTTTTCCCATCATGCCCTCCCATTGTATCTGCTGAAGCTCACTGAAGACACAGGTTTCACATATTTACATACATACACACATACTCATGTCCCTGCTCAGCCAACTTCTCCTGGGTGGCAGCTAAAATCAAAGCATTCATCCATTCTTGATGGTTGGAGGTAAAACATGGAGTGGGGTGGACCAGCCCGGGCTGGAGTGCGACAGCTACGCTGGTGTGGGGAGTGACTGTGTCCTGTCAGCCTCTGGTTAGTGTTCTGTTCTAATCTGCTGGGCTCCCTTTGTGAACCTGTGGACGGTGCTTCTGTTTCCGAGTGCCATGTGAGAAACAAACGCTTCAGTAAAAAAAAAAAAGAAAGAAGATGTTTCACTAAATAATTATTTTGATTTTATCTTTATATTTCAGTTTGTTTGTTTGTTTGTTTCGTTATCCAAGGGTTTAAAGTTCAAAGCTCATGCTCTTTATGTGGGGACCTGCCAACCTGCACTCCTTTTAAATGTGATTTTTTGTTGATCTGAACCATGTGTGCCAAATTGTTTGTATATTTCTCTGTCAATGCTTTGAATATTAACAGTACATAAAAATATTAAGAAATTCTGTTTTTGGATGCATTTCCATCAACCTTGAAGAAAACTGAAAACACAAAGTAGCCTAGTGTGTCAGATTAACATCCCAAATGCTCATGGGTGCTGATGGACTTTTTGCTGCAGTTTACACAAAAAGTTTAACACAATTTGAAGTTTTGATTGGTCGCAGTCTTGCTAAACGGTGGGCCTGCACTGTACTTCTCTCCTTGCATGCAGCTAACCTCAATCTGAGGCACCTCACTCCTTATTTGAATCGTTTTCACTGTGTTTTACCAGCTCTCAACATGTCGACAGCAACAGGTAGATTGCTCAAAAGTGTTTACAATCATAGTATTAGTATCACAGGGAAAAATTGAAATAGACATGATGCAAAACTCCACCAGAAGTCATATCAATTTACACATACTTGCAAAATTCCTCCAATTAAAAAAATCAATGTACTCTCTATGGACTTCTCTTTCTTTCAGTTTTTTTTCTCCAAACGGCTTGTACTGCGAATTAGGGAGCAGAAGTTTTCACACAGCTGTGCAGTGATGCTGATACTGTAAAGCAGCTGTACAAACCCCCAACTTATTGGCTGGTCACAGCTCAGCCCTGGCCTGCCCCAGATGCAACATTTCTGGTTTACAGCTGATCTCAGGTCACTCATGGATTATTCGAAATGTTCCTCTTTTCCTGTGCTGCATCTGCAGAGCCTCTTGGCCAGTGAAACAGTCTCAGTCCAGCAGCAACCGGCCAAAACTCCTCTTATGTCACCCTCCTCTCTTTCTCCATACACATTCATTCAAATCAAACATTACTTTGACATCTGGAATTTGAAGTTGCATGTATTCATCCACATGTGGAAAACAGATTATGATCTTTCTCTTTCTCACAAAAAAATTCCCCCTTGATTCTTTGGAGCTATAAGATGCCTTAGAGATGAGCTCAATCACTTAGGCAGATGGCTAGCTGCTTTAGAGCATTTCCATTATGGTAAAGCTGTAGTGAATAATTTCAGTCATCTGTAAATGGTTTCCTAGTCATTCCAGACACTTATGCAAGAGTACTTAGCAACTCAAAGTGATGCACACAAGAAAAACAGTGTTTAAAAGGAACAACAAACACAATAGCTGAACATGTTCAGTTTTAGATTTGCTACTTAATAACACTCATAGTTTTAGGTGAGAAGAATGCACTATGACAATGAGTTTAGTGTTTCCTATAGCTCCTCTTTTGTCTGTCATGCCTTGTACAGCTGATGTCCCACACAGCCACACACTGTTCAGCTTTGAGGTGAATTTCTTTGTTTTATATGGTTTCTCAGGTCATTCCAAACAGCCGTTGTCTTCATGTTAGAACCCACTCGTCATTCTTTCACTGCACAAGCTGTCACACCAATTTTCCTGAGCACCTTCCATGTTTGATGCAAGTTTTAGTTTTCCGAGTCCATGGTTAATTTCCAAATACAGAGCCACTGTGTTCACTCATCCACACTGAGAACCCAAACACCATCTACTTGCAGCTATTGTTCCCTTTTGTTTTCATATTCAATGTTTTGCAATGCAGCAACATTGCAGAGATGCTTTGAGTACAACCTGGATGGTATAATAGTTGAATGCATGTTTAGTCAACCTGAAACTATAGCATTTGTTTCTGTGCAGCTTTTCGTCTCTTTCCACAATTGTTAAGTAGTCATGTAGTGGTGTGGTGTGAGGGAGGAAAATGCCCTCCCAGTCGTATAAAGTTGCCAACTGAAGCCAATCCACTGCCTCCCTGTGGCACCCAACTTCCTTCACCTACAGCATCAGCATTGTCATGATACACTTTGACCTATCTCTGGGAATGCTTCAGAAACTCTCTTCACATCCATCCCTCCACACACCTCCTGCTAGAGTTCAGTCACAACTGGAAATGTTCAAAAAGGCATACCCAACAGGTTGATTTCCAAGCAAGTTCTCCTCTTCTT
Organism: Tautogolabrus adspersus; assembly: GCA_020745685.1. Classification (NCBI taxonomy): domain Eukaryota; kingdom Metazoa; phylum Chordata; class Actinopteri; order Labriformes; family Labridae; genus Tautogolabrus; species Tautogolabrus adspersus. The sequence continues at coordinate 15,499,012 of CM036553.1, forward strand.
TGTGGGTTTTTTTCCTGGTTGCAAACAATCTTCTTGTCCCCACTTTGTTTTTTAAACCCTTTGAATTAATGCTGCTTCTGTGCTTGACTCTGGGTTTACTGCGTGGTGCCATGATGTCCACATGGCCTCTAGAGCTTGTAACGCTTCAGTGTGTAATGTTACCATATGCCTTACATGTTTTCCAGGACTAATAAAAAAAGCATAACAAAATTTTGGGAGATGTGATTTTTTTTTTTTTTTTATATCTGTACCCAGCCTGAAAACCAAAAACAAACACAAACAAAAGAAAAGCAAACAGAGACTTTAAAAAGGTAATTTATTTCACTTACTTTCACTCTTCTAAGAACTTCCTTTCTTCCCTAATCTAGGTCATCCTTTGCATTTAAGAGCACAATACAAAATGTTAATCTCAACAGTACTTTAAACACACAGAAAAGTATGCTTTTTTTTAACAAATCAAACCTGCAAAAGTCCGAAATACCGGTAACTACAATGACAGCTTAAAACCTTTATATGAAAATACATACATCAGACATCATAAAATTGCTCAAACAAAGCAATGCAACCTGGTTCTTATCGCCACTTAGAGTTGGTTTAAAGGCTGTAATTTAAAACAACATTTAAACACATAAAATCACTTTAAAATATCCTCCTCAGGTTGCTTTTATTCTGAAGATCTGGAGGTTGGTTCCTCGATCCCATGGAAGGTTAACACCTTAGACAGACGAGTCAAGTAACTGGAATCTGGATAACCACTCCTGCCACAAACAATCAGAAGAATGTTCATTTCCAACACATTGACTAGTATGGCTTTTTATACTACAGAACTGCTACAGCTTTGATCATATGCAAACTGCTCAAAAGGTGTTTTAATGTTGAACTGCTGTTTTTCTAGGTTGGAAGTCCTTATACCAATTTTAGGATTCTGATAACAAATGTCAAATTTGACTAATCAGCAAGTGAAGAAAATGAACAATGAAAATCCAGAGGGATCTGTATGTGTTTAAACTAAAACAACATATTTGATAACCATTTGCCACCTTTGGACAATGACTAATGTTAGCATTCAGCCACTTTCAAGCTAGATAGGAAGGTGCTTCTAATGCTTCTGTTAATAGTGTTACGTGACACCACTGAAAAGGCTACAATTCCTCACTCAAATAATGTTAGCTTAGGGTTTGCTTCCTAGCCCAGACTCTACGTTCACACTGCAGACAAAAGTTACCCAGATCGGATTTTTTTTACAGCCATGAGGAAACTGATCTATTCAAATCAGGCCACCTTCCTATGTGGTCCTAAATCAGATACAAGTCGAATCTTTTTGCATTGCAACCTCAGTCTGAACAGCCAGGTCAGATTGCATGTGACTTTGACATTACTCTTGAGCAACACTAGTCACAGTTTTGAACTAGCGGGAAAGGCAGAAGCAGGAGTCACTTGCCCTCAATGGAAACAAACATGGAAGACAGCTGCGATGGAGGTAGTCAGTGGAGGGATGTTATGTGTTGTGCATTTTAAGTGTGACATCTTTGTTGTATTTTTTTTTTTTCCGCATGCATGTCAGCTAGGATCGTTACCAATTCACATGTGTATCTTATACAGACCACATTGAAAAAGTAATGTGAAAAGCCAAACAAAAATATCTGATTTATTTAATAATCCGATTTTAGCTATGAAGTGGTTGAATGCTAACATTAGATGTTGTCAAACAGTAGCTAACTTGTTATTAAATATGTTATTCTTATCTTGAAATAGGGATGATGTCTCCCTGGATTTCACTCTTCATTGTCTTTTCAGTCGCTCAATTAATCTGGAAGTGGTACAATAATATTGTAAAATATCAAAATCATTAATACAACTTACAAGCTTGAACACAGTATGAATGTATAACATTGTTAGCCTTCCACTCTGAGCATGGCGTCAGCAAATGATAGATTTCCAATGGCCCAACTTACCCTGATTTGCCTCCCTGTAGGGTGGTCTTGTGTGGGATGCAGTCCCACTCGACCTTGGACCCTGTTTCTCTGTCAGTCACTGTGAAGATGAGTCCTCTCTTAAAGGCTTTCTCCAGCCTAGGCTTCAGCCTCCTTGTCTCCTCACAGTCAGGGAAGAAAGCTTCAAACAGCCCTCCTTTAAAGGGTTTTCCTGGAGAAGGGTGACCCTCCTGATAACAAAGCAAAGACCACAGTTGTAAAGTGTTTTCTAGATATTACCATGCAAAACCTCAAATCTAAATCTAGTTATTTAAGGCCAACAGCTAGCCTGAAGTACTCGTGCCAGACTACACAAAGGTTGGCAGAATTTTTAGGTTGTTCCTATCTTTAAAACCTTGTATTTATTTTTCAACACTTACAAATCATACTCCGCGTCTCTGATGTATCTAAAGTTACAACATATGCTTTACGATGAAGTTAAGGAGTCATCTACAAGTCAAGGAAGTGTATGATACCATTCACTGGGATTGACAATTAAAAGAAACTGTTGTACAATTTTTATTTAAGTAGCCATGGTTTTTCCCATTATAATTTTTGTACTTCTTCCAACAAAAAAAAACCTTAATTGGCACAACATTGAAAGGCATGTATCAGCTAAATATATTTAGAATAAACCTCTTACCCCTTGGACACCATCTGGAATGATGTATGTGATCTTGATTGCAGAGTCTTTGTTGTGACCTGGAACTGTGATGTATATTCTGGAGAATTTCATTTTGCCCTGGATGCCCCACGGTGTCTGCTCTGCCTCCTGGCAAACTCTACACTGCGCATGTACTATGTCCAGGCACTTTGAGCAGAAGGTTGCTCCACACTTTGTTCTCGTCATCTCCTTGTCACTTTCTCCACACACACAGATGCACAGACCTCCCACAGCAGACCTGGATTCCTGTGGAGCGTCATGGATCTCTGTTCGGCTTTGCTGTACACTGTCCCTTTGGGTTAAATGTGTGGTTCTCTCTCTCTTGTCTTTATCAGAACTACTTTTTGTCGCTACATCATTCACATGACACACACTACTATAATTTCCTGTATTCTGTCCCTCTATTGTCGCTGTACCTACAAGCTTCAATTTCTCTTTAATGACGGGATCTTTCTTCACAGAGGGTTTAGTGACAGACTCATTCATAAGCTCTGTCTCTTGGAGGTCACTTCTATGGTCTGTTCTCCTTTCTTGACTAACTGCCCCATCAACTACGCTTGTTGGGCTCTCTAGCATTACTTGTGGTTTACTGTAACCCTGCAGACTAGCACCCTTGTCCTCATTCATTTTTAAAAACGGATATTGAATTGAGTTGTAAGCAGAGGCACTACTTAAGTCATGATGTTCAGGATTAGGAGCTAAAACTCCAGAAAATACCTCCCGCAGTGAAGAACCTACCTGAGAACACAACTTGTTGGGACCAAGGAGAAATAAACTGGTATTTAAAACTTGGATGGTTACCTTCTTGAACTGACTACGCACCTCAGCACAACAAGCCTGTAGATTCTCATCAGCTTTGTCCGTAATACCCAGCTCTGACAATTTCAGCTCCTGCAGAGTAAAGTCCACACTTACAGAATCAACCAGCTTCTGCAAACCTTGCTGACATGAACTTACTGTGGACCAGTTTGCCCCTTTTAAGATGACGGTCACATTAGTATCATCCTTTGAGCCCCTTTCTTTCATCTGAACATCGGAGGTGAGGTCAGACACTCGGGTACTGTAGGCTTCTTTTATGTGCTGCCACATCACTGAGGGAACTGTAATCTCTGCAGTATAGACTTCTTTCTTGTCCCTACCATTTCGGTTACTGAAGCTAGATGATCTTGCTCTGGTGCTGCCAGAGTCTTCCTGACTCTTCTGTCCTATAATTTGGGCCTTCTGCTGAGGCATTCCGGAGAAACTACTGGATCGCCTTAGGTTGGATCCAGAACCAGCAGGTGGACGTGGAGAACTTTCTGACAAACTAGACTGAGCAGTGCTAAGTGGGGCTGTAAAACTCTTGGGTCGAGTGTCAGTTAAATGCGAGTTCAAGGACGTTTTGTCCATTAGAGTTAAATCATCTCCACCCCTGAACAAGATGTCCCCTCCAGTGTTTTGGGCTTGTGCTCCTTCACCAGGAATGCCTGCTGTTTCTGATAACACAGCATGCCCTAACATTGGCCTAATGTGTGCTTGTCTTCTGGGAGATGAGAGCCCTCTTAAGCTGAAGTCAGTTGGCCGATTGCCTAACGCAGCTAGTCCTGAATCCTTAAATCGAGCTGCTAGTTTATACCTTCTGGCTCCTTCGCCTCTCCTCTCATCCTCCTCTGACCTCAGCAGCTGATCCATTGGATCATCAACTAGATCTACATCGGAAGAAGAAGTGAAGGGTGGGATCTGCACATCAGCATGAGATGTTGTACCTGGATCATTTAAAGGATATCTAAGAACGCTAGCTAATTCCTCTTTCTCTTCTCTGTGGTCGAGGAGAAGAAACTGCTTGGCCTCAGACACATCAGTACTGCTCCCGATAATGTATATATTTTGCTCATCTTCATTAAGAAGAAGCTTGGGAAGTCTGACACTTAAGTTCTCCATCGCCGTTTGCAGCCCACCCTTTAGGGACAGGATGTTTTTAGGGAGCTGGGCTCGACGGATCTTGGTCTCATTCTCCTGGTAGAGTCTTAGTATTGACTTTTTTGCCAGCCGCATGCGCTCTTGATCTCGACCATCTTCCCCCACTCTTGTTGCAATCTGCAAAAACAGTGTTGTCAACCCCTGATTTGTCACATCAACCACATCCACACTGTACTGACTGATGATCTTCTGATATTCCCTTTGGCAATGTCTCTGTAGATATTGGAACAAGTCTGCATCTACAATGAGTGAGAAGTCCTCCTCTGGTGTGGTAGGATGCTCAGGAAGCTGCAGAGCTGCACCCTCTGTCTGCCCGGTATCTTCCCAGCCATAACCACCAGCTGTCAAGTGTTTGTATGGGCTTAAGTTGTGTTCATTAGAAGGTCTGACTGTATGAACTTTCTCTCTCTGTTTTCTTTTTTCACAAGGTTTCCTGCTTTGATCTTCAGACTCCTGAGTATTAGGCTTATGTGCCATCTGAATTGAGCAGGAGTCACTTGTTGCAATTTGACTTAGGTCCTTTGCTCCTGCTGATTGAGGGCCTCCAGGGCAGCTGAGCAGTTGTGTCAAGGCAGCTTGGAATTTGAAATAAGCACCCTGCAAAGTGCACAATTCCTCAGCAGCATGGTAGTTTATCTGGATATCTGGGTGGCTCTTGTGAAGGCTTGTCAATGCAAGCATTCCCCCGGGAAGCTGGCTATAGTTGACAGTTGCTGATAAACTCAGAATGACCTATGATTAAAGCAGGAGAAAAAGTTCAAATGGATTTGGAGTTTTATTATGCATTTGTTGACATATATCCAAGCATTCTAGATTAGGGGTCGACCAATATTGTTTTTTCAGGGCCGATACCACTACCTCTTATTAGTAGTTCATGAGACTGATACTTGATATTTGGGCCTGATATGCATTTACATAAAAAAATAAAATAAAAATCTGTCAAAATGTAGAATAATTTGGAATAATACGAACTCCAACACAAGTCTTTGTTTAAAACTACACGTGACATCTAGCCAATCAGATAGTGGTGTGGGTGGGACAGCATGGTGAGTGAGGGAAAGACACATCAGCAGTGTAGCCAAAGTAGCGCACTTATTCATTAATTAATCACATCAGCGATTGGTAAATAAAAAGCCAATGCAGATAATCGGCCAAATGCCGAAAAATCGGCACAGATATTCAGCCAGGGTGTTAATCGGTCGACCCCTATTCTAGATAAATATTACCTTGTCTGGATCCAGGCTTTCTTGGTGCTCACTTACAGTGACTTTATGCCTCTTTCCATCCACTTCCAGAATGTGCTGGCTGTGTTGAATAACTCTCTGTGCCACTGTGAAAGAAGGTTAACCAGAGGGAAATCAATCTTTGTCTGGGAGAAATCCTGACTAAGCTCTTTCACCATTGGCTACTACATTGACTTGCACGTCAGCATTCCATCTGAATGCAAATCAGTGGTGACATTCAACACAGTGAAAATGTTACCACTACTTTACAAAATTATTGAAGCTAAATTTTGAAGAATAAAAGTTAAAGAAGCATCTGTCACTGCTGCTTTTTGAGATTTGAGTGTTTAAGTATTCACAATAATAATTTGTTTAATTGTGTCTCTGTATTATAGTCACACAAAGATATTAAAGATACTTATTTCATTATGCAAAGACAGGGACACACATCGACTCTACTGACCTCCACTGTCCTCAAAGGTGATAAGGGCACAGACGTGCAATGTCTTGACGATGGTGACGGACTGTATTTCCCCTCCTCCATTCCTTCTTCTCAGGAAGTGGATTAATAGCTTGTCTTTCAGCCTGCCATCCTTAATGTCGGCGGGCAGACCACTCACCCTCACAGTCCTGCCTCGCTCCGCCATCTGCTGGGAGAAACACAACCACTGCTGTGAATTAAAAAAAAACTCAACAATGACTACATTACACAGATAAAAAGTTTACAATTGACGCCAGAACTGTAGTATGAACAGCAATATAACGAAGGCAAATAGACGGATCACAGCACCCCTCCAGCAAGCTTTCAATTTTGAAGTTCAAGGCAAACCACTCAGAGACCCCTCCCTTGCAAAAAGGAGGGGAGACATATTTGATCATTTAACACCACCTGTAGGGGTTACTAAGACATAACATCAACATAACTCAAAAACATTAGACATCTTGTACTTAAACAAGTATAAGATCGAGGTTAAGATTACGAAAAGACATGACCATTTTTGTCTTAAAGGCACACTGATATATTTGTTTAGTGTTATTGAAGAACACAATAGTAGTTTTTCTGTAAAAAAACAAACAAAAAAAACTGGTAGGCCTACATGACGATGTGTGACGAATTGTGAAGAACAATATTTACTATGTCGAAATGTGGAGGATTATGAAGTTAACGTCCCCCACCCCCGGCCTTCTTCCTGATTTATAGCCTTATCTGTAGCTTGGCTGACTGACAAATGATAAAAGGCCATAAAACAACAATTGTTCTTATAGCTTGATGTTACATCTAACACAACACACATTATTTCATCTAATTGCAATGTTACAATGTTGATGAATTCGCATCTCTATCTGTCCTAATTTGCACGCATATTGCGACGAATGTGCAAAATATTGACTTAACTGTAGGCTACTCCATTGTGTAAACTAGTATACGTACGTAGAAGTGAGAGGGAAAGCCACTGCAGTGACAAGGAAGTGGAAAAAAATCAGTCAAATCTAAACTGACAATCTGCCTGCTGACAATCGACTCTCCTCTATTGGTGCGACGCTATACAGGTCACAAAACAGCTTAGATAAAATAAAGATTCTTAATAATTACCGACCTTACTACTGTTTCTGAGCGTTTTGTCGCGATCATGCAAAGACCGTCACACTTTCCAAGCCGAGGGGGGAAAGTGAAACTACAAATGTGTGTGATTTATCAGGCCTGCGCAAGGGGGCGACCAAGCGCCGTCCCATGGTATAACAAAGCACACCAATCACCTTGCAAAGAATAAAGCAAGACTAGACACTACCTCAATTATTTCACCTGAGGTTTAGGCCAACAAGGCCCAAAGAAGCAATTGTAGTTGTTCTAATATTTAGTGAAAAACCTATCAACCATAGACTAAATATTAAGGCCCCAACCCTCAGATTTTTTGTGAGGGGGTATCCTATGACAACTGCAGAATTAAACAGCCTAACTGTAAATAAAACATTAGTCAAGCTCCTTCACGCACAATCACATTTGGATGCATCAGAAGACCTATCTTGCAATGGTATCAATGTAGACAATCTAATAGTGTACCATTTTTTTCCTGACGAATTATCACAGACCTTACCTTACTTCTGTACTTAAGTGTGTATGGATTCTGAATGCAGGACCTTTTCTTAAAATAGTATCTTTATCAATTTCATCTTCGCTGTGTAGGCCGACATAAGGCTGAAGTCCTAAATCAACAAGATTAAACCATTTAACTACCAAATTAACACATTTTAACATTTTTTTGCAGCGGTCGTTCTGGTAGCCTATTTATAAGCCTTTCGGGCAGAAGCAATATTGCGAGAATATAAGCCCCTAACCCTAACCCTGACCAATTGTAGAGGAGAATGTTACAATTTTGAATCCTGTCTTTGTCGAATTCACAACTAGTCTGAATGCATTGATAAATGGTTCTACTCAATCAACCACGCATTTTTTTGATTCTTCAATAATCTAAGGTCCAGCCTGCCCTCAAAACAATAAGTGGCAGTGGCGTCTTTACATTAAAGCCAACCACTTATTTGCAAGCCGTAGAAGAAGAGACGGGACCTTTGTCCAATCAGAGATTACGTTGCTACGTACAACGCGCATGCGCTGTAGAGCAGATATTGCATGTGTCATACGTCGTGTCCGGTGGAGGTCACAGATATCTGCGTACGACTGGGGTGAGTTAAACATGCTGTGTATTCATGACTCAAAAAAATGCCTTAATGTTTAGCCAAACATACGTTTAATCATAATCAAACAGAAGCGGAGATATGTGTGTACTTCATATCGATAAATTACGGTATATTAAAATAGTTGAAGGGGGTGAGCACGAGCAACCACTTTGCAGGTTGTACAGCTACAGATAACACACGAACAGTCAGCCGCAAAAGCGACGTCCAAGCGACGTCCAAGCCATTATATGTAGTGTTTAACACGTTGGAGTTTACATTCAAGGTTCTGTCGACTTAGCTTGCGAGCTGTTTCAGTTCACAGCTAGCTAGCTGCAAAGCTAATGCTAGCCATTGAGTTTTGTTAGCTCACCCCCATAGCTTTGGCATCTATCAGCCCAAGGCCAATGCCAATTATTACAATGGAAGGGATTTAGACTTTGTAAGTACCGCCAATAACACTCAAATGGTTTACTTGTATTGGATTAATGCTGATGATGTGTACTAATTGTATCAACCTCCCCACTGTCAGTAGATTGCTGTCATGGCCAAGCTGTTTGAGTCTATTGGGAAGTTGGGACTGGCCCTCGCCGTTGGCGGAGGTGTTGTTAACTCTGCGCTTTTCAATGGTAGGTGATATTCTATTGTATACCTAACATCACATAACTCAAATGAGAATACAATAATGTTACCTCCCTAATAATAGATGTTCTGGATATGCACACTGCAGTTCTATAAGCCTGAAACAAAACTATGCAGCATCATCTGTATCCTAAATAAGACAGTATATTTAAAATGAATATGTGTGAGAGAACTTGGTGCACAGTAACTTAAAGAACACAGATAGGCAAATTAAAAAATTAAGGTAGAAAAGCATTGGCAGCACAAGGGGGAATTTCACAAATAAAAATAAACCCCAATATCATTACATTACATACAAACATGCATTTTAAATGCTAAAATATTTAAGGTCAAATAAAAGCAGCTATTTGCTAGTTTTGGACGTATCGAATTATTTCTTTTTTGTTGTTTGTCTTAAAATTCTGAATGGATACACTGTATTGTTTCTTTAGTTTATTTGCTTTTTTTGGGATGTGTTTCAAACTACTGGATTTGAGTTGTGATGGTGTCAGTTAAACCTGAAAACTTCTTTGGAGCACCTCGTTGCTCTATAGCAACGTAATTCACCTTATTTAACAATTCAGGGATTTATGCCCAAGGTAAAACAAACATTGTAGGACTGAACAAGATTTTAAAAAAGGATTGACAGCTGCTACGCCTCACATTCCTCTGACATGTGACTAACTCTCCTCCCGCTACAGTTGATGCAGGGCACCAGGCTGTGATATTCGACCGGTTTAGAGGAGTGCAGGATCTTGTTGTTGGAGAAGGGACCCACTTCCTTATTCCCTGGGTTCAGAAACCTATCATCTTTGATTGCCGCTCCCGTCCACGTAATGTTCCTGTCATTACAGGCAGCAAAGGTACATCAATTATCTTCTGGGTTGCTGTAAAGCTGCTCTCACTTTCGCTCATACCCTTCAGGTGTCTTTTAAAAGCCACTTGTTTGAATTGACACATTCAGGGTGCAAACACCAAAATAAGCAGACATACTTTACATCATCATGTAACAAAGCTATATGACTTATGGACCAATATGTGCACTAAGATTAAAATTGAATTTTTCCTTCTGCAGATCTGCAGAATGTAAACATCACATTGCGTATCCTCTTCCGGCCGGTGACCAACCAGCTACCACGAATCTTCACCACTATTGGTGAGGACTATGACGAGAGGGTGCTGCCATCCATCACCACAGAGGTCTTGAAGGCTGTAGTGGTGAGTATAAGTCAAGATAAGTTGTTGCAGATGGATGACAATGAGCTGATGAAGTGACTCATAAGTCTCTGTGTGTGGTTCTGTCTTATCTGTCTCCTTTCTTCACAGGCTCGTTTTGATGCTGGTGAGCTCATTACCCAGAGAGAACTAGTGTCTCAGCAGGTTAGTGAGGACCTTACAGAAAGAGCCTCCACCTTTGGCCTCATCTTGGACGACGTTTCACTGGTATGAAGCTCCTGGCTAATTTTGCAACAATGCCCATGCTGTGTTTACAGAAAGACAACCTGCAAAAATAAATGTATCTGTTGTATTCTTGCAGACACACTTGACCTTTGGAAAGGAGTTCACAGAGGCTGTTGAGATGAAGCAGGTGGCCCAGCAGGAGGCTGAGAGGGCCCGTTTTGTTGTAGAAAAGGTATTTTTTTTAACACACAGATCATCCCAATCATGGCCTTCTAAGGCCTTGAAAAATTATACGGACTTCTTTGTGAGAGTGTGGCAGGTTGGGAAATGGAGCAGCTTAAATAATCCTCTTTTTTGCTTTCAGGCAGAGCAACAGAAACAGGCAGCCATCATATCAGCAGAGGGAGATTCCCAGGCTGCCTTGCTCATTGCTAACTCCCTGATGGAGGCTGGTGATGGTCTGGTAGAGCTTCGTAAGCTGGAGGCAGCCGAGGACATCGCTTTCCAGCTCTCACGTTCCCGCAATGTCACTTACCTGCCTTCAGGACAGGGCACATTGCTACAGTTGCCACAGTGATAACATCTCACTTCATGTCCAGCCCACTCTTGCTGTCACCATCCTTTACAGGGCCAGGGAAGGGGTGGTTGGAGAATTCAATAAAGGACTCCCAACTTCACACACATTCCCTCCTCTCTTTCTCTTACCTTCTGTGGACTGGGCTCTGTTGACAGGAGCATAGTGGGAGACAAAGTGAGCGGTCTACAATGGATAAATGTATGAAGTCCACCCATGTGTGAAGAAGTGGAGGTTAACCTATACATATATATAGTTCTTTGTTTTAAAATGAATTGACAATGAAGTAAAATATCTTAATATGTATCTTTGCTTCATTGTTTCAGATTCACAGCACTGCATGTGATGAAATCAACGGTGATTTTATCATCAAGAGCCAATTCTTTAAAAGATAAGATGATTAAGTGTCAATGATTAAACATATATCAATAAACAAGCTCATCCTCAGTCAATTGTATGGTTGCTGAATCCTCAACCAAAAAGTATCAAAAATATTCCAGGACAGCACACCGTTATCTTAAAAACCTCCTTAATTGCCGCACGGACATTTCAGACAAAGCCCTTCTTCAGTGGCACTAGGCAAACAAACTTAATTCTTAAAATATTGGTTTGCTGTCCTGGAATATTTGTAGTTGTCAATGATTGCCGTCACTGTCATATTTGGCTTTGAAAGTTACCTTCAATTATGTAACCATGTGTATGACCCAACAATGTAAGTCTCTCCTTTGGATTCACTAAATGAGTGATAAGTGGTGGTTGATTTATTTGACTTGAATTCATTTTTGTGTTCTGACTTGAAAGAAGGAATAAATCTCTGGAATATGCACTTTCCAGCTAATTAATTCTTCTCTCTATATTGCCACCCAAAATGATAGGAATGTGCCTGTCAGAGAGTAGTGGATGGTCCTTCATTCTTTAAGGTTGCTGCTGTGTCGTTAAATTGTTCGGAGCAAGTGTAAGACCATTGATTCAGAAACTGCTAGGCTCAATAATAAAATTGTCTTTCTAACTCCCAGTGGTCATGCTTGTTTTACAAGGCTTTAGAAGGGAATGCACATTATTTCTTGTTGAGTGTCATCATTACAGTCACCACCAGGGGGTGCATCACAATTGTATCCCCTTCTGAGGAAGAAAAGCAATCTATTGCATTTTTCGTAGTTACTTCCTTAATAATTTCCAAAATATTTAAAGAAATTGATATAATTGGTCATTGGTAACTTTTAAAAGAGAAATTAGAACAATAATGGATATTAAACTACTAACATTGAAGTATGAATTAAATTGTTTCGTAAATAAGAAACATTTTACACAAGTATTGTTGAATTTAAGAAATCTATAATAAACTACTTGATCGCCCGTGATGTGTCGGGGGTCTTGTATTTGTTAAGGAAGATGTTTAGTTGACACTTGTCGTTAACCCCAAACGATAAAAATCCGAAAAAGAGTTGATTTTAATATGATACATTAATTTCTGTAATTGGACTTTTCCTTTAAGATGATACATTGGTCCTCATGGTATTCTCGTTAATATTTCATCAATCAAGGATTTCAGCTCAGCCCGTGCGCGCGCTTTAGCCTGTCAGGTTTTGAGGGGAGACGTAAAAAAAAAAAAAAAACAGACCCAGACACGCTGCCGCGCGCTTGCCCAGACGGCGGCCTGGATGCCTGGGATGAGCGCGGGACGGCAGTGGTACGCGCGAGAGCTTGGCTGGGCCACGTAGCGGGGCTGGAGACCCCGGTAAGCAGTTATCTCAACAGCCCGTAATGCACATCAGCATCGAATCTCCCACATTTTGCATAAAATTGTAGTTGGCATTGCCATTTCTAAATACACATCCGCGAACGTAATGGGAGAGCGAACGAGAGAAGTGCGCGTGCAACCCTGAATCTGTGCAACTCTGATTGCACGATCGCAAGAGGGAGGTCACTCGACCGAGGTAAGCAAGCAACCCGACAACAATATAATGCTGTATAACTTAATGTTATACAATTACATGCATGACAGGCATCATGGCTGCTTATGAAAGCACGATTAGGTCACCGTCTACCGGTAGCCGGGGCTACTATGAGAATTGTGCGTGAGTTGAGCTAGCTCTGACTTTGTGACAGTGTTGAGTTGAGTGGGTTTGTCTGCACAGCAGTCACTATTTTTTTGTAATAAAACGGCGCTTTTCATCATGCACTAGAAGAAAGTTCTATCGATAACAGTGCATACCATCGAGCTGTCATCTCTCTTCATATGGGTCAAATAACTGTCACACGTCTTACTTCAAAGTGCATTATCGAATTAACTGTTACATTAATGCTACATATCTGACGTTGATGCTATCTGTAAGCTAACTAGCCCTAATCTGGGCGGTTTTCTGTTTTAAAAAAGTGAAAGTCCTCTATCTCTTGTTGGCCATTGCATGTCGACAAAGACGAACCGGGATGGTCAAGCTTGTGCAATGTAAAATAATTTCCATGAGTTTTAGGAACCTTAACTGCTTTAAAATATGTAATGGCTGCAACGTGAGCTAATGTAGCTAAGTTAGCTTGTCATGTGTGTGCAGGTTATTACCTATTGAGTGTTGGGCTAGCTAGCTAAGTAGCCTAAGTTGGCTAGGCCTACAGTGTTACTGCTGTCTAATGTTGCCTTTTTGTTTTAACCCCTTATTTGCTTCATACTTGGTGCAACGTTTGCTGAAATGTTGGATTCTTAAAAGCGTAGCAATTTAAAACCCCAAATTAGCTTTTGAACAAAGCTGTCTCTCGTCGTATTAGCCAAATTATAATGTGCGTTGGTTTCGCAGTTTGTTTGCCAGCAGTAGTTTGTTATAGTGCTTCCGTTCGTATTTAATTATGTTTAGCATAGTCAAGAGTTCTTATGTGATCTTTCCATATTTAAAATACAGATGATACAGGTGACCCCGTAGTGACAATACAGTAGTTCAACTGTCAGGTTTCACAGTTTGTGTAGTGATGACAATAAATAAACGTGGTGTAGGAGAACTGAGGGCTGAGTTAATAATCACTCACTTCTATGAAACCTTAAAAGATTTATGGTTAACCAAATCACCAGGCACTACTCTATGACCTGATTATGAGCTTTAAGACCAAATACCTAGAGAGACATGTAGCACCCCTGCAGTGCACCACACAGTGAGCTGTTTAAGGTCTTATGAGTTTGGACAGAGTGAGGAATGTGAACCCTCACACGGTCCTCCTCAAGCTGCAAAAGGGAAAGCTCATTAAAGTTCGGACTTTAGAGAGGGAGCATGGCTTTGAGGAGCACTGCTGCACAATAAGAGGTAAACATGACACATTGTGTCTGCTTCCGAAGTCTGATCTTCTTTACTTTTGAAATTATTGGTTAATTGTGTTGTGCAGTTGCAGTTAAACTCCAATTCTTTGTCAATCAAGTCTTAAGCCGTAGCAGCATCTGTTATAGGGATCACTTCATAGCTTACTGTGTATTGAATGAATTCTAGCTTCTCATCATGTCTCTGAAGCTTGATTGAGGAAGCCTATGAATCGGGTATAGCTGAATTACTTTTATTTCTTGGTAAGTTCTGCAGAGCATTAGTAATGCTTTGGATTACTTAAATGGGCTTGCAGGGAGACTGTATGATCCTTTTTTCTTTTTCTTGCATCAGGGTTCAAAGTTCAACACTGAAAGCTATCTAAGCTCAAAAACTGTCAGCAATGATCATCATTTCAATAGGTTTGACCTCCCGATGTGACAAGGTTAGGGTGTAGACTAATTACCAGTGATATTGAGAAGACTGCGCTTTACTTGTTTCCCACATCAAAGACTTTGTCGTTTCACTGTGAGTGAAATTCTGAAATGACTCATTGAACATGATAAGCCGGGGAGAAGGGTTTTACTCAAAATGGGTTACATAACCACAGTGTTTGTTTATTTGCAGTTTTTGACAGTGTCAGCAATTAATGTAGAACATTTCATTAGTTTTAGAAATTGACTAGCTTATAAGCTACATCTATTATGTTAAAAGTTGACCTTTATTTTAAACATCTAAATATTCGCTAAATTAAACAAACATTGCATGTTGGGTTCAGTGATTTCTCATGTAATTTATATTCCTCTGTCATCCAGACACGAGATAATCAATGAAGCCATGTGAGTTTGGGTGCTCTGTCAGGTCAGTGCTCTCCCTTCCCCTGTGGTCTTAATGCTCTCAGAGCTGCTGTCTAATTCTCAGAAAGGATCACAGTCAGCATTCACAGGAAGACAGGTGTGCCTATACGCAGGGATTATTAAATTCTGCGTAAATGTTTTTTACTTTTGCTTTGGAAAAAGTCAAAGAACATAGATTTTAGTTTTTGTATCTTTAAAAAAAATCTAGAAAACATCAGTTAGTTGCATCTTTTTTTGTTCTTGCATATATATTTTTTTTACTGTCCTGCAAGACGCAGTTACAGGTAGAACAGGAGAATCTGCTTATAGCAATTCTTTATGGACCAATTTGACCAGCGCTTAAGACTTTAAGTACTGCTCTGGAAAAGTACAAACAAGAATAATCAGTTTTTGTAATAATGGGTGCATTGATCAAAATATTTGTGATTTAAAATGATTGCTGAAACATTTCTGACATTTCAATGAAAAACTATTGTCTTTATAACAAAACTCTGTGTTTAATATGGAAAAAACTGAAAATGTTTTGATTCCTGTTAAACGCTGATTTTTACCCTCCATATTTCTCTTTGCCTCTCTTTGTGAGCTTCTTTGACAATCTCCATCATCACTGCACAGCTCTCGTTTTTTTAAAGTTTCTCTTTCAGTTATAACAAAAGGCCTTTACGAGTGAGGAGTGTTTTTAATAACGTAGCTAAGTAAGAGAGTGCAGAATAACGTAGGCTTCAAGGAGCTGCACAACACAATTAAAGCTACGGTGATAGAAGGTTTATATTCAACATGAGACAGGACGCGCCCAGAACACCCCTAAAGGGAGGCGACCCGGAGGCATCCTAATCAGATGAGATGCCCAAAACACCTCAACTGGTTTCCTTTTACATGGATGATTTTTAGATGATGATCGTATTTGGATAAAAAGACAAATGCAGACACAGTTGTTAAATGGTAAATGGACTTGAGCTTGTATAGCGCTTTTCTAGTCTTCTGACTACTCAAAGTGCTTTTACACCGCAGTTCACACCTACCTATTCACACACTGATGGCAGAGGCTGCTATGTAAAGTGTCCATCAGAATAGCATAATCCCACTCATACGCCGCCGACGAAGCAGCAGGAGCAACTTGGGGTTAAGTGTCTTGCCCAAGGACACGTCGGACATGTGGCTGCAGGAGCTCGGGATCAAACCCCTGACCTTCCGGTTGAGAGGCGACGACTCTACCAACTGAGCCAAAGCCGCCCCAAATAAACTTGTCTGCTAGCCGCTAGCTTTGTTTAAAAGTTCCGGATGACCTGCAGTTTGGCAGAAACTACAAAGTGTGCGTGCGGGGTAACGATAGATCATTACACCCTTACTCTTGGACGATTTATGTTTTCTTTGTAGATGGGGGACTAGCATAGAAGATAGCTTAAGAAACAAGTGAAGATACAGAGGGTAGGATGTTTGTTGCCTCTATGAAAGGAAATGTGTTGTTTGTTTCTTGCACAGGGAGGTTTTCTAGTGAACAAACCGCCCTGGTGCATTCTCGTTATGGTGAGTAGGGTGTAAGGTTGTTTGAGGTCAACCAAGTTTCAGCCAGGGACAACCCAGCATAGATGAATTCGAAAGTCAGGAACATACAAACATCCAAATAGGGGGTCCTTAAAATATATATTTATTTATTTTTGTACTCTTTTACATCTTTACATTGCATCAACTATCATGAAATTACTGCAGCTTTCAAACTGCACACTGCTCTAAAGCTGCATTGTAAGGCTGAAATACAGTTTCCTGTGGTTAGATTGCAGTACACGCTCCTGAGCTGTGGTTACACTAAGCTCTCCAACAGTCAATGGGAGGTGTGAGTGCAAGACGGTGTGCAGTGTTTAAAAAAACAGACAGTCCTCTGTTCAATCAGTTCTCTGTAAAACAAGACTCACACAGACTTGATGCAAAGTATGTCAATTATGTTTTTACTACAACATATAGTTGACATGTTCTGTATGCATAATCATTCAACATGTAACTTGTTTTAAATGTTTTTTTTTTAAATGAATTCACAGTTTTATGTTGTGTCAACCAAGAAAGCAAACGACCTCATTTATATATTTGATAGTGAGGTGTTTACGTTGTAGCCGGGACATGTTAAGAACACCTACCTAAAATCCACAAACATTAATGTAAATGCTGTGGTTTTTACTCCTACACGCACAGTGAAACGTTTGTGGGCTGCTCAGTGTTGCAAACACCTCAATATGGCAGTAGTTTCAGTTCAGACTCTCGAGTCAGCGGAAGAGCACCTTTTCTGATCTCATCTTAATTCTCCATATTTCTTTCTTCATAGGTAATGCATTTTGAATGGCTCTTCAAGCAATGCACAGACGTCCTCCTCACACCGGTTTCATGTCTGATGTTCGGCTCTTCTTCACCTGTTCTGCAATTTGAAGACACGGGCACTGAGCAGGCCAGCACACTTCAGAGAAAGTGAATCTGGCGTCTGCGTCTCGCATACTAACAGAGGAATTTATCACAGTCTGATATATGAGCATATGGAACAAAACTTGGAGAAGATTGTATGTCTTTCCAACTGTATTTCCTACCTTGGACAACATGGATGCTCTTTTTGAATCAGGTTGACTATCTGTCAACTCATCCCCTCCTTCCTGTCTTTTCATTGGAAGGAGGGTGGGGGATTGGTGTGGCATCCCCTGCCCCTCCTTGTAGAATAGGCTAGTCTACCTAAGCTCTTCAGCAGTGATTCTTTTCCTTGGCTTTGTGTTTCATGAAATCTTGCAAGGGCCTCAAGGAAGAGGTTTCCATCCCTAGCCTTGGCGGCATGTCACAGGAGGACGGACGCAGGGTTCCGGTTTCGCAGTCCTATTGTCACCCCCCTGTCCCAGATCTGGACCAGACGAGCAAGCTTTATAAGAGGGAGGTTGGTGGTAAGCCTTACTCTGTGTTAGTGGACAATAAAATGGCAGCCAAGACATTTGTTGGAGACCAGAACATTGTTCAGCTGCCCTCTCAACATGCAACTCCACAGCAACATCAGCAGTATTTCAGAGAAGGAGGACCAGGGCCGGAGGTTGGGACACAAGGGTCCCAGGCCGGAAACGATGGCACTTCTGACGACTCGGAAGAAGACTCAGAAGAAGAGGATGAGGACAAGGATGGGGAGGAAGGGGACTTCAAGCGTGAGCAGATCATCGTCGAGGTCAACCTGAACAACCAAACTCTGCATGTTTCCAAGGGAGACAACAAAACAGGAACAGCAGCAGATGACTCTGACAGAGATGGGAGCGACGATGATGATGAGGAGGATGAGGAGGAAGAAGAGGAGGATGAGGAGAGCCCTGATGACGAAGAGGAAGAAGACGATGAAGAAGATGAGATTGAGAGTCGGAGAACAAGGTCAAAGAGGGTCTGTAGGGTTGCTAGTAGCACGGCAGCACCCAGCCAGCCACGGAGGAAAAGCCTCCGAAATTCCCTAAGCACAGCCTCAGCCGGAATGACCACCAGGGGGCGGAGGAAGCGCCTGGAGCCGCCAAAGAGCAAGCGCAGGTCAGCCAGATCAGCCCCATCGTCTGTCGGTGTCACGACGACCGGAGGGAGAGCAGAGGCGGAGGAGAAGGAGCTGCTAGCGTGTGAGAAGTGCCCCCGAGTGTTTAACACGCGCTGGTACCTGGAGAAGCACATGAACGTTACACACAGGCGAATGCAGATCTGCGACAAATGTGGCAAAAAGTTTGTCCTGGAGAGCGAGCTGGCCTTACACCAGCAGACTGACTGTGAGAAGAACATCCAGGTAAAGATAAAAATGCATGTTTATTAAATTAGGAGCTGTCCAAAACAACATTTATTGTGGAAAAACTTAAAGCATGTTAAAAGTAAAAACAGGCTGAAGCGTTACTCATCCCAAACTTCTCAAATTATTAAGATTCAGAACCTGAAAAACCAATCTCATTAAGATAAGATAAACCTTTATGTATCCCACAACGGTGAACGGTACATGACAACGGTGTCATGCTGTCATGTACCGTCGTTTAATGGTACACGAGGGCTCAGTTTGGTTTCACTTCCCTAAAACTCAAACATAGAGAGGCAGCATATTAATACCCAAGGGTTATGTAGTTCTTTTGAATATCTTTATTTAGCCAGCGGGAAGGCTCAACACGAGCTGCATCCGTAGTAAGTTTGTAAAGAAACAGTTTCATCCACAGCTGGTTATACCTGTTGAAACCATCTTCAGCTGTGAAGACACAAGTTCATTAACGATTTATTAAAACAGATATCGATTTATTTCAGTCCCATTGACGGACGTGCTCCAAAGTTTCTTTGTAAATTATAAAAAAATATCACTTTTAACCCCACCACATATTTCTGTCAGTAATAGTCACAACAACAACTTGTCAAAAAAGAATCGTTTCTCGTCTGTCTGTGATAACATGCATTTACTTGTACAGTATCTGTCGAGGAAAGATTAATGCAAATAGAGCAGCGTGGCCTTTGTTGATTTAATCTTACGTGAACTCTGTTATCTATTAAACAAACACAATGCATAACTAGTGACACACTTAGTTTGTGTTAGATGATATAAGCAGAAATAGATCATTAAATTAATCCAAACTGAGTGTTCAACATAAACCTCCTGCTTTCATGAGGTGGACCCTCTTCTGCTCAGATGCACCAAGAGCACATAGCGGTTGTAGCCAAGTGCTTTATAGAAAGCTAAACTGAGATGACTCCACTTCACTTAAACTGTGAAAAGGATTGTTAGGTTCACTTCAGCTCAACCTAGAGGTTCTAACACGGATATTGATCTTCTTGGTCAGACAGTTACATTTAAAGTGATAATATTTATTGAGCCATCTGACTTCCAAAACTCTAAATTTTTGTGTGATACATTTTCTCATGAAGCTGCAAACCATGCTTAAGGACTCTCCAGTGTTAGTGACAACTCTTTTCTGTTGCTTCACAAGTTAAGTGGTGGCAGAAAGAGAGACGGAAGAAAATAACTCACATGATGGCTTGGCCTGCATCCGCCAGAAGGCATGGAAGCACTACTCTAACAAAGTCATTGACTCTTTTAAAGGATAAGAAGGATGATATGTGTGTGTGTGGCATCATGATGCTGTGGGTTTGCTTCTCTGCAGCACTCCCTGCAGACAACTAGATTCATCTTTCCACAAGACAACAACCCTAAACACAGCGCCAAAGCTGAACATAAGGGGCTTCAAAAAACACTCTACAGTGATCAAGTCAGTCGCAACTTGAATCCAGTCGAGAATTAGTGACGTTTCGTAAAGATTTGACCATCAAAACCCGAAAAAAAAACAAAAAAACATCCCGACCCAAAAGTGTAACAGGTTGATCCACAGATTAAAAGGTGACATTTGTGAGTTACCTCTTGTAAATGTCAATACGGAAGTTTACATTGTCTAGTTACAAATAAAGGGAATCAGTTTATCAGAACTAAACATTACAAGATCCACACAGGATGAATGCCTAACTCAAAGGTTAAATATTACCATTAAATGAGGAATCACATCGACAAGGGGAACTGGGTAATGCTCACGTCCACACGTCACTTTGTTTTCTGCTCATATGTCTTCTAAACGGTTCATATGAAGACTTCCTGAAGAAATACAGGATATTAGACCCATTATGACTTTTCTCCAGCAGAGGGAGCTGCAGTATAACGAAAGGAAATGTGGCCCCTCAACTCATTTCATCCAAGTTTAGATGTGCTTAACATTCATCAACGTCAAAAAGCTAGATCTTCATTTGTCTTTTTCTTCTTTAATTTCTCATTAAGTGCGTCTCCTGCAACAAGTCCTTTAAGAAGCTGTGGTCACTTCATGAGCATATTAAGATTGTGCACGGCTATGCAGAGAAGAAGTTCTCGTGTGAAATCTGTGAGAAGAAGTTCTACACTATGGCTCACGTCCGTAAGCACATGGTCGGTAAGTGAGGGCCTTTTTGTACTTTTCTACCAATGTGTCTCGTACTGGAGGCAACAACAACAGGAGCAACGTCATTTAATATGTAATAGATATACATTTTATTCCAATGAGTCGATTCATTATTGTTCCCTCTCTCCATCTCCTCTCTTTTTCCCAGCTCACACAAAAGACATGCCATTCACCTGCGAGACATGTGGGAAGTCGTTTAAACGCAGCATGTCTCTAAAAGTTCACTCGCTCCAGCACTCTGGAGAGAAACCCTTCCGTTGTGAGGTAAGTTCATCATAGTAGCATAATGTTTCCACATCCAAAGTGACCACTTAGAATCAAAATTTGAGCCCTCCGTGCCCACATTGATTGTATCAAACTAAGATGAAAGGATGACAAAATACATGTTTATACTACCTGACAACCGGATTTCCTGTTGTGGGACATGGAGTCAAAAAAAACAAGACAAATCTTTTCTTTTCTTTTGTGAAGTGTCCAGGAGGGTTGTCCTGCTGTTTGAAACGAATCCGTCAATATGATCCTAAAAACAGATTTTGTCATAGTGCAGGTATTTACTGCCAGCTGTTTGTGGAAAGCTGCACTGAAGATGTTTAAGCTGAAAGGAGCTTCTTTGTCTCTTCCTCTTCTTTTTTTCTGACACCCATTCACACGCTCCTTGGTTTGAAATATGTGTTGCCATGTTAAAAGTCCTTCATGTAATGAATAAGATATAAGACTGACCCTTTTATTTAGACAGTTCCCAGATCTCTCACCTCAGCTTCACCTCTGCTGTTAAACAGACTCATCAGCCCTTTACAGATCGCCATTCAGCAACAATGCTGCAACATAGCCCCGTTGTCATTAGGTCTTTGTATACTCATATTGATTCTGAAACAGCATATCATGGATTCTCAGTCTGTGAATTGACAAGGATAAGGATAAACTTTATTGATCCCCCAATGGGGGAAATTTAGATGTTACAGCAGCTGCATTATATCATTGCGGAGGCCAGACATGTAAACAAACAGGGGGGGGGGGCTGCACACACACACACACACTCACACTAAGACATGCACACACACACACAGCGCTGTTTGGCCCGGCCTGCTCAGTTGCTATACATGAATATCATCTCGCCCCTGTCACACCTCTGTTACAACATCTGACAACCGCTTAGAATTGGAAGGACCTGTTCCCGCCATTTCGCCTTAGAGACATTTATATTGAAGGCAATATGTTGCAGGGGCGTAAATATTGCATCTCTAGCTGGCAAACAGATTTATTTTCATTTACCGTCCTTGTTAAACACACATGAAGAATGAAGACAGAATCTACGGTCTATAACGCTATCACACTGAAGTGATGGCATGCACTATAAAGTTTTGTCATAAAGACACACTCACAAACCCGAATGTTACCAATGTTCTTTTAAATGTTTTTATTTCTAGCTTGATAGTAATAAGCTGTTTGAGATGAGCGACTGAAAGTTAGTGATTTGTCGTTCTTTATGTAAAAAGGAGCCTCAAGGTATTTTCTTTCAGAGTGGGAGCCTCCTCATGTGGTGTGAAAATTCATCGGACAGTTACACCACATTATATAAAAGAAGAACTGAATACTCAAGTGTTTTGCAGCTTTAGAAATCTCTTATGAAAGCATTTTGTAACGTTGTGTGTGAAGATTTAAGCGCAGTGTTAGTCTCTGTTCATTATCTTATCTGTGTCCTGATTGGTTAAATCAGAGGAACGTTGACAGATGGGTTGTTCTACTCAACCCAAGATCTTTGATGTCAAGCTACTTGAATGGACGACACTCTGGGAACATGTGTGTGTGTGTGGGTGGAGCTGCTTTAATGAAATGTTTGAAGTCGTACAACACTGGAACATGTGATTACATGCTTTCAGAGAGTGTATGTTATGTATAGGCCATTCTCCTAGTCCTGGAGTCTCGTATAGAAACTGATGAGAGGAGAGAAATACCCACAGCCCTTTTATTTAGCCAGGTGGGGCCTCGAGATTATAAATATCTCATCGTAGGAAAAAACAAACCATTGAAATACAAACATGTTGTGGTTTTAGGTTTTAGGCACTCTAATAACCAGGTTATTGTTAGCTTGCTGAAGAAATTAAAGATGTTAACCATGATGTACATGTATATAAGAAACCAGCTTCTTTTATCATGTAAAGGAATTAAGAGAAAGCTCAACTAGATGTATGGGGGAAACTTTCTTGTCCTTGTATAGTTATTTGCGCTTGGCCACCTCATAGGGGAAATATTTTAAACCAATGCTTGAGTCTAAACAGTTTTAAACATGTAAATGCTTTCCTGAATTCCCTGTGTAACTGGTCCCAGTGACCTGGTTTACTTTGTTTATAGCATCTGACACTAAGCCATGAGAAGTAGTCATTCTGCAGCGATGTATTTGTAAATACGATCACGTAGCAGCTTTTTAACCCTAAAAAGGCTTGTGGAGGATTTTATTAATCAATCTGTAAACTTGTATGAGAAAACTTGTTAAGCTAGAAACTTTTTCCACACCAGTTGACAACCCTAGAAAGAGCAGAGTGTGATGTGTATTGACCTGCTGCGTGCATGTTATCTGTCGTTTCTGCTGCAGAACTGTGACGAGCGATTCCAATACAAGTACCAGCTGCGCTCCCACATGAGCATTCACATCGGACACAAGCAGTTCATGTGCCAATGGTGTGGCAAAGACTTCAACATGAAACAGTATTTTGATGAGCACATGAAAACACACACAGGTGAGAAAACTACAAGTTAAGCCACCTATGAATGTACCGATAATCCTGTGGACAGACCGACATTCTGTAATTCTGTTGTTATGGCCTTTTTGTTTTTAAACTGGGAACTCTTTCAGGAACCTTTCCTACACAATGAGGAGCTAAACCTGACTACATAAAACCTTAACGTATGTAGTAGTGGTGAAACAGATCACAGCTGATCCTTGATTGATTCAGATCACCCTCTGACGGTTCAGGCCGCACGTGATCCGTGGATCAATCAGCTGTAATAACAGAGAGTAAATGTAGCCTTTATAAAATCTACCTTTACGCACGTTTCTCGCAGACTTTTCTGCAGAAACAGGTCTTGAAGTGTGATATTTCAGTGTGTGTGGTTACTCTGTTTCAAACGCTGATTCGTCTTTCCTCTGTTCCATCTCACCGTCTCTGTATTTATCATGCAGGTATCAGCTGGTGGCTGCTTGTAACGTCAATAATAAACTGAACGTTAATGACGTTACAGCCTCATGCCGTCTGTCGCTGTGAACTCGGACAAACCAACTCTGTTACAGAGCGCTGAAGATACTTTATCTTAATGCACGCTCACACTTTGGTGTTTCAGCTGACTCCCACAGCACGTTCTGCAGCTGCACCAGTCTACACACACACACACACACACGCTTAATGAAAGCGGTGTGTTTGTTACGTTTTCAACATTGTTAAAGCTTATACGGCAAATAGAACTTGTTTTTGTAGATCACAAAAAACGTATTCAGAGGTTTCTCTTCTTTCTTCAGGAAAGTTGATGTCCCCGATGGAGGGTAACAAATACTCTTATTGAAATGATGCAGCTTTTTTATAAAAACGGACTGTTACACATAATTATTTGAAAGCATTTTATAATTAAAAAGGGAGTTTAGTTGGGGCGCAGTGGGTAGTGTGCGTGTCCCATGTTTGGAGGCTGTGGTCCTCAAGCGGGCGGCCCAGGTTCAAATCCAACCTGTGGCTCCTTTCCTGCATGTCAATCCCCACTCTCCCTCTCCCTTCCATCTCTATCCACTGTCCTAGCTCTCCAATAAAGGCACAAAAGCCCAAAAATAAATCTTAAAAGAAGTGAGTTTAGTATAATCTAACAGCCTTTGAATGTGTATATAGTGAAGATGTGATACTTTATTACGATTCATGGAGATGCATTTTGATCAGTGGTGCTGTTTAAATGCACAGTTTGAGTTGTAGCTAGCCAACAAGTAGAAAAGATGCATTATAAATATCCGATCGGTGATCCGATTGGAACTGTGAGATTTGTGATCCAGTGCACCACTACCATGTAGTGATAGAAGAACAACGTTTTGAAAGTAGTGTCCAGACTTGTTCTCTTCTTGTTCCAGCGAATGAAGCTCACAATTAACAATCAGGCTGTGGTTTACAGTCAAGAACATCTTTGTGTTTTTCAAACACAAGAGTCAAGATATGTACAACCTGCATACTGACTTCAGAACACTAGGACACTATCGTGTGTACTAGTAGATCAGTATTTTAAAGGTAAAATGATTGGAATGTTATTGATTTGTGTAAAAAAAAAAAAAAAGAGCAAAGCAGATGGTGTCAGAAAAATGATTGACAACTGTACGAGCGATATATTGGCTGAAAAAGGAAAATCACTAGACTCACTTGGAAGAGCTACAATGCCCTGCCTTTCTGGCACCAGTCTCCAGGATCCACATTTGAATATTACTTAGTTGTGCAACAGTGAATAACAAAGAGCATTACGCTCAGCTTAACTACTTGATCTTCACAGTCCTTTGGTTACATATGAATAGGGACAAAAAAATGACCTTCTGGTGTTAATTTCAGTCCTTGATTAAAAAAACAAAAAACATGTGTGTATTTTAAGTTGATGTAAGTTATATATTTTACACGTTTTATTCTGCCTCTTACATTTCTCAATTTAGAAAGCTTCAAATTCTTCAGAGTGCAGATATGAGAACTTTGCCCTACAACAATGTTCCTGCGTCGAGCCAGCCAGCCGGTCACCATGCAGTGTCCTAAAAAAGAATGTTATGGGATGTTTCAAGCTTAACATTATAGTGAAAAGAGCAGGAAGCCTTTGCCCAGATTTTGTAATTATAGGAATGTTTCTACATCAAAGAGGGGCTTGCATATATTGTGGCTTATAATGGCTACCCAGACATATGCTGAATTACATCCCTCTGATTTTCTGTCCCTGCTGCATTGCTATTTCTAAGACCAAACTGAGCAGCGCTTCCCGCTCCTCCCTCACTGTTTTGCTCCAGCCATGTCTGTCGTGGGTGGAAACACTGTCGGCCCTCATGCTTCTATTTGTAAGGTGTAATTACGCTACCCTTTCCACTAGCAACTACTTTAGCCTCCTGCAGGAGACACACCCAGTGGTGCCCTATAATAGACAGCACACATGTTAAACACAAACTCCAAACGTTTGCGATACTCCACACACATTTAGCATTTTGGTGAGTAATGTAGCAGTAAGAGAAGACAAGCACATTAAGTGTCACCTTTTGATATGTAGTTGGTTTGGAGCATCTTCACACGTAGCACGCCAGAATGAGGCATTTACAAAGCCCTTCAGCAGCCTGTTAATAGACGGCTGTGTGGGTGGTAGCAGGCACATTCAGCAGCTCCATGGAGGGAGGTTAATGAGAGCGGCATTCCAACGGAGCTGCTGTTGTTCACTTTCACATCTCCTCTCCTCAGAGTGTGAATTGTAATAGCTTCCCATGGAGTGGGTGGGTTGGCAGCAGAGACTCTCAATACAAGATGGCAACTTATTAACATTTTTTAAAAGACAACTATTGCTCTCTGTGGAGAGAAATGGTTAGAGGGAAAGGTAAAAATGTTGTCATTGTGAGAATTAAGTGGTTTATTTTTTAATCACTTTTTCCAGCAAAAGATTTACCTGATTCATCATTTCATTTTCTCTGTGAAGCAATCATAATCATCCTACTCATCCGTGTTTCTTTGAATCTGTGCTTCTTTGAATCTGTGCAGGAGAGAAGCCTTTCATTTGTGAGATTTGTGGGAAGAGCTTCACCAGCCGGCCCAACATGAAGCGCCACCGTCGCACTCACACTGGGGAGAAGCCATATCCCTGCGAGGTGTGCGGCCAGCGCTTCCGCTTCTCCAACATGCTCAAAGCACACAAAGAGAAGTGTTTTCGGGTCACCAGCCCTGTCGTTCTGCAGACCAGCGGCCCCCCTGTGCCTGTTCGCATCTTTGCCAACTCCTTCTCCTCCTCTTCCTCTGGTCCTGGCCCCTCAGCTGCCACCCCGGCAACCACCTCAGCACCCCTTGGCCTCAGTCCGACAGGAGCATCCATACCTCCACGAGGCCCTGTGGGACATACATTCTCCCATGTACAGCTCCACTCAACCCCCTCTCACCACCACCCCCACCCCCAGACAACCCAGCAACACCTCTCAAACACACCCCAACATGCCCCACCTCACCCCCACCACCACCTGGCCGTGCCCCCGGTCTCCCACCTGCCCCCACCCCCGGCTCTTTTTAAGAGTGAGCCATTAAACCACTGCGGGCACGAAGACAGCAGCTACCTGCACCATATGCCCACCCCTGACAAGGGCCCCGGGGCCCCACAGCACCACTGAACCGTGCTCCAGCTCTACAGGCCCACACCGTACCTGGCCTTGATGCCTGTTCTCCACGTCCTTCCTAAGTATCACAGTTGGATCGGTTGCACCTCTAAAAAGATTTAAATCATTCAAGCTAAACATGCGCACCTTGTGTGTCTGTGAAACGGACTCGCACACCCGGCGTGCACACATTATTTAAGAAATACCCTGCTCAACTGACAAAGATTATACAACCTCTAGATTATTTTTTGTGTACATTTTCTTAGAAAGTTTACACAAGATGACCTCTGCGTGAGCTCTGTATTGTACATTGACAGGTGTAAAGTTTCTCGTTTTCATCTTAAGCTGCTGATGGAAGTTGAAATATGTATTACCTGATTTTCATGGGTCATCAAGGATCAGTGTCATTGAAATTTCCTCTTCATGTGAAATTCTCGACTCATGGTTGAACACTGGTCTGGACTCTTGCTTTGTGTGCTGGTTCTCCCCATAGCAATACTTAACTTGTCCTCCTCGTTGTACTGCAGAGCCCGGGGCCCCATACAAATGTTCATTGAATGTTGGAACTGGTTCTACCCGAACCTTCGTCTGTCCTACGGCCGAGGCAAAGGCTTTCTGTCAGAAGAGCAACAGCAGCAGTGTCAGGGGTGACAGTAAGGGTGGGGGGAGGGGCTATTTTTGTAATGGAACTTGGAAAAAAAAGGTTTTGTAAATGTTTGTAGAATCTAGTAAAGTCTGGATTCATCTCATGGTTAACAATGGTGCTTTCCATTCCAGTATAAAAATATTTCTTAATTTTCTTTTCCATTTGATTTTCAGAGGTGTAATATAACAAAATAACAAAACATGTCTTGCCAGCCTGGCTGTTTTACAATGGCCTTGAGATTTGACCAGATGTTTTATGAAGACGAAAGTCAAGTTATGCAGGACATGCCGCAGACATACGCACACATACACCTTCTCACTTACTCAAGCACACACACACAAAGGCAAAGACCGTATTGTCACTGATTTACTCGCTGTTATTGGTGCACCCTCAGCTCTCAGTACTGTTGGTCAACATATGCTTCTAGATAACAGATGACTTTCAAATACTGCCACTGTGAGGGGCCAGATCATGGCCCCATCAGGATTTACCCCAACCTCCTTTCGCTGCTGTCCAAATGATACGGGTTACCATGTTAAAGGTCATTTGACACACACACAAGTATACACATCTGGGACCTTTCTCATCACAGTTCTTAACAGGCAAAATATGCATATTCCTCTCAGCCTATATTCCACAGTTTGGTGTTTTGGGGGTTCTTGTGATGTACAGGTTGTTTTGTTTGTTTTGATGTTCACTTGGATCATACTGACATACTCTGATTTACACAGGCAAGTGAGTGTCTCAACCTGTCGAATGTTGCCTAAGCAGAAATGATGGCTGATGAGTCATTCATGTCTTTATTTTTTAAATGTCCTCTGATCATTTGCTCAGTTTTAAGCTAATGAATGGTTCTGCAGTGTAGATATACTGTTGTTAGCACATGATAGGAAATGTCAGGATAAAAGGCAGTGATACAATTTTTTAATACTTGTTTAAACAAATATGTGATCAAGTCAGCGATAGAAATTTACATAATAAATGTAAGAGCCGATGGTGTGAATGTTTTTAGGTTAAAAGAAGCAGAAATTAATTTGGATTGCCTGGTCGTCAGCCCTTCACCCATTCTGACTGCTATCTGATGTGTGTTTAGGGGGCGTAGCATCGAGCTGTGTGTGTGTGTGTGTGTGTGTGTGTGAGAGGGAGAGAGAGAGAGAGCATGCATTAGCCTCTACCAGTCTTTGTCTGGTTATCCCCAGTGCTCTTGTACCAAAAGCTGCTTTTACACAGTGTGCCCCATATATATAGTTGCATTACGGGATATCAGAGATGGACAATAGCAGTACATTTAACTCGGTTCTTTCTACTGCTCAAACAGAATCTAGTCTGAAGTGGTTAAGCTCAGTAGTTTAGGATGCCCCCTTCTTTATTTCAGACCTGCAATTATCCTGCCATTTCTGTGAGTCTTGATAACCGCTGCATTTTCTGCTTCGCCCCGGCCCCTCGGGTTCACTGCTGCTGTGCTTCAGCATTTTGCAGTATGGATCTTTTGTCTTTTTTTTTTTTTTTAATTATTATTATTTTAAAGCCTTTTTTC
Organism: Tautogolabrus adspersus; assembly: GCA_020745685.1. Taxonomy (NCBI): domain Eukaryota; kingdom Metazoa; phylum Chordata; class Actinopteri; order Labriformes; family Labridae; genus Tautogolabrus; species Tautogolabrus adspersus. The sequence goes on from CM036553.1 coordinate 15,528,712, forward strand.
TTTTGTGTGTATTCTCTGCACTTTACTGCTGCGTGGGAGAGGCGCAGGGAAAGGAGGGACTGACAATGCATTGTGGAACAGAGTGCAGTTAACGGCTGCATGGGAAGAGGTGGAGGCGGTTACTTTGAGTGGATGTTTTTAGGCAAGGAAAGGAGGAGAATCCCGGGTAGAGTTGGATAATGTTGAAGGGGACCAGAGCAAATGAAGGACATTTCTTTTTATTAAGTGCACACAGTTAATTCCCTACTTTTCAAAGAGGAACACATTTGCTCCAGCACGGACCTCCGCTAAAAGTGAAATTAATGTTCTTTGCTTTTGCAACTTTACACAAGCCTTTTCTGAGCAGTCTGAAATACATTCTTCTGTTGTCTTCATTCACAGAGTGTCTCTCTCTATCGTGTCCTGTTTGGTCTCTCAGTTTGCCGAATGATTCTCCTCCTCCTTTCTTTGTTATATAGAATGCACTTTCTACTAAAATTCTTGGCTAGTTAAGAAAAAAAAATAACATTGTATGTTCTTTAAAGACGTTTAAAAAAAATCAATATAATTTTTTCCCCTTTGTATTTTTAACCACTTAATGTAGCATTGTGTATTTTATTATTGTATCTGGTACAAAATGTGCAGCTTTATAATGTCCTGGTTTGTCCTTTTTTGTATGTTATCTGGAGATTGGGGAGAAGTGGAAAAAGTTGGGCCTTTTTTGATAATGTACATTTAACTGACTGCTAACTTTGAAAGTAAAAACAAGTAGCCATGATTATCACAGATGTGTGTGCCTCTTTATCTTTGGATGCAGTGAGTTTATAATGGAGATTTACATACTTACACAAAAAAGGGCGATCAAAGGTGAAATGTCAAATAAACAGTGTACACAACTTGTTTCTGAAAGCAGGTCACTGGGTTTAGTTCCATGTAACTTTAATACTATAGTGTGAAGTAAGTGAGTGTTATTCTTCTGTTTTGGGTTCATTGGGTTCACCTGTGACCGCACAACGTCTGCTGGCTGCACGTGAAAAGCACAAACGTAAGCTGCTGAGCCGTCAGAGCTTTCATATGACGAGGGAACTTTAAGATCCCTTTTTTGTGACCACTTCCCTCTCTTTTGATGTGCAACCAAAAATCAAAGCAATAGCAAGCGTTTTAAATAGACTATTTAAAAGATGATAAGAAAGTATAGCATTAGGCTGAGGGACATTGTGTTGGTCAGAGCCTTTTCTGTCAGCGACCTCTGACAAAGATTCTAATGTAAGGTAGCGTACAGCTTGGGTCTTTTCTTGTCGACACGTTCAATTTTAGATGAGCAGTGTGGAGAAAGGTTTATTTACTGTGTATAAAAATTGAATATCAAACCCAGGGTAGTGTTAAGAATTTTCCCCAAGACATCTTGTCTATGTATAAACTAGAAGTATGTGCACATTTGTCCATTAGCAGATTTTTCTTCCTCTAAGGTCACAAAGACTTTTAACTAGAAAAACTCCTGTGTGCCCTCTATACCACCATAGGTGTTTTTAAGTGGCACAGCAATGAGTCACACAATCCTGTAAGGTATCTGAGCAAGAAAAGTGTGGGTGACTCACTGATGGTGAGTGGGTGGTCAGGTAGCAAGGCTCACTTCAGGAGCACAGGAGATAATAACACACTGCCTGAACATCTCCATTCCCATTTGAGTTTGAAAATAGTCCCTCACCCCAGCTGTTAGTCATTACGCCTGGTGGTGTAGAGGAGGGAGGAGGCTGCGTCTGTCAGCAGGGAGATAAGGAGAGGAGGGCTTCACGCTGGGTTTTATTAGGGGAGCGCTCATTGCTCTGGATGTTGATGCTTGGTTCATTAATTGCTGTGTTTGTTTGTGAGGATTGATCTCGAACATCTTGTGGAGAAACAAGCAGCTGCCATCGCTCCCGCAAAGACTGCATTCTTTCACATTTGAACTAATGTATTACATTGTTCATTTTATTCTAATCAGATTCTCAATTGTGATTCTGCTGTGTGTTTCCCTCACAGGTGAACTCAGTGGTCAAGCAGAATGTTTTTCACTCGCTTTGACACTGACCCAAATTCTTATCAGTCTGTTGAAGGAGGAAAATTTAACCATTAGTTAGGGCTACTAATAAGCACTTAAAGCTGTTCTTGAAATACACTTACACACTCTTGATCTCTATTTGGTGCAGCAATTCTTTTGTATCAAACTATGAAGCATATTTGGCTAATCTCAACTAATACTTGAGATTAGACAAATATGTTCCTGTGACTGGATACAACCTAGTACCATGCTTCGTGGTTTCCCTGCACCAGGCTCCAAAAAAACTTAAAACCTGCTGATCTTTTCTTGACTGTTCATATTTGTTTTTCCCGTGTGTCCCATTTTTTTAATGCTCATTTGGGATGTTTGTGAGTGTACTTTGTGTTTGAGTTTTATTAACCTGCCCTGAGCCTGAAAATCATTAACATGTAAAAACAGGTTAGAAAAAAATATTGACACATTCACTATGTTAACACTGACAGTCCCGAAGTTATTCTGGAAACAGAACGTTTACTGTCCTTTTTTTGTCTTATTTTTTTTTCTTCCCCTTTCCTCCCACCTCGCTCTTTCCTTCGAAGTATCGTGCACGCGCGCGCAGTGGGCTGTTATTAAATGGGCGGACTTGTAGGCGCGGTCACGTGGTGGTTTTGACTGTCACATAAAAGTGCACGTCCCACCGGCCGACCGGCGGATCTCTGCCTCTGCTCTCTGTGAGACCGGACCGGATCGGAACCAGCGGCGGTGAAACAGTAATACCCTTTTTTATACGGAATCGATTTTGAAATAGTGGAAGTTTGATGTACGACTAACGCATGTGAGATCACTGATGTTTGTGTTGTTATTAGAGAGGTTTGTTTTGATAAGACTGGCAGGCTGACAAGTTTTATTCAGATGGACATACTGTCTTCAGTTATAGAATTAAATGTGTTTTAATTAAGTTTTATAAAAAGTGATTTTAACCTTTAGTGTTTTTAGTTAGACTATTGTTTCAGTGAAAATGTTTTTTGAAACTCGGCATCCATTGTTTCTCACCTAATAGAGATCAAACCAGCCGCTTGCTTGAAGAAGCCTCGCGGTAAAACACGTGAATTAAGCGGGCATCCACTGCTGAAATCACCGATACTCTCAGGTATGCAGACATAAACTAATATGCACTCTACAAAAAAGGGCTGACCTCATTGCTCTTGATCATTTGAAATAAATGCTTGCTGGCTTGCAGAATCTGCATGAAGCCGATTCTACACGCATACAGTAGCCTATGCAAATAATCCCACTTCCCTCCTTATTTTCTCTTCTGCTGCAGCAGGTCAACACCGACTCTACCTCTTCTGTTTACTGCCTACCTTTGTAGAAAGTCAGTTCAGAGCTGCTGGATGGCTGCTTTGCTCTCAGCCCTTTTAAAGTTAGAAAATATTAAGATTGTTTTTTCTGTTTCTTTTTTATATATATTTGATTCTGTTTTACCTCCACCCAACCCCCCATTCCTTTGCCTATTTATACAGTGGTGTTTTCCAGATATCCATCCTCTGTAACCTCCACCCTCTTGACCCGCCTCACGTGGGACGTGTAGTGTGAGAGCACTAGTGGATATTTGATCCCACTTTGCAATAAGCTATATAAGAGGTGTGGCATAGTCAATCATGGGGGATTCGATCTTCAACTGCTGTTATGTCCCACCCCACCCCCCAGGCGACAGGGAGCCCCCCAGGTCTAGACGCGCAGAGATCATGGCCTCCCACATCTCCAGTGACAAGCGCTTCCTCATCTTCTTCGACTTCGATGAGACAATTGTGGATGAAACCAGCGACGACATGGTGGTGCAGGCCGCACCGGGTCAGCATCTCCCGGGTTGGCTGAAGGACACCTACCAGCCCGGACGCTACAACGAATACATGCAGCGCGTACTGGCCTACCTGGCGGAGCAGGGCGTCACGGAGAGCGATATGCGTAACGTCATGGAGAAGATGCCGGCAACCCCTGGCATGCTCACCCTCCTTCAGTTCCTCCGCACGCGACCCCAGACGGACTTTGAGGTGGTGCTGTTGTCCGACGCAAACACCTTCTTCATCGAGTCGTGGCTCCGGCGCGCAGGGGCCCGCCAGCTCTTCCACCGGATCTTCTCCAACCCCGCCACATTCAACAAGGACGGCCGTCTCGTGATGCGGCCCTTCCACTCCCACGACTGTCCTCGATGCCCAGACAACATGTGCAAGCAGGTGGTCGTCAGGGACTACGTGGCCCGCAGGACGCAGGAGAGGGGGCGTCCGTACCAGAGGGTCTTCTACGTGGGGGACGGAGCCAACGACTTCTGCCCCGCGCTCTCCCTTGGACCCCGGGACGTGGCTTTCCCGCGGAGGGAGTTCCCCATGCACCGGCTGATCACAGAGACTCACGAGGCCATGCCTGGGGAGTTCAAGGCGGTCACAGTGCCGTGGGTGAACGCAGAGGACGTGGTGCAGAGGCTGAGGAAGCACGTTGTAGAGTAGAGGGTCACAGATAGAGACACAGGGGAAGATGATAACACTATTAGTCATATCCTCAGATAAAATGTTCAAGGCAATAAATCATGTGTCTTTCCAACCAGCACGTGCCTTCAGCTCCTCATGTTTTGGTCCAGAGGTCAGAGGCCTAGTTTACCATCAGCAGGTTAATGATTCTCAGCAACCTGAAACAATTAGCCTTAACCCAATGCTTTGTTATAAATTGATACTTTGGTGTCAGGATATATCTTTATGGTTGAGTGTATTGTATAATTTATATCACTAATATCCTTTAATGGGACTTGTGTTGCTTCCAAACTGGGTCACTGGGAGATCAGTATAAGCAGTAGCATATTTAAAAAAAGAAAAGAAAAAAAGGCTATATGGACAGCTATACTATAATCTTAGTGTCTGGTAACTTTTGAATTACAAGTTTAAGTGTTTTACCACAAACTGCACTTTAAGAATATGAAATAAGAAATTACAGCCTCAGTAATTAAAATCAGACTATGCTGCCATATGATGAACATGGGCATTTCAACATATCTGCAATATTTGAATTGAGGGGATTCTCAGAATAGTTCTGATTAATATGTTATGACTTTGTTGTAAGAGTGTTTTTGTTTGTTGAACATGTCAATCAGTCTGTTGTGTCTTCACTGTGTGGGCTAGGCCTACTGAAGAACTAATAAACACCAGCAGGAATAAAGCCATCAACTGAAACCTGGCCTGTGTCTGACTTTATTATTAAATATGTCCACGTGATTCAATCATTAACATCACTGTCATAACATTCACACATCAGTACCTTCAAAAGGCTATATTTAATAATTGAAGATAAATAAATAAATTGTGATGGATGTAAGCTATAATTGAAAATAAATCACAATGTCTAGCACACTGATAACGCACAACTAAACCAATTACAGCTACACAGTTTGTCCTATGAAATCAAATGAAGAGAGATTAATTAAAAACAGTTTAATCTACCATACCATGCACATTAAGTCTAAAGGTTTTCCCTTGCAGTACTATGTTTTTGTCTTTTTTGGCTATATTTTATTTTTAGTAGTCTACCTTAAAGGTGCACTATGTAGATTTGGTGGGTAAATTTGAAAGTTGGATAAGTGAATAAATTCTATGCTATATTTTCTGAAGTAAATACACAAACTTTATTCAAAGTCCCTTGGACACTGTTTGGAGCTAAAAAAAGCTACCAGGAGAGTTACGGTTTCACTGTTAATGGCCCACCACCATAACTTCTTGCATTGCACTTTATCTTCAAACAGTGTTCCAGGGTCCAAAGTTTCCTCTGAGGACAGTTTCAGAATCAGAATCAGAATCGGGTTTTATTGCCAAGTACATTTACACATACAAGGAATTGGTCTTGGTGCAAAAACAGTTAACAAGGGAGTTATGAGTTATGAACATATACCACAGAATCTGTACATTTCTCTAACTCCATAGTGCACCTCTAAGTAATGGGTGGTTCTACGTTTTTGCTTTTAAAATAGACCTACTGTTATGAATATTGGTGTAGTATTTCTGTATCAATATACTAATGTGTATAAGCTAAATTCAAATCTTGAGGAGGTTGTGCAGGGAAGTTACCTTCAGTATTATTAGCAAAATTATGTTAGAAATTGCTATTTCATCCAAAAGGTTTATACAGATCTAATCTGGGTAGACGTTTAATTTTCATATAGGCTAGCCTATTAACAAGTCTCGCTCGAACAAGAGTGTATGCATCAAGGGTGAATGTTTAATGCCATCTAGTGGTCGTGATGCATAACTACAGCTACAGATACATTGGCTTCATGTCTATCGTTTATACTACGACAGGTTATTTGGGGGGGGGGCAGATGAAATGGATCTCCTATCGAGCACGTTCATACAACTTTAAAACAGTCATAATCTTCCTTGTGTGTGACAACTATGGTGACAAATAGACAGCCTGGGATATGGACTAATTACAATCAAGGCAAGTATTTACTGCAAGAAGGTCAAGGCAGATATAGCATGATGTCTAGATATTCAGGTGAACAAAAAAAAGCAAAGTTTAAAAAAGTTATAAATAAAACTTTTGCTTAGTGATTATGTGGACACAAGTGTTTCTCCAAAGTAGAAGTAATTTACATCCATAGACAATAAGTATTAAGTTTAAATCCTGATTTTAAAGCGGGGTAGTGATACTTACCAGGTGTAGCCTCTTGAGATGGGGGCAATAGTGAGCAGAATGCAGAATGATTACCGCCTACAAGGCACCAGAAGAAGAAAATCCGGAAATAGTATTTCGTGCGCATGGCGGCACTTGGGAAATTATTTGTCTTCTAAAAACCTCACTTTATATTGTTTCAAAAAAGAAATATCCACTCTCTGCAGCTTAGCGGAAAACAGGTAGGTGGGTTTTGTAACCTACGAGTTATAGTTAACAACATGAAGGGATCGTTGGTTAAACCGCTAAACAACGACGTAACTGAAACGTCGCCTCCGAATCATTCATTTCTCTCTTTGCATGCTAGCATGCTAGTATTTAGGTCGCATGATACTTCAGAAACAGATAGTTTCCAAGTTTCGCATTTAGTAAGATTGTAGTCTCTTTTTTTGCGGATAGCATGTGTAACATTGACGAAAAGCGAATGGTAGTACATGCTTTTGTTATGTCAATAAGAAAAGTTAGCTAATGCTAGCTAGTGTCATTTACCACTATCACTAAAAATGTAAATATAAATTCACTTGAAGTTAATTGATTAAACTGTTTAGCACAGTTTTGTACTGGTCTTAAAAAAACTATTTGCAAAGTTATAACTAAGTTAAAGTTAAATACTGCATAGCTTGTTTAATTTAATGCCACCCAACTTGTTAACAGTTATTGGGGTCAAATAAGAAAACAGTCAAAACGTTTATCTGAAATCATTATGTCTCAATACTGGAGGAAGGTTATATGACCTCCGAATATTCCGTTTTCCAATTATTTGATATCAAAGGTGATTTATATACGCCTTGCATTGAAAATGAAATATGTAAAATAGTACATCCATTAACACATGACTCCACTTTTAGTTCTCTAAGAAATGGAGGCCGATCTGTATGACGAGTTCGGAAATTACATCGGTCCAGAGCTGGACTCTGAAGACGATGATGATGACCTGGACGCAGAGGACAGAGATGTTGATGAGGTACTCCTCACAAACTGCACACGAAAATGATTATTAACTTGTACTTTAAGTTTAATTGGTATGTCATATGTGCACACATGTCTTAGTAATAACTCTCAATTTGTGCAGGGTGATGACGACGATGATGATGAACCTGCTGATGCTGATGAAGACGTCCCGGGCATGGAGGTGGTCCTGCACGAGGACAAGAAGTATTATCCTACAGCAGAAGAGGTTTATGGTCCCGAAGTGGAAACTATCGTCCAAGAGGAAGACACGCAACCTCTTACAGGTAATATGCAAAAACTAAATACCCTGTATATGCAGATTGTCATTAAAGTGCATCATATTTCATTATTGAAACCCCATTTTATCACAGACTGATAATAGTGATTTATTACATATAACTCATATGCTGTTAAGGTCTACACACAAACACTTGTTTGTCTTTCCACTACAGAGCCCATCATCAAGCCTGTGAAGAACAGGCAGTTCACTTTGATGGAGCAGGAGTTACCGGCCACTGTTTATGATATGGAGTAAGTCATCTGCATATGTTTATGTTTTGCCGTTTCACTGCCTAAAATGTCTGAAGCTACAAATGTTCATCCTGGCTGGGGGGTTTTTTACGCAAAAAAAAAACGTTCTAATAAACAATTAAAAAAAAAAAGAAATCATCTCACATTCAGCATGAGAAATTTTGACTTAAGAGATGCAGATCTGTATACATTGGCCATGCATTCACAGCTTTCATGTTAACTCCCAATTAGCAATTTTCCAGCCCCATTTTTATTTTTCTCATTTAGTTGTGACTTTAAAGTTGCTAGCATGATGACTCAAAAAAAGAAGAGAAGAGCAACTAAAATGTGGCTGTTTAATTTTTTTTTTGATCATTGTAAAAATAGTGAACAATATGATATCCAATGTAACAGGTTTTTTGTGTTTTCATCTGATGCTGACCTTATTCTCAGTACTGACAAAGACAGTCACATCTGTTTGCTGTCTGCCATTCAACGTGTTTTTCTATCCTCACAGATTCCTTGCAGATCTGATGGACGGCTCTGAGCTAATCCGTAACGTCACCCTGTGTGGTCACCTTCACCACGGCAAGGTTAGAGTCTACCTTCTGGCTTCTTCCAGCTGCTTCTGTGACATTTAACCAAAAAAAGCCATATGTTCCTAAGTTGAAGAATTTCATAGGAGAGCAATGTATTTCAGCATTGCTTACATGGCCTCACTTCAGACTTATCAGTGACTCATGGGCATCTATTTTTATTTTTTGCTTTACAGACCTGTTTTGTGGACTGCCTGATCGAACAGACACATCCAGAAATCAGGAAGAGAGATGATGTGGATGTGAGTGTTGACTGTAACATAAACATCTTATTTAAGTTATTACACTAAATTTCTGAGTATGACATCACAAATTTACAAATTTTCTTTGACTTTTCCAGCTCCGGTACACAGACATCCTCTTCACAGAACAGGAGGTGAGTGGTTTGCTGGAACTGGGCCATAATGTAAACACTTTTGTAACTGGAAATACCGTAAAATACGGGCTATAGGACCCACTTTTAATACCTATTTTTCAACCAAAAAGTGTGCTGCGTCTTATACATTGGTACAAACAATATTCCCGACACACGCTCCGCCATTACTACGAATGCAGCTGCCACTATCACACACTGGACACGCCCTGATGCGATTGAAAATTCATCCCAATTTATTGTGTATTGCAAGCTGATATTAATCTGTGCTGGGACACAAAGCGACACAGTCGAGGCTGGCTGCGTGACTTTTTAACATCAAACGGTGGTAAATCGTTCTGTAAATAAAGCTTGTGGAGAGCTCTTTTGATTGAAAGACTCCTATAATAAAGTTAACAAGTAACCAGCGGAGTCGGCCAGTGCGACTCACAACTTTCACTGTAAGCTGAGAGCTCAACTACCGTTCTGTAGCTAGTAGGAGTGAAAACAGACAGTACTAAAAGCTTCACAGAAACTGCACATTCTGGACCTCGCTGAACACTAGAAACTGCCATGCAGGAAGATGGTTTAAAGTTTTTTTTCTTTCTTGGAAACCCCCTGAAACAGACTGCGTCTTATTTACCGGTGCGACGTATATTCCAGATTTGAGATTTCCACATAATGTGAAGGAACGGTAAACATAGAAATTTAAGATCCTAACTAAAATACGGTTTAATTTGACGGCAGTGAATTCATTTTTAACAGAGCAGAGATCACATGGCCTTTAACAAATTAAGCTTGAAATGATGAAGACTTAAGTTCCTTCTGCTGGAAAGATGATGTATATCTTCTGCTTTCTTTAGAGAGGAGTGGGTATTAAGAGTACGCCGGTCACAATGGTCCTGCCAGACTCCAGAGGCAAATCCTACCTTTTCAACATCATGGATACACCAGGTATTGTGTGTTGGCCTGATTCTTTGTCTACTGGTTGTATGTGTTGTTGTAGCATAGCACTCATGTCATGTCAAACCTTGCTTCCCTCTCTAAGGCCACGTGAACTTCTCTGACGAGGTCACATCTAGCATGCGGCTCTCAGACGGTGTTGTCCTCTTCATTGACGCAGCAGAAGGCGTGAGTTTTTCTCTTCCTGATCTCCTCATCCTGCACTCTTACCCGTACATACATCATTGTTCCTCATCCTTCTGTATAACCTTGAGTTTTTTGTTTTTTTTCTCCCTGCCCAGGTGATGCTGAACACTGAGCGTCTGATCAAACATGCAGTTCAGGAGCGCATGGCCATCACCATCTGCATCAACAAGGTGGACCGGCTCATTGTGGAGCTCAAGCTGCCTCCCACAGACGCTTATTATAAACTTCGCCACATTGTGGATGAGGTCAATGGTTTGCTCAGGTAACACTGGATATCTGTAATTTGCATGTCATGCAATGTTTCATATTTGAGTGGGAAAATGTGATGTTTCATGGAGAGCAGTTTAAAGTGGGAGGAACATTTTCCTTTTAGCCGCCACACTTACTTTTGCCTACAATTCCTGTTTACGGTTTTTCCTTTGTCTTCCTCTTTACAGCACGTACTCCACAGATGAGAACTTTGTGGTCTCTCCTCTGCTTGGAAACGTCTGCTTCGCCAGCTCTCAGTACAGCATCTGTTTCACCTTGGGTTCCTTCGCAAAGATCTACTCTGACACCTTTGGTAAGCTGACTCTTCACAGCATGCTGTCTTAACATGTGGACTGGCTCATCCTTTTTTGTTGTCTCATTCTCAGAGGAGTAAGTTAATACGTTTCTTCTTTGTCTGTGAAGGTGACATCAACTATAACGAGTTTGCTAAGAGGCTTTGGGGAGACATTTATTTCAACCCCAAAACGTGAGTCATTATTTGGATTTTAACAAGATGCTAATAATTCATGCTAAGCCGTCCTCCTCTTTCAAGACATTCTTGTTTATTTGTCCTTTTCTTCTGCTCAGCCGCAAGTTCACAAAGAAAGCTCCCACCAGTAATTCCCAGCGCAGCTTTGTGGAGTTTGTCCTTGAGCCTCTCTACAAGATCCTCTCCCAGGTTAGACATGTTTAAAATACACTTTATTTTTTTGAATGTGCAACAAGACAACACAGTAGCCTTGTCAGACAGAAGCAGTTATCCCTTTCCTATTGGTTTTGGTTTGTAGGTGGTCGGGGATTGTGACACGTCTCTCCCCAGAGTTCTGGACGAGCTGGGGATCCACCTGAGCAAAGAGGAGCTGAAGCTGAACATCAGACCTTTACTGAGGCTCGTCTGTAACCGCTTCTTTGGAGAGTTCACTGGTATGACATCCTTTAAATGTTATTTTTTTGTAACTTAACTATGTCACTGTTACTATAAAGCACTTTGATTTTATAAGTAATAAAACCTCCTAATGATAATTTATTGTCTTTACTACTTTCTTGAATATAACTGCTGATAAATCTCATTTAATAAAGAGAAGAAGTTGATGACACGTTGGTAAATATTTCAAGTTAAGCATGGATCTCTTCCCTGCAGGCTTCGTGGACATGTGTGTACATCACATACCGTCACCTCAAGAGGGAGCTAGGGCCAAGATAGAGCACACATACACAGGAGGCCTGGACTCGGACCTTGGAGAGGCCATGGCAGAGTGTGACCCTGATGTGAGTGTCATGGAGGCAGATTGGAGTCTGCTGGTTGTTGACCTCTGATTGGCCGATTTGTCAATATATCTGCAATCTGTTTCGGCTGTTCTGTCAAATGAGGCTAACGGGCTGTTTTAATTGGCTTGAATTAGACAGACAGCTTAAATAAGCCAGCTTAATACAATGCTGGGTTTTAATCACACATCACACACATGTCCAGGTGACATTTAGAAGTCTTACTGCCTCTTCTTTAAGCCTAATTATATACATTTCAGGAATAAATGTTACATTTCAGCAGTAAGACTTTCCTGCCCTAATTTCTGTCTCTCTCTCTCTTATCGCTCCTTCCTGCTCCCCTCATGATTCCTGCCCTCAGGGTCCTTTGATGTGCCACACCACTAAGATGTACAGCACAGAGGATGGGGTTCAGTTCCATGCTTTCGGCAGGGTGCTGAGCGGGACCATTCAGGCAGGCCAGCCCGTCAAGGTTTTAGGAGAGAACTACACCCTTGAAGATGAAGAGGACTCCCAGGTCTGCACTGTGGGCAGACTATGGATCAATGTAGCCAGGTATGCTGCAGACCTTTGGTTTCCAAAGTTTCTAGAGTCAGAAATGAATCTTTGGATGTTTTAAATCTTTTTCATGCACTTTTTAAGATACCAAATTGAAGTGAACAGAGTGCCGGCTGGCAACTGGGTCCTCATTGAAGGTTGTGACCAACCGATTGTCAAAACGGCCACAATCACAGAGCCACGAGGAAACGAGGAGGTGAGGCACGAGACACCAGAAGGGTCTTTAAATTTATTTTACGATAAGCAGTAAAGGTTTACAATTTGTTTGTTCCCCCCCCCCGACAGGCTCAGATTTTCAGACCCCTGAAGTTCAACACAGCTTCAGTCATAAAGATCGCAGTGGAGCCCGTCAACCCATCAGAGCTCCCAAAGATGTTGGACGGACTGAGGAAGGTGAACAAGAGCTACCCGTCTCTCACCACAAAGGTAAGTAGTGCTGCACAGCCACACAAGACATCTATAAGTCTCTGGAAACATATAAATATTACAACTGTTTACAGTTTCCCATGAGCCTGTGTGTTCATCTTTCAGGTGGAGGAGTCTGGAGAGCACGTAATCTTGGGGACAGGAGAACTCTACCTGGACTGTGTCATGCACGACCTGCGCAAGATGTACTCCGAGATCGACATTAAAGTAATTACCCTCACTGCTGCTTCGTCCATTGCACAATATCTCGTGACTTCTTCTCCTGCAATGAAATCGTTTTTTTCAGTGACTTATTTTGTAGTTCTAAAGTAGAATTGACCAGAAACCTTTTAAACAGCCGTTTGATATGATTATTTGATTTCCATTAAATATGAACACAGAATGCTTTATTTCAGTTTATTCTATGGTGGATAACAGTTTTTATTCTCAAACATGACTTTGTAGAGCGGACTGACACAATTTAAAGGTAGAAGTCAGGAGCTTTTTTGGTCCTTTGTATAATCATTTGTTCATCTTCATCCCCAGGTTGCTGACCCTGTTGTGACTTTCTGTGAGACAGTTGTGGAAACATCATCACTCAAGTGCTTTGCTGAAACACCAAACAAAAAGTGAGTATCAAACATCAGAGTTTGAAGGGCCTCATCGGGGTCAAGCTCTCAGCTCAGTTGACTTCTTCTAAAAAGTTTTTGGATTTCTCGCATGAACTGTAAGTTTGATTTTAGTTTGTCTTGCTGGGGAGTTACATTTATGCACAGTGTGAAGACATAACCGAATTAAGTCTTCCCTTTAGCCAAATGTCTCCTGAACCCAGAATAAGTGATTGACAAGCTGTGTGATGTGATTGACAGGAACAAGATTACCATGATCGCAGAGCCGCTGGAGAAGGGGCTGGCCGAGGACATCGAGAACGAAGTTGTGCAGATCACGTGGAACAGGTACGATGAAGAAGATATGAGCAGCACACTTGAACGAAAAGGACTCTTAATTGATCTCATAATGATCTGAAATAATAGAATGGGCCCTCCTTGTTTGACGCATGTGTAGATGTTCCCTCATTACTCATTTTGACAAGTGAGCAGCCTTATTCATTTCTCCATATTCCAGAGTCATCGTTCATTCTCATTATCCTGCAGGTTTGCAGGGATAAATGAGCAGCCATGTAAGACTCTGGATTGGTTCTTTAATTAAATGCTGCTTTTGAAGAAAGTCGGGAGATACAGAGAGGCCCAGGGATGAAATAATCATTGCAGTTATTAGATTTCTTGGTAATATTCCATTAAAATCCGAAGGTGTGTCACCCAACTCTAAGGTGTGCACTCTCTAAAGTTTCTTTCATCAAATGTAATTTTGAATTTGGTCACGGAAGTAACAGCTCTGTGCTGCAACGTGATAATTCTTCTTTGAATCAGTCTTTAATTTCGTGTTACTATCATTTCCTCTACAAGTTTTTCAAACCGTCAGAACTGCAGAGCGTGACGTTAAGTTTGAGCCAGACTGGATGACCTCCTCTGACCTCTTCAGACGGATACTAGTCGTGGATCTCGGCTTCACCTTTTCTGTTGACTTGTAAAATATAGAAGCAATGTTCTTTACCTAGGACTCTTCATTTAGAAATAGATGTTGGGGATTGAAGTGAAGGACAGCCTTCTGTACATTGTGTGCGTGTTCGTTAAAGACCCTCCTGAGTATATTGATCAGTCCACTCTCAGTAATTGAATCATGCACTAAAAGCATGCATGAATTTTCCCTGCCCTGTGACGTGTCGAGCACGCCATGAGTGTGTGTTTCGCTCCAGAATGGCTTCTTGTCCGTACTCGGCTCATCTGTCAGGCCATCTGGACCCAGCGGTGCCAGCATAGAGGAGCGGCGCCAGAGAAGTGACATACTTCACACACCATTAAGCTAAACCTTCGCTCCGCTCCTCCTCTTCCATTAACCCCTGCGCCCCCCCCCCCCCAATCGACCAATCTCCTTAATGTTCCAGCTGACATAATGTGCAGAAAAGTCCTTTTAACCAGTGGCTGCTCTGTTTCATCACGGCAGGAAGAAACTGGGAGAGTTCTTCCAGACAAAGTACGACTGGGATCTGCTTGCCGCCAGGTCCATCTGGGCCTTCGGACCCGACACCACAGGACCCAACATCCTGGTGGACGACACACTGCCCTCTGAGGTGAGTTTGGATCCAGCAGGTTACGTTGATAACAGCCATGTAGGGATACAGTTTGAATATTGGTTCTTATGGTTTTACTAATTACAGATAAACTGCTGTTACTAAGTTCTTCTTCCTTTTTTAAATAATTATTTAAACATGTTCAACTATCAACGTTACTATGCTTTCAAATGTTTGTGTTTTTGCTTTATCAACAGCTAGATTGACAAATGAGTTGGATAATCACTTGGGCCTTGGTGCCACACATGTCTCTTTATCTATAGTTCACATTAAAGTACTTCTAAGTGGTGCTTTGTAAACTCAAATTTAAACCATGTGCACATAAATGATTTCCCCCTGTAGGTTGACAAGGCACTGCTGGGCTCCGTCAAGGACAGCATCGTTCAGGGCTTCCAGTGGGGCACAAGGGAGGGACCCCTGTGTGACGAGCGTAAGTCCTCTTTTTTTTTTTTTTTTTCTCCTGAATCGTGAAACCTTCTGGATGTTCTCTGCATAGGTAAATTAATCCTTCCTTATCAGTGTTTCATTACCATAACTCAGTCGCTCTGCCTCCCTCAGCTATCAGGAACGTTAAGTTTAAGATCCTGGATGCGGTCATTGCTCAGGAGCCGCTCCACAGAGGAGGAGGCCAGGTCATCCCCACAGCCAGGAGAGTGGTGTACTCCGCTTTCCTCATGGTGAGACCCCTCCCACCCCCCAACTGGATCCTATTCTTCTCCTCATTTGCCATTCGCTCCTCCAGACTTTCTTTTCTTCCACACTTTCTGTAATGTTCCATTAACGTGATTACAGTTCTGGATTTTGCTGACGTGGGTTATTTTTTAAATCGTGATGTGATAACATTCCTCTCTCTCGTTTTTGGCTTCTGTCCTCGTCTTCTCTGGCTCTGTCACTGCTCTCATCATTAATCCTGGGGTCAGATGTACATGGACAGGCCACACTGTATCTGCAGGCTTTTGTCCTCACACTAATGTTCGACTTTGTGTCGCAGGCCACTCCCAGGCTGATGGAGCCGTATTACTTTGTGGAGGTTCAGGCTCCAGCTGATTGTGTGTCAGCGGTCTACACAGTTCTGGCTCGGAGGAGGTTGGTATATTAGTAACATCAACCCAAGGCACTATTAAACACACTCCCTAACATTTGTTAACATAAATTCAGTAGCTTTTTTTTAAATGCAGACGTGTTGTTTTTGTTTTTTAAATGTGACCCTGTGTTTGTCATCTATCAGGGGTCATGTCACCCAGGATGCACCTATTCCAGGCTCTCCTCTGTACACCATCAAGGCTTTCATCCCGGCTATCGACTCCTTCGGCTTTGAGACAGACCTGCGCACACACACACAGGGACAGGCCTTCGCTTTGTCTGTGTTCCACCACTGGCAGGTACTCAAGCCTCCTGTCCTTCTTACTACAGCCGGGTTTCCAATCCTATTTTGTCTGATTTACAAAAGATCAGTAACAGAGGGAGAACTTAATCGCCCACCAGCACAATGCAAACATTATGTATTGATCTCCCAATTTGGCTGTCAACCTCCTCAAGTCCAATCAAACCTCTGATGTAAAATCCTAAAAGCACATTTATTTTCTTCTGACCATTGGAAGCGTTTTTACACTCTGTCACATTCACACACAGATGACAGAAGCTGCTATGTCAAGTGTCCATCAGTATTAACCCTTTAATACACATTTACACTCAGCCAGGGCTGCTCCATTATGGCAAAAATCATCATCACAATTGTTTTGATTGATTTAGAGATCACGATTATTAAACTTGATTAATCATTGATTTTTACAAACTGCGTCACATGTATTTATCTAACTTCTGACTCTATCATTCTGAACACTTTGGAAAACAAGCCATACATTCAAATTTCAAAAATTAACTGGGTTTTTTGAGGGCCGCCATTAGCGTATTGGTTAGTGTGCGCGCCCCATGTACAGAGGCGTTAGTCCTTCAAGCGTGCGGCCTGTGGCTCCTTTCCCACAAGTCATTCTCCAATCTCTTCCTTCCTGATTTACGTCTCTCTCCACTGTCCTACCCCCCCCCCCCCTTTTGGCAAAAATATAACAACAAACAGTTTAAAACATTTACCACACATGACGACACCTACAGACAGAACGAGCACAGCACGGCATCCAGCACAGTAACCGTTTAATCTCGGTGATCTTGTCTTCATGATCGTGGGAAGCCAGAACTCGATGAATTGCCCAGCACCACACCAGAATGAGCAATTTAATCACTTTGGGCTTCAGAATCTTTCCCAAGGACACTTCAATATGCCCCCCCCCCCCCCCCCCCCCCCCCCCCCCGACTATGAATTGCAACTCATCGTGATGCCAAAACTGAGAAATACAAATAGATCGTTTCTGATCAGCTGTTACTATGTAAACTTACTTGCGTTCACCAAATGTCACATCCACAAAACAGTGGCAGCTCGTGCAGCAGAGTGACCGTCCTCGTGCACACGTCTGCCACTTCAGATGAACAGCTTTTGACGGGGAGTGTTGAGTCATTAAGTTTTAAGTATAACATGGCCGTCTGAGTCTCTCCTGCCATGTCTGACGTGGGTTAGTGTCTGCACTCTGCAGAGCTGTGTCAGGGAAAAATCACTCCACTTAGAAAAGATGAATACTTTACAGCAAAGTCAGTCATCTGCAAGAAAAAACACGTCAAATATTTAACGTGTTTGATCCTCCTAACAGATTTGTTACCCCCTCGAGATGTAATACAAGTGTCCTACAAGAAATTAGACATGAATTATTTATTTACACGCTTGTCTCAACGCTGGCAGAAAGATATATTACAGCGATAGATCAGTCCTTTGGGAGAAACGGAAGAATGAAAGGCATTGTTTATAACATTGTTTATTAAAATGTGCTTCTTGTTGTCTTAAATCACATAACAGAATCTGTTTCGGACGTCAAACATTAAGCAAAACAACAAATAGTTGTCAAAATCAGATTTCCCCTGAGATTTATGACATTTTTCCATGTCAGCTGAAATAGTTCTGTTTTGACCTCCTGTCGTCAGAAGTGTGATTTATTTCTATTTTGCCGTGACTACGTTCGCCTGAAGAGAGAAAATTACCCCCCTTTCTCTCCTCCTCTGTGGTCCGACAACAGTCCCTTCCAGCTCTCCCTAATCCTTCTCTGGACTTGGACAGAAATCATTCCTGCTTGTACATATCGATTCATCTGCCCAAGGAAATAAAAACCAACAAAGGGTCCCTGAACTTTTTTGTTTTCCTCATTAAACTCAACAGACCATAACGTCCTCCCTCATTACTTTGATTATGCACTGCCAATATTGGCATGCTAACGGAAAGGCGTTTGTTGTTAGCAGCTCTCATCCATCTGTTGATTGGACCCCAACCACTCCATTGATTATTTTCCCCCTTTTTCCTTCTGGTTTAATCTTTTCCTGAGGCTGGGAATGTCTTACTTAGTCCACTCCTGCCTACAGATTTCAGATTCAGCCTTCCTTTCAAGTCCACTCCCACTCTTCCTTCGCTCTTTTCTTTGACGCTGAATGCATCATATATGCAAGACAACGAGATCACTCTGTGAAGGTCAAACTATGAGCTGCTTAAGATAATGGATTTAATGAATCATTTTAAAAGCCCGTGAACACGTTCTGCTTCTTCTCACTGAACCTGCCATCATTGCACTGCTGCTACGATGGTCGCAGGCTGAAGGAGTGACAGCTTAGCGCGTGGCTCTTTCCATCATCTTGATGGACGCACTCCTGACTCAGCAGCAACGGGACAGACCTGCAACCAAATCACATATTTAGTGAAAGGTCGGAAGCCATTACTAGAAGTGTCCACTCAGTTTGTTAAAGCTCAAAATGTGTGACGTGTTTTTATGCTCTTTTCAAATTGTGTTTGGCTGCATACAAACAGTGTCCACAGCTGTGGTTGGCTCCACCTCTTAACTTGTTTTAATATTTCCAATCAGATCGTCCCCGGTGACCCCCTGGACAAGAGTATTGTGATCAGACCTCTGGAGCCTCAGCCTGCCCCCCACCTGGCCCGAGAGTTCATGATCAAGACCCGCAGGCGCAAGGTGAGCCCTTTTCTCCACCTTTTTTTGTGTTTGCACAGATGTTGGTACATTTCTCTTTGTTTATGGCTGACTTGTTGTGTTGTGTTGTTTTGCAGGGTCTGAGCGAGGATGTGAGCATCAGCAAGTTCTTCGACGATCCTATGTTGTTGGAGCTGGCTAAACAGGATGTGGTGCTAAACTACCCCATGTGAGACTGCAGACTGTAACTGAAGCCATCAACGAAATGTTCACGACTCAAATCCAAATGATCTGGGGTGTGTATTCTGATCACAGAATCCATATTCCATACATTCAGATGACAGAGACGTTATTCTGAATCCAGTAAGACACTATAGTTTCCTTTACTGTCTTCTAATGGAAATCCCCCAAATTACAATTTTAAAGAATCCATAGTCAAGGCAAGTTCCCCCTGTATCATCCATTGGATTGATGGAAACCATGAAAGTACTGCAACCTTTTGGAAAGAAGCAGTTTTTGTCAAATATTGTAATGGTTTGTCATCACTCAACTTTCTTTCTTGTATTTTTTTTTGTATTTTTATGTACAAATAATTGTGTTTTTTGTAGAATAAGAAAAACTTCTTTTTTTAACATTGGATGTCATTTTTCTGGTGTCAGTCTGAATAAATGAATTCTTTGTATTTCAAGGTAACATATTCAATGATTCAGAACTCAGAACATGGACAAACATCTTCCTCACATTGATCCTGCAGTTGAAGGCTTGTGTAGTTTAGATACAGATTGGTAAGGACTTGTGTTAAATGTGAGCTTTGCTGATAGTTTGACTGATCGCTGTGTCTGTGTGGGTCGTGTGTGGGCACTGACTGATGGACAGACTGCGCGATAGTTGGAGGCAGGCAGGGAGAAACTAAAGGTCAGGGGTCGCATCGGAATAAAAAGAAGAAGGAGGAATGATAGTTTGTCAAAGATGACAGATGTCACTGGAGCAACAAAACTTATGCTGAAAAGTTAAAGTTTGCTCTCAATCTTTAAAGTGACACAAGAAATCTTTCAGGACATGTAAGACCGAAGAGAAAGAGGGTCCCTGCGGGGTGTTTTGTTCAACATTGTGGAGTATAACTCTCAGTAAATACTGCATCCACATACTTGTGTTTAAGTAAAAACTCACCCAAAAAAAGTGACTCATTAGTTAGAGGCTTATCTTCTGAATTTTATTGTTCTAAGAATTAACCACCAAAAGGCAATATGGCTGCATACAATAGGCCTCGGAGCAGCCTGAGTCAGTGTTAACACAAGATGTGAGTGAGATAAAAAAAAAAAAAAGTTCTCAATAAGAACAGAATAAAAGGGCAGGTCTTCAGGTGAAACATTACCCTGTAGCACTTAAATGTTAATATCTCTGAAAAGTCAATGTAACAACTAAAGCAAAACAGAACAAATCAAAAGAAAAAACAGCCCCAAGAAGTCAGGATATGATGCAAAAACCTTCAGACAAACATCGCAAAACAACCAAAAGAGGCACTAGTGACCACAGAGAGACAATTATAACAAACTGATTAAAAACTGGAACAAAACCATTATGACCCTCAAACAAAAAAAAATCACAAACAGCAGAAAAATGCCCACAAATGACTCCAAATAAAGAGAAGTTGATGAGAAACAATCACTCAATTGTGACCAAAACAGGCAATACAACAAAATGGCATCTAAACATTAACAATTTGAACAAGACACGATACAAATGTAATTATGTCAAACAAGTCGTGTTGACTAATAAAGGGGACGTTACTTAAACCTTACTTTCAAATTTAGTTGTATTTTTTCGGTCAGTAGTGTTTGCAGAAGCAGAATGCAACTGAATCTTAAATCTGATTCTGATTCTGATTCTGATTCTGAACAGTTTAATAGGACAGTCTTAAAGTATTTGTGTTGCTGTGAATGTGAACAGAGGTCAAAATGAAGCTTGTGCTTACAACAAAATTGTAACCAACATGATTTCAAGTCATCAACAGCCTCTGTGCTATATGAAGGATGAAACCCTCAAACTTTGCAGTAGACGGATTAGGACTATTCGATCTTGAAGACGTATAACTACACTTCAAGTCGGTCTGATTGGACTGTGGTGTCTCAGCGGCTCTGTCCCTCATAGGTCACTTCCGACACAAACCGTCCTGGAGGTGTGGTAGATGGCAGGCGCTAACAAAATGGGAAAGAAAGAGTCAAATATGACATGGGCTGCTTTGACATTTGGAGTGAATGTCAATCCACTCCAGCACCACCAGTTTCTCTTTTTTCAGCAGATGTGGGTAGATGGTGATGGAGGGGATCTGTGCCCTTTATAAACGCTTGGGGGAAGGAGGATTGACGAGATTGAGCAACAATCAAGGAAGAGCAGAATGCAATGACAACACTTTTTATGTTATCGGAATGCAGGTACTCTCAGGGGTTTGTGTCCCCTCACCTCTGCTCTGTCCAAACGTTCACCCGAACGACGTGCTTCCAACACTCTCCTCTTGTGCTGGCGTGAGTCGGGGTCGTGACTTGCCCCAGGTGCTGAGACGGATGGCAGCAGTTCTTGCCAGTCTGAACATAAGGCCCTAGAGCAATTCTAACAATCTGTGGTCCCTGTGCTAAATATAGACAGGAGGCTTAGTAAACGGCCGGCTTGGGGCGCTCTACTTCTGAAAATCAGGTCTTTCTTTCTTTTCCTGTCCACCCCCGCCATCTGACCTCACCTGTCACCTTTCTCCTTTCGCTCTTACCTCTTCTTCTTCGTGTCCTGTCTCTCTGCACAGACGCACCACTCCGGCTCTGTCATGTGTCTGTGACTCAATCACACTTGTCTGTTCCTGCTAACATCACAAGGAGAACTTGGCTCACAGAACATCAGGCCTAAGGTTGGAAGCTACAGACACAGAGAGTTCAATCAGTCTGCTTATATTGAAGTCATGGCAACATTTACAAATCAGTGATAAATCACCACTGACTGATGAAGATGAAGGTTGAGCCAGAGTCCAAAGTATGGTGATATAACATTTCTTTTTGAAACTTGGAGACATAAAACAGCGTAAATGAAGAGTGAAACTGCCACAAAGACCCCAGAAGTATGGAATGACCAGTAAAGTTTCACGATGGATAATACTCACATAAAGACACAAAATGATGCACAAAAGAAAAAGTCTTTATAAAATAATATATTTAAAGTGTTCTGTAAAGTACCCCAAAGTTGACCACAAAAATACAAGAAACTACTACAAAGTGAAGCAAAGTAATCACATTAAAACACAAATGATACACCAAAAGAAGTTAAAAAAAGCAACTCCCCATAAAAGTGTTCAAATGTCCCCAGACCTGAGACAAGACGAGTACAAAGAGATGCAATATAAATATGTGAGGATGACAAAATATTGTCAACAAGTTCACAAAGATATGCAACACAACCAAAAGACACAAAATAGGTACAAAGTGATGCAGTTGCAATTAATGATGAAAAAACTACCACAAATCCCACTGAATAAATGTCATGACGTCTCAAAAGAGAAGCAGAGCAATCACCAAAGGACATAAAACCGTGCAGCTGCCTCTGTCTTGGTTTCTTGTTTGTTGATCGTGGGAGTAGAAACCATGTTGCCTCATAATCTAAGCATAGCTTCTTGGAGTCACACAGTTTATTGATATTACTTCCAATATGAATATTTTATTGACTCTCATTTATTAGAATGAAAAAACATCACTAAATAATGTTCAGATTGTTGTTATAAGAGCTCAGGCTCTTTTCACAAATGAGCTACGGCTCCTCTGTTCACATATACTGTACATATACACACAAATGTATATTATTCTATCCACCCTTACCTCAGAGCAACATACATGTTCTAAAACACAGGAGGGCGCCATCACAGCCCAGCAGGGTCAGTGACAATTTGAGGTCCGGCAAGGTCAGTGCTGCAAGCAGACTCACAAAAAAACCACAACCACATGACTGTGTGACTCCTGCACCCTAGGGCCCCACAAGGAGCAACAATACTGAATCACTCTGCAATCACAGAGGTCAGTCCGTTTCAGAGTTATACGCTCATAGACTGATGGAGGCTGCACATGCACGGGGCCTGAGAGAGGGGAGCTGCAGAGAAAGGGAGGGGGTGGAGGTGGAGGAAATGGTCAGCAACATTGCTTCAGCACCATCAATCTGCAAAATTACTTTCTACATTCACTTTTTTAATTTGCCTATCAGCTGGGTAATATGTTTCCTTTCCCAGGCTTCCTCTAAAGCAGAATTTCACCAACACTGATCCAAACAATCAGTAGCGCCTTGGAGAGATCTTATTTACAGTATTTATCTGTAGGAAGCCATTTTTACATGAATGGAATCAAAGACTAAATCAACACTAACACCAAAGGATCCTGTGTGCTTCAGTCTTTCAAAAGTCCTAGTAGTAGGCTAATGTTTGGGGGGCAACAAAAAGGAAAGCGGACTATAACAGATGAGTTATAACTTTTTATTTCACTTATTTTTAGCTGCGCTTTAACCTATTTTGCTTTTCCTATCATTTAACCTATTTCCTCCTTTAATTGCTGTCCTGTTTTCCTTCATTAGAGGTGCATAGCTTTCTGAATAGTCTGTTTTCTCTGTATTAGAGGCATCTTGACTGTTAAAACATTGCCCTAAAATGCAGCAAAATTGTTTGTAATTGGGTTTGTAGCAGATTAGTCCCCTCATAATATTAACAAGACTATAGGAATCCTTTATTTGAAGAATAATAGCCTCCAAAGCTGGTCCATCTAATTTCATAGTAGGTAGGCTACATTAGCTACTAAAATCTAATTATATATGATTATACCCTAATTAGCAGACAAAACAGGGGTTTAAATCTTCTGAGGACATAATGCTGATCTGTGAGAGGCGGCACAATGCAAGCAACAAACACTGTCAATTTTCGGTTTAAAATCGCTCTTTCGCCAGATAGCATATTTGTGGACCCGAGATGTGTGACCTGCCGGGCGCGCGCACTGTCAGTGACGCGTGCGCGCGGCTTCCAGCGTCGGTGCTTCCCTGCTAAGACGGGTCGCCGAGCTTTTAGGGAATCCAGCTGTCACTCAACGAGCCCCGGTGTCCGATTGTATGGCGGAAATCCCGGTGCTGATAAATACGAGACCACGACCAAGCTGCATGAAGGAGGTCCTCCAGTGATCAACAGATCCCATAACTCCGCTGTTCACTCCTGCGAAGAAGAGGAGGCAAATGAACGAGCCGAAAGACAATACCGGAGACAACCGGCACGTGTGAGCATCTGACATATTTTTATAGCAGATTCCCAAAGCCAGTCACAGAGAAATGAACAAACTAGCTGTCAGGATTTTGAGGTAATCAGTCGATGTTAGTGTTACAGACAGCGGAGAAGGTTCATCTCGTGCCAAAATGACCAGACTATTGTCTAGCATCGCTGTAACGGAACGGGCCCGCAGGAATTTTGGCACTGGTTTTACGCAGCAGACAACATAGATTGATCGACGTTTCTCGACCGAAGGCAGAGCAGTGAGGCTGACATGGACAAAGAAAGCTTCCATGTCTCTTAGTGATGCTTTGAGATACAAAGTGAAACACATCAGTCAAGCACGCGGCTGGCTCCTGGAGCTGATCCTTAACGGCGGGATTCAAGTTTTGACCTCACCAAGTCCAACACGACCTTCCCATCGCTAAACACAGGATCATCTTCCATCTTAAAGCATCTTCACAGACTCGCAGAGCGGTAAGAATCTTCGATCTTCTAGTTCCCAATGTTGTAATGATATTTATTTCCACCTTTGTTGTTCATGTGGCCGATTAGTAACCCATTTGAAGCCTGGGTTAGAGTGAACATCGCGGCCCATGGACGCGTCATTTGGCACCATAACGCACAGACAAGGGTTGTATATAGGCTTAATGTTGTGTCAGTGTGGCTCTTTTTTTATCTTATTTGATTTTTTTTTTTTTTTTTTTCATTTAAATGCATGTGTTACTCGTTGGGAAAGGCCAAGCTGGGAGCAACAAGAGAGCAACTTCACTGTGCAAACACGCTTTTGTAAAGCATCCGGCGCGTCTAATTGACATAAGTTGCTAATTTGCACTCAATACGCCCGCCCATCAGCTTCCAATCACTGGCGTTTTCGCAATGAAAAAGCACATTTAAAACTAAGCCCATATTTTCTCATACATTTCCGTAACAAATCATTTCAGCAGAAAGGTGGTGTAGAGGGGAGGTGCAGGGAATCTCCTCGGATTCTGGTTATGTCCTGCAGGAGCTGCTCAAATTAATGGGCGCATTCTGACTTTTGAATAACTTTATTGGTAAACTGTTTAAATAATGTCATAATGATCATATTTGACAGGCGTTGGAATACTTTGCTTATGTGCTGTTTTTAGTTTCAGATTTTTTTGTATTACATTTGTATCACACATTGCTGTCATACAGCACACAGGCTCATGTGATTACAATCTAAAGGGCTGCATTATTAAAAAATGGGAGCACATGTGTGCTTATGAAAGGAGAGCTGTTTATAATAAGGAAAACAAATGTGTATTTAATTTAATAAAATATGTATCAACAACCGTATTTGAACAATAGCCATTTCAGGTTTAAATAGCAGCACAGTTAATGAATATAATGTTTAATTGAAGCTTTGGATGGACATTTCTTCATTTTATTTAAACGCTGTTACCTTTACCCAACATCCTCAAGTTCTAACAGCCTTTTCTCTCTCTTACAAACAACGCAATGTGCTAACTATTGATGTGACAGCACCTTTACACTCATAAATTACCCTGATTCTGTTTGTGATTATCTCATCATTTCTGAAGTCAATTTACGAGTATGAAAAGAACACACTCACACCTCTCAGAGCGCTTAACCTGTGCCGAGCATTTTTCACCGTGATGAGAAACCCTTTTATTGTGCCGACCGCCTTTGAAATGTGCCACATTGCTTTCTGTGTGGAGCATTTGTCAACGCCAGTGAAGCAATGGTTCAAATATGAGGCACAGTAATGAGTTTCTCCCCTGTGCTACTGAAAATCCTCACTATATGTAAAAGCATTGTGATGGATTGGGATGTTGCCAACACAAAGAGATTAGTGCTTTCTATTTCACGTATGGATGCGATGCATTTATACAGAATTTATTCTTTGGTGAGCTGCCAGTAGGAGCATATCTGCCTCCATTTGCCCTCCATTCCTTCTTCTTTATTTCCTACTGTAAGTGCGTTTTTGGCATTTCATAGCCCTGCGTGCAGAATTAATTACAATTTTCTATATGTGACATTAGTCCAGTCCATCTTATACCCCGGCTTGTTACCCTTACTCCCCCAAAAGACCATTATTTTGCTCTGAGAGAATTGAAGGAAGAACTTATACCAATGTAGGAGGAGAGGAAGTGGACCCCTGTGAGGGAGAGCGATGAACAGCAGATTTTGTGTGGCAGCGAGGAAGTGCCCCTTCACCTCAGTTCGTATCATGACCAATGTGCTCCTGTCCTCTTCTCGTTTAAAATATACAGCCTGTTCTGCACCGACAGAGACACTGCAAAAATCTCCTGACTTGGCAGATATGAGTGATAAATTGTGCATGGATGTTTATTTAATGATCAGAGGACGTCCCAGAAAAGTCTGAGAAATATCACATAGCCTCTCAGCTGGCTGGGAAGTTGATTAATGACACATCCAATATTATATAAAACACAAAATATGGCATCAGTGTTTCCCAAGTGATCCAGAAAGGGTCCATCCAAGAATGACTCTTTCAAAAATAGAAAGCAACACTGAGAAGGCAGCCATCAATATGAAGCAAAGAGATGTTTGGACTTTTAGAAAGATGTAAACACAACATTAAGATCACATATTAAAGACTTCTACCTCATACAGAGAGGCCTTAAAAAAGAAAGAAGCCGCACTGTTGGCTGAAGAATTATTGAATTAAGTAAGAGTAGTTCATTTATTATCAGAGACATTTTCGATAGCAATAAAAATATACTTAAATATCAAGAGAAAAGGTCCACTATTAGTAATGTTTCGCTTTTAAAATGTATTATCATCATTTTTACTACAATTTGATTATTGTCCAAATATCATTTATCTTTTGCATTATGTAAACGTAGAAGTGATTTTAAATATTGTGTAGTTTAATCTCATTGATCACCTTTTCTTTTTTTTTTACAAATTTATCGAGTGTTATTTAATTTGTATTTTTTTGAAAGTATCCACATCTTTTAAATAAATGTAGTCACAACACTGAACACAAAAGAAAGGTTCAAAAACCTGATATTTGTGTTTATGTACAGTACTTGGGTTAATGCACTTATTCACATTCCACCTCTACATTGACAAAAATAGAGAACATGATGTATGTATAGAGTATGCTGGTATCCATACAGATTATTTCACATCGTGGGAGAATGTAGTTTCTTTTAAATATTTCTACGGTCTAATGCAGTCCTCATTATTCAGCTTTATAATACGTAATGCTTAAATACCTGCTATTGAACTCGTCATGCTTTATGATAGATTGAAAATCAATATATGCCATATATTGTAGATTTTAGTGTTCTCTTCCTCTTTTGTTTTTCAGAGGGGGTCTTAATCAATAAAAGTTGATTAAATTTGAAATGCAGTACGTCTGTTGGCAGCCTTTCCGAGACCTTTTTAGGACACACTACATGAAGCATCATGGTTCTCCTTACATTTAACAACATATTTATAAAATGTGCTGGGTGCTGGGCTCTTGTGGCTACACATGCACATGTTAAGTTTCACTTCTTTTCTCTTCACTTGTCTAGATAACATCAGAATAAAAGCACAGGCAGATGTACATGATACAGAAACGTGCAGCGTCATTCAGAGATGCTGGTTTTGAATCCTAAATTGCCTAATTTCCACCATAAAAAAAACATTTAATCTCTAATTACCACCAGAACATTATGTGTTCTAAATTCCCCGCCTTTTTGCTATTATTTAAATGTTTTTTATGTTAATGACCTGCAATTAAATCAGCTGTTTTCAATTATGGTAGTTGTCAAATGAAATGTCTGCAGGTTGTGTTTAAGTCAATTACATGCTTTACACGCAGCTATTTTGAATAATTTCCAGTAATTTACTTCCTGTTTTTCCCAATTCTTCCTTCAGAATGTGTGATGTGGAGCCAGTACAGTAAGAGGTAAATTTTATGCTTTTAGCCACTACACATTCCCACTTATATAAGGTGCAGGTGTTTTGCAGCTCAGAACATGTAATGCTACACTACGTGTATCTCCAAGAAAGTGAGTGTTTGGTGTCTGTGGTGTTGTGGATGACTTAAGGAATATGTTGGAGGTGCTGCAGCCTTTCCTCACTGGCTTTGTGCGACATCAAATATCAAGGTATTATGTCTATATCTTGTTTAGTAGATGCGAGCCCACTGCCAGCCTTAATCCTCGGAGTGCAGTGCACAGAGGGAAAACCGCGTCTTTATGCCTGCCAACTAGTCTGGATTCCCTCTGCGTGACACTCAGCGCGGTGTTTTCTGGTTGCCAGTTCTTGTAAACGAGCTTAAAGTAAAGAGAGGAGAGGAGGAGGCGGGGGATGCACTGACTTTGTAATTACCAGGTAATTAGGATTGTTAGAGGCCATCAGATGCACCCTTTTTAACCATCCTATATGTGCACATTTCCCCTTATTTAAAGTTGGCTTCAGCTGCACTAATAGGGCTATTTTAAAAGTACAGTATGGATGTCATTTTTTAACTTTTTCTGGAACGAGCAAAATGCAATTTTCTGGAAGACTAGTTAGATCTAAGATTGAATGAATATGTTATAAAATAATTAGTGAAGCCATCGGGATGCTCCTGTGTGTCTTTAGACTGAATTCTAATTAAACTGTCATTACATTTTGAAATGATGAGCTTCATGCTGTGAGCTATAATTGATGGAGAGTTTGACCTTCATTTATTTCATTGAGTTACTCAGCTGATGTATCAGGTAAACGCCAGATGATCGTAGTCTTTAGTGTGCATTTTGTAGAGTACAGCTGAGCAACTGAAGCGGCTGAAATTTTAGGGGAGACTCGGATTATTCTGGCGAGCGGGGGAGGGTTGTGTCGTGCTCTGTGACTCAGGATGACTCCTCAGGAAAACGAGCCCTGCAGTCGGCCCTGACCCTTTATGAACAACCATGTTTCAGTTGTGTCGGTGCACGTGTCGCATGGAGGCCGCAGCAGTTCTCTGAATCTTTAAAAGGCAAAAAACTGAAAGAAAATCTTTCATTTTGTAACAACATAAGGAAACTGACCATCATGATTTATGTCATCCATGCAAAATGATAGCAGCATGTTAATGATGCACGCTGCAACAGAGCGCCGGATGCTTCATATCCTCCTGTTAGCACACATTAAGTTGAAGGCAGAGTTATCCATAAGAGCACAAACTGAATGCAATGATAACCATTGCACTCAACTAAATTGTACTAAACAATTAGCCTGTCAGTTGATTGGTATTTCAACAGAAAATTGATTTAAACCATGTCACTAGTTAACTTATTAATCAAGCAAAAATGCCAAATATTTCCAGTTTCATCTCCTGAAATGAAATAATTTGCTGCTTTTTTTTTGTGCTTTTTAAATCACATTTTGATTTTGGGATTTTTGGTTGAACCAAACAATCAATTTTAAGACCCCAACTTAGGCCCTGACATTACTTTAAACCATTTGACCAACAATACTGACTTCCCCTGAGTTCCAAGAGCCCAAAGTTATAAATGATGTGCTGTTTTCTTTGTGTCTGACCAACAGTCAAACAAACAGTAAAGTATAAATGATTGATGATAACATGAAACAGAGAAAGGCAATGCATTCCCAGCTGGGGGAGGTGGAAGTAACAGGGAAATGAAACGTAAGAGAGAAAGATGGAGGCGGACGGAGAGAACCCCGCTGAGTGTGGATGAAATCAGATGTCACTTCAGCCCAGCCTGGACTCATGAAGAGATACGGGCAGTCTGGCAAGTGAAAAGAGTCGTGAGGCTCCTTCCCACCGGGAATGTCACTATAACAAACTTGGATCAGCTCAGACATACACACTGTGAGCCTGGAAATACACACACACACACACACACACACACACACACACACACACACACACACACACACACACACACACACACACACACACACCGATCCGGATGGAGATGTTTACGCTCCAGTCAGTGTTGAACATGCATATTCAAACTGATACGTCAGACTCATGAATCTGTGCTTGCACATTTACATATGAGCCCGGCTGTCGTGGCCCGGGCCGTGATGCGGACTGACAGGTCTTATGCCACTTCCCTCTGGTCACCAGGGGGGCGGAGCCACAACGTGACAGGAGTGAAGGCCGAGAGCTGCCTTTCATTCACTGTCAGCCTGCAATGACACAACCTTTCTGTAAGTTTTTTAGTCACATTCGTGCGCCTAGGCATAGCGAGGTAACGTGAAGGCTTCTAGCTGACTGTGCGCTCATATGACTCATACCTGTTGTTTGACTTTATCTGCGCTCACTCTGCTGCTTCTTGTGTTGTCAGAGCAGGTTAAGTGTGCTGCTTACTTAGATTAATTCAAAATAGCAGTTTGGCATTACCAACCAACAGCCCAAATGTTTTCAGTAAGCCATCATGCATCTCAAATGAGATCATTAAATCATTACATTTTCTCATAAATAATGCCCGGAGCTTATTAATGTTTTTTAAAAAGATAATGGTGATACATTTTACACCAATGAAACGTTTCAACAGTATTAAAACATCGATTTACTCACATGTTTTGTTAATTAAGGACAATTCAACTAAAAGCTATCACAGAGGCTTTATAGTTGCTCTTTGCTTTAGGTCAACGTGCCAAAGCAGCTAGCCCAGTAAAAGCTTTATGATTCATAGTTTCAGGGAACAGTTAGAAAGGTTTAAATAGTCATTGAAGAGATGTTTGCAGATATTAAAAAACATTTTATGAGAAGCACTTATGTGTCTACTTATTCAGGTAAAAAGCTGTTTAAGGCCTTAAATACAGCCAGTAAGGTCAACATTAAGAAACCAACTGCAGTTATGTTTAAAGATCAGGCAAACTCACTGTTGTGTGATTTTGTATCACCCTGTGAAACTCTATCAACATAGGTGCAGTGAAGGAGGCCGCAGAGATTTCATTAAACACACAGAGTCAGCTTCATTATCTGAAAACACACACACACAGGAGTGATCAGCAGAGCGCCGCTCACACTGTGGAGCATCTACTAGAATCCAAAAGGGGATCTGTGCGACTGTGCTGCACACAGCAGAGGGAGCGCGTTGATCCAGCCACGAGTTCTCACGCCTGATTGGCCCAGCTGGGGTTAGCCATGGTTGGGCGATGTCCCCCTCACTCTCTGTCACCGGCAGAGCTAAGCAGAGCAGCCAGGTTCACGGACCGCGGACGACACCCTGTCACCACCGCCTTGCCTGGCACACTCGACCACATACTGGGGCAGGAACACACACAAGCATTCACACAGATACACAGAAATGTGATGAAAGCTGGACTGAGAGTAAGAAAGGACAAGGGGGGGATCGCGTGAAATGTAATTCTGCATAGAAGACATTTTTTGTTTTCTGTTTTTGCTGTGATTCACCATAACCAAATTCTCATATTAGTCCCATTTCATCAGAGCTGTGTCATCTCCACAGACCCTCTAACCTCCCCCCTTCCTGGCCATATTGAAAAAGGTCACGACCTCCATTACTGGGGCACAGAGCTAATTATTTTGCTCATGATGAATGCTAACAACATGCAATTTGTTGTCTCTATTAAAGCATTTTTTATTGCACACATATTATGAGTCATGTAAGCATGCATGCCAGCAGGCTAGCCCCTCTCTTGAATGTGTGCTGTGTTTACGTTTCCCCATGGGAACCTGCAGAGCAGTGGCCCCTTTAAATGTCTTACAGAATAATTTCACTCAATTGAACAAATACAAGGGTCGACACTAATAAAACTCTACAGAGAGACAAGCGAGCACATGGCTATTTTTAGCCTCTGTTGCATATACAACATATTTCTGCAGACACCATGATGCTCTGGGGTCGTGTTTATACAGTCTCCTATTAAACTTCACAACTCAGACTGGATATAACTGGAGTTTTAATGGAGGAAATTACCAGAGTAGGTTCTGGAGAGATGTTGCAGGCAAAGTTTGGGTCAGGGTTACTGCAAATTTTTTAGTTGTCATGGCTCTAGTTTCAGATCATTTTCTTATATTTTTCTATATCTTATGGACTGTGTGGCCCACATGGTTTAGTGTTCACAGTTAGCCTGACAGCTTTGTGGTAATCAATCCGTTTCAGTGGTTTTTCATGCAGGGATTCATTCAGAGTTCAGCTTTGCAAAGATGAGGATGAGTTTAATCGACAAAATAAACACAAGATTGTCAAAGAAATAATAGACCAATTAGTTAATGTGGAAGTTTACCATTGAAACACCAACTGTAAGTTTCCATTGCTAAAGCTGATTCTGTAAAATGTATACCTTTTAAAAGAACAGTTTGTAATCTTAAAAGTACAAAATAACTCTATGGAGCTGAAATAGCGGATTTAAAAAAAGATTTGCATCATCATATCTTGGAGAAAGGAAAAAAGTTTTTAAAAAATCCTAAATTGTTAGGTGAAATCTTTCATAGTAAGATAAGATGAATGTATATCCAGATATTGGGTTACTTTCCTTCCTGTTGCTTCACTACCAGTGAATCAAGGAATTCCTCAACAAACAACCTGTCAGCATCCTCTTGACTCCATATTTTTTGGGGCAACAAATACCAAGTCAGTGACTCCCATCATATTTTTTCCTGTCTTGTTACATCACCAACACGTGATGTGTCTCCCAGGACAGCGCTATCCTGTCCTTTCCCTCCCGTCTTTTCTCCTGGAGTCATATTTAAACAAAGTAACATTCATACACGAGTGGGTTTCCATGGCCACAAGGCCTCAGGATTATCTGAGCCATAGCCCACCATGGTGTGATCGGGAGGAAAAAACCCAAAGGCGCACACAGATGCTCTCGTGCTACTTGTGTAGCCTTGATGATAGCCTCACAGGCTAACACTTCGAGACTCTACGTCTAAAACACAAAATAGGAAGGAAAAAAATTGACTTGACAAAAGGGCTTAAGGCTTGACTCTAAATAGCTCTGTGCTGTGTTCTGTTTCTTTCTCTCTGTTTATTATTGGTTTGGGCCCCGGCTACACAGGACTGTCTTGTAGTGAAGAGTCGAGGGAAAGGAGTCTTTCTGCCAAAGAAGCCTCAAACCAGACCGTTTACATAAAGATTACATAAAGATCGTGTTTGTTCTGGGAATGATAATGACTTAGTGATTGTATGTGCAGGCCGTAGGGGAGAGCAGCAGCAGCAGCTTCCCTGGCTGGCACACTGCAATTGTCTCTGGATCTCATCACTACTATTGACTCTGGTATGGAGCAGGAGCGGAGGAGCATTTTAGACGCCTCACCGTCAGCCCCCCTCTCTGTGAGTGGACGCACACACATTTTCTCCTGAGATCAGCAAACCTGTCTCACACACTTACCCTGAAGTTTTATTCTTTCATTGAATACAATCCTCGTGATTTCAGATATGGCCACTCTCATGGTTATTGTGACATAAGCAATTGTGGTACGTTACAGTAAACACTCCTTGATTAGCTACTTTGTCAGAATACAACACAGGATTAAATGGTGCATCGGTTTACAGTGCAGCCAAACAAACTTGAGAAGTAGAACCACAATGTGATTTCATACTGACTACAAGTTCTTTCCCAAAGTAGAACACAGTTAATAAAAGTAAAGGTTAGAGTTGGATTGATGCAAGCTCCATCTGTAGACCATCGTACAGCTCACTGTAGAAATTCTTGGTGTTCAATGACTCCTTTCCAAAAGTAAATAAATAAATAAATACAGCTTACAAAAATAGAAGTCCAACATCACCATTGTCTAATTTCTTGTTCAGTGTGCATTTCAGTCAGACAGCTCAAGTTTTAGGTGTTCCTGGAGCAGCAGAACATTGTTTGTTTTAACTGTCTAGAGAGTTCCAATCTCATCACTCTTCGCAGATTTGTTTTACATTCTTAATTTATGCAGTGTAATGAGATAAAACGTTGGGATGCAGGTGGATGCTGTGGTTGTGATTGGGCTGATCATGGCTGGTGCTAACCACGGTCACAAATGCATTGCTTTTCTTGCGAATCTTTCACAATATATAAGCCAAATCAAGATTTGCAACTTGAAACACTTTTTACGTGTTTCAAACACCTTATGATGCTATTTTTGCATTAGCATTAGCAAATCATATTAGCATCAGGTATGGGTATACAGCTCTGACACACACAAAATTATTAGAACATAGTAAGGCTTAGAAAAAAATGCAGTCTATTCGATTTATGGATCAGTTCCTGTGAATAACTCGTGCTTGATTCGGCTTTTGAATCTATGGAAGACATTTTAAGACTCCACGGCTACAAATAAGAGCTACTATACCGAGATAATCATTGAAAGCTGCATTGATATTGCAAAACAAATGCAGACCACAAATACCATCCAAAATGGGGCTGAGGGTAAGCCCTTCCTTGTGTTGTGAATACACACATATCTTGGACTCTCACCGTACATCATACGCTCTTGTTTATTTGAGCTCTTATTACAGAAGCCATATAGGCCTTAACAAGAGATTTTACTGTGCCTCTATTCTGATGTAGGCAAATGTAAGCACAGCGCTGTGTGGTCTGTAATGTGATGTTGGAGATTTCATCAGGTTGTTGTATAAACTATGAGGCCGCCTGAAGGATTCGCTTCAGGCAACAAGCAGTTTATGCAGTCCACGCTCTCTGCCTATATTTAATGAGACACATTTTATTCTGGCATTTCTTCTTCGTATTCATCTGTTTGTACCTTTTTACACAGTGAACATACCATTCTGATTTTATAAACATCACACTCCTACATACAGTATATAAACTTGACCTGAAAAAAGCTCTTGTGCAGATCATGTGTTTTTGAATCTGCATTATTTTCTCTCAGTGCCTTTTCCTTTTTTTGGGCTGTTTTTTTTATCTCATTGTAGCTGGACGGCATCCAGACTCTGTTGATGACAATGTGCGCCTGGGTTCTGTCATTTCTTGTGTTTGGATACAGTATGAATGTGAGCAAAATCCAATTTTTGCACAACCGGGCCTGTCACTTGACATGGCAAGCATGATTGCATGATTAAAGTTGCATTGGAACAAGTGTAACCGTAGGCGAGAGAATATTGCTGCAAACGGGATCTTTTTGTTCTTCAGTCATTCAGTATGTTTCCTTCTCTGCTCTTCCAGCCCTCGTATGCCTTTTCAAGCTTTTCTTTCCTCTTTTTTGCATCCTTTAAGTGTTTTGTAGGAAATTTGATTGCTCAGTTCCGTTTACATTCACTCACCATCTGCTGAATTTGGCTGCAACTGTGAATCATTTCTTAATGTTGGCAGCTTTGCGCTGACTTGCCTTCTCTGTTCCTTTGAGCCTCCATTTCATCTTTTTTTCTGTGGTCTCCGGCATGTTTTGATCTCGAAACAGTAAACAAACCGCCAGTCCGATCCATGACTCTCAATAATAGACAGCTCACAGAATATTTACCTCAAACACCAATAACAAAAAGGAGCCCTGGCCTGGTTTGTGAATATGAGAGAAAAAGAATGCAAATTCTTAAGAAT
Source organism: Tautogolabrus adspersus (assembly GCA_020745685.1). NCBI lineage: Eukaryota > Metazoa > Chordata > Actinopteri > Labriformes > Labridae > Tautogolabrus > Tautogolabrus adspersus. Next base: position 15,564,405 of record CM036553.1, read on the forward strand.
AACTGTGTTATGTGAAGATAGGAAATAAACTGGATTTATATAGATGTGTTTCATTTGTATAGGAGATCATCCGCTCTTGAATAAGTGCAGTTACTGCATTTAGAAGTACATTTTCAATGGAACATTTAGCTTATTGCTACTCATTTTGACATTACAGTCTTTTAATGGCACATCCATATACCACAACAATAAACCTTTGGCTGTCTTCCTAAAAACATAATAACATAATAGAAGTATTTAGCCAAATACAATATAACTAGTGTAAAGTATTTTACATTTCTCCAAACTTAAGGGAAGATTTGTCAAAACAAGGCTGTGTTTGCTTGAATTTCTCCCTAAAGGATTAATAAAGTATTTCTGATTCTGGTGTTTCTCTGTTGTACCTCTGTAAGGTTGTGTGTGTCTTTTTAAAATGCTCAGCCAAAACTAAAACTATTACTCTATTGTTAACAAAACAGTCAAGCTAGCTGCTATGATGCTATGATGCTAAATGCTAGCATAGCTCTCACTTACAGATTTCATCATCTAGATTGAGCTTGCTAACTGAAGCCTTTCATAAAGTAGATTCTGTCATATTATGTTATCAGACAAAGTGTGTGACAAATCACACTTTTGGATCAACAAAGTTTTGAATGGCATTCAATGCTGAAGTTGACAAAATATTTCATACAAAACATGCTGCTGGTGTTACTGAGATAGGTCAGGGGATCACCAAAGTGATTATGGGATCTCTTTCCTTTGAATGTCTTTACTCCATGTTTTTTCATGTAAAAGAAAAAAGAAAAGAAAAATTCATTCTGGCCCGCAGTGTTGGACCAACAGACCGACCAGGTGAAAGGCGTTGTCATAGATCTTGGCCTGTAGCGAAGCTCAAATTAGGTTTATTGCAGCGCTCTGCCATCCATTCGTCTCTTGACTCTCACCTATTAATCTGCCATTTATCCTGACATGATAGTCGCTATATGATGGCTCTCTGTGCAGCATTTTAATGAATTCAGGCTGAACTCTGTATCAACTTGGCCTTGCAGTACTGTCCTTTGATAAACCTTGGCCCTGCATGCAGCCGGGGTCCTCATTTAGCCTGCTCTGCTCCTGAAGGCGGCAGGGTGGCAGTGGAGTGATGGTGTCCATGGAGCAGTCAAATGAAAGTGGATGATGGCTGATGAATGCCATGCACTCAGACACTGACTTATTACCCAGATATTAAAGCAGAATATCTCGGGATATCCTTGTCCCTGTGTCATTCATGGCCCAGCCAGGGCTGCATATAAACATGAATGATGTCCTGTGGATTTGAAAACGGGGTCAGGGTCAGAATCTGCCAGCACATTTGTACGTTTTTTTGATTTGGTTCCAGCCCATAACCGGAAGGATCCTTGAGCTTGATGCTTAACCTCTCCCGGCTTCCTACAGAGGCAACAAAATACTGCTGATACAAGAGCAGACATTTTAAAAGAGATGTACAAGTTGCACATTCCAGGAAAACACAAGTATTTGAGGCCTTTAAAGGTCACATATTATTCAAAATACACTTTACCATGATTTTCTAACACTAATATGTGTCCCTCGTCTGTCTGCAAACCCCCCAATTATGAGAAAAATTCAATCTCTCCGTCTTTTGCCTGCTCCACTTTTCAGAAAATGTGCGCCCAAACAGGCCCTTTCGGAGATTTTCCCTTCATGACATCACAAAGGGCAGTAAACCCCTCCCCCAGATTGGTGACCCTCCCACAGCTTGGTGTTTGTTCTGCCCTCTGAGTCTGCCTTCTCAACGTAAACAATGGGGCATGGAGCGAGAAAGCTCAAGACACCCAAGCTCTTCCAGAGACAAAGAAACAGCCTGTTCTGAGCAGGTCTGAAATAGAGGGGTTTATAGGCATGATCAAATACAGGATCAGAGTGGATTTATAACAAGAAACCTCACAGACATGTTTTGGGGAGCTCTTAGACATATTTAAGTGGTTGAAATGGAGGATAATATGTGACCTTTAAAGGAAGTGAGTTACATTATCATTATTGATATTATTTATAAGTGTAAATTAACACCTGATAGTAAAAAGATACTGTATGTTAACCTAATGTTTTTGCTTCTAGAGCTGTTTTGATACCTACCATTAAGGGTATCTGCCATCGATACTTCCTAATTATTTCGGTCATTGGCTAGTAGCCTATGCCAGTCAACGCACCGATCTGTGATGCTAGCAGAGATTATACTGTTAGTCAAAGCTAGCAAAATGTCAGCAATCAGGGATTTCCAACTTTATCATTAGCATTTTTTTTTTTAATGGCACTAATAATGGTCGGGTACTTTCAATAGGGTTGGTGTCTAGTTTACATACAGGTCTGGAATTGGTATTGGTATCTGTATCAGTATTAATATAGGTATCTGTATTTTGCTGCTCTAAACTGAATTTTGTCAACAGGGAGGCTCAGTTAGCCTACATATTATGAGGCATTCATATGAATGGCTTAAAACATTCACCAGAATATGGAGGTTCTCTTGTAATGCTGCATTTCATTGTATTTTATGCACACGTATTCATGTCAACATGAGCCTTCTGCCCACAGACATCCCCCTCCCCTTCCTCCTCACAAGCTCAGCCAAAATCATCATCTCAGCGTTCAGTCACTGTGATGGCAAGGATGTCTCTACTTATCTGGAGTAAACAAATTCAACCTCGGCTGGCAGTGGCATTTGGCCTCTGTGTGCTCTGCTTCCTGGAAGCGTAAGCTTGTGTGTGTGTGTGTGAGGATGCTGCCGTCGCAGGACACACAATCATGGAGATTTGATCCTGAAGTCAGCAGTTGCTATACGCTAAGATGTCTGATTTAAACTTCCAGCCACCGCCGCCAGGCACGAGTCGCATTTCATTATACAATGCTAATTAATTTCAGAAGGAAGTGATGCGTGCTGCTAAGAGATTGACTCATTGTCACACCCTAAACAGATGTCCACGACTCATGTAGCCTTATGGGCAAATTTGACGCTAGGTAGAAGGATGTAAAGCTATTAAATAGTTCAAAGTGAAATGTAAGATGATAAGAAAAGGCTGACTTTAATGGACCAGCTGTTAAGCAGTCGTTTGTTAGTGTTCCTTCATTGTTTTACATCCTCAGGGACCTGTTTAATACCTTGTTTGAAGTCATCTGTATGGCAGCAGGGGAGATGAGTTGCTGGCAGGTCTCAGGTCCGCTCTGGCCTGAGACAGTGAGCTTCACAGTATAGCCAGGTTTCTGCACAGGGGCAGCCTAATGCTCTTATGTACCCCTTCATCTCATTCCATCCATCTCGCTTTACCTCGCTTTACCCATTTGTCTTTTCGCCACGCATCCCCAGTGTCTCTCCTCTCGGGTCAAGCTTACAGACCTCAGAGAGCCATTATTCATGGACAGCCATAAATCAGCTCTCTAATCAGCTCCTGTACACATCAGCCGGCAGGGAGTTACCCCTGAGCACCACACAAATCAATCTCATCAATAAGTGGAGAAAGTTTGCGTTTTTGTGTGCGGGCATGTGAGCAGTAATTGACCTCTGTGTGGAAGTCTATAAATCTTTTTGCTTTGTGGGGGGTTGTTCATGCACTCCTCTGCTTGTTAGCAGTTTGTTTCACATCACTACTGTCTTTTACTGAAAACAAACCACTACTGTGTCAGATAGTGTTTACGCTTAGTGCAACAGCCAAACAAACACAAAAAAGGTTGTGTTCGAAAACTAAGCACAGTTTAAAGTGAATTTAAAAGGTAACACTTTCTCAACATTTGTCTTAGTTTGAACATTTTTGGAAACATTTGGAATATTAAATACGCAAGTACACAAAATATGTAATTTAAGTCAAGTAGCTTTAAGAGATTTTGACCAATAAGAGGTCACTTTAGTGTTTAGTCATGGGAGAGCATGAGTCATATATTGCTTTACCAGCCTGTTATACTTTTGTTTATTTGAAAAAAATCATCATACTATGTTGCATAGCCCTCGATGAAAATTTTAACACAGAAAAAAACATTTTTTTGTTTAAAGAAGGGGGGTCCCTCTGGAAACTAGGTTAAATTTGAATTTGACCAATAACATGGGAGACCAGTCAAAAGGAAGGGAGATAAAAACGTGACAGAGAAAAAATAAACACAACTTTTTGCTCGCTCTCAATCTTCTTTTGTCTATTTATTAAAGAAAAGTTTGACCTTGAGGCAAACACTTTGAGCTGTACACCTGTGTTGTTTCTTTGTGTGGCAGCTGTTATCTCTTCTCTGGATGCTTCTTAATGGCAGCCTTGGAAACTTTAAATAAACCTTTGTACATAAACAAACATTACCAGTGCAGAACTGCACCTTCTGGCCTGTGAGACAGAACATCATAAAAGCGCTACTTAAGTTAGATGTATACAGATAAAAGATCCCCCCCAGAGAATTTTGAGCGTCAAACACTTCATTTCCTGCATTCTGGTGAATTTTTATGCAACAATTTCTGCTTTTTCTGAATTAATTTATGGCGGAAATTTCTTTACTATGTATAGGAAATTATTATTATTATTATTAATTATTATTAGCCTATATTCAACTGTATTGTTCATAACTTTCTGTTTAATCAATAACAAATTTAAGTCACAGATTCGATCATGTCATCAGATCAGGAAATTGAGAAATTGTAAAAAATATATATTTGCTGGCCTTTGTTTTTTGTATTATTTGTAGGCAGTAGTTCCCAGACCCCCCTCCTGCTCCCCTCTAACCCCCCCCTGCATTACAACATTACAGACTAAAAACAAAAGTCCATCAGAGAAGAATGAATTATTAATGCTCAAAACAAGTTTTCTCCTGATTTAGCTTTGACAATATTGGAAACTTAATATAATCAGCCTGCTGGTTAGTGGATGTGTATATCTCTGACTGCTCCTGCTGCACGTGATCATTTCGGACCCTGTGAAGGTTTCATTTTACAGGTCAAATTGGAAAAAATGCGGTCGGATCTTGTCCGTGTTTATTGCACTTCAATTGACCTCTATACAGTTAATGGGACACTAATGCAAACACCAACCTGTTGCTCTTGCTTTGTCTTGTTGTCACTGTCTGCGCCCGCGACCATAGACTGTATAAAACCACGACTCCTAACCTGACCGGACCTGATCCATTGACCAAGCGTGAGCGAGAGTAACGTGCCTGCGCATGCGCGTGTGACTGTGCGGCAAGGTTAAGATGGTATGGTCCACTATAGGGGTGTCTGAAATGATTGGGAAACGTATTTACAGGTCAGAAGGATATATAAATGTTTTGAGCCCCCAGAAATGTTTTTCATTACCTCTTTTTTCGACCTTTTAAAAAAAAAATCTTTCTAAATATTGGGGGGGACAAATCTACCTTTTCTAAATATTGGGGGGGACACATCCCCTGCGTCCCCCCCGAAATCTACGCCTATGGTTTGGATTGACTTAACTTATAGGCCAACAGTTATTGTTAGCTTCCACTTGGTTTAATAATGATGCAATTTGCAGATTGGGAATTTTCCAGATCAGAGGCAGCTATCTTGGTTGTTTAAGACAATGCCTCATAGAATAGGACTTTTCATGTACAGTCATTGTAATAAACTACCAAATGGATTAACTATGGCAATCAATAAGGCAGGTTAAAATCTGCCTATTCCGTGAGGAGACCTGACACGTCCACCTGAGCAAATTAGATATTTGCCAGATTCACCTTTCCCCCTTGGTTATACAAAAATGGCATTAAGATTTTAAAATTGATTTTACAACTAAATTGTATGTTGCCAAGTCAAGGTCAAATCTAAATCAAATATCAAATATTTTTTCAACAGAAGACATGTTTTGTTGTGTCAGCCACATTCAAAATACTGTGCATACATGACCTCCAACTCTAATCAACCATTATAATTATGCAGTTGCATGATGTGGTTTGTTTGATGTGTAAAGAGTTAGTGTCTGTCCTTATGGCTGACGATGAGGAGCAGAAGGAAGAGGTTTTTTTTTTTTTTTTTTAGAAGGGGGATGGGGACAGAGAACAGTAGGGAGAGCAGAATGAGGGAAGGTTGACGGAAGGGTGAGGGTGTGTAGGGATTTGTGGGGGCGGGTAGCAAGGACCCACAGGGGGAGGAAGGAGGGGGATGGTGAGGAATGAGGGGATACTAGTGTGCTGAGTCCTCTCTCCACCCCTCCCAGCCGCTTTCAGACATTATAATACTTCCATACTGTGCGTTGGCTCGTGAGTGAGCTCCATTTTCTGCCCTTGGTGCCAGACTATGAATGGGCACATTGCATGCAAGCTTTGTCTCTGCTCAGCGCTCGGTGCCATGTGCTGAAACAGGCCGCTCCATTCATGCACTCTCTCCAATTTTGTCTCATTAGACTGTGGGCGCCATGCGTGTGGAGCTGCCTTTGTGTGTTAGAGTGCACATGCGTACATGTTTGTTTCTATAGTGTGAGAATTGATTGCTTCGCTTGCAGGGTTTTTTTCCCCATGTAACATATGTGTGCATCAGGCGTAGGCCAGCATCTGTATCTGTGTTTTTTTCCCACTCATGTATGGTGCACAGAGGACGACAAGGGATGAGACCTCATATCAGGAAAGGATGGAGGGAGATAGAGGTGGGGGCTGGACTACTCTCTCCAAATTCAGTCAAGATATTCCCACCCCCAAGCCAGTTGTGAAATTGACCCACGCATAGTTGACCTCGGGATCTTCTCTTCCCAAAAAAACGCTCAAAACTGTTCAACCCTTATTTTGAAAAGCCAACTCTGAATCCTTGACCCGTGAGCGCACTGTTTTGTTTTCACTTCATAGTACACATGTTAAATTGAAACGTGCAGAGGGTGAAAGAGTCTGTTTTAAACACACCATCAGCTCTTCCCTCTGAGTCATCTCACATCACCATTCTGCTCTTTGTATCTATCAGTCTTTCAGACAGTAGAAAGGCCCCTACAGTGTAGACCCGGGCTGAAAGCTGCAGCTGCTGCACACACACAGCAGAGGCAGGGGACAGCACTCCCAGTGCTCCTCTACACACACACACACACACACACACACACACACACACACACACACACACACTTACACACATATAAACATATAAAGAGAGAGAGAGGGAGAGAGCTGCTCCTCCCTGTTTGTCTGATGTTTTGCTTTGCTTTAATAGCAAGACTGATGCCATTTAAATCTTTCGCTTCAATTCACTCAGTGCAAATCCAGCTGCATAAGTGGGTTAGCAAAGTCCGTTACTGATACACAGGCGAGGACAATGAATGCAGCAGGCCTTTACAGCCACATGACATTCATTTATTCTACTGTCAGATGCTAATAACATTTAGCAAACCTGAACGATCTGCAAAAACATGCTGCTATGGGAAGATTGCTGAAATTTGCAATCATTTCATGCACCCATTTTCATTTTTAGAGTTTCAATTAACAGTTTTTTTTAATCTAACGCAGCATCAATTTCAGAGCATTGAAAGGTTTTGTTAGTTATCATCATATTTATTTTTGTAATATTTTTTGTTAATGCTTTTTTTCTTTAACTCTAATGCATTTAAGAGGGATGTTTCGTAGTTTTTCGGCCACTTATTGACTGCTTTTTGTAATTATTGCTTTGTAAACAAGACATTATAAAAACAAATTGGTAGGTGTCAGCATCGTGTACCAAAACGGGTGATTAAAGTAGCGAGTATAAATACATTTTAGTGTTTCTTAAAATAATAAAGGACAATTTCATTTGAAGAATGATTTCATACATTTATTTTTCTACTGATCATATTCTTCTTTATTATGTCTAATTTTCCGAGAGAATGTTTTCAACATCTGGACAAAAAGAAGGATCGCTATCCACATTTTTTGTCTCTTTTTTTCTTCAGACATACATGTGTAACGACATACCTCATTTTGGGTTGAAGTTAACTTTTCTCCACCTAATCATTGCCATATCATGAATTTGCATTACCAATCATTCCCAAATAATATTACATGAAGTATGCATTAAATCATGAAATCACCAAATTGAAATTGGCGATGTGACGGTAATTCTCTTCTAAACATCAAAGTGCTGAACTTTCATTGAATAAGTTTGAAAGTTTTGATATTCCCACCTTTTAGGTTAACATAAAAACAGATTTGACTACTCCTTTTAACACTTGTTGTGATAACTGAATGTAATTACATCATATTTATGTATTAATCAGTATCACTTTTCCCCTTTCTGACATAATAGCCAAAAGTGTACACAAGCAGAGTTCTATTTTTAAAGTGCAAACACAAAATTATAGGCAACCACAAACCAAATCCAACTAATGCTCTGTTCCCTGCATACAGTACAGGAGGATAATTTTGGAACCAGCTGTGGTATTAGTACATATTTGAGATGTTATTTTAAGAAATTCTTCCTTTCCTCCATCCGTCTTCCCCCTGCCCGGATTCTCAGCTCCTGTGGTATTAAAGATGCGCGGCGGTAAACCAAGTCATCCCTAATCCTGTACGCGCTGTATGGGCCTCCTCCTCCGACGAAGTCTCATCAAGGTGAAAGTGCTGTGTGATTTGTTGGATATTATTAGCATGGTAATAGGGTCTTAGAAGACACGGAATGAGAGGGAGCGGCACACGCTGTGCATCCAGGTGTGTGATATTTAGCAGCAGCAGTTGCCTCAGGAACAGATCTGTCAGACGAGTGAACACACTGTAATGAACGACTGGCCACTTCCCTGGAGAACGGGAATAATATGAATAAGAGTTACACACGTTCACTAGATTTCAAATACAAACATTCAGAGGTTTAAAACTAACACAAAAAGCATTCACATTAATTCCCCTTGCCCTCTAAACTTACCACCAAAGGCAAAGTTGCTTTTCAGATGCACCTACATGTAACACACGCCAAACGCACACGCTCACGCACTCACAACCACATGTCTAATATGCTCCATCTCTGCCTGAAGACACAACAAGAAACATCTAATTCTGACTCACACATACAGACACACAAACACACAAACATGTATATTTACTGACACAACCACAGAGCAGCATTTTTCCCCTGGAGCTTTTGCCCTTTAACTGTGTTACTGGGACAGATTTAATCTCTAATTCATCCTTTATTTCTAGTTCAATACATTAACACTGCCTTCATTCACAAAGAGACCCTCAGACTCCTCCCCTAACTCCCTCCCCTTGCCTCCTTCCTTCCTCTGACTCTCCCTCCTTCCTTCTCTAATGAGTCTCTAAAGTGTGCAGGTGAGCCTGAGCCTGAGGTGGTAGCTGATAGCTGTGCGTCCACGTGTGTGCATCTCTGCATGCGTGATCATGGAGGATAACATACACATGCTGGGGGAGCTGCACAAGCCTTCGTTCACCTCAGGTTAACTCATCTCCTTTCCTCTAATTAGAGATGAGAATCTCAAGGCTGATGAGTTCAGGACTTAGTTAGAAATGAAACGTGGCTCAGTCTTACGCTTGGACATGTGATGGAGATAGTTATGGATGTGCCCACTCATAAAGGTTTGTAGTTTTCTGTTTTATACTGAACTTCATTTTATGGGGTTCAAAATAAATAAATAAAATAATTAAAGGCAACAAATTCAAAGAAAGAAAAACACGATAGGATAGGATACAATACACGAAGTGACACAACGCTATGGGATACGATACCAAACCATACATGATCTTTTTCATCTCTAAAAGTTCAAACATGTACACTCATAGATTTGATTGATAATGTCCAGTGCATTATATATTCTCAACCCTTAGCTTTTTGCAATGCAGACAAAGTGCTCTTTTCAGTTTTCTTTATGTATTTGTTTTATTCCTTATGCTACATACATGGTGTGTTTTTTTAAAGCACTCTTTTTTAATGCACTGAAAACATAACTAAGTTCTTTTTTTCACTTTTTAGACACAAAACTTTAAAAACAGTGTAAGAAATAGAGTTGTATTTGAGTCTATTTCCATGTAGGAGGATATTATTCCAACATCTTCTTCTGCCATTTTCATTTAAACCCCCTAAATGCTGTGAATATTCCTTGTGGCCCCACTTCACTGCTTTACATAATACATTTATAGTTATTTTACCAGTACAGATGCTCATTATTCACTAATTGACTTCAGATTAAATCAATAATACATGTAAGAGTATAGATATAAACGCAGGCCACATATGGAATTTCATATTCTGTACTTAAAAAAAGAGACTTCTCCATCTGCCGCAGACTGCTCCAAAGCTGAGCTAAGACTGCTCAGGATAATGTTTATATTAAAGCAGTAATGTACAGGGCATTTACAGCCTTATCTTTTTAAGAGTGTCTTTGCATTCTGAAAGTTTACAAATGAAACCCAAACGACATAGTTATTTTGAAAATTCAAGAGGAGATCAAAAAAATGCACCAGCATTAAGGGTATCTAAAGGGAACAGCATGTGTGCCGAGCCTGCATGCTTCATATGTAAGCTTCTCTATTATTTGTTACTGCAGTGGCTTAAACATGCTGCAAATCATAACACATGTACCGAGGAAGGTTTACTTTGCATATAAACACAGGGTGGCACCCAGAGTCAAACTGGGGGGCCTGTTAATCTGCAGTCCAGTCCTCTGCAACTAAGCTTTACCCTCTTATATATCCTATAGAGAGTTCTCTGTTTGATGATTCATTTTATTCACAAATCACCAAAATGCATGACTTTGATCACAAATCTCTCAATTTTTCAGCAATCATGTTTAAAAAAATGAACAAGTGCAGATGTTAAAGCTTCCATTAACCTGCTGTAAATGAATTTGCTCCTGGATAATTACAGACATAAAACAGACTTGGGTTTACTATTCTCAAGGACCTTCCTGCTTTGAAGGGTAAAATAAAAAGTTAAAACACCGTTTACTCACCGGTGTACTTGAGATGGAGATACATGAACCTGACAGAGAACTCCCACCTTACAACCTGTGTGCAGTTAATCACTGACTCAAAGCTGGTGTTTGTCAGGAGGTGATACCAACACATTTATTCAAACAGTTTCTTCCCCTGTGGCTAAAATAATGAGATTCTCAGCAAGTGGATTTCTATAGGCTACCACTGCATGACATGGTTGGTTGATTTATTTGTTTAGTTGTGTGCAATACTATTTGTAGTGTGCCTTGTTAATAGTGGGCTATGTTTAGTCCCCATATCCATCCAACCAGCCAAGATCTCCATGTGCATTCCCTGTATGTGTCATATCTACGTCTGGACATTCTGCATTAGGTGAAAGTTAAAGACAGTATATCTTGTAATCACTGTTTATGCTTATTGAGGCACAGAGGTTTTTTGCAGCTTCAAAGCCGTAATGATCTTTTTGTCCCCTATATTGAGACTGGAAGGTCTCCAATGCAGCCATCAGGACTCTGAGTCCTAACAATGAGACTGTGCATCACTGGCATATAACAAATTACATAACAGCACAGCCACAGGTGTCAAACTGTGTACAAGCCAGTACTGAAAGTTTACAGGTTTCCGTTCCAGCCAGACACCCAACACAGTACACTGCAGGTAATCGCTTTAATAAATCCCCCCTGTGTTGGCTGGAGCACTGATCAGTGGATGTAGTTGAACACAAGAAGGTGTTAGGATTTTCTGTACTTATGTAGGTCTGTTGAGAAAAGGCTTTTCTGATTGCGTTTGATAGTCACATAGCAGCACTATTAGCTCTTGGCTCTCAAGCACGCATTTTTAAACAAACAGAGGAGTGGAGATGCCTTCTCTGACTCTACTGTTTGTCTGCTAGCACTTGGCTTCTGGATGCACTAAGAGGGAAAAAACAAAACATTTCTGTGTTAACAAAACTCATTTACCAAATAAGTCTCTCCTGCTCGCTCCATGTGTCTTTCTCTGGCATGAACATAACATTTTTAATGTCTGGAATCACTTTTTTTGTGACTTTGAAATATAACAAAATTGAAATGTTGTTTTTGTACATGTATTATGCTATAAATAATCTTCTTACAGTTTATCCTCAACTGTCTCGTAGACGTCATTCCAACACTGTGGAGTTTAAAAAGGAGACTTGGAGACACTGTCCCACTAATAGTCCCCGTAAAACTGTTAACATGATGTCTGTTGCCCTTTTATTATTTACACCACACACGTAGTTTACAGTAACAGCTTCAACTGTGACTGTGTATGTGAAATATGCAGAAGGGTGAAGAGGTTCAGTAAGTGTTTGACTTACAGAAAGATGCTGTTAAAGTGTTGTTTCTAGAGCTAGAATTCAAGAATAATGTTTAGTTAATCATTTTAGCAGAGCGGGGAGTGTTAAAAAGATGGTGGTCATTTCATTTGTTTGATTGAGGTTGTGGAAAAGTTGCAGAAGTTGCCTCTGAAATCCATCTTTCTGTCTGTATAGCTTCCTGATTTCACTTGTTAAAGACCCCTCTACTATGTTTCCATCTTAAAAGATGCACTATTTCCCAGGACTTTTTCCACAAATATCCCATCTCCAATGACACTGCTGCCTGAGGCTTAATACACATCAATAACAACTCGTCAGTCTACAACCGGAAAAAGATAATGGCTCCAGTGGAACCACTTTGTAGAGAAAAACAGGACAAGAAGACGTCCTGACAAATCTGTCACTCAAGCCTGTTCTTAAGAGTGCTTTGATGTCGACAAGGAAGATACACTGTCAAATGAGCCAAATTAGTTTGGTTTATGCAGACAGGCTGAGGGATTATGGGAGTTAAGCAACCTCAATCTCCTCAATCCATCTATGAGCAGTCTGTTTAATGCCAGGCTATTATGTGTATATGTTTTTTTTTTAAATAGGCTTATATGTGTTTTGATTTTACTTTTTTAAGCAGAAGGTTCAAAGTTTGTTTACATGTAAATATTAGTGTTCTGTGTAAAGCCTATGATGACACTTCTTTAAATGATTATAATACTGTTTCATGGTGCTGTAGAATATAGGCTACTTGATGAGCTGTATGGATGGAAGCACAGATTTAGACACTTAGGGCTGGTAAAGTGGCACCAAGGGAGATTGGGTTCTACGATGGGGTCGGATACTGCAGTCAGTTTTGAGCTTATATAATGATTCATTTACACACACACACACACACACACGCACATGCACACACACACACACACACACACACACACACACACACACACACACACACACACACACACACACACACACACACACGCACACACACACACACACTGACTTTTTATCATCAACTATCTAAAGGAACCTGTGAGCTGAGAGAGCACAACAACTCTTAAGTAAGTGTTTATGGGGGTGCTGTGCTGTACAGAGGCTGTTCCCTGTGGCTCCTTTCTCGCATGTCATTCACCATTTTATACAAATACATGAACATACTTCACAACTTTAACAGGAAGTTATACATTAAGTGCAATGCCTGACAATCCCACAGTGACTTTGGAATCTGTCATTTAAACTTCATAAACAAATTATGGAGAGTCAGTAACTTTAGTTGTATGGCCCATTTCAAAAGCTGACACCACAAAGTGCTTCACATTAAAGAAAATAAAAGAGGACATGGAAAGACTTGGATTGCAGACTTGAAGCCTTAACCATCCTTAACCATCAGAAGAATAAAATAAACTCTCAACTATAAAGAATATCTAAACAACTGGGTCTTGATCTGCTTTTTTTTAAAGGTGTCCACAGTCTCCACTGATCATAATCCAAAGAGAGAGAGATCCAACGTTTTTAGAGCTTGACCTCAAAAGCACAGTTTCTTTTTGTGCCTGGAGTGAGGAACATTAAAACACAACTCAATCAGATCACCTCAGATGTCGCTCTAACAATATGGAGCTGCATTTTGGCAAATGCAAAATGTCTATAATTTGACATTTGATCTTTTCTTTACCAAACATTCTAGAGATGTGTTAATCTCATTATCTCAGCAACAATTTATTTTATTGTTTTTCAAGTTGTAGCTAATCCTCCCTTTCTTTGTGATGTTGGAAATTAGTAGCCATCAACAGCTTGCTTTAAAATCCGCCATATGTAGTAACCAGTATATGTCTGGTATTAAGGTACTTTATTTGGTCAATTCTCCTTGTGTGAAACACACAAAAAACTAAAAACATGAGATTCAAGGTTTTTTAATAGTAAAAACTAAATAAAGCGGTTTCTAACTATGACCTGCAGAGTCCATCAGGTTGAACTTTATCCATCAAGCACTTGTTTCTTGTTGTAGATCTGTTATAGTAACCATTACTTACAGTTTGGATTGTGTTTACTCTTCCACAGGGGGAACCCAGATTATACCTAGGGACCATTTGATCTGCAGTCAAATTCTCTATCACTGAGCTTTACTCCCCTGTGTACCTGTAGTGACAGTAACAGAGAGGTGTTCAACTTGATGTCAGCACAAAATGACAGTCATAAATCATCTCTCTCCCTGTGCTGGCTGAGTCTGCAAAACTGACCTTGACTGTGGCATAAACAAGCCCACAAACTAAATAAAAAAGTGACTCACAAGGCGATTTAGAGTTTGAACACAGAACTGAATCTGGGCTTTTAACTCTGCTTTCACACAGACACAAAGATAAAAGTCTTTAGAGTGATTCATATGTAAATAGATAGCATCATTCCTCCCAAAATGTGTTTACTCACAGTTTAATGTTAGTGATTTTATTTCAGTAATGGTCTGGGATGGTCGTCATCTCTAGGCAGTAGCAGCATCAAGACCAACCATCTGCTGTCAGTAGTCTCTAAAAATCAACATGACAAAAAAGTGTTTCATAAAACTACTCCCATCAAAGTAAAAGAGGACATCAAATTATTCAAGGTTATTACTATACTGACAGGTCCAAAAACTGCATTCCACTACTTAGAGACTTCTCAAAAGAAATGGCCAAATTGCGATGGCTGTACATTAAAGAAAAAAACACATTTAACAGAAGCTGTGGACGTTGAGTGACACGATACGAATCTAAAGAGGATTTACACCCTCTGATTTCTCAGCACATGATCTGTGAAATTTGTTGATAGCAACTGGTTCGCTCTGAAGACGCAGATAAGAAAAGAGGCTGAGATAGTGTGCAGTCCTAATTTCAGCGACAAGCGCTGCTGCTTGGATTTGGACAATATCAAACGGACATCTTTTATTGTTCTTGGTTTCGCATGATTACGACTCTATGTGAGAGCATTAGAGAGGGAGCAGAGTGATGGAGGGAGAAGGGCAGGCCGAGGCGGAAAGTGATGAGAAGGATTATGAGAGGGTCCACATTTCTGGAAGAAGAAGCTACAGCATACATGGCAGACATAGAAGAGAGCTTATGGAGTCCTCTTATGGCTTTTCTAAAAACTTTTTATATGAATGTTAAATTTTTAGTAGGCAGCTCTTTGCCAGTCCCTCACAGACCCAATTCACTGGCATCCATAGCACACGGCATGTTGGGCATCAATTATTCGTCATGTTATAAAACATTGGACTTTGTAAAGAAAACTCACTGCTTGGGGACCGAACACTTTGTACTGCGCTTATAGCCTAACTCAGTGGTTCCCAAAGTGGGGGTGGGTCACGAGCCACCAAGAGGGGGGTTTGCAAGATGTCTTTCAAAGAAAGAAATACACATAATCATTTAAAATAGTACATTTTACCCATTATAGTAAAAGTATATATAAAATGTAGTTCAATTTCAAATGAAGCCATATCATTAAATGAAATCAAAATGAACATGTAAAAATACTTTGAATGTATGTTTGCACATGACTGCAACTACAGTATCAAGGTGTCTGTTGTAGGGCTGCACAATAAATTACAATTTCATCATTATTGCAATATGAGCTTTTGTAATAAACACATCGCAAAGGTTTGAATTTATCGCAATAAATAAATACAAATATTTGATGCAAACAAGCTCTGCTTTATCACTCCGCATGTGTACACTTTACACCCTTTCACACCATTTTCATTCAATCCGATGAAACTCAAGCTAGCTGTCGCCTACACTTGTTACAAATTTAGTGGTAAAAAAATGCTTGATTTTTGATTCATAAGAAACATGTTGCAAACAGCTAGAGCTAAAGCTATTAAGGGTTCTTAAGTATCAGTTTATTTATCACTCTTCATATCAACACGATATAAAAAAATAGTATTCTCACATTTGATTCCTCATATAGCAAAAGATAAAATATAGACTTAAAGTTCAAAATAATTAAATGATAATTGTAAGATTCAAATGTTAATATCACATATTTGAGCCTATAGAAACTCTCTGCATTTGTCTGGAACGTTTCCTGTGTTTTTTTGTGACTGTTCTGACTGTACCCATTATGACTTTGGGTTTCCAGTAAACAGTCATGTTGGTCCGGATATTTTTATCATCTTAATCACTTTTATTCATCACACCAGTATCTCCTAATTAAATATATTTTTTTCAAATGTTTTAGTTTTCTTATGTATTATATTAAGTGTGTTTTGTTTCCTTTCACACTTCTGAAGATGTTTAAATGTCCCAGGAAATCATGTTCAGTTTCAGGACCATTTAAGGTCTGACTTTACACTTTAGGACAAACATAAAAACAAGCTGAAACCTACAAAGACAACACACACAGAGAGAGTAAGCACAGACACATGACAACAGGTTCTGTGTAACTTTTCTATCCAACAACTTAAACACCACAACACACAACTTTATTTAAAGGGAAATTGTGTTTTATTTATTATTGATATATATGTATATATTTTTTTTTTTTATGAAGATTTAACGTAGCCAATTAACCTATGGTAAATGTTTTTGGATGTGTGGCAGGAAACCGGAGCGTCCCGGAGAAAAACCTACAAAGGTTTGGGGAGAACAAACAAACTCCACACAGAAAGTTCCCGCTGGTCGGCAGGTTCTTCCTGTGAGGTCACAGTGCTAACCACTGTAACCACCAATGCCCCCCTGACATGACTAGAAGGTTTTTTATGTCATGTTTTTGAATAAACCTTATCACAGCTGACATTTTGAATTACTATGGTAAATCAAAATGTTAGCAATGAAAAAGGTTTATTTGTTTGGGGTTTTAATGTTGGGGGGAGAGGGAAGAAGGTTCTTTCTTTTTCTTCCAACTCTCAGGTTTTCTCAGCCCCAGGAAGTGCCTGACTTGCTTAAACCTGGACTTCTGCTGCGCTGGCTCTTGAGGCTGCATTATTTCCACAGCTTCAGTAGCCTCTGCAGTTCCTGTCACTCCTGAAGTTCCTACAGTTTCTGTAGGTCCCACAGGTCCTGAAGTTCCTGGAGCTTCGGCAGTGACATGGGGGATGGTTACTTCCATGCATGAAGGCTCGCCTTGCGTCTCCTCACGACATGGTCTCTTTCTTCTTGGAAGCATGTAATCCTCCCTATGAGCCTCCAGTTCACTTGAGAGCTCCATGTTTTGTGAGATCAGGAGCTGAATCTGGGTTTTCAGCTCCTCCACCTCTTTACACTGGATGCTCTCCCTCTCCATGTTGATCTGCTGCAGGGTATTGATCTTTTCCTCCATCTTTTGCTGGAGGACGACCTTTTCAGTGTTCAAATTCCAGATTGAAAGCTGATTGTCTGCCACAGTGTTATAGAGAGACTGTATTTCAGCCTCAAGTTCTTTGTGATGGCTCTCAGCCTGTGTCAGAGCCACCACATCAGTTTGGTATCTCAGGCTGAGCTCTTCGTTGGACACTCTAAACTCCTCCAGTTGTTCTTGGAGAAGCTTGCTGTTGTCCTTCACCTGCTGGAGCTCAGCAGTAAACTTGTCTTGGCTAGTTTTATAAGCCACTTGTAGCTCTTCATGCTGCTCCTTGATGACTTTCTTATCACTGAGCTGAGTTTTCAGGCCCTCAAGCTCAGTAATGTTCATCATCTCCTGCTCGAAAGCAGCCTGTTGCAGGACAGCAATATCTATGGGCTCCACAGCTTAATTTCTTCTTCTACTCTTTTTTCTCGTGTGTTGTTTACATTCAAAATAAGTGACTCCTTATAGTTCTTAATAACAACATTGAACACAAACTCACAGTAAAGCAAAGATTTTCAGATCAGATTTTGCAGAAAGGCATTGCTCAGATTCAAAATGTGGCGTTATGAGTGCACTAGTTAATAAGTCACTAAAGTATACAGTATAAAGTTCACTCTCTGTGGGATATAAAATGCTTTAAACATGTTTTTTTTGCAATCCTTCTAATGTCAGCTCAGAAAAAAAACACAAATCTCAAACTTGCTAAATAAAACATACACATGTCAACCCCATGGTGGCACTAGAGGAAAAGCAAGAGGATCACCCCTTAGTAATTGGGATTCATCCTCTGAGGACCATACATGTCTGTACACAATTTCAAAACAATCGATGCATTGATATTTCTGTATATAATAAACACATCTGAAATACACATTTTGTACCTGCATTATTGTTACTCAACGATGGCAAATATCTTTGGCATTTTGATTGGGAATATCCAATAAGCTAATAAAAGCCATGATATCCCACTCTAACGGCATGTGTACTGAAGTTTTAAGAAACACTCCCTACAAAACCCATTGCTTTATTTTGAAAGAGGTTGCAAAGCGTAAACCTGTAGGAAAGATTTACCTTTGTTTGTCCTTGTAGAAAACACCCTGCTCTTTGACTTAGAATGTTCCTTCTTTTTCCCTTTTTGCTCAACAAATCAACGCATTTTGGATTTTTGTGACATTACAAAAAGCCTATAAAGTTATTTTTTAAAGTATTAATAAATTAGGATCTCCTATTATGGTAATAAAGGTCTACTTGTACCATTATAATATTATCTCAGGTGCACTTTAGCAGCGTTATGAAAGCAAAGTGAGATTTGTAATTGCCACTCTTAACCTCACCTGAAGGCCCCGTCCTATCATACCTTTCCTTCCACTCTATCACTGTCTGACAGTACCAGACTTCCCTCCCTTCTGCCCTCCGAGGGGGTATTAAACCACCACCACCTCCTCCTCATCCCCATCATAACCACACATCCACCCCCACCCTCAACCATGACCCAGTTTGGAGGGGATAAGGGGGTAAGTGAGGACCATTGTAAGTACCACAGGGAAAGAGGCAAGATGCTCTGCCTCCCTCATTCCTCTCTCTTTCAAGAAGCGCTCACACTTGGTTAGGCACAAACACTGAGGCTGTACTTGAAAGAGCGGCAGCGGAGACGTGGGTTTTTGTTTGGAGTTTTTTGTTTGTTTGTCAGGATGCCGTTGTTGTTGATTTCGGGTCAGGGCTGTTTGATGTCAAAGGGGGGTAAGGGGTATGAAAAAGAGGCTAAGTGAGACGGGAGACAGAGATGTGGGGCCTTAGGTTGAGGGACAAAGGACACATTACCTGTCATCTGGGAGAGAAGGAGTAGAGTGAGTATGCTGCTTCATCGCTTTGCTGTACTGCTTGTTTGTTGTCTAAATGTGCTCATTTGTGCTGGGTTTTTTCATTTGCAAATGACTTTGAGGAATAACAAAGGATGTGATTTTTAATCTGACAGATTGATTTGTTCTATCCAGAGGGAAAATTACTGATGTTCCCAAAAATATGGTGGCAGTGTAAGGTCCTCAAAATGTTTTTTTACTATTTTGGAGAACTTATTACTGGTAACCCTAAGATCCTTTTAGACATATTCTTCCTCAGATTAAAGGCACAGATCCACACAGAGAGGCTGCTCCTGCCACAGAGATTCATCCTGTAACATATGGAACCAGTTCACCGTTGCATTTCTTCCCTTTCGGACAATGTTAATAAGGGAATTATGTTAGTTTCCCACTTGCAGGGAGGAAACGCTCCTTCACATCCATACACCCCCTTGCAGAATGAAGAAGATTAGCTCATTCATTCATCTCACCATAGCCATCTTCGCTTTAAGATTGCCCTGCAGGCCGGAGTTCAAGTTTGACCGAATAACAAAATAAGTCAGCTGTTTCTATTTTTATCCCTAACATGTTTGATTTTTCTGATTTATGTTCCTTTATGTTTTCTGGAACTGGTCAAGTCGCACACATCTTTGAAATGTGTTTGTGAATTGATTACATTTCATCTTGTGTGTGTTTGTGTCTGGTAGAGATTAGTCTATTACATGGATGTGATAAACAGCTCTGATGAGTCCATGAACTCAACTAGATGTAGAGTCATGTGAGCTCTTAATCACTTCAATGACTCTTTTGAACAAAGTTACTGCTGAGAGGGAAAAAAATCAGACAACCAGAAAGTGTTGATGAGTATAACATTTTTTGCTATGTTTTTTTTTTGAGTGCCTCACAAAGGACCTTATCCTGTCCCTTCAGTGAAGGAAGAGGGAAACCACAATAAGAGAAACCCTGTGTTTTTTTTAAGTCAAGCGTTTCCCGGCTGTTGGTCTTCCACAGCGCGGTTATTTCCACTCATATCATGAATTGATAGACAGCTGCTCATAACCATTTTAATGACATAAATTGCATGGTTTAACATGAGGTCTCTCAGCATCACAGCAGCCAGAATTTAACCCACATTTGACGAAGGGGGTGATCATGGACAGATGTCTGTCTGTGAGAGCAGATTAGTTTGATCTGTGCAGTGTGTGCAGGATGAGGTGAAAGCTTGGATCAGTAATGTCTGAGGGAAATGACCCTCAAGTGAGGACAATCGGTGGAACATCGACCCTAACAGAACACGCTCAGAGGTCCCGCTTATTCCTCTTTAAGCCTGTGATGCTTTAATTTTCTAAAAGACAGCATTTGTGTGTGTAGTTTTGACTCAATTATAAAAGTAACTTAAATTAGACCCTATTAGAGACACCAAAGTCATCCATGTGTCTCGTATTTGATGGTTTAAAATAATCTCACAAGCTATTTCCAAACAAAACAAAGACCTTATTGTGCCAGAATTTTTATCCCATCCCAAGTAATTATTAGCTTAATCGCCTATTTTTCACAATAAAGGTCTTTTTTAATGTGATCAAGCCCAACAAAGAGGGCTTATTAAATCTCTGCACACATACAGTAACTGTCATCAAGGGCAGCTTTCAATTCTGTCATTTTTTTATTATTCAGGCTCCCTTGTGCAGTGTGCTAATGGCGCTGCATGAAATACAGTTTAATGAGATAATTGTGGCACAATAAAGCAAAATGAGATCATCTTAATATTGCGTCCCAGCTCCTGACCATGAGAAAGAGATAGTAAAGTACGAGAAAGCTCATTTTTGCTTTCTTTTTTTGTCATCTGGACACAAACATCCCTCGCCCTGTCTTTAAAAATGCTGTGTAGTGTTCAAAGCAAACACTTAAAATCATCAGTCACAGAAAAAAAAAACATGGGCATGTTAATCACACAGAATTTGAAAACAATTTGTTTTGAATGTTCGTCAAACTGGAAATTTAATAAGAACACATAGGAATCAGTTTATTACTGAATTACTCCCTTTAGATAACATTAACCTGCTGTTATTGCATGACTGTCATCCCTGAATTCTGAAGGGCTTAATATAACATTTATTGGTCATGTATTGTGATGCTTTGTGCCACAGTGATGTTCACAATTCTTTTCAAATGAGCGACAATGGAGAAATCATTCAGGTCATTAAAATGTGTAGAAAAAACAGATAATGCAGCACATGTACAGAAGCAAAGATCCATACATTAAAGTGAACAGTCAAAATGAGGAGGGCTTTAAAGGCAGCAGATATACAGGATGTAAACTTCATAGATTATGGCTGAAGAAAAAAGCAAATGGCTATTTTACTGTAAAGTATTTGCACTTACTTTCAAAACACTAAGACAGATCTAACTGATAAGTGAACACACTAATTAGTAAGAAGACTGAAGAACTGTTTACCCCGAGCTCGTGCTGACGTTTGTACTCTGCAGGGGGGAAAGTGCAGCTGTGCTCCGTGCTGACTGTTGGAAAGCGGCTCAGCATCCGTACAACATGTTTGTAAGTGATACTGCGTGCAGAGAAACAGGAACAAATTAGTATTTAAAATAATGAGGAAATGATCCAATATGTTTGTTTTGCACTCAGTGGCCCGCATGCACAATGATAGATAAACCTATAGGAGTTTTAAACATTTCATTTGCCCATAAATTTACATGCTAATATGCTTTGCTTAATTAAAGTTCATCGAGATGCTGACAAATCCATTATGCTGACATACATTCTCATTAGAGCTTCTCCAACATTTACATTATGATCATTATCCAAACTGCTCTTGGCCTGTGATTATTAAAGTGGCTTTGTGTGTGTGTGTGTGTGTGTGTGTGTGTGTGTGTGTGTGGGTGTGGGTGTGGGTGTGTGGGTGTGCGCGTGTGTGTGCACAGGATTTTCACAATGAACTATTAAGACGGAGATGAGGTCTTTTGGGCTTTGCTGACATATTACTGCCTGTGAATACTTCACATTTTCTCACACATTTCCATATTTTCAAAGGTTTTCTCACTGATACTTTCATTTTGTTTTGTGTACCGTTTTTACTTTTAACTGTCTCTAATTATAAATGAATTCTTACCTTTTTAACACAACCTGTAATGTCTGTGAGTATACATTTGAATGCACATTTGCAAAGAACACCTTTGATTCTTGAATCTAAAATATCCAAATACATTGACATCAACAAACACATCATTTAATAGAAAAGTACTTTGGAAATCTGTATTTCAGAATGTTTTCCTTGTAAAGTTTTTCATATAATTACGTTATTTTCTTTATTAGATGTATTTGCGTGTTGTACCAACATTTTCTCCCATCTCACATGGGACTGCACGTCAGCATTTGAGATCTGAAATATACATAGACATGTCTTATAAAGGCAAATATTGGTGATCACTTTAAAATTAATTTACACGTTTTTATATGTAAATTTAACATATTGCGCATTACAATTGAAACATATGAAAACAGAGAAATAAAACTTTGAAGTATTACAATAGCTGGGGCGCTGGTGGCGCAGTGGTTAATGCTTGGAGGCTGTAGTCTTCCAAGTGGGCGGCCCTGGTTCAAATCCAGCCTGTGGCTCCTTTCCTGCATGTCATTCCTCTCTCTCTCTCTCTCTCCCTGATTTCTGACTCTATTCACTGTCCTATCCCTCCAATAAAGCCACAAAAAGCAGAAAGTTACATCTTAATAAAAAAAAAAGTATTACAATAGCATCATATGAATTGTCTATTCTGGCTGTGTATTTTTTTATGTTATAATACATAATTTGTTCTTAAAAGAGATGAAAGTTTGACTTATAAAATTAAGATGGAGGTCAGTAGTGTTTAATGAAAGGCCTGATGGGGCCCCAACTGTTGTGAACATGAACTTGTTGCATGGACAAAAACTCCCCTTGATGATGCATGCACATTTCTTTACACCTCCCAGTCACATAATAACAACTCTTGTGCATCTGGAGTGGTCCCTTGCAGAAGTCAGGGTCTGTCCCATGGTGGGCTCAGTCCCCTGGTGTTCCTCCTGAGCCTGAGGGCCCTCCAGCTGGAGTGCTGTGTCCAAATAATGAGTCATTACTTTGAATAAGGAGCAACTCAGCTAACCCCAACGCAGTGCTCCTCGTGTTCATGGTCTGTTTGTTTGATAGGACACTGCAGCTCCGTTCTGTGTGCATTATCATGCTGTTGCACGTGTGACTGTCTGTCTGTGAGTGTGTGTGCATCCAGAGGGATGAAAGCCAGTGACTGAGGGGGATCCCTGCAGTGATGCTAAATGTAGCTCTCTGTTTAAATCAATGCACAAGGTCGTGATGAGGAGAGTTCACCCACGAGGAACTTATCTTGTTGATCTTTGACCCTGCAACGTTCTGGTAGGGCTCTTAGCAATGCCAATGGCTCAGACTTATCAGAAAGGCTGATAGTTTGATGACCCATAATATTAAATTATGACCTTTTTTAGCTGGTGGCGGTGGAGCTATTGATCCTGAAAGTCATTCCTTTTCAAAGCTCATTATAGTGACGTACTATATGAATCCTCATGTATTTAAATGGAGAGTGTTTTCATGTGCTTGTGTACTTTTTTGACTATAGACCCAATTCTCGTGTGTATTTCTAATTTTTTGTAGGCAATATCATTTTCACCCCTTTGTAGTTCATCATTTGAAACAGACAGTATCACAAAGACTTTGTGCTGCATGTGTGCAATGCTATTTGTAAGGGTGACTCACCTCTGTAACGTAACAAACAGGGTCAGCTCCCGACCCCTTACTGCCCAACTAGCTCCCACAGATACAAATTGAGAAAGCAGAATTTTAATATGTGCTGAGGTAGGAGGAGTATTAAGCCCAGGCAGCTGTGCGTCCTGGCTGGAGCATCTCTCATGGTCAGGAGGAGAGTGACAGTTAGTGTAGAAGACCAACTACCTTAAAAAGGATCAAGACACAAATAAGTCACTCACCATCTTGTGAATGTGAGGTGAGGTTTGACAAACATTCAGAGTGGTTTAATAAGCTAGAATATGTTTGTGAAATCTTCAGGGCCAATAATAAAAAAAACTCAGTTCTGTCAGAATTAGGCTGAAGAAAGTTAAGAGACATCCAGTTCTTGATAGACTGCTAGACAGTTCTACAGAGTGACTATTGCTTGAGTAGAGTACATGTTATAGAGCTTCAGATAAGAACACATTATTCCCCTGTGGATACATAGAACTGTTTATTTGGTAAATATGACCTGATCAATAGTCTTTCCCTGACTCAAGGGAAAATGACTGCTTAACTCGTAACTCATTTTAGTCTCTCGAAATCAAAAAAAAAAAAAAAAAGTCAGAATGCAACTTGAAGACATTTCTAAAAAACTCAAGAACAGATTTTCTTAAACATTTACCACTGAGGCAGCCACAAATAATAATAACCTTGGGTCAAACATTTCACTCAGTGGACAGAACTTCATTTGAAAAAGGGGTTGAAGTAGGCAGGAAATTTCCCCCCTGAGTAAAGTGCATGCATATCCACAAACGTTATACTGTTACAGCATCAAAAACTCAGACTGCGGTCAGAAATCAATCAAATGATTCATACATAAAGCAGCTAATAGATTCAAAAGAGAAATGTTTCAAATGGGAGACATGTGACAGAGAAGGCAATTCTTACACAAGTGGTTGGAATCTGAACAATTCAAAATGAACTCACTCCCTGATTAAATGAGCTGCTGCTAGATTTTGCATAGTCCTCAAATAAAAACTGTATGAATTACTATATGAATGCTTATAATAACTGTGCCCCAACATCACAACTATAGGAGAAAGTATTGCTTTACAGCAGATAATAAAGGAGAGATATAAAGCAAACACGGTGAAATAAGTATACATTTTTGCACCAGAACATTATTCAGCATAACGCCTTACCATCACATTACACAAGGCTGTTTAACCTTTGCAGTCAGCTGTTTGTCTGTGACTGAATCTGGATAGTATTATCTAAAGGACAACTCTCCTGCACAGTTAGTGTTACATAAAATGAATGAACTGATGTCATGCTGGAAAAGTCAGACAGAGCTCGACCATGGAAGGACACTGCTATGACTCTATTTGCTTGTGGCAACCTCTTGCTCTGCTCCGGACATTTGCTGCTTACTCATACATGTCGGTCACAGACGCTCACAGTTTGCACTCTCACGAGGACTTCACTGCTTAGACTGATTTCAAGATTTTACACAGTTCAAGGCCTCTTGCTGGATGTCCGTTGTACATACACAGAGGATTCCTGATATCTACCTCCTGTGTTTCAGGCATGCCCTTATATGGTCAGAGTGATCAATATGACACATGTTTAATGGCAAGCCCTCTTCAAAACATTCCCACACTCTCAGCTCCTACTGGAGACACAAAGCAGAGAGCTGGGAGCGCTATTCCTCCTCCTTGGGCTAAATGTTTTCCTCCTGTTGTAGTTCCAGCTAAGCTTTCAACCTGCTTGGTAAGGATATCAGCCTGGAAGCCCTTTAAACCCCAAACTAAGCTAGTATTCATGGTTGGATGTTCCTCTCAGTCTAGCTCACAATTAGCCATGCACTTGCATGGCTTTGTAAAGAGCGGAAAGTTCTGTGGAGGTGTCATACTCATCTCCAAAAGCCACCCTGCGGGACAGAAGGGTTTGGGTTCAGCTTCACTGCCTGAGATAATGTGGGTCTGCTGTCTGACTCCCCGCTCCAATGGTGTGTGCTTGGCCACCTGCTGATTTTGCTGGTTTTGATGGACTGCCTGGAGCCCAGACCTAACCTAGATTGGGCAATGTGTCCCTCTTCTAAACTGTGCTCAAATGCATACACACACACACACACACACACACACACACACACACACACACACACACACACACACACACACACACACACACACGTATATATTTAAGCATAGCACAGCACAGCACAATGCCGTTTACCTCCCAACCAGAACAAACCAGTCAAGTTAATACAATCCTGAAAACTGCACCTCTCACAGAAGAAGGCTCACTAAGAGGATTTATTTCTTCAAAAAGAGATAGGCTGTTAAATAAAGTGTGTGTGTGTGTGTGTGTGTGTGTGTGTGTGTGTGTGTGTGTGTGTGTGTGTGTGTGTGTGTGTGTGTGTGTGTGTGTGTGTGTGTGTGTGTGTGTGTGTGTGTGTGTGTGTGTGTATTTGATGATAGCAAATTCCCCATTTGGATTATTTCGCCTCCTTCTCAGTGCTGCTTGATGGTATTTTTTAATACCGATATCCTCTTTCCTCTCCGTTTGGTCTTTTAATTCCATAAAAAGCCCAAACTTGACAGCCACCTCACTTAAGCACTCTGAATTCAGCTTTTTGTATTTGTTCTGCAAAAAGCACAAGCGATCATTACGGGAAAGTTGATTGCCTGAGCTCAGAATGGAACACTTACTCTTATTAAGGCAATTATCATGACAACAATTTTCACATTTTGTCGCTGAATTTGTACTAATCAATGTTTTTGCAGGGTTACAAGAAATATCTGCACAAATTTGACTACTTCCTTTGATCAAATTTTCAAATGAGCATTAATTGTAAGCTGTTTTCTTTTTTCTCCCTCTTGTTCTCCTCTTTCCCTCCTCCTATACTTTCTCCAGAGTCTGTGAGCAGGTGAGAGAGGGACACTGTCTGCCCCACTGTCCAGCGACACCATGAGCTGGAGCTTCCTCACGCGGCTGCTGGAGGAGATCCACAACCACTCCACCTTCGTGGGGAAGCTGTGGCTCACCGTGCTCATCGTCTTCCGCATCGTTCTAACCGCTGTCGGGGGAGAGTCCATCTACTACGATGAACAGAGCAAGTTTGTCTGCAACTCGGGCCAACCAGGCTGCGAGAATGTCTGCTACGACGCCTTTGCCCCTCTATCTCACGTTCGCTTCTGGGTCTTCCAGATTATCCTAGTGGCGATGCCTTCTCTCATGTACATGGGCTATGCTGTCCAAAAGATTGCACGAATAGATGAATCCAAAGGAGGAGCTGGTGCTGCTGCAGTTAGAACAGCAGGAGGAGGGGGCTACACACACAGAAAGCCCCGGAAAATCTGCTTTGGAGCTCGGCAGCACCGGGGTATCGAGGAGACTGAGGAGGATCAGGAGGATGATCCCATGATCTATGAGGTGCCAGAGATTGAGCCTCCCAAGAGACCACGGGATCCACTGCAACCCACACCCAGACCAAAAATCCGGCATGATGGACGCAGGCGCATCCAAGATGAGGGTCTGATGCGGGTCTACGTTTTGCAGCTGGTGACTCGTACAGCGCTAGAAGCTGGCTTCCTTGCAGGCCAGTATTTGCTGTATGGGTTTCGAGTGAAGCCTGTGTTTGTGTGCTCGGGTAAACCTTGTCCCCACAGTGTTGACTGCTTTGTGTCGCGACCTACAGAGAAGACAATCTTCCTGCGCATTATGTATGGTGTCACTGTCCTCTGTCTCACACTCAATGTTTGGGAGATGCTTCATTTAGGGATAGGTTCCATCTGTGACATTCTTCGCCGTCGGCGCTGCCCTCCTCAGGAGGATGAATACCAGCTGGGCTTGTTGGGCACTAATGGTGGTGTGGAGGGCTCAGTAGGGGGCCCGGGACCAGAGGCTGGATCTGAGGGAGGTGTTGGAGGAGATGGAGCTGCTGATTACGTGGGATACCCCTTCTCATGGAACACCCCGTCAGCTCCTCCTGGCTACAACATTGTGGTAAAGCCAGAGCAGATGCCCTACACGGACCTAAGCAATGCTAAGATGGCGTGCAAGCAGAACCGTGCAAACATTGCCCAAGAGGAACAGCAACAATTTGGTAGCAATGAGGATAACTTTCCCACTGGAGGGGAGGCCCGTGTGGCTTTGAACAAAGACATGATCCAGCAAGCTCATGAGCAACTGGAGGCAGCCATCCAGGCCTACAGTCAGCAGCATCGAGCAGAGGAGCAGCTCGGGGACAACCAAGATGACAAGCCTCAAAGTAACATTATCCAGGCCCAACCTCAGCCGCAGCCTCAGCCTCAGAAAGAGCGCAAGCATAGATTTAAACATGGGAAAGGAGGCAGCAGCGGAGGAGGAAGCAGCAGCAATAGCAGCAGCAGCAAGTCAGGAGAGGGAAAGCCCTCTGTATGGATTTAATCCTTGAAAAAGTGACATTTATTTAAACCATGTAGATATCAGAGAATGGATGACGGGTTGTTGCAATCTTCCTTGGATATTTAAACACCACAGTGTCTTAAAGTATCATGCAAGCTGGAGAAGATGTGTTAAGTTGTGTAAAGTGATATTGCAGCTGACAATTTGTGTAGTCTGGGCTATCACTGTCTAACTTGAAACATCACATCAACACAAACTGAAATAGGCGACAGTCTGTCCGTTTACATGTCTCGTTCTCCTCGAGTCCTTGAGCAAATTATTGACCTCTGTTGTCTTCTCGTTGATCCTTTCTTTGGGATTTGACCTTTAAAGAATTACTGAATGATATTGAGTTTTGTTGCCAATCAGATTGGTTCCAGGTTTGGCTTAGCTCATCTACTGGTTGCTCATCTGCAAAGACACCGTCTACGTTAATACATTGGCATCCTAATTCTTGGGACAACATAAATGCAATAAAATGAAACACAACTTAGTGGCAGCGCCTGAAGCAGTGACTTTATAATGAAGGGATAATGTCAACTTCCTAAAGGCTGTGTCTTGTCATGATCTGTTTCCTCTTCAGTGTCCGTCACAGTTCTGTGTAACTGTGATTTTGTATTTTGACAGTGTGTTTGAATATGTTTTCTATGTTTTTATAAGTATGCAACAACAGCTTCGGCTCAGACAGCAGAGCATACAGAAGGTTGCTTTTTAAACAGTCTACATCTGAAAATTCCTGATAGTTTTTTTTTTACATGGTGCATTAGCAAGAAGTTTTTATACTTTACTTTTCAACCTCTTTCTGGCTCTTCATGGCTTTTGACTACAGCGGCTCAGCACCCTGCTTGTGTCCCATCTTTATTGTAGTTGACTGCCCCCTGGTGGTATCTTCTACAGGGCTTTCTTTAATTGGGAGTAGATTCTGGTTGCTACTTGTTTCCAGCAACACTTTAACCAGCTGTAGTGCGTCTTTTCTATTGACAGGCCTTGTGTGGGTTAAGTCTTCCCAGCGCTACACCTTCAGTGTACAATGCACAAGGCTGCGATTACACCACGTTGTAACAGGAAAGCTTCAAAGCCATTTCTATAATAACTCGAGACCAAACACTGTTTGTGCAATGTGTCTGTGCCAAGATCTTATGCAGGGCTGCTGTGAAGGCTGCTTGTTTGTAGCTTTGGAATACTGTGGCCATGCTACTCCAGTTTTTGAAAAAAAAAAAATGCCTACAAGAGACCAACCCTTTTTTTAAATCCACTTTTTTTTGTATTAAATGTCTGTGTTGCTTTTTTAAATTGGTTATAAAATACCAAACTTGAAAATTCCGTTCATTTTTATGTTCAAAATAGTGTTTCATATGAAAACACTCCTTTTTTAAATACAATTTTTTTGTAAAATAAAGGAAAAGTAAACAAGTTCTTTTTAAAAGTGACTTTGCTGTATCAATAATTATTCTAAGTGTTTTTAATTGCCTTCCAATTGTAAAAAATGTGAAATATTACATAGTATATTTTTTATAATATGTCGGCTATAGTGACTGAAATGAAAAAAAGCCAGAGTTGTCCTTGTATGTTACAGTATCAGTATTTAATGTATGTACCAACTGTTTGGGCTGTGTTTTGAATAAACAGTGTTACTCCTTTCCCATCATTGTTATACGATTGCTCCAGAGCTGTGTATGGCGACAAACTGGCTGAAGGAATCAAATGGGGAAAAAGTGCCATATTAGTCAAACCATTCCCAGCTTTTCTTTTTATAGTGGCTTTCTAAACAAGCTGCAGACCTCGTCACTAACTCATTCCATACTGGAAAATTCAGAGGTGAAAAGCTGACAGCATTTAGATTTGGATTTATAAAGTCTTTCCTGAAAGAGCTGACTCTTTCTCATGTATCATAGCAGCCCTTTTCCTCTGATAGCATGTTTAAAGTGGTAAGCTAACATGCTGTTTTGTCGTACTGTTGTGTTTCCAGGTTGTAAATCTAGGGAATCTGACAAATCATTATCAAGTAACATTACTCATTTGATAAACAACTAATAAGTCTGTAGCATTACATGATATTGATTTGCTCATCTCTGGGCTCAGCTGCTGTTCATCAAGCCAGCCAGCTAAAACAGACAGTCATAAACTTCAAAAAGGTCTTCTGTTAGCTGATGTCTAAACCAGTGATGGACACAGTCTGGCTGCAGTCGCTGCCTTGTCAGTAGTAAGCCACAGGTGATTTACTGAGAGTTTTCCTGTCTGCGTTAGGCTCTCGCCTTGAACCCAAAATCAGCTCTCATTAAATTCTTCCACTGTGAGCAAAGTTTTTGAACTAGAGTAGAAAAGAGAAAGAAACAAAAGGGAGTTTAAATGAAGAACAGACAGCTGGGGATGCTTCACAGTTAAAGCCAGCTGGGGCCACTAGAGGGCAATTTTCTGGTAAAGGAGGGAGCACTTCGGAGAACAAGGAGGGGGTGTTTTGATGATGTGCCATAGGGACACTCAAAGAACTCATCTGGCAGCTTGGCAATGCGTTTCCAAAACTTTCCTCGGTTATGCTGCTCAGACTTGTCTGTATATGGTGAGAGTGAGGAATTCAGTGAGTTATCCAGGTCAGAAGAGTTTCCCTGTGGCATGGTTATATATTTGTGTAGGTCGGGTTTCTTGCTTCGATGAATGGGTTGGAAAAATTGTGTGGGAAGAAAGTGTACTCACCAGACAGACAAAGGCTTCTATGACTACTTTCATTAGGGACTATTCTTCTCTGCATATTGTTGCATTCCTGTGAAAGCTTCTCTCCAAAATGCCATTACTGCTTTAAAAAAAAACTCCAGCAAAAAAAAAAGGAAAAGGAAAAAAGGTCAAACCGAGTGTAAAAAGTTCCCTGTTGATTATGTTGTGTACATACTTTGCAAGAGAACAGATTTCTGTTGATTCTTTGAGGGGGGTGTGCAGGAATTCAGCCTTTTTTTACTGATATGCTGTGAAAGAAAAATATACAAATACCATAAAATCGCCTGAAATTGAGGTATGTTGCACTTGGCAGCAACAGTACACCATCTGTAGTATTTCTTTCCCTTTAGAGAGGAGACACACTTTGGACTAAAAGCCATCATACCTACCGTATAAAGGAAATACGAGAGTTATTCCCCAGAATGAAAGAGGAACTCTTTATGAGTCAATCAATCAGGGATACCACAATTTCCACTTTCAGCATTCATTTCTCTTTGTTCCACAATGTCAGTTTTCACAGGAAAGACTGAAGTAAAGCCCTGTTGTTTCCCTATATGTTTCTTGTGGTCAACCGTGTGGGATGTGACAAAAAAAAACAAACAGTGATATTATGAGTACAAACTCTGATTCATAGATGCATTTGTGTGTTTGTGTGTTTCTCAATGCCTTTTGTAAAATGCACATTTCTTTCAGTGCCATTCTGATTTCCCCTGGCAAAGATTTGTTTCATATATAATTGATTTGCATGGTAAAAGACATATTTTCCTACAAAAATAAATCAGAAATGCACATTTAAGGATGTCTCTGCATCTTTTGTCTGTAGCAAACAAAAAAAGAAAGTCAGGAAATAAAAGACTTCCCACTCTTGAAAAGTTGAGTATTGTTCTTCTCTTGTTGTCAGAATAAGATCTGCGTTTGATTTTGATTGGTGGAGATCAGGGGGTCTCTGCGGTCCTATCAGGAGAATTACAGTCACAGGGGCTGATGTTGTGTCACAGGAAAACCGACGAGATGCCACCTCAGCTCACGTCAGGCGTGTCATTGTTTGTCACTGGTGGTTCACACGGTGACAGTTGAACTTCAGCTTTGTGACGAGAGAACAAATGAGTCTGTGAGGCATTCAATGGCATTAATGCATGAAGGGCTTAATGTTAGTTCCAATTAGCCTCTAAATTAAATTGTCCTTGATAAAACAACCACTTGTTCAATCACTCCTCATTGAACAAACAGAAATGTCGAGATTGCATTCAGTGCCTGCAAGGAGTAAGATCTCCGGTTTTTTTACCCTCTTTGTGTCTGTTGTCATTAGCAAGTTGAGAGCCAAACTGCCTGGAGAACACACATCAGAAAATGGAAATGGAGAGTATGTTTTTGTGATTCTCTGTCCCCAGAGAGACTAGCCAGTGGGAATGTGCAGAGTGCTGCAGCTGGATTAACAAGGGGGACGCTGCTGATATGAGTGGAATCCCATGAGCAATGTCTGGAATGGCAACTTGTGGCAGTGGGCTATTTTCTCTATAAAAAGAAACAAACAATTAATATTTGTAATGGCCTCATTAGCTGGATGTACTGGAGGTCACACATGTGTAATTTTAGAGACATTTAACACATGCTACAATTATGATTTTAGGGACAGCAAAAAGAGTAGGACAAAAAAAAGCTCCATTACATTAAAGGCTTCTCTGGTTGGAGTTTTTCCCCCACACAGTCTTTGAAAGCATCACTCAGATGTTTGAATGCTGGTCCATATCATACAGTGGGATGCTCTTTAGCAGGACATGAAGGAGAGAATTGGAGAAGTGGATGGTGCCTTCATGTAAAAGGCCACATTTAAATGTCATAGGAGTCTAAATAGTACAGCTGCATACAGCTTTCATCAGGTTACAGATTTTTTGTAAAAGAATCACTAGAGCAGTGCACACAAAAGGGTTTGGAAACGATCTTAATAAATCAGTGGGTCAATACGTTGTCCTGTTCTTGACAGAGAGTACAAACTGTGCCCCAAAACTGGCCAAACTGTTTGTAAGTAGAAATACTGCATTCTAAGGACACATCTTGGCAGGTTTTGGGCACTTAAAGGCTCAAGGACTCTAAATCATGCAAGCTGAGAGATCTGGGAAAAAGATTTTACCACTTGGAAAGACAAATTCATCTCCAGCCAGTGAAACAACCAAAAGGTATTTTTCTGAGAAATATTTATTCCTCAATTCACTTTAACATTCCCTCTCGCCTCGTAATTCACCGAAATGGAAACAAAATCACAGACAATGCATTTTTTTTCTCCTAAAGTTGGCTCATGGAGTCGTCAAGTTTGGTCGTCTACAGCTTGAACATTATTTCTCTAGATGACAAATAAAAAATGACTGGCAACACTTTTAAAATGTCAGCATGAAAGGCAATACACATCGTTTGCAAAATATCAACCCAGTAACACACGTCTTGATTCAGATGTAAATATTAAAAGCTAACCCAAAGTAAGACTTTTCACCCAAAGTGCACAAATGACAATCGCTATCATTAAAGTCAGTTAGGCATTGATTTAGCATTCATATTTAAAAATACTTGTTTCCATTAGTACCAGTATGTGGAAGTTGACACCCTTTTTGATAGCACCTTTTTTTGCCTGGTTTCTGATGAGACCACAGTTAGCACATCGTAACACAAGCTCACTCTGGCAACCTTTATATACAAGTGTCACTATTCTGTTTCTTTCTATGGTGTCTGCCCCCACAGGCCATGATGGTTTGTATTGTAATGCTTCAGAGACACGACCCCTTCAGGCCCTCTGAGATCTGCTGCTTTTTCAATCAAGCATTGTCAGTGCTGTCGAGTGGAAACAGAGAGCAGAAACTATCTTTCACAATCAGTACCAGCCTCTTTTAAACAATCATGTGAAAGAAGAGTGTGAAGACCAAACATTTTACCCTCAACAGTTTTCCTGGATATATCTGTTGAAGCGGTGAAATATTTGATTTAATTTTTTACCGAAAAGATTCTTCACATCCCGGTGTGCTGTAGTTTACGTTAGACAATCTTCATGTACGAGAGGTATTTGATTTTCTTCTAATTACATTCAGTTTGTTTTAAAAGCTTCTGTGGTTGGTTATATCACTTACCATCACTAACAGGTTAACATAAGGCACTATACTGTAGACCTGGGCCTCACAAAGGAGAATCCCTCCAGACTTCAGCTGAAACACACGTGGTGATAAGTGCAGTCAGTTTTAGTTCCAGCGGTTTTCAGTCTTGGATTTTCTGCATTTCAATTTCAGTCCGAAAGCCTCAGTTGCTGTTTGGCCAACTTAGCTTTGCATCACAAGCCAATCATTGTGTCCATTCATTTAAAAGAACATGAAAGACTACACGAGTGATTGGCTTTACCCTGATGGTACAAAGAAGGCACTCTGCTTCTGTTCTGTCAGTAGTCCATGGGTTTACTTTTTTCCTTGTTGACAATCTCCCAGATGAAGCTTGAGCACCCCCTGACTGTGCAACTTCAACAAGAGCTCAAACTCAGTGGGCATGGCGTGGAATCTTTTTTTACCTTGTCTGTTATCATAGTAGTGGTGCATCAGGTCGTAGAGTCCATAGGGGTGATTACTGAAGGGCCAGAACCCATACAGATGCACATTTTCGCAGACCTCCAAAGCTATGCTAGCCATAATTATCCCGGTGCTCAGCCGCACTGATCGCAAGCCTTCTGCGCGCCAGAAGGCAGCCAGACTTTGGAGGTACTCAGGGTTAAAGTAGACAGGTCTCATTGGGCTTCCAAAGTCCTCGATAGTGTAGGTGGCCCGCAGACATATAGGAGTGTTGTGGCGAAAGGAGAAGGTGGGAAGGAGTAGCAGGGAGTTGCCGTAAATATTCAGACTTTCCACAAACGGGCGACGACGCCCCATCAGAGACCCATACCTGGAAACAAAACAGGAGATATAAAGCAAACAAGACAAAAGTACTGTGTAATAACAGTGAAGTGAAATCCATCCTCTTGCTCACTTCTCCATGAGGATGCTTGGGTTCGCCGTCACAAGGTCCGTTTTGATGCCAACATGCTTCTCATAACTTTTTCCCAAAGGAGGAAGGTTGCACCTGAAGAAGCAAGAAAAAAAAGTCAGATCTTTTTTTTTTATGTAAACTCAACATCAATGATTTTTGATACTGTTGGTTAACATCATCACCACAATGGACACCTTTCTCACCTCATGACAAACTGAGCGGAATCAATTCTCTCTCCACAGCTGCTGTCAGTCAGGATTCCTCCGTTCCCGACAACAGCACACGTGTCCCATGTTTTATTTGAGAAAGGATGCTCCTGGAAATGTAATCAGTGGTTATTTATTACCACACAATGATAATTATAATGATGATATAATACAGTAGATCAAAACTACTCCTGGATCTCATATGCAAATGTTTCCCTCTTGGAAATCCCCTGCAGCAGGCACCCCTAAAAGAGGTTGCCAGCTGAAATATGGGTGCCCCCTGGAAGACTTCAGGTTTTAAATTCCAACATCTACTTCAGCTTAAAACTTTTTTAATGTATAAATTCAGCAGTATATTACTTCATTGTGAAGTATACTGGCAGCTTTAAACTTGCTGATGACACAATTGTTCATTTGTGTCGTGAAAATGACACGATGCACGCTTTAAGCGGATGGGGGAACATTTCCTGAGATTTGGATTGAAAAGAGTTCCTCACTTCCAGTGTATTAATTAGTTGTGGAAAGAGTTGAGTTACAAATACCTTATATGTTTTCAGTTTATTTAAACATACGTTAGTGTATTATTTTGTGGATTTATAGTTCATTCATTGTTCTAAAGTCTGCTCGGTTGTCAACCCGTTTCCAGTTGCAGCACAACAAAGTACACATTGTTGGATTTTGGTTCAGCAACTGGATTGGCATGAAATATATTTTGAATACCTTAACAATCCCTCCATTTTTTTACAACACAAGCACAACAGCCCCCGTGTCGAGAGCCATGCACCGAAGAGAGTAAGAAAGCTTAAGTTAAGAGCTGCTTAGAGTAACTTCCTCCAGCAGCAGAGCACAGTTAGCCGTACGGCTAACGGTACTATCAGCTGGCTATGCCCAATGTCTGGCTCAAAGGACGGGAATTGTATTAGCAATGGAGCTCTGTTAGCCCTTCAGCTAGCTCGAGGCATCCCAGGTCTACCGAGTAAGGTTGATACGCGCGAGCAGATTTCAACTTTAGAAGCAGGAGCTGCTCAGGGCGAGCGTCCCTTCATGCGTGTTGCTGAGTGCAGAAAAACGTATAATTTGTGAAATAATATAATTCTCTTGCAATTATAGTTTATCACGCTCAGGACTTTTTTTTTTTTAACCCATATGTATGGGTACTCTGATCTAAACGCGACTTTTCTAACAAAGCGTAGCAACAAAAAAAAAGTTTCTAAATTAAAGGTTCAGGTTTGTGTAACTGCTTGTAGTATTATTGTTATTCATATTTTTGTGTATATATTACTTGTATAAATACATGTTAAGTGTATGCTAAGTTGTTTTTTGGGTTTCATTTACTTAACGTGTAATCTTTTGGTAAGACATTACAGAAACAATAATGATGCCAAACAAGTAGCAGATATTGTGGATGTGTTGGTTATATTCACGAGTGCTAAACAAAGTACCTTTGTAAAGGTGCTGAAAAACTCAGGAGACACCTGGAGGCTCTTCTTCTTTTCCCCATCATAAACAAGCTTGGATCCCACTGGAGTGTTGGCCTGGGTAATGATGGCTTTGTCAAAACCATTGCACTTGCTCCTCAGCTGAGATCTGGGGAACCACGAGGACTTTGTTAAACCATGTACAAGAGAGTCAGAAGTTTCGATGCTCCCTCAAATGTCCGTTTAGTTTTTTTTTTTCTTTAAAGAGCAAATAAACATGAAGAGCAGTCGTGTGTTTCGGGCAAAGTCCTCTGTTTTACCAACACTCACATGATCTTAATTTGTTATATTAGACCAAGTGTGGAAGTTCCTCAACTTTACTGCACATTTATTTCCACTTCTCTTTCCCACTTCTTCAGCTGTTCTTCTTTCTTTCCATGTAAAGAGGAAACTAGTCTGATCCTGCGCAGATTTTGGTTTTGTTCAAACATTCAATGCTTACAGTTTAAGGTCATAAATCACAACCATTTTTCAAGGACAGACTTAATAGGATGACTCAATCAGTTTAGCCATTTGTGACAATCAGACGAGGGCTCTCTGACTCATCTTTTCTGAGCTTGTCCTAGAGTAAAACATGCAGAGAGTTTTTTTTAGCCATTCAAATGATTGGGAAACAGGTTAACCTTGATTGTTATTTCTGTCTTCTCTTCTCAATTTAACTTCCCAGCTAGTAAAGTTACATAGTAAAGGCCCAAACTGTGATTTTAGAAAACTGTACATCTAGCTCCCCTCTTTCTTATAAGAAGAGACTAACTCTCATCCTGAGGAGGAACCTTTGATTATCCTTATTTGACCCATGGTGTACATTTGCACCAATACACCAAGACAAATTCCTTGTATGTGTAAATGTACTTGGCAATAAAACCCGATTCTGATTTTGGGCTCCTTTTTTATATCACAATGAAAATGGACTCAGCTGTAACCAAGTTGTGTTTGTTGATCTGCACAGGCAGACTCAGGTTTTCTGAGGGGCATGGATAAAAATATATATTTTTTTTTAAAAGGCACCAGCTGCATGCTGTTGGGCACCAAAATACAAAAGTTGTGATGCATTTTTTTGGGAACGGGCCCAAACACTGGTAATAGTTTAAATAGTTGCATTATGTAACTCATGTGTCATACTGTTTAACCATTTCATCACATTTGGCCATCTTATTAGGCACCATGTTGGCTTTTATAGGTCATGGGAGTTTCCCACAGGGCGTTTTTTGACCTCCTTTACCACCCAGCGTCATGTAACTTAAAGGTACTCTAATTCTTACCTACTTCTGAATACTTATTGGAAATGTCTGTAGAGCACAGCAGCTATGGGGACTGGAGATGAAGCATATCATGCACTGACAATTATATTTAATTTCCCCAACTTTTTTCTTTTCTTTTTTCCCCTTAAAGTTCAAAACCAAGATTCTCTTTTTTTTTTTACCTGAATTTTTTATAATTGTCCTCCTGCTTCTGCCAGACTTTAGAGTAACGCTGCATTACTTTTTCGATGATATTCCTGTGAAAAAAAATACATACAAACTAAGATACACATACACAACCAACCAGGTGAGTAATCCATGTGTTTCGCTGACATGTCTTCATCTGATGGCAGTCATGAACAAAAAAAAAAAAAAGGGTCACTTTAGGAGAAGCATGACGGAGTTTGCACTCACTTGCAGCCTTTGCAGAGGTCAGAGGTCTTGGGGGCGCTTTTCTTCTGAGGGGCTGGTAAGTGCTGTTCCACATTGCTGTGGAACAAACAAAAAGACAAAAAAAGGACAGATGTGTTGATTCAGAAGCCAGGCACAAATCAGATAATGCAATCAGGGGCGTAACACAACATTCTGGACCCTGTATATAGACTATGCTATATGAACCACTCCCCACATTTACAGCTATTAATAGTTACTTGCTGGACAGACCCTCCTCACAAAGATAGCCAACACAAAGACAATCCTACACCCCTTAAATCCAAAAGCTCACATAGGCCAACATGTTAGCTTTATAATTTGTCACTTCCTGTTTTGAATGTGCTGTGTTCTTTGTTCAAAACATACAGAAGACATAATAAATTAGCATGTAACAAGTGAGGATTTGATGTGATTCTGTAGGAATTTCTAACTCCAACAAACGCTAAAGCAAATGGAGTAAACATACAAACCTCATGAATTCAGTGTTCAGTAACTGTCATCTTCATACACTATGAATGAACAACCAGTATACAAACTCATGAGCAGAGACCTTTGCTACGTTACATGTCATCTACAGACGTCTCTCTCGTGTAGAAAACTAAACTGTGGTCTGCGGTGTTACTTTGTACAGAGCATCATCTTGTTCCTGTTTTCTACTTAGCCTACTAAAGAAACTGTTTTTGTCTGACTACAAAATTCACGACATTTGAACGATTGTGATTGATTGGTAGACTGTTTCCAGCTGAATACCCTGTAATGTAATTGGGGAAAGGGCAGCTGTTACGCTCCTCTTGCATCACTTTCAATGAGTGGCATTACCATGGCATCATTGTAACACAGAAAAATAAAGTGTAGGCCAATGGGCTTTTCTGTAGCCTAGTTGCGCAGTTTTTTTTTTTTTTATTACAATGTAGCCCTACTTGACCGAGTGATGTTTCAGCAGCTTCATTTGACAATGTTGTCTTTCCTTTCAATTTATCTCTGTTTTAGAGAACAGACACACGTGGAGCCTAATTAAATATCCTACGCAAGTGAATGAAGCCGAAAAAAAAAAAAAAGATTAACACGTCTTCAAAGGCTGTGTATTTTCGCAGTATGAAGTAGGCTAAAGCGTGCAGAAAAAAATGAAAACATGTCACAGTTGTGGTCAAATATACCTTTGAAAGTTTGTGTGTGAGTGTGCACGTAGCAAAGGGAAATGTCATTTTCACACTTACTTGTCGAGGAAGTACCAGACGACTGAGGTCAGCAGGCTCCCCAAACACAGGAGAGTCATCAACAGAGAGAAGAATGACATGAGCTGTCCCCTCATACCTCTCTCCCCTCCGGCTAACGTCACCTGCTACCGTTATCTGCTCTCTGTTACCCTCACTTTCTTTTTTCAGGTTTCCTCTCCCCCTTTCTTTTGTGGCAATAGTTTTCCTGTCTGCTGTCATAAGTTGTTTGTTTTTTTACCTCACTACCCCCACCTTCTCCTCTTCCTCCGCTCACTCCTGTCTACTTTAACTCAAGAAGCACCTTTCACACATACACGGAACTCCTAAAAGTTTTCTTACATTGTCCGGGTGGGCTGCATGTGTTAAGGGAGAGGGTAGAATTTGTTCACCCCGACTTTAGGCGGACTTTTCACCTGCCAGCCCTTCAGTAAAGCGTCCGCGTGAAGTCGGGGTGAGTGAGAGCAGGTGTGAAGGAAGCCGCAGGGAACTTTTCTGACGCTTTTACCACCAGCGAGTGGGCGGGGTTATGATGTCGTTCACGTTGAACAGGAGTTTTGCTGAGTTTCCCTCCCGCCTCTTCACTCAGCTTTCTTGGTTTCTGCTCTCCTGTTCAGACAAGTCACCTAGTCTTCTGTGCGGTTCTTTCTTTTCTCTCTTCCTGTTTATGTCCCGGTCAACTGAGACTGAAACATAGCCTATCTTTTGCTGTTCCACATCTTTGTTCTTCAATCCTTGTCTTGTCTCTGTAATGAAACCATCCTCTCGTCTTGGTGTCGCCCTTTTTTTCTCATATGTCCACACAGCAAAATGCTACTTTATGACTGAAGTCCTAAAGATACAGCTCCTTCTCTTCTTTCTCCGCCCCCCGCCTGTCCGGAGCCCCAGCCTTTTTTTCTGTGATTTGCCCTCCCCCGGCTATCCTCCGCCCACACCCCTTAAGCCCCTCTCCCCTTTGCAAAGTAACATGAGTGCCCAGTACTGAATTAGCCCACAGTTTGCCTCTTGACTAGAGTGTGTGTGTGTGTGTGTGTGTGTGTGTGTGTGTGTGTGTGTGTGTGTGTGTGTGTGTGTGTGTGTGTGTGTTGGGGGGGGGGGGGACAAGTTCAAAACCAATGAGGGGAAGGGCAAAGACTTCCCAACCAATCAGAGTGACTCCTCAAACTGTGCAGCACATGCACTAGCTGCTTTTACTCCAGTGTCACACTTTGCCAGCTCTGTTAACTCCTGGAAGTATCCTCTTACAATAAAAGTGAGAGAGTTTTAGAGATGGGAGAGGGCCGGCTGTGTTCTTGGGGCCCAAGGAAGGGAAGTCTGCTTCTACAGGGTACAACCTGTAGGGCAAAACAAGAAAAGGGGGGTAGACAGAAAGACAAGAAGCATTCATAATAGAGCCATGACTCATCTTCAGCTCTTCTTTCACTTTATGTAGTTATTACATGTAAAATATAAGGACCATGTTGGTTTCATTTCACAGTAAAAAACACCCACAAACAGAAGACCACACCCCATCCTTCTGCATTTATACCTCATGATTTGAGTTTCCAGTGGAAAACTCCACGCTGAGCTCTTTGCAATGAAGCAATTATGGCTAGTATATAGCTAGATGCTGAGTAAGCTGAGCTCTGCAACACAGCACCCCCCACCGCCCCATGTGCACAAATCCAAAACAAAGGAGCCCTTGGAAAGTTTTTATTTTGGCAGACGCCAGGGTTTACCCCGAAGGAAACTTGTTGGGGTTGTTTGAGGCTGCTTTGCTGTGGCCAGACGCAGACGTGGGCAAAATCAATACAGTAGGTTGTGCAAGTAATAAAATCAGGCTTAAACGTCCGATAGAGTAAAAGAGGGCTGTAGTAAAATCTCACTTAACCTGGTTTTTTACCTCCATGTTTGGTTCATTGACCTATAAGTGGATCTGGTGAGTGCAATGAGCAGCTCAGCCTTACAAAGGGAATGTGCTATGAAACATGATAGTTACATTTTATTCACCATTATGTAAAAGCAATGTTCCCTAAATAACTGTGCCATCTGGGTTTTGCAGATTTTCTGATCCTTCCTCTGATGAGGTTTCCCCCAGTCTTTCCTCAAAGGTTTTTATTTTAGGGGAACATCAGGGATCCGAGGATAAAGGTCAAGGGATATGCATTGATGCGGATTTATGTATAAATTAGGCCAATTGAATATATCTGACTTACTTTCTGGAGTGGAAACAACAGGCAAACCACTCTCCTTTGTTTTCCTCCTGTATGTGTCATGATCACACGATGGATACAAAAAAAAATCTACCCCGAGAGCCATGCCTCTGGGAGAAAATATACCCATGTCTGACCTTTCATCATGAGACACTAGCAGGAATGTTGAGACATACACATGGAAGAAAAACAGTTCTCTCAGAGATTGGAAACTCAGTAATTATAACATGTAAAATGGAGCCACTGCCCAACAATAACTGCAGTGTATCATCGAGGAAGTACAGAGACACACACCTGGCTTTGCTGGAATCCAATTAATCAAATATCCAGACCTCTCATTTGGTTTCAGACCGTTAGCCTTACACACTCATTGTCTTTTTAAATAAATGTCATTGCCAGAGCTACAGCTTTAAAGTGTTTTTTCAACATGATGTTCATATTCTTAGGGCAGATTTCTCAGTATTGTGCAGCTCTGGATGTCCTTAGTCTCCTTTACCCAGCATGCATTAATCACTTCACATATATAATCTCACTCATGGATGATTGTGTAACTGAAACTATATTTTTCTGATGTTACTCAGAGAGGGGAAGAGTCAAAGCAAGAATAACACATTTATTCTGTAGTTATTTTCCATACCAGGGAGGATAAGAGGATGTCTGTGTGTCTGAAGTTGCTGTACCGTTCTTATTTGTTTGCAGAGTTCTGGGGAAGTGCGTGTGTGTGTGTTTCCCAGCTGACCTTCCACAGCTGCTCTTGACAGGAAGCCTGAACGCAGCATGCTTCAGGGTGGCATGCAATAAAGGAGGAGAAGAGGAAGACCTACTCTTAGGAGCCCATGTGACATCACCATAAGGCAGACAGACTGACAAAAGGTCTCATTGTTAACCAAACAGCACCCAATAAAACCTTCCTGCCCCTCTCAGACTTGTATCTTCAGCAGGGATGAACCATCCATGAAGTGCACACATGAAAGACAGGATGTGAAGCAGGCTCGCCTACATGTCAAAGTCTCCTGATGATGGGGGTTCCCCTGAACGCATCTTGAGCTTCCTGTCAGACTTTTTTTTGTATGTTGTATTTTTTCATTTCTTCAGAGCAGATACAAACAGGAGAATTAATCCAACACGTCCTGTTAATGTCAATTTTCTATTTCTCTTAATAAAGTAATATTACCTCTGTTTCCGTGTATTTTCTGACCTGTTGACTTTCAGTAAGGCCTGATAGCAAACTCCTATCATGATTTTAGCACGATTCGATAGAGCTGTTGCTTATTGACGATATGAATCACAGAAATATATCTTAGTACTATAGTGACTATCTGTAACAGCGAAAACAGATGAGGTAAGATGATACAAATATTTATATGTGGATATCTTTTTCAGCCTGCCAGAGGCTGAGGAATAAAAATAGCTCATGTCTGGAAATAGATTATGATGCAGCAACAGCTTGAGCAAATCGATGTGGCTTTTCCAAAATAATCAAGGCATCAAGAATGCAAATCTTATT
This sequence comes from Tautogolabrus adspersus, assembly GCA_020745685.1. Lineage (NCBI taxonomy): Eukaryota > Metazoa > Chordata > Actinopteri > Labriformes > Labridae > Tautogolabrus > Tautogolabrus adspersus. Next base: position 15,607,855 of record CM036553.1, read on the forward strand.
TGGAAAGCAATCGAGATTCACAATTCCCATGGTGATGTCTCCTCATCACTCAAGAACACAGTCCCAAAAAATATGTCGTTTTCGTAGAAGGAACTATAACACAAGGCGAACGGTTCGATGACCTCCATGTTAATACATATAATCTTGTCATCCTTTCAAGTAAAAACACACAACTAACTTATTTCTATCTTTTATTACTCTTCCTGTAAACAGCCTCCTATTGGACAACTTTATTTTTTCTTTGAATTCTTTAAAAAAATGAAAACCTTGATATCCATGGCCTAACTACAATCAGTGCCCATTTTTCACAAATGTAAAAGACATGGTTTCTGGGGCGCTGGTGGCGCAGTGGTTAGTGCGCGCGTCCCATGTACTGAGGCTGTGGTCCTCAACGTGGGCGGCCAGGGTTCAAATCCGACCTGTGGCTCCTATCCCACATGTCAATCCCCACTCTCTCTCCCTGATTTCCATCTCTATCTACTGTCATATCTCTCCAATAAAGGCACAAAAAGCCCAAAAATAAATCTAAAAAAAAAGACATGGTTTCTCTACTTGCCGTTGTGGATCAAGGGAGCCATAGAGGTATGTGTCAAGGATTTGTTTTCATACTTTATTCCTGTTTTTATTTTGTCTCTTGCTGTTTCTTGTTTCTTGTTAATGATTGTACACTCTGACCTCTTCAAGCCCCTAAAATTACAGGAAATTAGCAGAATAGCGAAACATTCACTTGGAGCTGAGATGATTGGCCATTTTGTATAATGACAATAACCTCTGCTTGTGCTTCTGAAGTGAGAATATTTTGTGTGTTTTTTGTCTGACAGCTAAGTAATGTGTCTTTGTTGAAAACTAAAAACAGACAACTGATATTAAAAAAAATGTAACTTTGGGCCTAAGGTGACCAAAACATTCAAGATGAAAATAATTAAAAGCTCCATTCCCACCACTGCTTCTTCAGCCTCTTTAAATCCATAACCATGTGGTCATCAACCCATGACCACAGATGAGGCTTAACCCTTAACCTTAAGACATTATATGTGACTCCGACTGTGTTGTGCATTTTTAACGGCCCCTCATTAGCCCATCTGATGAGGCCAGACAGAAAAGCTTCTGGTCTCATGGGATCTTGCATATAATCTGGAACCTTTGAGTCTCCTGATGGAGTCATTTTTAAAGACACTCTCCAGCTGTGGACCCTGATACTGCCATCTTCACCCTCTACAACACCTGCAGTGGCTGTGACAGGCGAACAGCTCCACAGCGAGGTGTGATGGAAGAAATGGGCCGGGTGAGGGCAGTAATTCAGTCAGGTGGTTTAAGAGTGGCTGATCCTGATGCATTCCACAGCTGCTTATCATGAGGCCTGGTGCCCCTGTGCCTGTCTGAACTGTTACTACCTTGCAGGTCTCATAGGCACAAATACAACCAAAACTGCAAAAATGATGTCAGCACACAAACACAAACCTGCAGACCACATTAAGTTATATTGTGCGCACACACTCACTCAGGGGGCTCATGCATAATTTACACATCCTGCAGGGTCTTTAATGGACACCACAGACCCTCTGGTCCCTTGTATTACTAATTGATCCCTTATGTCCTGACTTCAGGGGATCATTGTTGAGCATGTTTCATGCACTAACACAATTATAATGGCTTTTTTTCAAATTTTCTGTCTAACTGTTTGAGTAAGACATTTGCCAAAAAAAGCCTTGTTCAATTTTCAAAAACACAAAAGGTGAGAAATGTACTCTGATCTTTTACTTGAGTATAAGTAACAATATACCACAGATGGAGATAGAACATGTTGTGGATATACTGTGTCAAAGTCATAGAATTCAAATTTCAACTAAGTGGAGGTATAAAACGATTGGAATCAAATATTCTTATACTGTTGTCCCAAAGGTATCAATTATGCAGGAGAGCCAATCTTAGTTTATTTTATTAGATTGATGCATTTTAAAGCTGGTGAATATGCTTTTCCCCTGCAGATCAATACTGTTTAGTTTTATCTTAAGCTACATAAAACATGTTTATGTATTTGTTGGTTATATATTTGCCATCAATCTGAATCTACAAAGTCATCAACGTTATTAAATGGACGCAGCGCAGTTATTTTACTCTGAAGGAAAGAAAAAGAAGTAAAAAAGAAGAAAAAAAATGGAAGCACTCGTGTAAACTGTACTCATGAAAACTGATGCCCTGCTAAAAACAAAGGTGGCAGTTCTCAAAGGAGATATGCGCTGCTCCATATCACAAGTGTCTTTTGTTGACAGTCATAACAAAGCTTAACTGCATAATATATGTATCACTTATGCAGTGGCATTTTTTCTACAATTTTTTTCTATCTTGAGGGCTCCTGAAATCAGCTGCAAACGTACAGCTAACACTGACCTTAAAATAGGTCACACATTAATCAATGCAATAAAGTAGGAGCTCTTTGTGCATATACGGTACATAAGAGGGATAAATGCACAAGATTCAAAATAATTCACTCTTACCTAATGATCCATTTTTATCCTTTGTATATTTCAATATCTCATTTTAGCTACAACCACTAGATGGCAGCAAACCTTTTTGGACACAGATTTTCGACACAGATTTAATATTTCAATTTAGCAAAAATCAGAGGACGAATCTGGTCTATCAGTTAAAACTTGGCTCTGGACAAGAGTCACATGAGGTTATCACAGCGTCCAGATAAAGCATCCATAGAAGGATTTAATGTCTTTAGAGAGCAGGAAATCAAACTAATCAGAAGCTGGCTTCAAATCACAGAGTTGGAAAAAGGCAGCCTTCAAATCAAATATAACAATTACAAATCACACAACCCACCAAATATATTGAATTACAACTCAAAAACATCTGTCGTATTCTCTTAAAGAAGTTCTGTTATGCTGAAATATCTTGGGAAACCTGACATCATGTAAGAAAATATGTACTAACTTCAGTCTGGTTTTGTGTGTCTACATTTTAAGACTAACAACTCCACCATCAGAACTCGCTGACCGTCACTGACATTTCTTATGATGTCGAGATGCTTTCTGAAGACGCCTGCCTGTCTTTGTCTTCATTCTGGATTGACTGTTTTCTGCTGTGTTTTACTTTTTGCTATGTCATCTACTGTCTGTTGTTTTTTAAGGTTCTGAAGAAAAGGATTTAAAGATTGCATTACAGTCCAACTTGAGTCTCATAATGCATGATTGCAAGTCTTAAACTGTGAGCACATGTAGAACTACAAAACACACAACTTAGGGCTGAATGTCCGACTGTTTCCAGCTGAAAACACACGTTTTATGGGAAAGTTGGTGTGCTTGCTGCTTTTCTTACATCACTTTTAATGACTGAGTGAGGGGCTTTTGCAAGAACTCTTTGAACAAAATAAGTTGCTTTCTTTATTCATGGAATTGCCCAGCTCAAGTTTCATACAGTGATCTTGAACAAAAAACAACCATGTGGGTTTTTCCACAATAAATTATGTTTCTCCATATTAAATTCCCAAATTTCTCAGCTAGTAACTCCACTGTTTTATAATGTTTAGCATTGTGAGATCAATCCAGACTTTGATGGTCAGATAAAAGTGGTACCTTATGAGACATAATCATACATACATACTATGAACTAATACCTCTTCCAGGCTTTGTGCATTTGACAAAGAGGAAAGTGAAAACAGTAAATGAAATAAGTGTGCAGACAAAAACAAATCAGCATCCCCTGCAATATTAGTCTTCTAAAACTGAAGTGGTGCCATATAGATTACCTGTAGTTTGTCCTTTACTTTATGTAGTGATTACATTTAAAGTATAACGACCATACGGATGCATTTCACAGTAAAAACAAAACAAGTTCAAATACAAACAAAAACATGCCATTGTGAGCAAAGTTGGTCAGCTAAATTATGAAGGGGAAATAAACAAAAGCCACAGCTGGGGATGCTTCACAGTTAAAGCCAGCTGTGGCCACTAGAGGGCGACTTTCTGTTAAAGGAGGGAGCACTTCAGAAAACGAGGAGAGGGCGTTTCGATGACGTGCCATAGGGACACTCAAAGACCTCATCCTCTTATAGTATAACCTATAACTGGCAGCTTGGCCTTATGTTTCCAAAACTCTCCTGGGTTATGCTGTTCAGACTTGTCTGTTTATATTGAACTTCAGTTATCCAGGTCAGAAGAGTTTCCCTGAGGCATAGTGATATATTTGTGTAGGCAGGTTTTCTTTTTTTTATTGAATGGCTTGGAACAAATAAAAGGATCTAGAGCGCTTTCAGGACAGAGGAGGCTTGAATGACTTCTTTTAGAAGGGCTGCTGTATACATACTTAGCAAGAACACCAATATTTGTTGACTCTTAAAAGGGTGTATGCAGGAATTCAGCCTTTTCATTGATGAGGTGCAAGAATATGAATAGTGGATCACCTGAGTTTGAGGTATCTTTCACTTGGCATTACCAACATTCACCTTTCCATTTAGTGAGTAAACACACTTTTGACTAAAAGCCATAAGAAAATATGAGAATTATTCCCCAGAGGAACTCTGTATGGGTCTATACTTCAGGGATACCTCAATGTCCAGTCTTTTTTTCCCTTCTTGAATGTCAGCTTTTAGAAGACTGTAGCCTGTTATTCCCCCATGTTTATTGCAGTCAACTGTGGGATGTGACAATACCACCAGTGCTACTACCAGTACATCTTTACGCAGTGCGTCACCGCCTCAGCCAGGTGTTCTGAATGCAATTACAGCAGACAATGTTGTCTTGATAAGCCGATCCCTCTGAACCATTATCAATTTAGTGGTCGGAGGATAACTTCACAGATCAATGCACATCCTACAGAGAAAATGTTCTGCGGTTACCATGGACACAAAGAAGCTAGAGTGCAGGATATTGGTTGTGTTTGGTAAAGTTGAGTATGTGGCATGATAAAAATGATGTTTTTATTCAACTTTACTGCTATATCCTGTTTTATTACTGTTGTGTAAAGACGACATCACATTCTGGGTCATGATGTACTCTGCCTGCGGCTTCTTGCCTGGACTCATAGCTATGATAGATATTCAGTACATTCGGACCCATCCTTATAGCAACCAGAGACAAATTAAGGTTAATAAGGAAAACTGAATTGCATTACTCTTGTGCCATTAGTTTTCTTCTTTCAATTTCTACAACCAGCCCCATTAATCAGATTTGTGAGTAAAGAAAGTACAGGAGGCCCTCTGTGTCTTTATGTACACTTTTATTGTCAGCACTTGGCAGATGGTAGTCAGGCAGGATTGACAGAGACAGATTACTTATTGGCCTCATCCTCCTTTGAATAGGTCTTGATGATCTCCTCCTTCTTGGCCTGGATACGCTCCTCTCTGCGCTTGCGAGCCTCCTTTGTCTTGGAGCGACGAGCCTCAGCCTGGTCACTGTGGGACAGGTGGAGAGAAAGAGAGGTGTGTTCATACTGTGTGTAATCATCTTCAACTGCTCATTCACAATAAACAACAGATAAATGCTTTTTATGCATGTTCACTATTTTTCACCAGGGCTACCAAGTATGAAAATCAAGCCTGACTACTATCTGCTTTAAAGTCATTCAAAAAGGATTTCATTATTACAACCCAAAATACTCCGGTTCAGTAAGACGGGATTTAGTGGCTAGAAAAAGAGAAAATTCAAGTATTGAATACTGATGGAATCCCAGTTACACTTACACTGAATGTTGATGTGGATAATGGGCCATAATGCCCCAAATGAAGTTTTATTCTAACACTTCTCAAGATTAGAAAAAAGGATCCAACTGCCCTACTATGTACGTGAACTATACAAAACTTCAAGTTTAGTTTCAGACTTACGACAGGAGCTTCTTGCGAGCCTTGTCTGCCTTCAGCTTGTGAATGTGCTCCATAAGAACGCGTTTATTCTTGAACACGTTACCCTTGGCCCTCAGGTAGAGGCTGTGGTACCTGTGAGACAGCAGGAGGGAAAACCATCAAAACTAAACACCAACATCATGCAAGTCAAAGGCAACAGATATTTCAAGGGTTCCAGGATGTTATGTCAGAATTACCACCATGTTTTACTGATCTCAACATTTAAAAAACATTTCCAAACACTGTGTCCCAAAACATGATCAAAAAAACATGAGCAGAATGAGCCAGTATTCATATCCTGAACCTACATGTGCCTGTCGATCTTCTTGGACTCCCTGTAGCGACGCAGCAGACGACGCAGGATCCTCATGCGACGCATCCAAGTCAGCTTCTCAGGCATACGGGCGTTGGCGGTACCTTTTCTCTTACCTTTTTAAAAGATTAGAACGGCAACAACTTCAGTGTTCACATTTCATTCAGGCGGTTAGATGTCTTAAATATTCAATCATTCCACAGGAACAGAGATTGAATACTTAAAAACATTTTAATGGTCGTTAAATTTCTTCTTTTTTATATCAATGTGGAAATTTTCTCATGTGTAAACATCCGCACAGTAACAATGGGATGGGAAGAAAATAAGCGTGACAGTCTTACTCACCGACTCCCATGTGTCTTCCCTTACGACGTGCCAGCGTGTTCTTGCGGCAGCGGGCCCTAGAGTGGACCGTAACAGGTTTGCGGATGATAAGACCATCCTTCACCAGTTTACGGATCTGCTGGCCTGAAGACAGAAGAAAGCCAGTAAGCTGCAGGAGAACCCTGATTCATTAGCCAAGTAAGTGTGCACTAACGAGGAAACCTTGGGAAAGTGTCATCAGGGTTGATGCCTTATTAAAGAATAAACAAAGTATATTTTCAATTGTTGCCAGTTTAACCAGACCAGACAAAGAAACACCATCTTCTAATATTGCAAACAGATAAATTCCAGGTGTTGTCAGCTGTTGTCATAACTCTGGTTTGAGACTTCACATATCTAGTATAAACTCTGGAACAAACATGAAATGGAGTTTAAAAGACATGAGCCTTACTCATTCATGGCCTTACTTTATTAATTTAATTCTTAGCATTTGGGGAACTGTACTCAGGATGTATTGGGCCTTAATGAACTTGAAGTCATCTGGACTTATATGGTTATCTGAGAAGTTGTCCAAAAGTAGGTAACTTCATGTTAATATCTGCTGATTGGATGGCTGGTCTTCAGCAGTTTAATTATAAAATAATTGGCCATTTCCTTAATTAAATAGAACAAAACATTGAAACTAAGCTATCAGTCTCAGCAATAATTTTAGTAACATGAAAGTACAGAGCCTGTTGATTTCGAAGGTTTCAACCACATGTAACAAACAACCAGCAGGTAACATGCAGGAGAACTGAAGTCCTTTACTTACGAGAGTTGGCGTTGGCGATCTCATTGGTCTCGTTTGGATCCAACCAGACCTTCTTCTTGCCGCAGCGCAGGACGCTGGAGGCCAGCCTCTTCTGGAGCCTGAGCATGCTGTGGGGCACAAACAACCAGGTTTTAAAGTCTAACAAAATAAATTCTACTTCAGAGGTGTGTTAAGCTAAATGCCGCAAAACTGACTGTGAAGAACTGTATTTTACACGACAAATGTTTTTTTTTGTCGGACTTTATCAGTGGCTATTAGCCGCACCGCTAACATTAGGCTACTAGCCGGGTTGACAATATGGCTTCTCCGGCTGCTACATCGTGTCCCACATTGCCACGTAAAAATGGGTTTTGTATTCTAAAATAAGATTTAGCCTTAATGTATAGTTAATGAGGTACATGTGTAATCTCGGGAAAGTGATATCGACTTAACAAACGTGCATTTTAACACTTAAATCGTGTTTTCAGTTTTGCCATCGACTGCAGTCCTACCTCATGGCTGCTACTTCAACAGGAAAAGGAAGGTTTGAGCGACGGATCGGAAGCTACCATTATAAGGGAGAGTCCATCTCTGAACAGGACACAGATATGTATTATCATAGACCAAAACGGACATTATGTGCGTCGCATACATTTCACATAGCTAGTATTTGTTATTTGTGTGTTTTTAAAGTCATACGACATTAACTGGCAATGACAAAGGCCATCTTGAATTTATTTTATTTTATGTTGATCGATTATATTCCCCTGTAATATAATGGTACCGACCGGTGATTTTGCAGTGCATTGTGGGTGAAAAAAAAAACAGTTGGTTGCATTCTCCAGTGTAAACACACGAGGGCAGTATTGAGACCGCAAATCCCGTTGATATCACACTAGACAAATGAATATTTAATTAAATTATTTGTATTCCTTTTCTGACTCTTTCACTATGAGATTTTATTTTATTTTGCATAATCTTTGACAGGGAGCTTTCAAAAGGTTGAATTCAGCTAACCTTACAATATTCCTACAAAAGGATTTAGATGTAGTTCAGTAAAAGGATTAAGATTTCAATTGGTTAGGTCATATTAAATATAAAAGGTTTTAATCTGACCTAACTGTAAAATAAATTCGGCCTATTAAATTTGTGGAAATAATAATTGAATTAAAATTTAAACCAAAAACATCAGTCACCAGTCTAACAAGTTTAAAAAAAAAAGTAATAGGCTAATAGCCTATTACTTTTTTTTTCTCCTAAAGTTGAACCCTTTGATTACAAATGAAAATATCAGAAATACGTAATTAAAAGCTTTTGTTTGACTTCTTTTTAAGACAAAGAGTAATGAGATTGAGTGATGATTTAAGGTTATTTTGGAAGACCCTTGTAAAAAAAAAAAAAAGCCACTGGTACATTAACATCTGACTGCCTATTATTAAGGTTTCAAATGTTAACTGTTGCAGCCGTGGCTTTTTAGCAGCAGCCCTATCACCACAGCAACTCCACATGCTCACAGTGTGGGCGAAAGAGGGGCACTTGTGTGACTTATTCACCTCAAGTAACCCAGAATACCAGCTAAAATCATCATCATCCCCAGGCAAAGTACCGGATCACCTCCCACCACTGATTCAACTGCTCTCTCTGCACAAGTGTGAGCTTAAAATAAACAAACAAAACTGTTTCAAACTCAATGACATCAGATGTTTCGAGACTAGAGATGCCTTGTGTAGTCCTTAACTGCACTTTTCTGAATAATTCACATTTTTATTTTACATTATTTTTACAATTCATTTATTCTGAAGCAAGCTTACACTTAGTATGTTTAATTACACAGTAGTTCTATGTTTTCTGGTATATCCTGTTTACATATTTCCGTATGACCCCAAAAGCTCTCAGATCACTTAAATCAATCGTGACTGTTAGTCTCAGCCTCTCACTTCTGTACCAACACAGAACAGCAAGATGAAAGTCTAAACATTTTACAGTATCCTTAATTCTGTCAAAGCATTCCAGTTAGCCTATCCAGTCCCTTAGCTGATGTGCAACACATTCAGAGCCAGAACAACACACATGAAAACACAATCAATACGAAGGAGAAACTGTAGTGTCACCTCAGATGTAAAGGTGTAATCAAACACCTAATTTACAAAGATTTTGCTGCAGGCACAGAAAATAGTCCTGCATCAGGATTTTTGCTCATTTGCAAGGCAACATCTGATTAGCACTGTCCTGCTACAGGGGCCCAAAACCAACTATGCCAATTTGAAACGCATCTTAAAATTCGTTAATGAAAAATATTCATTGAAATTCCATTATCTCTTTTTTTTTAAAGTAACGCTGAATCCACTGTTGCTGCGTGCTTGATAGTAATGCACAACTGTGTAAACATCTATTTAACAATAAGATACCACCGTCCACCTTCATCTTTAAGCACCTTTACTGCGGTGAATCTTCATTTTAATGTGATACTACTTTTCTAAACTAGGTTTATTTATGAACTATAATAAATTAAAGTATTTTTTTGTTGGTAAAAATTAATTGGTTTCTTTGATGTTCTAACTTTCCTGACAGAGTAAATAGTACTACAGTCAATGATAGCAGTATAAGCCTCATGCCTCTCCTCAACAGAAGTCAATCAGAGCCAGCAGTGAAGCCGCCTATAGCTGTCCAGATGATTGCTGGTTGGCATGTTAACTGGGTCAGAGTGGTACAATAATCACATTTGTGGGCGTACCTGTAGAGTTGAGTTGTAAATCAACAATGTTCATGAAGTAGACTCATCCTGAAGGAGACAAAAAAATGATAAAAAAGTTAAAAATCAAACATTCCAAAATGTAAAGAGAGGTGTAGGAATTCATTTTACATTAAAGCATCTGTCATAGGCCTACACTTTATTTTACTCTGTGTCCCAGGAAAAGTATCCACTGACTTCTAAAGATGTTGTGAACTGAAAGGCAACTGAGATGAGAAGCAAAGGAGTGATGGAGCTGAGGACAAACTGAAACTGATCTCCTGTGGTACAGGTTTTTTTTTATGGTAAGGTGTGAGCAACTAACTCATCACATTAGTCATTTGATCTGAAAATAAGAATATGTGTTGCTTTGAGCGTATTTGATTAAGTGTGTAATACTGGCTGAAAACAGAGTGTGTATGAGTCATGATTGGTTGAGAGATTTTTAAAAAAGCAGAAACTCTCCAGTTGTTAAATATATTTTTAGGAATAAAATGAAATAGTAAGTTAATTGTTTAAACTGCAGATTAGGCCTTTAAACAGATATAGCCCATAGACGATGACTTACACACTTGATGACACAGAAGGGCTGAAAAAGAGTTTGTCATCACTAGGTCATAGGTCATCACTGTTCTTATCCATTGAGTTCAACTGAATAAATAAGACAATCTCTATGTCTGCTGATGTCCAAGACAAACTATGCCTGCTGAGAAATCTTTGACATAGTGATCATAGTTAACAACGTTTGGTCATCCTCTGTGGCTGCAGCTCAGACTTCAGATTGGCTCAGTAGCCCAGGGGCGATTCTAGTGTATGTCGGGGCCCAGTGCCAAAATTCACAGTAGGCCCCTCAAACCAGCGTTCATCACCATTATGTTATCAATAATCTGAAGCTAACAACAAAAGTTGCAAAATGTAAAAAATATTTTTATTTCCAAAGCTAACATTAAAATCAAAATATAAATATAAAGAACATTTAAAAAAACCTTGTAATTTCAAAATATAAATGTGCAAAATAAAAACTTTAATAAATAAATAGCTTTAAGTCAAAACACCTTTGAAATGGTGTTCTACTAAAAAAGAGCCAGTGTTCATATGAGGAGAATGTATAGAAAAGTTGCTGTAAAAGCTTCAAATACAAAAACCAATACAAACATGTACAAAATACTGTATTTAGCTTAAAAATGAAAAGTTTTCTTAGGGAACTAAACCCACATTATGAACCCTGTACTTATAAATACATATGATGTGTAACAGGGGACATTTTACTGCTGAAAACATTCTATTTTATAATTCTGTTCATCTAACTAATAATTCTTCAGCAGGGCTTTTTGTGAAGCATCTAGGCTACTGCTGAGACATAAAGTCGTAATAAAGTCCTAGCAGGCAACACTTTGTGTTGCTGTCTCATTGGTCCTCCAGTGTAGATCTGGGGCCCCTGAACAAAAATCACTCAAGGGCCTCAAACTGTATAGCTAAATATCTCTTATTCCTAACATTTAAGTAAATGTCTGCTCCCCCTTGAAACATTCAGCAAATACCAACCACATGATTAACACTGTATCAGCAGTTTAAAATAGGGTCCAAACAACAAACTATGTGAAACCAACTATTCCCACTCTCCTGAGAGCCCCAGGACCTCTAAACTCTGGATCCCGGTGTGGGGACCAGGGGCTTGGCCCAACAGTCTGTCCACAGCCTCCATCATCGAGGCTCTGTTGTTTCTCATCAATCGATAAGTGAAGGTGGGGTCTGTTTAGCGGGGCGTGGACCTCGGCTCCCAGCTGGAGTCAGAGGAGCGACCAGAGTGAAACGAAGTCAAGAGAGAAAGGAAGACAGCAACACGCCTGAAGTAAGTAGATTCTGCCTTCAAAATAAAAGCATATAGAAAGCAGACAAGCCACCTTTGCTGTAACCTAGGTTACTATTGACGTTTTTATTATATAATAGTGAACCAGGGTCAAATTTATAAGTCACTTTTGAAAAACGAAAAGAAACATGAATAGCCTATATAAATGTTCTTATGATCAGTGAAATACATGCATGTTTCCTCTCTTCAAAGTGTGAATCTATTACAAGGGAGAAGCCTTTCATTTCTTTGTAGGTAGCCTGTATGTAGGCCTGGCCTAGGCCTACTAACAAATAAGTCACTAGAAACATCATTCATTTATTAAATGACATAGCCTACTACTGCATATAGGTATTGTAAGACAAACTCGTTGATTTACAAATTTTATAGTTTGGATTTTCTTTAACTAACGTAAGTAAGTAAAGTAAAATTAAGAAAATAAAGGTTTAATGCTGAGGAACTGTAAACGGCTTCTGGGACTGCCCACAGTGTTTCCATGATTATCATTTATTATTCATGCACATTTTAATTACAACCTGTGGAAATTGATAAAACATATAAATGTAGAAACAAACGAAATAGCCTATCTACCACAGTGCAGTGTATGATACTAGTATACATTTCTTGTCATTTATGATTTTATTGTGAAAGCAGTACCAGGAAGTGGTATTACATCAACTCGTTAATTTAACTGTCGTGTTAAAGCCTGGTGCGCCAGTTTGTAACGCTATAGGCTGGAGGGAGGCAGCTGTTGCCATTATATTATCAGCCAGCTCAGATACATTAGCGGCATCAACCTCCCTGCAAGAAAAAGAAAAAGAAGATGATGAGTCTGTCGACACCATCATAAACACACGAAACTGAAAATAGATTTTAAAAAGTTAAATCAATGGTACAGAAAAGTAGTATGTCCAGGACGCCTTCGACCTCAACCCAGGAGATCCAAATGGACATGTTCGACCATCATCCACACACACAGGTAAGAAGGAGAAACAGGAATCACAAATATGTAGACAGAATAAAGAAAGATTGCGTAAACTATCGTACATTTTTAGTGCCGACGACTTTTATGAGGATGAAGCGTCTTCACTTCTGATGGTTAACAGGTTGTTCCGCATTTAAGTCGCGTAATGCTAGTGCACTGATTCAAACCGAAATGTACTCACTTTTAAAGCAAGAAAAAATGCATTTCACTTGTTTTTTTAAAGGTTTTTGAGTCTTTAATCCATTCTTAGCGTGACTTGTCTCGCCAATAAATGTGTTGGTTTTATTAACCCTTCCATGTGTCATCATATTTGAGGACATGATGTAACGCTTGTTTTTATGCTTTTACGCTCATTGGGTCCTTCTGAAAACCACGCCTTTGCTTAATTAATCTGTAATTGAAGTAGTAGATTAATGTACATCAATTGCGAAGAAGAGGTACATTTTCTCTTTTTTGATAAGATTGAACACAAAACATGTTGAATTAAGTTTTCAAACGTGTAATTTGGGGTATTTAGGAGTTTTGTATTTAAAGTCTTGTGTCTGACATCAAATCAGTTTTCAGTCTAAAGAAATTGATCTCCACCACCCACAACAATGTATTTTTCTTCCTCATTTGCAATTGTATACCAAAGCTTTTGATGGTGTCACTCTTTTTTTTACAGCTACAAATAGGCTGTTGCTTTTAGGAAATGACATGATGTTGTGGGCATGTTTAGTCATAACACTTTAAATGGATGAAAAATATAAACGATGAGAATATCTGGAACAAACACCCACACTGAGCTCGGTCATTGTCTCTCTAGAAAAGGGAAGAAGAAAAAAACATTTCACCACAGACAACCAACGCTTCAAACCATGCCAAGTCCAGCTCTCTCCTCTGTACTCCCACTCCTCCCTGCTCCTCCTCCCCCTCTGCTCTCCTGATTCCTTCTCCTTCCACTTCATCTCCATCCTGCTTGCACCATCTCACCTCATCCTGTCTGTTTTTAGAAGTCAGATCATCGTGGTGAGAAACAGATGGACCCCCTGTTTGTGACAGGCAGCGGGGGTGTGTGTGTTTGTGTGCGGCACCACTGATCAATTAGATATAAAGTTCATGCTGACCTGCAGGGGGTCATGCTGGTATATATTTATAACTCTGCTGTAGTGAGACAAGCAGGGATCAGCGTATAATATCCAGAAGGAGACAGTCGGAGTTTGCTACCCAGAATAACACCACAGAAGAAGAAATGAGCTGCCACGAGCTGATCTGAATTCAGCGCCTGAGGGTCGCTTAGATTAAAGATTGTGTAGCTGATGGCCGTCAGATCAGCGAGGACATGTGCAGGCAGAATGATGTGGAGTAAAAGAGAGTGATGTGGGTTAGGTTCTACAGTTGTGATATTGTGCACCCTACCACCCTGTAACCTCCACCCATCCCCTTCCAGCCCCCCCACGCTCCCTGCTCTCCTACTGTCAAACACAACAGCCTCTTTAATTATATTCTTAATCTGGGAGGATGTTTACCAACAGGAAACCTCCCCTCCCTGCTTCCTATGGCATTTCCCTGCCCTTTGCCAAGAGGAACTTGCCCCATCATGGCTCCAGTCATAGAGACCCCTGTCCCCACACATCCTTACACACCCACCAGCACCCATACAGACAGACTACATAAATGTATTTGCGAACCTGTGAAAGCTGTGCCACCAAAACAAGAACATCCTTAAAGACCTAATAATGGCTTTTTTAGCATTTAATTTAACTTAGCTGTGATCGCTATCTGTTATGATATAGTTTTTCCCAGTTTGTTTCTGTAAAATCTGATGGCACATAGCTTATAAGCAATTCACTTTATATTATACGTATCGACGTTCAGACGATGTCTTAAAACAACAGTTGGATGCACATGAAGTAATCGAAAATGATTTGGCTTGCTGTGATCTTCCCTCTGCTCATCTTGGTGGTTTTAAAAGTGAGGGAGTAAATTCACAGTCCTCATCAAAGCATTCAAAAGTTAGTCGAAAGCTAATAAGAGGATTCAGCAGTCTGGGTTTGTCAAAAGAATGGATATCTTCCATCGTTATGGCCCCTTCAGTTGAATTTTCACGTTGGGTTTTCCTGGACAGCGTAGCCTTTACGTGTGTCTAACGTAGATTCAGATTAACCAGTAAAAACTTTTTTTTAAAGGTTTATTTTTGGGCTTTTTAAGCCTTTATTGGAGAGATTGGTTAGCTGATAGAGTCAGAAATCAGGGAGAGGGAGTGGGGAATGAAATGCAGGAAAGAGGCCAGAGATCGTATTCGAACCCGGGCCACTGCAGCCTCCGTATATGGGGCTGACACACTAACCACTAGGCCACTGGCACCCCACCAATAAATACATTTTATTGTACAAAATGCGGACTGTAGATTTTCCCCATCACTTGAAGTATACTGTAAAGGGATCTCAATGTAGCCAGTATAGACAATAGCAAAAACTGCTTTCCTTGTACTGTTTCAATGTTGAAATTTGTTTTTCTCTTTTACCATCACAATAATTAAAGTTAAATGTGCAAACACAAAATAAATGAAGCAGCATGGAGAATGCATCTGTAATAAGTTAACACAACTTTGTGTGAAGTCGTGATTCTTGAACAACTTTTTGAGTCAGCGTAGGAGGAAACATTTGCCAGCATGGAGGCCATTTGCACATCTTTTCCTCTCACGTATTATTACGTTTATTTTTTAACACTAAATGCCAGCAAGCCTTCTTGTAGGAGTTGCTTACACAGTAATAGTTAGCATGTATCACCATAAGTTTTCTGTGCAGCATCCTGCAGTGTTTTCATCTTGTCCATCAGCAGCAGAAAATCAAGCATGGCTCACAGGGCTGGAGACATCTTTTTTTTTTTGGTGCTACGTAAGGTTGAAAATGAATTCACTTGAATTCCCCAGCTCCTTAAATGGAGATGAGCGAGTGACAGATGAGGTTTTCTATTATCTCTTCACACTGGAAATCTCTCGGCTGCTGTGGGGTTTTATGTTCGCACCAGTAGGAGCTGCTGTAACAGGTCATGTTTGTTAAAAAGCAGGCAGGGCAGCATCACTCATCTGATGGTCTCAGGGTGCCCAGTGCGCTTGTACAGGATGTGACAGCTACAAAGAAATACTGAGTGCAGGAAGGATCATGATTTTAAACCTGTTACTGTTTCTGTCCTGCTGATCCTGGAACAGACATTTTGACTCATTTGTGTTTACATAAGTTCACCTGTGTGTGTGTGTGTGTGTGTGTGTGTGTGTGTGTGTGTGTGTGTGTGTGTGTGTGTGTGTGTGTGTGTGTGTGTGTGTGTGTGTGTGTGTGTGTGTGTGTGTGTGTGTGTGTGTGTGTGTGTGTGTGTGTGTGTGTGTGTGTGTGTGTGTGTGTGTGTGTGTGTGTGTGTGTTTGCAATTGTGTATGTGTGTGTTTATTTTTGTTTAGGGGAGGATATATCATGGTTGATTTGAACAATTGAAGACAAATGTAATAGTTTTGTTCTCCGTGTATTTTCACATTTTTGGGACTGGTATCTTTTGAACATTTTAATATAGTTGAATGCTTTGTTTAAATGTCTTTGCTCGAGGAATATGAACATGTACCGCTGCAAAGACCAACTTTTTACCTTCTAAAATATGCCGAAACTTCTCCAGCCCTGATGATCAATGCAGTCTTAACACCAAAAAAATGAGGTATTTATGTGTTTAGCAAATAATCTCACAATGAACATGTAGGTTTCATCTAAAATAAAAAAAGTATAATGCAATGCGTGCTGATTCAATTTGAAAGTATTGCAGGTGTGTTGTGTTCATGTGTATGTTAAAGGGAGTAACTGAGATTTAATATATGAAGTATTAAAACAAGCTTCTGTACAAACAACAGGGTGGTGTTTATAAAGGTAACTGTTCTAATTATTATAACGTTCGCTTTGTGAAAGCTGTTTCTGTGTATGTATGGAGTTTCAAACCTGCCTATGAACACATCACACCTGCAGACATTGCAAAAACCCAATGTTCTTGGAACTCTATTTACAAAGAAATCGTTTTTTAAAATCAAAAACTGAAGCTGGAACAATTAATCGATTAGTTGATTGACAAAAAGCATCATTTGCCTTTGGTCTACACTGTGCACAACATTTAATGAAACCTGAAGGTATCACAGAACATTCAGAGGATGGACATAATGAACTAGAGGCCTCAATGCACACGTGTGTTGGCTCATCGATGTATTAAATGTGCTCTGTAAATGTGGTGAAATGGACACATTCTGCATGTGAATCTTTCTGCTTTATTTGTAAATCTTATCTGAACCATCAGTTCTCATTTATTCTCGCTCGGAAGAACAAAGCAACCCCAGTCTCCTGACTCCCAACAAATGTGATTAGTCGGCATTGTGTAACCATAGCGATGTGAGCTGGGTGGGCTCATAATACAATGTGTGTCCTCTACCCAACCCTGATAGGCCGCCTGCATGGGGGGTCTGCCAATCAGATTACAAGGTCCCAGTTTGCATCAGGACATGAAAAATGACAAGTAATGAAGGTTGTTCATGGACAGCGCGGACATGTTCTCTCTGGTGTCCAGACTCATGCTGCTTCATCTCTGCTACTATCCAACTGCCTGATCATATTCAGGAGCTTGTAAAAATCCTGGGCCAAATGTTAATGGCTTTGGTGCTATCCAGGAAACAAGGGTTTTAACACAGGATACAGTATGTCAAGATAAGTCATTTGGACCCTCATTATTAAAAGTAATTAAACTTTTGGTGTCTTCTCTCTCCTTCCAAATCCTCCTCCCCTCTACCCTCCGACCTCTCCGCTTCCAGGGAAAGTACGCCAAGAGGAAGAGCCGGTTTAAGCGCTCAGATGGAAGCACCTCCTCTGACACCACCTCCAACAGTTTTGTCCGACAGGTAACGTTTCACACTTAATCC
The DNA here is from genome assembly GCA_020745685.1 of Tautogolabrus adspersus. Lineage (NCBI taxonomy): Eukaryota > Metazoa > Chordata > Actinopteri > Labriformes > Labridae > Tautogolabrus > Tautogolabrus adspersus. The sequence continues at coordinate 15,625,620 of CM036553.1, forward strand.
TCCCTACAGGCTGCTAATCCAGGTGCCAGACTCGGTCTCAACTTTCCTGCCGTTTTATTTAATGAACATTCAAATGAAAGTTTAATGAGGTCAATGTAAGGACTATTATTGCTGGGAACTCAGCCGCTCCACATCAAGGTTTGCATCATAGGGACAAGTTTTTTCTCTCAAATCAAACTTTTACACTTACAAGAGGAGACAAACAGTTGCTGATCTATTCTGATAGCTTGCTTGATTCCACCAGCAGTCACAAACCCAACCTGTTTAGGTTACTTTTATATATGACACACAAATAAATCTCACAGAAGAAGCTGGAATTAGCCCAATTTGTTGCCGATATATCTTTAAATTTGCAAAAAACAATTAGCAAATTCTCGAAATAGTTTCAGATTCTCAAAATAGTAACAGTCCTTTATTGCTTTTTATCATATAAAACACATCTCAGATCATTCATCTGCACACCTTCATCCGATTGATCAACTTAACAACCACGTAGTTTATGTTTTAACAAGTTCAAAATATAGATACTTACCTTTCTTGACTGGACTTTACAAATCTCTGGCAACCCCAGACATCCAAAACTTATGCAGCTTTTTGCTCAAATCATTAGTTTTCTGTCATGTAATAGTTGTTCTACTGCACAATGGATGACAGACAGACAGCGACTCTGCAAGTTTCTTGTTTTAGCATTGGCCCACAATAGCCTGCGTTCAATATATTTTACTATACTATTGTTTATTATTCAACAATTTCAGACGACCCCATTTGAATTCCATGTCACCCCACATGGGGTTGGCATATAAATACATAACAACTTCCTAAAAAGCACCCAATCATATGTTACCATTGTATATTTTCTAATTCCTAAAATTACCTTAATTATAATCTAATCTGCGAAACATTTTTACTCTCTGTAGAATTACCTTAATTGAATTTCTTTCTCTGCATGATTTGCTTTATTTGCTGTACCAACAGTGAAATCTGCTGCATGAATTTCTGGCAAAGAGACATATAAAAATAAAGTGACACGACTGAGCACACTTCAAAGAGCAAATAGAACAATTATCAGTCATTTAAGATTATAGTAGTGCACTTGCTGAAAGTCTGAAGCATGCACGCAGCATGCTGAGAGAGAAAAAAGTGTAATAGACTTTCTGCCGCCTGTGATGGGAAGAAAATGGATCTCACTGCAGAGGTCTAAGGTTTTTCATTTGCCCCTCAGTTTTTCTAAAAAAAAAACTAAAACCCATTATTTTCTTGTCTTTTAAACAAGGCGTATCTTTCCATTCACACCTGTGTGTTTGTCACAGACAGCCCACATACTCATATCACACGTTGAAATGGCTCTGATAGCATCTCAGTAACAACAGTAAAACCCCTGTGACTACAGCTACACACACAGTTTTATTGTGACGGAGTTGGAGTTGAAACGCACATGCACAGATTCCTCCTTGGCTCTGATGGTGATTGTAAGTCCTCAGGTGTTGGGGTCTTCTCCAATCTGACCCTGACATCACCCTGTCGGTACATGGAGATGCATGGATTGGCTCTGTCAGAAGGAGTTGCAGGATTACATCATCAAGAATGCGGCAAGGAGCTGCTTTTTTATTTGGATGGTAGAGAAACTTCCCTCTAGTAGAGTTAAGAGGCGGGGTTAAAGGCATCACACACGTTCCACCCGTGATGCAGTCCTTTCTGGACACGACATTTCACAAAGCCAACCTTTTTTTTTTCCATCTGACCTCTTCGTTTGTGAGAGGAAATGATTTGCCCTGCGCTGAATGACATTTACCTGTTCAGCGCTGTTTTTCCTTGAGAAAAAAAAATTCCCTGTTGGTGACCACAGGGAGCTGAACTCTCCTGCGGTTTCTAAAGGTTAGCTGCATTCTCGCCTACACACATCACCCTTTCCACTGCCTTGTCCTTCATTAATCGGAGACTCGGCTTGCAGGAAGACCCCTTGCACTGGGGCCTGCAGGTTAGGCGGGATTCATAATGGTTCACTCTGTAGAAGGAACTCATTACCCGTAGTAAGGATGATGAACACTTCCTGAGAAAAATATCCTCCCCTGTCTCACGCCGTTCCACAGCATTTCACTCATCAAGGCCGCTAGTGGAAGGATTTTTAACAGCTGAAATGCAGCTCATAATCCAAACACTGCTTTAGTATCTGAGCCATACAGAGTTTGAAGCATCTTTTGTGTGTTTCATCACAAACCTAAACCCTGGAACCATGTTAGGTTTGAAAAACTGTCTTTTATCCTGCAAACAGCAGCATGCAGACACGCTGTAGGTTTTTCTATATATCGCCTTTTTTAGCCTCTTCTGTAACAACTCAAAGCAGAGCCCTGTATAGGCTTTACAGTCTCACACACACCTACGCAAGAGCACACACACACACACACACACACAAATACACGAGAGCCACAATCAGCCAACGGTAGAGCTGGCTGGTACACTCAGCCTGGTTGCCATGGCGACCGGGTCTACTGAATCTCCCCCCTTGTGCAAGCACAGTGGGCTGGAGAGACGAAGGAGAGGATGTTTAGATTGGGTTTTTTGTTTGTGGGTGTGCATGCATATGTGCGTTTGTGTGTATGGGGTGCAGCCTATGTGTTTGTCCGGTGTTGGTTTGTGTGTCAAGTTCAACAATAAGACGCTTGGTCTTCAGTTGTGCAAAAGACAGGCGGAGGCTGTCTGCTGCTGTGTAAGACAGGCAACATGTCTGCTGTTGGTCCAGGAGTATATGGTGGAAATAAACCTTTTTAGAAAGCAAATGTTGCTGTTAACAAAAGATGCTCACACACAACAGCATAGTGTTGTCACACTATCACACTGTCGCGTACCTCAGGGTTGTCACGCATCCCAGCTGTGTCCACGTCCAAAGGCTGGATCTTCTAAGGGTAAGGACTATAAACACCAGTCATAAACCCACTTCCCACTTCATAAAGAGATACTGGATAATTTGAAAATGTGTTAAAATATGAACATTAAGCATGCATCAATGACACTACATCTTTTTCAATTCAATTCATTCAATTCAATTCAAAAAATGTTACTATAACTTTGTAACTGTGAGGTATTTGTTCAAGCTTTTAAAAGAACAAACTTATTGACTCTTCTTGTCAAAATGGCCCTCAACAAGTGTTCATTCTTCACTCATTTTTTCCCCCCCACAAGCTCAATTATCCAGAGAAATCCTCTCCAAAACAAAATAACTTGATTTTTTAAACTGGTTCAAATGTGAATAAAGATGTTTTTCTCTTAAATAATCTTTTGCAAGCTTTAAATAATGTAAGCTCAGCTTGCAATAACTATGTCCATTCATATGTCCATTAGGGACATTTTTTTCCCACCTAACCATATCATTAAAAAAAGAAAATAATACTGACGTGATTTGAAACGCTAACTTGAAGCTGGAAATGGTTAGCAAAGAGTTGGCGATTATGGAAAACCCTGTAAAAAAAAAAAGAGACCATGTCGGCTAGAGGTGGAAAAAAACATTTTATGTAAAAATCGAGATTCTTATCTTCTGAGATTTTAAATCGATTCATAACTTCCAAATATCGAAAAAAAAATTGTCACTCCCTGCTAAGTGCTAAGGCTAGCTCTTTCACTCAGTAGAATGCCAAATGGAGCAGCAAGAAATTCAGCCAGTCTCACAGATGACTGGAGTAGTATGTACTAATTCATAAATACAGACTTTGAATCATGGATCCATGAATCCAGAATCGTATTTAATAGAAAGTAGATTCTGAATCGAATCGTGACCCCAAGAATCCAAATCATATCGTATTGTGAGACACCCAAAGGTTCCCAGCCCTAATGCTGGTGTGTTGTTTGTGTGTTTGTGCTTGTGTTTCTGTTCTTCTAACAATAGAGATGCACCGATCCACTTTTGTGGATGTAAATTAAGTCCATATCGGTACTGATATTAATAATAATAATAATAATAATAATAACTTTATTTATATAGCACCTTTAAAAACACAGATATTACATCTGATCCGCTTTTTTACAGTACAATTAATTTGAAAACATTGGTCGCATCTCTTCTGTCATTTTCTGTAAATTCTTTGCTGCAATCTCCAGATGATTTCTTGAAATATCATAATTAAGTTAAAGATATAGAAACTGGATGTACAAAGTGTAAAGAAGGTGTGAAAACTTTCAAGCCTTGTGTAAAAAAACAGTTTTTGCGTATTTTTAAAAACCTTATGAGGAGAGAAGGACTAGAGAAATGAATTAACTCCAATGTTGGTTTTGGGGACATTCACCGACGTTCTCTCTCTTTACCAAAGATTATATCCATCAAACATTGTCTGATTTATATCATCAGAATACCAACATCCATCATTTTCCCCCTGCTTCTTCAAAGATAACAACCTGTCTCAGCTTGGTTGTCATATGGGAAGGTTTTTGAGGGTCGAGATGCAGAAGGGAGACAAGCAGGGCTCCTGTCCGTCCTGACAGATGAATCCCAGCAGAGACCCGCTTGCTGTGTCTGATTGTCTGACACAGCAAGGTGGATCTGCTCCGCGCTCCCCCATTCGTCACCTTCACCTCTTTTTCATGGGTTAACAGGGGAGGAAGAAGAGGTCAGCCGTGAAGAAGCCCCTTTGATAGTGTCAGAGGTCGCCCTCTTGTGGACACACTGGACCTGGCACCAGCACCACCCTACCAACCACTACCACTTTTTACCAGTGGCCCAACTGATTTTTATTGAGGGGAATTTTGCATGATAAATGGCTGTTAAGCAGTTAATATTCAGCAGATACATCCAAGGCATAAATAGTCAAATGTCTGGTTGTTTTGAAAAGTAACAGCAGCGACCGTTGCCCTTCTTGTCCTTAGTTCACTACTATGACACTGAACCTGTTACTCCTGTTACCTCCTGTCATATCCATAACCATATTAATTTCCCCTCTGATACCCTTTTTCCGGGAGATGCATGGACTGACAAAGAGACAGAGAGAGGCTGGGGAGAATGAGATCAGAGGGACGAGAGGAATGACATATAGAGAGAGAGAGAGGTAAGGGGGGGGGATTTCCCTGGACACTGCCCTGCCACCTCTCCCACGTCAGCCAGGGCATTGAATGGCTGACGGCTGCATACCGAGCCTCCTTCTGGTTCTCAGTGTGTTCATGTCCCTGTTTCTGCCCTGGCCTGGGCTAAATATATTTCCCCAGTTTGCAAATGTAGCACAAGTCCTGCAACCCGACCCCCTCCCCCCACCCAGCCAGACCCGGCTCCCTTCCTCTACACAGGGTTCACGTTCCTCCGGGTTGTGGAGGCGGGGTGAGCGTGCGTGCGTTTGTGTGTGTGTGTGTGTGTTTGTGTGTGTGTGTGTGTGTGTGTGAAGGGGTTGGAGGTTAGAGAGCGCTCTCCTGGTTTCACACATACGCCACTCTTTTCTGGCTTACTCTCCCATCATACACACCACACACACACACACACACATACATACACGCACAAACACATACACATGTACACTTCTGCACTTGTCAAACTAGCAGCCACACACTCACACTAGTTGCCTCTATCTCTCACACACACATAACTCTGTCTGTGGACTCTGGCGTTGCCCCCTTGGTTTGCCGTGGTGTGGCGAGCGTGGCAAACGAGGTATGGAGAGGACTGAGAGGATTCAAAGGCCCGTCATGGTAAGAAGGATCTGGATTAATCTAGAAATATTTTGCTGCGTCCGACTGATGTTGAAACAGTTTGTGTTTGAGTCTCTCTGTGACGATCTGGAGATTTGGAGGTTCAGCAGACTCTTGTGCTCTGAGATAATAAATATAACTCACCACTAAGTGTCTTGGTAAAACTTTACCTCTTGGTTTGGAGCTTTCTTTCTTCGCTCGCCCTCTTGTGAGTGTGATTCCATTTTGGGCCGGGCCACAGCTGCTGGAAAGGCGCTGTGTTTTTAATTAGACTTCCAGTCCAACCGGCCGCCTCTTATGCTATGTGCACCATCTGCCCTATGGTTGATTCTGGGGGCTTCCTTCGCTGATATTCATTCATCATGTTACTGTTTCAAAAACGTATAGTCCACTTTTGTAAGATGTCGATAACTTGAGCTTGTTAACATTTGGGGCTGGGTGATTATTTAATACTTTTAGTTTGCTTTCAGTGTAAGTAATCGAGATATTTAGGGCTGCAGATAACAGTTGTTTTGATCACTGATCAGCTGTTTTCAGATGATCAGAGAAAAATGAGGAATTTCCATTTCCATGTCTTTGCATGTAGTAGTATTTAAGCCATAGATATGAAGTTTTTGAGAGAAGTGGGACATTTCCTCATTGAAAAGCTAGAATCAGTTAATAAGCAAAAGTTTTGTTTGATAATCTGCATTGAATTATTGATTTGTTTCAAGTTATTGAGCGATTAGCTATGATCTGGTCAGAGTTAATAATGCCTGTGACCATAAAGTCTTTTTCCCTCAGACAAACAAGTTGTCAAAGAGTCTGTTGTCCCAGGTTTTCTTTGATGGTTGAAAATAGCTCGCTGCATTGCTCACTTATTTAACTTTTTCATATTAGGGCGACTATTTTTTTCATTATCAGATAACATGCTGCTTATTTTTGCACTTTACACTTTTATAGGTCCTTCTGTCAGTTCCAAAGTCTAAGCCAAATTTGTCCAACCAAGATTTCAAAACCCACTGCATAGAAGAGGAAGTTGTCGCTCACACGCAAAAAAACTGGACCATTCTTTTGGCTCAAAAATGTCTTCAAAGTAAAATAACTTCCACTTGTAAATATTTCCACTACTATACTCGTTGTTTGAATATATTGGCAACATGCTAAAATGTTTATCCTAACCTGACAGGTTCATTATTCCAAATTCTACTTTTTCCACATCCATAGAATCAAGCCTTTAAGAGTAGGCACTGAATACCTGATAAGATAATGACAGACGATTTATCAGCTTTTAGAAAATTCCCTGATGTTATTCATTTGATTTGACTAAACTGGGGTGTCTTGTTGGCAAGTATTAGAGCATTTTAAATGTTACCCAGCTCTACTTATGACTTAAATTGACACCTGAATAATATCTTTTTCGCTTACTTTGTGGCATTCTTTTTTTATATCTCCCAGACCGAAGTTTTGTTGCTGAGTTGTATTGAGAATTTCAGGAACACATTGTTATTGGACTTCCTCGTTTGCTTGTTTGTGAAGATGGGGATTTCAGGCCATGACTCATCTTTCCAATCATCTCCACACTGTCCAGCTGGTTGCCATGACGCTGCTGACAGAAAAAAAAAAATAGAAATATGGCCTTTTACAGCCATTGGCCTCGAGCTTCAGACAGGAAATGTGTCCTTTGTGATTCCCTCAGTTTGTAGAGCTGCCTGTTCTGTGAGACAGACTTCCCTTTTCCTCCTTTTCCTCCTTCGTTATTCCAGTTTTCTTGTTCCCCTACCTAGCTGTCTGTACTGAGCTCGTATCATTCTGGACGTGGTGTGGCTCTTTTCTATCTGATATGAGACCCTTCATCTTTTCTGAATTGTTGGATTCAACAGAAGAAGGGATTGTTGATAAAGAAAATAGGAGAAGGATATGATGTATTCTTGTTTTTGGATTTTCACATTATCTGAGCTGATGAGTGTGCAGATATATGTCTGTTTAATTATCAGGGCAGGTGTTTGCAGGATGCTTAAGCTATTAGATTGTAATCAGTCGTACAATAGGAAGTCTGACAATGCCTGATGGGATTTTTCTTGTTGTTGATGTCAGTAGCAGATTAAAATCTTTTACTCTCTGCCCTGTTATCTGTCAGAACAACAGGACAACACAGTGATCATTCTTGTGTCCTTAGACAGCAGGAAGAGCGTGAAACTTGTGTTATTTTGATTCTGTTTCCGTGTGTCTTTAATCTTTATTTTTGTAGCAAATCTACCCTACTTCCAACAACTGAATTTTTAAAATTCCTTTTTTTTTTCCTTTTCACATTTCCAGAGGTGCCGATGTATCTTGTTAACACTGTTAACTCATTTCCCTGCTGCAGGGCGACTGTTTTTTCAACCCTCATTATTCAAAAGCACTTGTCTTCTGCCGGCCCTCCTTATTCCATTACACACACACATGCACGCACGCACGTACGCACGCACGCACGCACGCACACACACACACACACACACACACACACACACATAAAGTTGCTCTCTTTTCTCTCCCTACATTTTTTTCAATATCAATGCTAAGGGGGGTGTAAATTCATCATGATGGCAGCATGGTGGAGCAGAGAATGGAGGAGAGACCCAGTCGGTTACAATTCAGGAGAACTACTGAGTCTCACCTCTTACACTTTTCCTTGTGTGTTATAGTCTTTAGTCTAAAACTGATAAGCCGGGGCGCTGGATAGCCTAGTGGTTATGTCGGGCGACCCAAGTGGGTGTTCCAGGTTCCACCCCCCCCCCCCCCCAAAAAAAATAAATAATAAAAAAATAAAGGCCATAACCATTTGTTCAATCTAGTTATTGCCATGTTATCCTGCAGTTTATTGACCAGTGCGCAGTCTCACAGTGAGAGAAAATGCCTCATTGATCACTTTTTGAAAAGCTCTTATTCAATCTCCACACCGCTGATTTCCCTTCAGGGTATTTCATTTACTATTGATTTCTGTATCTCCTTTTTAAATCTTCTTCCATATGCTGCGCACACTGGCTGCCTGTTATAAGCTGCACAGACGGTTACTATGACACTGCCGGGGTCTTCAGTCTGGCACTGCCAATAGGAAGGCTGCCCTGGCATCAGGTGACCTGTTGCTATTTTGAACAAGAGCTGTATGTGAAGTGAAGCAAGCTGCTAAATTAGAGACACAACTCATTGACATGTGCAGAGGATATGAAGAAGAGGAAGAAGAAGAGGAAGAAGAAGAAGAGAGGGAAGGAAGGAAGGAGAAAGGAAAAGGTGTAAAGTTGTTCTCTTGGTTGATCAACAGTTGTGCAGGTTTCGGGGGGTGGGAGGGGTGCAAACAGGTCATTGTTGTTCAGCTGTAATATTTTCTTTGAGCTCTGCTTTTTTTTTGGTATAAAGAATTGGCTTGTGTTTCCAGTTCATGAAAGCATCATTTCTTCTCAGTCTTTTCTCTCCCTGACAGACTCTTTTCTTTTCCGTCTGTGTGTGTGTGACGTGAATCAACTGCATGTGTGACTCAGACACAAGCGTTTGTCATCACACACACATATTTACACAAACACACACACAGTCATCGCCTTTCCATCCCACTCATTCTTTTCTCTACATTTCGCTGCATCACTGACCTGTTGTAGCAAGCTGGTCAGTCCTGAGATGTCTTAGACGTCATTTCAGCTGTTTTTTTCTCTAAAAAATGTGCTCACTATCGAGGTGTGTAAACCGTCACTTATTGGGTGCTCCTTGTCGGGATACACCTGTATGTTTTAGAAGATGACTCAGAGCTGGTAGGTGGGGGTGACTGTTGTTGTTCTCATTAGATGCTGCATGTCGCTCATAGGATTATTCCTCCTACTAGAGTGGGATGCGGGCACACCACTGCTGGTGTTTGAGTTAAATGAAACAGGAAGTATGGATGGGCTGTGGATGCCTGAGGCCACTAGGAGTAGGTAGCCATGGCCTTGGCAACAGGGGGTATCTACATTTGGTTTAATGTTGCCAAGTCACAGAGTGCCACGATACGACAGGTGGCTGAGCTAGAATCAACATTTGTTTAGTTGGTTTTGTCCGTTTTTTTCAAATCCTACATGGATGGAAATTTAAGGCACAGGGGAGCAGAAGAGCTGAGAAAAGATGATGCCTTCCTCCTAAAGATTTTTCTGGCATCAAGCAGAAAGGCTATCATACAAGTAGTGGCTTTAGAAATACTGCACATTACTGCTTGCCTCTTTATTAACATTGTTAAACAATCACGTCTTTTAGAAAAAGTTGACCTACTTCATGCGGCTCCAAAAAGAACTGTGGGGAAAAACGGTGGGGGAAATGGTGTATTTATTCAGCCAGTGGAACAGACCTTTTATGAATAATGTAGACGTCATGTGCAATAACTCACTTGAATGAGACACATTTTTTCTTCATGTCCTGATCAGTCCATGACCTCAAGAAAACACCTGTCCTAGCACAGATTTAGACATTAATGTCAACTCAGGAGTTTTTTCTCTTGAAATGTATCTTTCTACAAGTTCTTCATAAAAGTTTTGATTAAAGAATGCCACCAAGGACTTCATAATGGTATCTTACTTGATTGTAGTCGTTTAACTAGAGACAAGGGGAGATAAACAAGGGGATAAAGATGGTGTGAGGTGCAACCGAGGTCCCGTTGCCAAAATAAAACCTGATATGTTAGTATTACATAGTACGAATGTTATGCTCCAGGCCAAGAGAGGACAATCCACTTTTTTTTTACTTCAAGAAAATAGCAAAACTATTTTACTATGAAGCAAGAACATGTAGTTCAGGCAATGGTTGTTTTTCAAGCATGTAAAAGTCTCCTCAAATGATAAAGGAATGACCTCCTGTAACTCTCCACACATTCTTCTACCTTTCCAAAAGCTTGAGGCATCATGACCCACGATGCAGCTCTATTGCAAACACGTTGGTTAGAGATTCTGGTGGGTTATCCTATAGTAGCTGCTTATGTAGCCTTGTCCAGCCAGCCTCAAGCAGTGATTACGGTCTGGTGTGCTCACTTTTCTAACTCCAAAACAACCTATATTTGAAATATTACTTTGTAGGAGCAAGACTCATCAATGTCATATTTATTTACCAAACTGAGCGTGCTAGTTGTGTTGTTATAGCATCAACACTGATACTCAGGTATTAGCGCTGATATGGACACATTTCTCAGCCCTCCTATAGCGATATTTATTGTACTCATTGACCGCATTATTTGTGATGTCTCACTACATATGTGCACAGAAGATTTGTATGCCTCATTACAAATGGTGTATGTCATCTTTGTGCATTCTCACCTCTATTTTAAAAGCCCACACCTAGTGACTCACTTCTCCTGCCTAGCACATTCAGCTGTCCGTATTCTTGTCAGCACCTCCTACAAAGCGCCAGGCAGCCTTTCAGTGTGTGTGAGAGAGAGAGAGAGAGAGAGAGAGAGAGAGAGAGAGAGAGAGAGAGAGAGATAGAAAGATAGAAAATAGAGAAACAGCAAAAAGAGAACAAGTGGGATTGTTATATAAGTTGAACACTCAAACATTTAAAATGTTCAGGCTGCCTCCCTCACTGCTGGTCAGTGGCTCACAGGAGGCTCGGGTTTTTTATTGTGGTATGGGTGTCTGGAAGAGGGTCAGCAAGAGGGTCAAGTTACCGAGCATGAGTGGTGAATGTGTTGGAAACTGTGGCCTCTTCATGAGAACTTTATATCCACACTAATATCATAAACAGTCATCAGGTCTTTTTTTTCACCTCTCTCCACTATTTTCTGTCTCTACTTGACACACCCACATGCTGAATGTCTTGTACCTGTGCAAAAAAAACATGAACCACTTGGCTTCACTGCAGCTGCAGTGGAAACGTTGGCGCGTTATTGTGTGCATCCTCTACACCTCAAATTACACAGAGTCAGCTTTCATGCAATATGAAGGCCAAGGCCCCTTTTGTGTCTATGTAGGTTATGCATCTCAAGGCAGTCTTGTCATTTTACTATGAATGCCATGCAAACACAGAGGCACAGCCCTTCTTTCATACTAGAGATGAGTTAATTTGAGCGCTGCAAAAAGAAAAACAGCAGGATAACCTAAAGATGAACAAAACGGTTAGTTTAGATATTTAAAGTTCTACCAACACAATGTTTTCCTACTCCTTTTTTTTTGTTTCATGAACATGCGGGGCATTTTAGTCAGTTTTTCACTCTGCACCTTTATGTAAACTCCTCGTGCATTTCAGGGCTCTGCGGACTCCTACACCAGCCGGCCATCGGACTCAGATGTATCCCTGGAAGAGGACCCTGAGGCTCTAAAGAAGGAGTCCGACAGACAGGCCCTCGCCACACTCGAGAAAGCAAAGGTCAGAGATTGATTGCTGTATTTCTGTCTAATAGCCATCATTGCTGCATAATCTCCATTCAGAGTTGAGTGTTTTGATGCTGGTTAACCTCTTCATCAGTGTCAAGGGGACCCTAACTCAGTGTTGAGGGGGTTTTGGAGAGTTGCTCGCTGAATTCTAATATTTGTCTTTCCTTTCACTGCTCCAGACCAAACCTGTGGCGTTTGCAGTGCGGACAAATGTGGGTTACAATCCCGGCCCCAGTGATGACGTTCCCGTGCAGGGCATGGCCATATCTTTCGAAGCCAAAGACTTCTTGCACATTAAAGAGGTATTATTACCTTCACGCTGAAAAATTAAGGTAACTTTTGTAGGTTCTACACACAGAGTAGGGTAAAACATGCATCATTTCATCTTGAACTAGGGGTAAATCACTTTAGGTAACAAAACAACTGATGCTCATGGATGGTGCAAGGGAAAAATAGAGCAACTGTAGATTTTAGAGTTTGGCCTCGTCAAACAATTGGCAGTGATGGTGGGTGTGAATCCAGTGAGGGGTCATGTTTTACTGCAACTCACTGCACTGTCTCCTTCTGTTTAAACTTGAGCCAGGCCTTGAGTGGGAGTCGGCACTAACAAGAGCTGCAATGCGAGCAGAATTGGGTGATCCAAATGTGGAAAAAAAATTGGAAAAAAAAAGTATTGCTTTCACTTTCTCAACTATCTGATTTTGGTCGCTTTGAGTACATAATCCTGCTTTTTTGTTTAGATCCCAGCATCAGACAGTTATCTTGTATGAGACTTAAATGACAGAAAGAGCCATAGCAATTCAGTTGTATATGTTTTGTTAATGCTTTGAAGCAACACATGCCCCTTTCTACCTGTGTGCAGAAGTACAACAACGACTGGTGGATCGGGCGTCTGGTGAAGGAGGGCTGTGAGGTGGGCTTTATCCCCAGCCCGGTCAAACTGGAGAACACCCGACTGCTGCAGGAGCAGAGGATGAGACAGAACCGACTCAGCTCAAGGTAACCATGAAATTCCCTCGACATCAGCGTCACAAAAGATCTGATTTAAAAAAAAAAACAGCTTTAAACTGAGTCACACTTCACCCACCAGTTAATGTAAAACTTCCTAAAAACAGAAAGAAGTACAACAGTGAGTCACTGGATTGATCCTCTACATGTCTACAAAACGTTTATATACTGTAGCGCTCTGTAGTTGAGGCTTTAGTTTTAAATATCTAAAAAGGTGTTTGTTTATTTAATTAATAGGTCATTACAGTTATTTTTCTGCAAAGTATCACAATTATTGTCCTCTCGTAGGAGGAATCCTTACTATTGCTTGCTAATGGTATAAATGATACATACAATTTCCAATTTTTCTTATTTGAAAAAAGGTTTATGATAAAGTGCGCTTTTTTTCTGGTGACTTTATCTGCGTCTTTTTTCTGTTACAGTAAATCTGGAGGAAGCTCCAGTCTTGATGTTGCCACGGGAACACGTAGGCCCACCCCACCCGGCACAGGTGAGGTCAAGGGGGTCTCCCTATCAGCCCATGCATAACAGTGACGTTGTGCGGGTTTGTGTGGGTGTGTAGATTCCTGACAAGAGCGAGAGGGAGAGAGACAGAGAGAGAGGTGCCTGATATTCAGATAAAGATTTTAATTGGCTAGTTACATAGTCAAGCATGATGATGACTCACGAGCGGAGCGTCTCAGTGGGTCGCTGTGTGAAGTGAGAGAGGTCTTAGGAGGAGCTGTCATTAGCACGCAGAACGGGACTGAAATAAAGCCAGGATCAGGCACTCTCATTAAACTTGATAAGTATGTCTGGTTTGTGTGTGTGTGTGTGTGTGTGTGTGTGTGTGTGTGTGTGTGTGTGTGTGTGTGTGTGTGTGTGTGTGTGTGTGTGTGTGTTGCCATCGCCAAGACAACAGAGAATTGCTGCTCAATATCTAATAGAGACAGAGAGCAAACATGGGAAAAATAAACAGCTGTGATGGACTTTGTGTTTGTGTTAATGAAATAGAGAAACCATAGAAACTACTCCTGCCATAAACATCTTGTACACACTTGGTTGTGGAAATGACATAAAACTTAAAGACTTTGGGAAATATTTCTATTTCTATGACTTTGATGAGAAGTTCAGTCCCACTCAATTAAAGTAGCTCTATTCATAAACTGGTGTGAAAACATCAGTTTGCAGTTTTGTTGATTTAAAAAGCTAAATAATGAGCTTCAGAGGTGCTTAGTAGCAGATTTTGTTATGTTGTTTGGCAGGGTGGGGCTAGCTGGTTCCTGCTGTTTCTAGGCTCTGTGCTAGGCTGAGCTAGTTGTAGCCTTAGCTTCATATTAAGCAGTTGTTTGTTAGTCTTTTTACCCGTCACCTTTTGGCTGGTAACTTTATCATCAGAAATTCTCAAAGATTCCCTTAAAACACCTGCCTGCCTTGTTGGCCCCTCCCTCACATCAGACATGCATCATCAACAGTAATCTAGACAGACACTTGAATCTGACCCCCCAGCTTTCCTCTCAGCTTGGTTTCTTCTCACTCCATACTTCTTTCCTCCAGTTTCCTCTTTACACTTCGTAACTTTTTTTTATTGCTTTCTTGTCACTTTCTCCTTCTTCATATTTACATGTGTGTGCTTCATAATGATCTGATGCTTTCCTTTTTAAACTCTTGTCAGTGCTATTTACAGTTAAATCATATTATGTTATCTTTCTTGATCTCAGTATATGTATGCCATCTTTTGCAATCTCCTCCATGCCTCTCTCTAGATGCATCTCATAGTCTTACTTCTCTTTACTCCCTGTTTGCTTTTCCTCTTTTTTTCTCTCTCTTCTTCTTCTATATTATTTTCTCCTTCTCATCTCTTCTCTTTGTATTCCTTCTTTGCTTCCTTTTCTGCTCCCTCTATTTCTTGACCGGCCACCCTCCCGCCTTTATCAGCTCACGTGGACATGTCCACTGTGTCCTTTGACGTTGACCCCCTCGACCTGGACGCTGAGGAGCCCCCTGAGTTCCAGGGTGACCCTCGCTCCCCCAAGGGCCAGTCAGGCAGCGTAACATCCCCACAGGCCAACGCCCACCGCCTGCCCTTCTTTAAGAAGGTAACACAAGGAGGCTTAGGACACCTTGTTTCCGACTACCCTCCTCCTTCTCAGATTTGTCCCCGACTACTCTGAGTTCAGAAATAATCTCTCCTTCCCCGTTCCGTCTCTTACTAACTGCGCACAACTGAACTGTCCTTGCTGCTCCTTTCGCTCCTGAATATAACGCTCACCATGGTTACATTTTGAGATGTTTTGATGTTTTTTTCTGTGCTTGTCGACTGGCTGGGGGAGGCGTTGAACTAACTGATATACTTTGAAATGGCTGCTGCTGCATTTAAGTCTGAATCTACTGTATGTAATTCATATTTTCACAAGTTAACTCTGGTTTGATCGATTATCAGCTCAAACCCCAAGTCCTCCCCCTGTTCTAACCTGTCAGTAACTAAATGTGCTCTTTTGTTCTGTGCTTTCTTTGTTTCTTCTTGCTTTTGTGTGGTTTGAAACTGTAGGTGGCCCAGCTAAACAGAAACAGAAGTCGGTGAGTGTCAGACTAACACAATAACTTTTTAACATTTTCTCTATCACCTTCTTCTCCGTTGTCTTGCACTTACCCTCACGTGGTGACGTGTGGTGGTAAGAAATCAGTCCTCAGAATAATTCTTCACACATCCTTCCACACTTGAAAGCACACATTAGAGCTGAAATATTCACAGCATCGTTTGTAAATCACAGTGACGCCTCTGTCATTTCCCCAGCGCTCGTATCACGGCTGTCAGTGTGCAGATGCAGGTGCGGGACCATCAGAGACCCTGTTAGTCAGAGTGTAACAGTAACACATCCCGACATGCTTTCATTTCCTTTTATGACGGCTGCATCGAGTGACAGCATCCCACAATCAGCAGTTTTTATGCTTTTCATCACAATTTGAATCAAATGTTGAGACTGCCGAGCAAAAACGTTTCATGTCAGGAGTGAAACAACATCACATTGAGACTTTTTAGGACATACCTTTTTTGAAATCTTTATTCTTACTAAGGATATTTGCCTTACCTTTAATGTAAACGAGACAAATATAAACCACAATACCTCAACATCATATTTTATAACAAAAAGTCTGAATAGAGTGACAATAAATCACAGTATTTAATTTGGAGATATTTCAGAAGCATTCAGTAAAAATCACATTCAAGTCATATTTTAAGCTTTTTTTGCCTTTATTGGATAGGACAGCTGAAGAGAGTCAGGAAATGTTGGGAGGTGAGAGTGGGGAATGACGTGCAGCAAAGGGCCGAGGTCAGAATCGAAAGGCCGCTGCGACGAAGACTATAGCCTCTGTACATGTGGTGCACAACATAACCGCTAGGCTAAAAATCACATTATCTTCATCTCATTAAGTCAATGTTTTTACCTAGAAAAAGACATTTTCCAAAATTAATCAGCACTTAGCATTTAAGCTGAAAATATCTGCCTTGTTCAGTAAACAGCTGTGAGCCACAATTTCTAAACACCGCTGCTCATAAGGCACAATAAAGCGTAATACTGATCTCTCATCCAGATCTATAATAGGTACAGCCTCCTCCCTGTTACTCAGCACACTACAATTTGCTCTGTGCTCCTGTTATTCAAAACCAATGAGCACTATTGTTATGTTCAGGGCTCCAGCTCTGCCCCTGTAGAGACAAGAGCCATTTGGAAACTTTAAAAAAATGTATTTTTAGCCACTGTGAATACAAATGAGGTGAAATGAGCTTCCGTCGCTGTGCTCTTTATGTAATGTAATGTACTAGAGCACTCCAGCTCTATCTCATGCTTCAAGAGCAGTGCAGCACGCTCCGAGGAGAATACAGATCAGAAAAATCATCCAATTTCACTGGTGTTAGAGTGTATATAGGCTGTGCGGCTGATTTCACCTCATTCTAGCTGGAGAACTGAATGCTTCTAAAGAGAACAAATGTTTATGGAGTTCTTATGGATGAGTCATTCATGATTCATAATGTACAAATAAGTCTAAAGTGCATGCACTGCAGTATGTATTTAGTTTATGTGTGGGTGTTTTATGGAAGTCTCTGCAGCTGTTGTAGGTTTCTCCATTTTCAGTGTAAATCCCGGAAGAAAAGCCACATTCAGAGTGTATATATAGGTATCTCTGTTCTTTGTTTGTTGTGTGCAAATAACGTAAATATTTCGGTGTTACGTTGGTTATTTAAAAAGCAGAAATAGGATAATAATAACTAATTGTGGGGAAAAACACATGAAATTATACTTTAAACGTAGGATTTTGGGGAACACAGTTTTTCATTTTCTAAAAATGCGTTAAAGGGTTTTTAACTGGTTATGAAACAAAACAAGACTGACATTAATATTGATGCCTCTTTATGGGCTAAAAAAGCTAAACAGACCACCAGCATAAAGATAGATGGTGTTAGACAAAGAGAGATGACCAGTATGCTGCAGAAACAGACCTTATTTTTCCAATTTCCATTGCAAAGGTTGTTGATGCATGATAAATTGAATAGTAGGATTTTTTGGTAAAAGCTTTTTTTTTTTTTTACACATGTACAAGACAAAATCAGCAAAGAGATAAGAGGCCTCACTTTGTCTACAGAGGTCGCCAAAATCGACACAACCTGAAAGTTACTCACAGGATCTCCAGCTTAATTGATCAACATGAAAAAACCCATAACCTTCTTAGAATAAAAGAAAGTTACTCCCAAAGATAGGAAAATATATTTTTTGATTGAAAATCACACTTCAGTTATCTCTGGCAGAAATAACTGGACATCTCACACCTAGTGCTGATGTGACAAAAGAGAAGAGTGTGAAGGATGACGTCTGTGTTAACGCAGCAGCACAGTCCTAAGAGCTCTCCTGACACTTGGGTTTAATTATGGACATTTTAATTACGTGAGAGACAGCAGACAAAGAAATCTGTGAGAAATTGATCTTCGCCTCCGCAAAAATTCATAGCCAGTTAATGAAACGAATGAACCCGGGCGTCTGAAACTCACCATCCATCAGTGTTTGAGCTCACAGGCGGGCAGGACGACAGGGCAGAGAGGACTTCACTGTTGATTCATATGTGACTGAACATCAGGTTCTTGTGCTGATGTGTGTTCTGAGTTTATGTTCACTCACAGCATGACAACGTGACTCACCCTAATGTTGGTGCTGTGTTTCCCTGGCTCAGATGGAGCATGTCCCCCCGTATGACGTGGTTCCCTCCATGAG
Organism: Tautogolabrus adspersus; assembly: GCA_020745685.1. Lineage (NCBI taxonomy): Eukaryota > Metazoa > Chordata > Actinopteri > Labriformes > Labridae > Tautogolabrus > Tautogolabrus adspersus. Next base: position 15,643,885 of record CM036553.1, read on the forward strand.
ACCCATCATCCTAGTTGGGCCGTCACTCAAAGGATATGAGGTACACAGAATCTACATGTTAACTTCAAGTTTTCTTTCTGGTTTATTTTTGTCGTCTTACCCGTTTTATGTCTCATTTTTAGGTGACAGATATGATGCAGAAAGCGCTTTTTGACTTTTTGAAACACAAGTTTGAGGGCAGGTAAGAATAAAACGATCTATTATCCACTTTCTTAGGTGGTTTCTGTTTACTAACCTGCTGGTAACGGCTGGTGTGCTTGATCTGTGTTTGTCTCAGGATATCCATCACACGGGTAACAGCAGACATCTCCCTGGCCAAACGTTCAGTCCTCAACAACCCCAGCAAACACACCATCATCGAGCGCTCCAATACCCGCTCAAGCCTGGGTGAGACATATACAGCCACGTTGAATCTGAATGTGTTGTTTGACAGATATTGAAGTAGAATAAAAAGAGGACTCACAACAGAAAACATCTCTGTTCATCACATCCTGTTAGATAGCATCCATTTAAACACATTTCGCTGTTTGTGTATCATATCCTTATAGCTTTGAGTGTTCCCTATTACCTTTTTAGATAGACAGCGTGACAGCTGGTAACTGTAGTTTTACCAAATGTCACTCAAACAGGAGGTAATACTGTATTTGCTGGGACTATTTTCAGCAGTGTATTAATACACAGAAGCAGGATGCTGTGTGCGGCTCATATTAAACTCCTGGCTGTATTCATTGTTTTAAAGAAACAGTTTATTCTTTATTTGATTGATTCATTCATGGTTTTTGTCTTTACATTTGATCTGCTCAAATAATAGAATATTAGAATTCATACACATCTATTTCTCTGCAAAATTTAAACAATTACAATCCTAATCACACGTGAAAACAGGTTTACAAAAAAATACTTTAATAAATATTATTCAATAATTTGGACTAAGCTTACAACCTTGTGATAGCCCATCATTTGGATCCAAAAATTACAATAAAATGTATGGGAGCTACCTGAATTTTTGAGCAGATGATTTAAAATATGTAATAATTTACATACTGTAGTTCCACATTCGAGGGTATAAAGAGAAATAAGACTATACAGGTACTGTCGTACACCATCCAATGACCTGAAAGTGTCATGTTTTCCCTTTTATACTTTTTTTCTGATTGCCTGACTCTGATCTGGCCTCCTCTGTCTTTCTTCATCCTGTCTTTTTCTGCCCTTCACCAACCCGTCCTCCCCACATGCCCAACCTTCTCTCCCACCTTCCTCCACCACCTTCTTTTGATTCAGACGTACTGGGTACGTATGCTCTCCTTGTGACAAAACGATTAAGTCTCTGTCCTCCTTCCCTCCTCCCCTTTTTTGTCTCACTTTATTCATCGTCTGCTCATACATCGTCTGTCTGCCTGTCTGCTTGCCTGTCAGTTTCTCTGTTCCTCATACGTCCACGTGACAGCCTGTAGTCTTTAACAAAAAGAGAAGAATTACAAAACCAAAGCAGAAATAGATCCATCGGAGGGCAGCAGGGTGGCTGGTAACTGCTTTTAAATATGACAGGAATGAGCTGGTCCATTTATGACCTACGTATTTATGCTATCCATTTATGTATGTCTGCACTTACACCCGGGGATAGCCTCTAAAGAAGCTGCACTTTTTCTCCTCTAGTAATGGCAAGTTTCTCTCTGCAGTCAAATCAAAATTTGCAGAAGTTTGTTGAGGTTAATGGAAGTCTAGCCTTCTTCTTCTTTATAGGAGTTAAAGTTCATGTTTTTTATCACTGTGTGGAGGCCCTGTGTTTCTGCCTCCGGCTTTAATTCTCTATCCTTCAGCCCTCTGGAGGCTGCTGAATTGTGTGCAGGCCTCCGTCGCTCTGCAGATTGCCTTGCCCCCGTTATCTCTCCCAGCCGCTAGGTTGGCAGCACGTACACCTCGGAGGCGCTGAGGTTTGACCAGACAGGCAGGGAACATTCTAGTTTCTGGTTTTAATCTCTGTCTTTACACGTCAACAGGCTGATAAAAAAAGATATACAACCTCACGCTTTTAAAGGGTGTTGTTGAGGAACAATGAAAACAAAACACTCAAGCAGTCCACAGAGTTGAGTAGTTCACCTGATAGAATAATTACTACTGGGTCTTGAAGTGCTAACAACAACTAATGTTCCACTTAATTTGTCTGATTGGGGTGTTTTTTTTTGTTTTTCTCTTTTATTTTCATGGTGAGAAATTGTGCCCTTATCATTAGTAATTACAAGTGCCACATGCATCTCATTCTTAAGTGCCTTCTTCCTCAGCAGCTTGGAATGAAAAAATAATCACCAGAAGCACAGGAGGGGACTATGAATGTTGGGAGGTTGCAACGGAATGAGGATGCTGCGCTGCTCCATTTAGCGATGCATAAATGGAACTTCAAATCTAATTTGTACGCTTGGAATATTTTTTTCTGAAACTCTGACATGCATGATGAAGTACTAACACATCAGTTATGTACTTATGCACAAAGCAGAGGTAGTATGGCTGTGACACAGTGCCGTATCACCTCAGAGAGAGATCTAGTTTGGTCATTTTCCTGCTGTCATTGTATATTAACTTAATGTTCCCTTATTAACATCTTTTTTGTGTCCTTTCAGCTGAGGTGCAGAGCGAGATCGAGCGTATCTTCGAGCTGGCACGCACCCTCCAGCTGGTGGCGCTGGATGCAGACACTATAAACCACCCTACTCAGCTGGCAAAGACTTCCCTGGCCCCCATTATTGTCTATATCAAAATAGCCTCACCAAAGGTATGGCAACAGCTGATCTGAAAGCTTTAGATTGAAGATTTTATTGAATGAAACCCATGTTTGCTAATATTTATGGTTGGCATATATATTTTAGCATTTGCCTTTCAATGTTGATACTTTCTATGACTTCTTTTTTTTTGTCATATTATTCATAGTAAGAAGTGAGGTCTGACATTCCCAACCTAGATTCAAGATGCCCGTCCATGTTACTTCTATTAAATAACAACAAACCAACCTGGTCTGATTCCTTAAATTGAAAAAAACATTCAAACTTAAAAAAACAACCTGTCTAAATAATTTAAATCTGAGCACGAAAATACTGCATTATGCACCGCTAAATTTGTACTTTTTCAATTATTACTTTTTCCAATGTTGAAAGGATGCAATGATAATATACAATGATATGATATGACAATTACGGATGAATACACCAGTGGTCTAATGTACATTTTTAAAGTTTATTCATTTGTTTGTGTAATATTTTTTGCAAAAAATATTATTTGTGTCTTTTGGAAGATGTCCAGAAGATGTCAGACAAGAGCGCCAGTCCCTCAGACCAAAACAAAACATTTCTGTGGCAAACTTCCTCTGTCCCTCATCTCATCGCCTCCCCTCCTTTCATGTTCTGACTGAGTGCAGCCCTTTGTAGGACTGATCTCCACTCTGATATGCAGCCATACGATGATTCAATTCTTATTTCTTTGAAGTATATAAGACAAAACAAAGTATTTTGTTTGATTTGGAAAGTCTTTTGGTACTCCTTTAGTTGTACTCTTGCGATGACACGCTGCCATTATGCGTCTACAAACAAACCCTGAGTTGGTGGGGCCGTCTCTCTTGCACCTTGGTGGCAGGGCTAACGGTTGGACAACGTTTGAGCCTCTGAGTTAAACATAAAAAATCTGAAAACAACAACCCCAGAGGGAGTTTGACTTCACTCTATTTTTTCAGAAGTCATTACTCAACGATATATAACTAGTTTAGGTTTATTTGATATCTGCCATATACATTTTAGAATTGTTGCATATAATACATTTAAATGTGAACATTTTCTTATAATTTTGTTACTCTAAAAAAGTAAACTGTATATCTTTTAGTTGTGGACAAGAAATATACATGTAAGAAGTCATCTTGGACTTTGGGGAGCACTCATTGACACAGATTTTTAGTTGCAGCCATCATTATTACCAAGTGCACCTGCACATTTACATGAAGAATTGTTTATTTCGTTGACTAAGTGCCGCTATGTCTGTGCAGGTCCTCCAGAGGCTCATCAAATCCAGGGGGAAGTCCCAGGCTAAACATCTAAATGTGCAGATGGTTGCAGCAGACAAGTTGGCCCAGTGCCCACCTGTGAGTGCTGCTTTTTGTCACTGTAGCAATAAAGCTGAGAACAGTTACTTTATATTCTCTAAAATCAGGACAAAGCGTTTTGGTTCCGTAAAACCACTAAAAAACTGTTTATGTGCAGGAGTTGTTTGACATCATACTGGACGAGAACCAGCTGGAAGACGCCTGCGAGCACCTGGCTGACTACCTGGAGGCGTACTGGAAGGCAACACACCCCCCCAGCAGCAACCCTCCCAACCCTCTGCTCAACCGTACCATGGCCACAGCCGCCCTGGCTGCCTCCCCCGAGCCTGTCTCCAACCTGCAGGTACAGGTGCTCACCTCCCTGCGCAGAAACATGGATCTTTGGCCAGACATGGACGGTGTTGTAGCGAACGAAGTGAAAGAGGAAGAACACACTCTCTGAAGTCCAGCAGAGTGTGTGTGTGTATGGGGGGGGGGGGGGACTCCGGCAACTCAATGTAAACCTCAAACTAGCAGCACGCTCTGTTTACCCTGAAGGATAAGTGCATTAAAACCCTGTTTATGCTGTATATATAAACACAAAATACATTCATACTAACACAGCTATGCAGGAATTTACAAATAAGTGAGCTACTTCATTTCCCTCACACTAAATCCAGTTCCCTGAGTTAAACCCTGAGAGCAACTCAACCAGAACCACACTGGACTTAAGGAATACACTTAAGGCCCGCCTGCCCTCGGGGGGGGCCCCACCCTCCCTCTCACTGTAACTGTAAAATGATACCTGCTGCCCCCACTTTCCCCTCTTTAGCTTTGTGGCCTCCTTTCTCCTGCACACTTCCCTGGGAGGCTGAATCCAGTTTGCCGTACTCCTCCATGTTGCCATGGCACCGCCCCTGAAAACAGCAAGTCATGTCCGCCTCTTCAAACAGAAACACTCAGTTTGGTAGAGGCTGTTACTAACACTTTGTCAATTCTAATCTTTCATAATTATTTTAACAAGAACGTACTAATCAGCTGAGTCTCATCTACTAAATTACCGCTGGCGTCCCACAAATTATGCTTTTTTCATCTAGTCAGAGGTATTTATGTCTTTGACAGTATGCAAGCATAATGCACAAACTAGCTGGAAAAAAATGCTTAATAAAATGTAATTATTGAGGCTTTTATTAAAGAGGCAACCAAATTATTCCACACAGAACATAAGAGCCAGAATAAGAACCCGATGCACTTTGAATGTCTGTATCTCTTCATTTACAAAATAAGTCAGTATGAACATCATGTGCTACATAGTTCAATTAGTTATGTAACCATTTGGTAAAGTAGTTCTTCTTTGTTATCTGCTATGTGTGCTATATGTCAATCTGCCAGAAGGTGGCACTGTTGTCATGGTAGACTCTTAGTCTGCTTCTTGAATGGAGGCCTGGATGTGTTTGTTTGTATGGGTACTATCCGGTACTATCACGTCTTCATAATGATCAAAAAGAAGAACTAATTTGTTTGGCTAACAGATATTTCATATTTGTTTTTGACTCATTTTAGTACAAGTTAATGTGTGTGCATGCTGCAAACAAGGGCTGTGTGTTTAAAACAAACTGAGTTCCGTCATGGCCACTAATGCTTTGAAAACCTAAGGTCTGTATATGATGTACTGAATTTTTTTTTGTGTTGCCTGTCTCTTGCTAATCCTGCTGACTTACCCTCACTACACTGACACTTTGGTTTTTGCTCTGCTGTGTGTGTCTGCATGGTTGCTGTGCTGCATGGCTGTGATTGGCTGCAGGGGCCGTACCTGGTGCACGGGGAGCAGAAGAGAGAGGGGCCACTGAAAGAGAGTGGAGGGAGCGACACCCTGCATGACTATCAGTCAGACCTGGTAGGAAAACCTCAGCAGCAGCAGCAGCAGCAAACATACATGCGCTCCTCTCGTGGTCAGCTGCGGGGAGGGAATGGGCGGGGCCTGTCCAGGCAAGACACCTTTGACTCAGAGACCCAGGGCAGCCGGGACTCGGCCTACACCGAGGCCGGCGACTCCTGCATGGACATTGAAACCGACCCCTACGAAGAGCCTGAGCCTTATCGAGGCGGCGGTGGAAGTCGCCTCCACCTGGCACAGCATCACGGCAGACAGGCCTCCTGGGAAGACGAGGGCGCGGAGCCGGACCAGGAGAACCTGAACCACCCTCCGATCCCTAGCCAGACACAGTCGCATGGACGCGCCAAGCTGAGGGAGCGGTACTGCCAGGACCCTGTGGACACAGGGGCCAACATTAGCCGCAACAAGAACCAGGACGACTGGGGGAGAGACGTCTACATTCGCTGAACGCCTAACACCACAACGGGAAGGAAGCTAAGGACAGACTGAGGAGGGAGGGAGATGAGGGGAGACTGAAGTGTGCCAGTCAGGCTAACAAATTAATCTGTTTACATCCCACTACAGTGTAAAGAAATACATCAACTGCCAGATGCCATTCTCATTGACTTCTTCTTGCAATTCAATTTATTTATGTTTAGAAAAAATAATATTGGTCTGTTTTCTGTTCTTTTTGTTAATACTGCATGAATTTCATGGATTTCTAAACTGACAGCACGAGGACAGTTACCATTATGATTGTGAATCTATGATTGTGATCCGTATGACTCAACCTTTCGTTCAGTTGTAGAGTGAAAGCTGGTATAGAGCTGTTGTAGTCTGTCATGTCTGTCCTCTGCAGTCTTAAACAGGGTCTAATGTCCCCATCCCCATGTACAGAGTCAGGGTTTCCCTTTCCCTTTATCTCACTCAGTGCTGAATCTCTCACCTCCACCTTCCTTATCACCCAGACCTTAAAACGCTGGTGGAGAAGTTGCCATGTTTCGACACAACAATTTATCAATGTTGCTACTCCCATGACAGCTGAAAAGATATCACTCCAAAGATGTTTACTTCTTCCCCCATATGGTTCAGCCCCTCTGTTTCTGTTTCCCTCTTCTTGTGGGTGCTGAGGGCCCCCTGCAGTACTCATCTGTTCTCTGTTTTTTTAAAACTTGGTGCAGATTCAAAGCAGCACTGCAGTCGTTGTTTTGTGAACAGAGTGTCCTGCCTTAGTCACCCCCACCTTAAAAAAAAAAAGCACCCTTAGTTCAAGAAAACTCCAATCACAAGTGCCGGAATGTCTCGCCAAGCCATGTCCACCACTGCCATGGTGGGATGTCTTAACTAATGTTTTCATACCATACTGTATGTGTGTGTGTGTGTGTGTTTGTGTCTCGAGGCTACTCTGCGCTGTAGTATGTGCTGTTGCTCCTGCACTTTGCTCTTTTTTTTTTTTTTTTGCTTCGTCGTCTGTTCTTCAGGGCTAATGGTTATTTTAAAAAGTATGTGTGTGTGGTTAATCACTCCTAACTTCCACCCAAACAGCAAGCTCGTTTGATATTCAATACCACTCTCTTCTTATCTCGATTTCTTTTTTTCCTGTGGACATTTGCTGTTTTTTTTTTGTTTCTTTCTTTTGTTTGTTTTTCTAAAAGCTCCAGTTCTTGTGCGGACGTGAAAGGAGTTTGAAGTGTGGGTGGTGGTGGTGGTGGTGGTGGGGTGAGGATCAGCTTTGGTCTTTACTCAGATATCTATAATGGAGAATCCATGAATGTCTATGGTGGGCTGCTTTGGCCCGCCCCGTCTTCAGTTGAATAAATACATATTAAATAATGATCAGTAAATAATGTATTGTTGCGTTATCGCAATTGTTAAAGATATTAAATAACATGTATCATTGGTGCCTGATTGTAGCTACATTTTGCTTTTTCTGCCTTTCATTTTTAATCTGTGGATAAATTCGTATTTTAATTAAAAATTAATTCAGAAAAATGCAATGGTGTCACTTTGATGTTGGGAAATGGGAATCTTAGCTTCAAACTAACACAATTGAATAGTCATGTGAACATTTTGATATATTACCTTTGTTCCAGGAGATAAAGGCATTAAGGTTTAGGGAAAACCATACAACACCTTACATCTTCAAAAGTCAGTTCCTCATATTATTTGGAACAAGATAAAAGAAAAGATTATTATACAATCAGTTGTCTGATATAACACCAAATAACACCCTGCCTGTAGAATGTGTCTAGTCAAAGTGTTGTGATGGGTGTTAACCTGTGTGACCTTAACACAGAAACATGAACGTACTGGAACATTTCAAAATGTACAGCTGTCACTATATTGTTTCCTCGTTTGCGTTCACAGGAAGTATGAACTTGCCAAAACACTCCTCTAAAATTGTAGAACATCTGGTAACACCTGTCAACGTTTTTCAGTCATGAAAAAACTTGCCTCTGTGCACTGCCTGTCAGCTTCTGGATTGGACTTAAAACTGTTAGTTGGCATTATGATTTGTTTTCTCCTCTCTAGATTCTTGCTTGTGTTGTACTTACTCTCAGATGTAAGACACTTTGGACCTAAGCATCCGCTTAATAAACTGTAGAATCATGATGGAAATATTTTTTTTAAAACAGTCAAATGTCGAAGCACATCTGAATACAGGATGTGGTTTTTATTTCTCACATTCAGTGTTCTTGCCATCTCAATCATTTGCAGATCTGACGATGGAGGAAATGTGAAAACAAAGATGTGGTTTTCCTCTTAGGTCTGAACGTGAGCTTTGCATCAGAGGGTTACATCACAAGGTGTGAGGGCAAAAGCCCAACACCGAAAGTACACTCATATCACAAAACAAGATCAGATAGTTCACAGTGATTTTATTCCTTCTGCTTTAACATGTAGGTAGTGTTTTCAAGTTAATCAGGGAGGGTCTAATGTTCTCTACAATTAGAGAATTATAATTCAGAGACTGAAATATTTTCGAACTATAATTTGTATTTAAAGAGGCTATTAAATGCTGTGTATAACGTGCATTATTCAAGTATATAAGTAATTAAAAACATTTACAGCAAACACTAACAGTAACTTATGAGAGCTGTGTGAGCTGTGTGACCAGAAGCTCAGGTAATTACAAATCATAAAGGAATAAGTGTTTATAATTTAGTAGTTTTGAGATAGTTTTGACTATTAAAGTGAAAAAGAAATAATAACGTTTTACTTTTGGAAAGAGAGTTAAACTTAAACACAGCTAACCTGATAAAAGACACTTAATATGAAATGGACTGAGATTGTTTGTCTGTACTCGCAGTTATAAGTCGGTTAATGGAACCTGGAAGAGCAGCTATCATTTTTAGATAGGATACACAGAGGTCATGTTCGTTGTTGTGAGAGTTGGCTATTTCTTGGAATTGAATTGGTAAGTAGTGTACTTGAAAATTGCTTGGACATTCCGGGGATTCCTTCCCAGCACAGTTTTTCTTTCGCTCTGCCGTGATAATCCCCTTGAAAGAGAAATAAGGAAGTACATTTAAGCAGTTTTGCTTCCGTTGCCGTTTATGGACTGGGGATGTTTGTGTCACCAGCTGCGTCATCAGTTCACTCCTTTCGTCAGTGTGACAGGAGGAACGCTGAGTGGTATGTTGCCTTCAAGTGCTCCTGACTAAACTCAGACGTTTGAGTTTTAAGAACTCAGGTAAGATATGTCGTGTACTAAAATTACTCAATCAACATTATAACTGTTGTAAATGTTTTATTGAATTGTTTTTATATATTTTTCTTTAACTTTAGAAATCCGGTTGCATAGATCTGAAAGACAGGCTAACAGCAGAATACAACGGGGGAACTGCTTAGGCGTATTGTTACTTGGTATTATTAGGGATAATTTTGGACAAGTCTATAACTTATATAAGACTGTAATTTAATAAAATGTTTAAATAACAAGTGTTATTGAATAGTATCAGTGTAATCATCACAAACGAGACAACTAGCCCAACAAAAAATCCTTATTACCATAGGCTATATAATTGACATAGCCTTCCAGTCCAGGCGCTTTCCTCATGTGTCAGACACAGTATCGTCTTAGAAAGTAACGGTTGTAGGACTTAGGAGTGCCAACAGATGAGTGTACATGATTACTCGATATGCGCACCTCAGATATTTCCCACAGCACTCGAACGCACCACTACTATTCCCTTTGTCCGTGACGCGTTCAGCTGAAAAATACCAAAGACTTTTTTTTTAAGGAAGCCCAGCCCACTTTCGCTATGCTCGCACAGAGACTAATATGAGATTAAGAAACATAGAGAGTGTGACAGTCAGGTGTTCACAGACACTGAAGTTTGCCTCTCGGTCGTTTATTCTACTCTCAGCTCACTCACACTTGTTGAACATGGGATTTCTTCTCACCAAGATGCTGGCTGTGTTCGGTGACAGAGGTAGGATTAGCTTTATTTATCATTATTAAATATATTTGTTTTGTTAACTACTTAAACAATCTTTCAAAGCTTGTAAGAGTGCAAATATCTTAAGAAAAACAAAACAAAGGTCTTGACCAATGATAACTGGTCTCACTATCCCTGTACTGTCACAAATAGTCACAGAAGTAGTCTCTCTCACTGCTCGTGTTAGGCTATAGACTAAACATCATTTAAACATACTTCTATCAGAGTGCCTTTCCTTATTTTACCTGAATTTATTATTTTTTAAATTGTTTTATGTACTTAAAAATAAATGTTATTTCCTATTTTTCGCCCAAACTGGATTGGAGTTTTTACACTTTCAAACCCTGTCCTTTTACTTTTGCTGCCTTTGTGAACCACTTTGTCACTTCACTTTTAGAAGTGCCCTATTTAACAAAGATTATAATTAGATACTATTAATGCATTATAAACTGTAAGAGTGAGTACAGAGACCTGACTTGAACCTTTCGTTGGACTGCTGTGATGTAATAACCTCACTGTCGATACAAAATGTTGTTCAGCTCAGTGTATCTCAGTCCTCTTCTCTTTATCTTATCTGTGTGTCCTTTTTGCTTTGCAAGGCACTCAAAGAACATTACACAACTCTTGCTTAAAATGTGTTCATGTTGAGAAAACCTCAAAAAACTTTTTTTGTACTCTTTCCTGCAGAGCACAAAGTCGTCATTGTGGGTTTGGACAACGCAGGAAAGACAACAATCCTCTATCAGTTGTGAGTGACTTTAAAGCGCAGCAATAATGCCTTTCAACTACTCATATCTTCACTGCAGATTTAAATGTTTCTCATGTGTCCTTCTAACACAAACAGTCTGACGAAGGAGGCAGTCCACACATCTCCCACCATTGGCAGTAACGTGGAGGAGATCACCGTCAGTAACACACACTTCTTAGTTTGGGATATCGGAGGGCAGGACAACCTTCGAGCCAGCTGGTACTCCTACTACTTTAACACAGAGGTATGGATCTGTGTCTCTTTCTCACTTTATATACAGCTGAAAGAACGAGAAACTAAAACTGATTCTATAAGAATTTATTGGAAAAGTCAGAAACATGACAGATCTGCACATTCAAGTTATCAGTTCACTGATTTTCCTGATTCTTGATGCAGCAAATCTCTCTTTTCTGAGGAGGATTTTCTCAAATCAAATATGAAAATGACGGTTTATAGTTATGACATTTAAGAGTGAAGACAGAAACAGAAAGCATTCTAATTTTATAGGTATTTGTACATTGACCCATTATGGCCTTTTATTTTACCTGCCCTGCTCCCTGCATTGATAAAGTATGAAGTTTATTATCACGGTTACATCACCGTTTTAAATGTCTTACATATGTCTGTAGAATACATCCTGTACCCCTTCAAACCATTTAAACAGCCCCTGATAACACAGGTCCTGAGATATGTGTTGATTTCTTCTAATAATTGATTTTCGTTGTGGCTCTTTCAGATTGTTATTCTGGTTGTGGATAGCACGGACCGTGAACGCCTCACTCTCACTAAAGACGAGCTGCACCGAATGCTCTCACATGAGGTACCAAGTTTTTTCTTTTTCTCTTTTGTCAAAAATCACACCTTACATAACATCATATTAAAGTAGTATTCATTGTATGAGTTGAACCAGGGCGTGAAATCGGGACAGCAGATTTAAATAGATCCATTTGAACACACCCTTGTGTAAAACTCCTTTGTTATTTAGTTCATCTGCCCAATTGTGCTATTCATGTTTTCATATGTGAGATACATTACCTCTTACAGAGTCAATAATTCCACCATAGCTAACAACCACATGACAAATCTAGATGAGGAAGTTTCAGCTTTAGACTGAGTGAGTCAGCGTATTGACATGCATGACATGTTTCGCTGACGTTGCTGTTCTCGTTTCTCTAAGGCGACACAGGGATTTTTTTTGGGTTTTCCAATGGAAATATTTCAGCTTCAATCTGTAACCGACCTTCTCTTGTTTCGATACAGGACCTACAAAATGCAGCAGTTCTCATTTTGGCCAACAAACAGGACATGAAGGGCTCCATGACGGCGTCAGAGATCTCCCAGTACCTCACGCTGGACTCCCTCACAACACACTCCTGGCATGTTCAAGCCTGCTGTGCCCTCACAGGAGAGGGGTGAGTCCTATCACACCCCACACTCTCTCTTTATGTTGCGTATGAGTCAGTCTTATAAATGACTAACAAGCGTTTTTCTCTTCACTCCCAGTCTACCTGCCAGTCTCGACTGGATGAAGTCACGGGTTGTCGCTAACTAGACAACACTGCAGTTGAACAAACTTCCTCAAACTGAGCCAACCTACAAGGCCCGATGCAATAGTGACATTGCTTTGGGCAGACATGGGGCTCTGTGACAGAGCCTACCTCGCCACACCTTCAGTACTTCCCAACAAGAGATGTGAGAGTCTGCAAGGAGCTACCTGAGCACCAGAGTAACATGGAAGATCTTAGAGCGAGTTGACACACCCAATGTCAGTAATTCAGACAGTTAAAAACCACTCGCTTTCACAGTCGTGGTTTAAATTATTGCACAGTTAGGAAGTATTTTGTGTACAGTGACCCATGTGTAGAGGTGTACAATATTTCAGTTAAATATCTCACCTGACTGGTAAGACCACATTTTACTTTGAACTGATGGAGGGAATTTATATGTGCACTGGTATCCTGGCCATGATTGGGTTTTGGAGAGTGGAGAATATGAGTTAGATGTCAAAGTTTAGTAAACATGAACATTAACACTGTTTTTTTTTTGTACTATAAATAGTGACTGAGAAAGTCAGAAATCTGGACTCACCTTCGTTCAATAGAACAGAAACCTGAAACTAACCAGGTTTTTATCGTCCATAAAGGTAATATCCTAAATATTATCTAAACAAAGGATATGACCCAAAGCCAGGATACCAGTTTGGATACACATTTTACTTGATTGACTTGTACAATGATAGCTTTAGTATCATGCACCTGAACTTCTCCTTCTGCAACCTTATTAAGCATCTCACAAGTTAAAACCGACTTTTGGATCACAAGGGGAGTTTTCTAACTCTCAAGTACCAAATCTCGAGAATAACTTTTGTACAGCTGACAAGAACACATCTCTAACTTAGAGACTCTGCAATGTTGCTATGCAAGTCTATCCCTGATGTATAGAATTATATTTTATGTCAATGAACAACAGAAAACTTTTGCTACCTAAAGATGTTTAGTAATTTATTTAGGAAATAAAATCACTTGGACAATTTACTTTATATTACAGCTATTTCCTTGAGAGAAAAAATAGCTAGCTGCTAAGGACTATGAGTCATGTTCAAAAGTATATATTGCATATTGTGATTCTTTTAAAATAAATATTATTTTTTAAATATGCAGTGTGTGTTTTCCTTCAGCTGAGAAAGTCTTTTTTTTTAACAAAGATAAACACAGTGTTTTTCTGACGGGCGAGCCATTAGCTTTAAAAGCTCTAGAAACCCTACACTAGCCTATTTGTGTGATTGAGTATGATACAGGCCGGTTATCTGGCACAGTAGTGGGCTACTACCTCTCTGATTTTCTTCAGGGATTGAAATGATGGAGCCTAAAGCCATGCATTCGTTCGTTTTCCTCAGGTAAAATTAACCTTATAGCACCATGATTTCAAAATATATGGATCTAAAAATGCCTGAGAATTAAGACCGATTTTTTCGGACCAAAACTAAAATGGGTTACAGGGGGCATCCGGATTTGAACCGGGGACCTCTTGATCTGCAGTCAAATGCTCTACCACTGAGCTATACCCCCTCACGCTCCTATATGGCGGATATAAAATTATTCAAACCCGCAAGAAACCTTATTATAACACGTTCTTGTTACATATAGACCATAGCATTGCGTATTTGTTAAACGCACAATTTTACTATTGTATTGCATTTTGTCGACAACCGTCGTAGAGACCAAGATCATTTTAGAGCACAACGTCATTTTGCCCACTAGGGGGCGAATGTGGCCACATGCTTGGTTAAATACCAAGCTTTGCTGTACGGTTCCTCTGAAATTAAACAACTTTTTTTTATTTGTAAGAGTATTGACCATACATAAAAATACAACGTTTCAGGTCTGAAGCCTGAATGCATTTATATCTACCTTAGAAATCTTAAGTCGTTTTATGATTTGGTAACACTTTGGTTGAAGCTCGGTTTGGTTAAAGTTTAAAAAATAAAGGAGAGGTTTCGAGGAGACGTTCGTGGTCTGGCCAAAAAACGTGTTTTGGTAAGTGTATTTTCATCGATGTCGAAAATAACTGGGGTTAACATTCAGTAGGTCTATACTAAACCATGCATCCATAGTTTTAACAAAACCTACTGAGTATGATGTTTGCCAACTTATCAGCTGTTGACACAAAACAAGAAGGCAGCTGACAGGCAGGTTTTTATTTCAGATCAGTTGTGAAATGATGTCTCCTTACAGAAGAGGTTTAAAAGCCTACATAAACTCAAGTGTCCAGTTTGAATGAACTTAGTCCTTGAGTATTTCTCTGATACTCTACAACTGTTCAAATCCATTGGAAATAATGTGTTTTTTCTAAATGAAATAGGCTACATAGTTGACTGATGTTGTTACTGCTACTGTTTCAGTGTGTACTAACTAGAGAATAAGAACTAGGCCTATCTAATCTTTTAAAACGCCATACATTGCAAACAATTCAACCAGTCATTTTTAACATGTAGGCCTAAAGATCAGCTGCGACAGTGGTGGTCAGCATTAATGATTAAATAAATGATTTATCAAGTAATAATGTGACTAAAACCACAGCTGTGCTCATAATCAGCACAGCAGCATTCTCTGTAGTGTGATATACTATACAGAAAAAACTATCTGTATAGATGAGAGTAGGGTATGGACAACTTAATCTGCACTACTCCAATGATAAATGAGTTTGACCATGTGAACTGCAATGTAATCCAGGGGTTATAGAGTAGATGTGAATGATGATATGATATGGACTACATCACTTCTGCTGCTTCAAGGCAGGTTATTCAGGTTAACATGTTCCAGCTGAGGAGATGTAACTAACCCTTACCATTCTTTGACTTTTTGCACTTTCAACATGTTTTATGTAACCTCTCCAGAAAACTGGAGATGAATAGCTGTGTGTAATCTCACAGTTTCCTCCTTTGTGAATCAATCTGCGTTGACATTAAAAGGGTAAGGGGGGGGGGGGGGGTTCTTTAACTTTAAAAGAGAGGCGGATCTGGAGTGCACAAACATATCTTAAGAACTCTTATTTCCCTAGTTACAGTTTAGCCACAAATTCCAATGACACTATATTAGAATTTATATTTAAAAAAAGTTTATATTTATATTCCAATAATTCCCAATATAGAAATCGTAATTTTGTTGAGCAACTTTTTCACACTGAAGGATTAACTTCTTTTTTAAGTCATCCTATTGCCACACTTTGTGCATATCATCACTTTTATGTGTAAAATGTCGCACATTCTTTCTTTAACTAAACAAATATTGATTTGACATGAAGCCGTATCTTTGGTAAATCTTTATATGCATTTAAATAAAGTAAGGAGAGCATGAAAGACAAAAGTAATTTCATCCACAGAGTATACAGTTGCTTGTTAGATCTCTATGTGAAACCCCACACCTCCTGCAGTGCACACAGTACACTGTGTTCATGCTCTGTATTGTGGGACATGGTACTGATTGTCTTTCCAGCTGTGAGGCCAATAAACCCTCAGCTGCCATTTTCTCTGCCAAGGAGTCCATGTTTGCTCCTAAACCAGATAGAAATGATAAAAGCCATGGCACTGAGAGGTGGTGGAGTCAGCCACAGGGCTTGTTAAACTCACTCTTTGTCAGTTTTACTTTCCATAAAAAAACCAGGCTTTGGGAATTAAAACATTAGGCTAACAAAGAAACTTTCCTGCACCATGTTTGTGGTTGTTGTTAGAATAGAGACAACATGTTTTGAAGAGTGATAAATGGACGTGACATGGAATGTGCAATAAATCATAACTTGTACTGTTTGGGGCCTGGCATTGTTTGCATCATGATGCAGGTCTAATCTCAGATGTCAGATTATTTACTGTCCTCACTGATGCTTTGGACAGAGGGAGGCGCCATATACACGCATCTACCGGATGGTCATATTTTATCACTCAGAGTGATGGGACGGAGATGAGCAGTGAGTTTGGGACTTTAAATTCCCTTTGGAGAAGTATGATGTAAGAAAACACAAAGATATAACTCATTGTCCTGAACTTCATGGTCTGCCTGCTGCAATGCCTCTCCCTCTGATCTTTGTGTCTTTGTAATCACCATGGCAACAAACTGAGGAGGAGAGAAAGGGTGTACTTAGAAACAGTGTGGAGGGAGCAAGAATCACAGTGAAGGAAGAGAGTGGCGGGTGGAGTTTAGACTTAAGAGAACGCTGCTTTGCAAAGAGAAGAAAGAAGAAGAGAAGAGTTATTGTGTATTTATTTTTGTCTTTCTGATGCCCAACATGTGTTTAAGTTTGGTGATGCTGCTCCTGTGGGTCTCCCAAACTGAGCTGGCAAGAGTTTTAGATCAACAGCAAACAGGTGAGCTGTGTTTATTTGCCCTCCATCACTGCTTTAATGTTTCCATCTGTTCTCACTGCATCCCGTCTGCTCTTTAAAGACACACAGATGCTTCAACTTTTCAGGTTTATGTCGGTGCAATATAGCTTTGCATGCACACGATTTGCACAGCCATCTGTCCATTTACTTTGAAATAATGTTCTGTTTGTTGCTGCATGCTGCTGTTGATATTTTAACTCACCCTCAACCACAAAACGTTAGCAAGACTCTTTATGGAGCAACAAATGGGCACACCATACGCACAAAAGTGGGTGACCTAGTTTATAATAAAATCCACAATTAAAATACCCTCTTCCACAAGCATGCGACTGGGTCTAAACAACAAACCCACAAACAGCCATGTCTGGCTTTTAAAATTAGACTTCATGCCTCCATGCTAGACTCTGGCACACAAATGTAAGGTTTGTCTGGGTTAGACATTTTGGATTGATCAGTTTCTTTATACTATTTGACAAAATAGCTTGTTTGGGAAAGTGGTGGGATGTAGAGGGTTTTGCAGGAGGTGTGTTTTTGACATTATTTTTTCATTTATTCCTAGCTCTGAGGAATTTGACTGGTCACTTTCTACAAACTCCTCCAGTAATTCATTTTCCCTGTATTGCAAAAAAAAAATAAAGTTCAGTCCTGCAGTACTCCTGCACCGGGTTGCTGCAGATGAAACAGCATCTCAAATATCTGTGCCGCAATTTTTTTTTGGTTTCCATAATAAAGGGGTTAGTTGTTGCAATTGACCTAGCATACCATCCTTAGCTGGGCCTAATTTACTCTTATCTGCCGTGTCACTCAATATTATTTACCTCTCTGTTTTAAGAAATGGTTTTGGTCCTGAGAGAGCCATCTACGCCTTCTGACCCAGACTGTAAAAACACAGAGCCTCAAGCTGAAAATGAATTGTTTGCCCTGCGATGACCTACGTGTTTGGCCTCCTGTCTTTGGTCCTGCTGAGAAGTTTGCTTAACAAAAAAGCCTGAAGCGGATCCAGACAGCATAGACTGGAAGAGTGAGAAACAGAGTGAAAAGGATTGTAAGATTGACTCATAGATGGTTGTTATTGTCCGTTAATCCCAGGATGACTCTTATTTTGCAAAACTTAAACTTGTGTTTTAGAAAAACTAAAATGGCATGAACAAAAACAATCATCTGCCAACAGCAGAGCAAACGGTTATCTGAATCATGGTGTCATTTGGAACAGTATTTGCATCCTTCATCAATTCTTTTATCAGACAAGAAAAAGCTTAGAATAACATATTTTTAAACTCCAATCAAGAGAATTGGTTTCAGCAATGCAGAAGAAAGGAGAGGCAATCAGAGTTCCCCAAATATGGAATTTCTTTTGTCATTTGTAACTTGTTCCCCCCTTATAGGAATGTTGAAATCATTTTGTTGTTATCTTCTAGATTAAAGTTTTTTTTAATAAAAGGTGGCTCCTCTCAACAAATTAATACTACTTGTTTTTTTGAGTGTCAGCTGCTACTTTACTGGGAAAAATACATACAAAGTTTTTCACCACAAACAGCTTCTTCAGTCTTTTATGAAGGACATTGTGTAAGATCAATTACAAATGCACATCCAAGTTTCAACCAAAACGGTATTATTATGCATGAAGTGTATTCACTGGAATGGAGCTAAAGATTTGCACATCTGCATTTCAGCCTTAAAATGAACTGTACATGTTGATTGTGGGGGGTGTTGGAGAGTGCATGCCAGCTCCTCCAGCCTCTGCTCAGGAAGGGTGTGTTCTCTCAGACTGCTCGGAGCTGACCGCTCACAGAAAAAGGACACTAAACGTCGTGGTTTGGTAGCTCCTAAAAGAGTGGGCAGAGGTCAGTTTTCTGTCCAAAACATCTGCCCTTTCACTGCCTACGTTAAAAAAAAACTGGTCCCTGTTTCATGTCATCTGCTGAACCATCTTATTGACTTAAAGGACTTTAAAAGTCTCTACCTGCAACAGACATATTTCTACTTGCTGTTTTGACCAACTAACATTGAATCACTTTATGACTCACCTTTTCTAAACTGGCACGCTGAGGTTTGCTCCTTAGGCGTTATCTTCCAATTGAAGAACCACCCTGTTGTTTTCCTAAAAAACAAACAGCAAACAAGAGAAAAAAGCCAAGGTCCAGTTGATATTGAGTCACAAAGTATTCTGATTCACTAGCTTTTGGGTGGAATTGTATCATCTAATAATAAGAAGCATTACATCAATGGGCATTGCATGGACCATTCAAACAGTTAGCTGTAAGTTTAGATGAGATCTTGTATGAAAACTTCTCACGCAAATATCAAACCACCAATTAAAAATCTAACTTGTTGTATTTAAATGATTCCAAAAATATATTTCTATGGGAAGAAATTCTCAAAGCTTCTATTATTAATATCATTATTGATTCATTGGAATCATGAGGCCAGTAGGGGTTCAGAGTTATTGCCTTTAAAGGTATCAGGATGTTTTTTGGAGGCATGTGAATAATTGTTAAATTCCTACGATAAAGATAATGTTGTGTAGCCTAGTACTAAAATACAATATGGTCAAATGTATGGCTTTATCAGATAGTTCTTTTAATTTGGAAGTTCAATATTACAAAGGAAAGTAAGGGGGTGCTTTCACTTCTTAGTCTGCAGTCAGTTGTAAGTTTCGAATACAGAGTTTTGAAACTGCAAACCTAGTTACTGTACTCTGTTATATTTGGGAATCACTGTAAATTCCCAGTAGGAGCAGATTTGCGATCCAGTGAAAAATTGATCAGTGGAAAATTAGTTTTTGTTAGTTTTGACTTGACAGTTGAGACAATGCGACTCCAATCTCATTGTTTTGGTTAATATTACTGGCTGTACGACAGATGATCTGAGCAGATATTATAATATCATAAGCCACTTTATATCAAGTGTCTGCACCCCTTCCAGTTTTATAAATCTGAATATTTTTATCTGCTGCACTGTAGACTTCAACAACTAAGCACCACACCACACTATTCCTCCTCTTACCTCATAGATGCCATGACAGGGCGGGTCCAGCACTAAGTAATCACACATCAAGGTTTAATTTATGAGCTGCAACGCATGCTTTGACGCACTGCCTAATTGAATCAAAGGGTGGAGGGGAACATACACGAACAAACACAATATGCTCCCTATGAGGTCAGGACATTTGGGTTGTCACTTCAGGAACTCATTTATTGATGCATTGTAGTTTTGATGGCTTTGGAAGATGTCAGTGTAAATGCAGAGTGATGTTTAAAGCAGGCCTTGCCAGTAAATGTGCAACACAATCTAAACTCTGGGGTTTGGCACAATACATGCCCAACCACACTCAGGACAAAATGCAGACATCAAACAAGTGTCTGTCAACTAACATTTCCCTGGCAGAAGAAAAGCTGCACTGGCTGGTACCAGTGCATAGTTGTTTACAAGCTAAATATGCCAGTTTTCATATCCATGATTGATGATGAACTATGAATGCCTACAACTGCAAAGGAGGTTTAGGTTTGTTGATTTTCTCATTAACAAGGGCTGGTAAAATAGGGGTTGGAGGTTTGTCTGCATGCAAATAAGTTTTGTTGTGTTTTAAGGCTTAAAAATGTGTAAAATAGCTGAAGTTAAAGCATTTCTTTTGACTGTCTAACTCAGATGGCAGTTCAGTTTGGTCCAACACTCACACACAAAAAAAAACATGCTGTGTTAACATGTTCTTTTTCAGAAAAACAGAGGACACATGGGGTTTTAATGTACTTTTGGCTGAAGGGGATCGTCATGTTTGTCACATCTTAGTGAGCTGCTCCCTGTGCACTCTTGAGCGTTAGTT
The DNA here is from genome assembly GCA_020745685.1 of Tautogolabrus adspersus. NCBI lineage: Eukaryota > Metazoa > Chordata > Actinopteri > Labriformes > Labridae > Tautogolabrus > Tautogolabrus adspersus. The sequence continues at coordinate 15,664,715 of CM036553.1, forward strand.
CCAACTCACAGGGTAGGCTATTCAAACCTCAAGCTCCAGTTTGTCACAAAAAAATATTTGAAGTCCACCAACAACACTTATCCTAAAAAAACCAAAGACTATGTCGTGTACTCATTCTGGGATGCTTTGCTAAGCATTTAAAACAATTCAAGCATGAAAATCTTCTCAGGCAGAATTTTGCATTCCTGCCATTTCCCAAGCATATTATTTTAAACCCAGAGTAACTTGGCAGGGTTTAGTTTCAATCTTAACCCGCAATATTAATGCACAAGGGGAGTTAGGTTGTCATTTCAATTAATTTGAATCAGGTGTGGAAGACTAGAACTAAAGCTAAGGGGTTTAGCCGATTAAAGGAACACGACACTCGTCATGTAGCCTGATAAGTATGTTGAGTTATCTTTTTCTCCGTGGAGGAATAAAAGAAAAACTGGGTAGGCCTAACTAAAGAAGAGCGAGTCTGAAAGGAAAAGCACGGCCAAAAGTTACTGTGTAACCCTGCAAACTTTTAAACGACAAACTCCTCATCTCAAATGACCAATCCCTGTGTTTTGTATAGGGTTTCGTGAATTTCCCCAACAGTTGAGGGGGGCGAGCAGTCAGCTAGCTACCCGTAACTGTAAAGTTTTGCTAGCTTTAGCAGGACTTAGGGAACCCCTTCGCGCAGACAGTAGTGAGGATTGACAGGGTTTAAACTTAAGGTTAACAAGTGTTTGAGCGTGGGCTTTCAAACAAGGCAAAGTAAAGACCTGGCTGAATCACCCTGCTCAGTTTACTCTGTTCAGTTGTCGATAAGCAAAACCATAGCCTGAATTAAACAGACTTTGCTCCCAACATGAAGACACCGGAGCAGCAGAGACGAACTCTTCGCGGCAACCAAGCTGACCACGGCGACAATCACGGCGTTTCTGTACGGGTAACTGAACATGCGGAGTGATTATCTTGGCTTTTTTTTAAATATCCCAGCGCCACTTGACACATCTCCTGTCGTTCACTGAAAGCTAAAGAGAAGAAAACAGCAAACGTTAATGACAGGAGCTCGCCCATATTTAGGGTTAGATGAAACACTCCGCCGAGACACACAGCGTGGTCTGGAATATATATACGGGTTGGGGCGTGACGTCACTGTCGTGTTCCGTAATGTGCGTAAAACAAGCGCCATCCAAAAGAACAGACAGACAGACAGACAAGTCTTCTTGACTGTGTTTTATTAGTTATGATTAGCTCACACATCCAAAATATATACACGTGTTTTCTATTAAAATTACTTAAATTTACTTTTTAAAGGTAATATTTTTGCCTTCATTCAGATAGGACAGCTGTAGAGCGACAAATATTGGGAGAGAGAGTGGGGAAAAACTCTTTTCTTTGAAGGTTACAGCTATTACTGGGGTTGAAGGTCCACATCAAAATATACAGTATGATGTACTGCATTTACCATAGTGAGAAGGAAATCACAGTGTGGTGCTCAAATAAACTCTAAACAAAAACTAGGAAGATGTAGCTTCAAGTTTGTGGTTTAAAATAAAGACAGGCTGTCAATTAAAACACCCAAAACTTTTAAACAAAGTCTACCTACCCCACTTTGCTTACTGAATATGGTTAGCAGTGTTTGTTGGGTTTGACAGTTCCTTCCCAGCATCACCGCATTGTAATAGTATTGTTTTTGCCTTCTTTCAACATAGGCTTTATAACTGACAAGGCCAATACTGACTTTTTCTGAAGCAAATGATATTTCCCTTTTTTGGCATATTGTCTGAAAGCCGTGTTGCAACTGCAAACATTGTTCCTTTCTAAAACAAATTCTGACAGGGTGTGGTACTGCTGATGCTGCTGGGGAAATAAACAGCGTTGGTGTAATGCATCAGTTGACTTAAAGGAGGATTTTAATGCTCACCTCATTACCTCAAAACATGCTAACCTGACATTTATTGTTTTGGACAGACAAATGGTACAATGTGATCTCACAGTGGCGAGGAGAGTTGACCAGAGAAGACAGTCTTCCTTACAGACCTCAGAGGTCATCTTCAGGCCAGGCTAGGATAAACCGGGCGGTCCTGGGTGGAGAACTCACCATCGACACCCTGCCAAACAACTTGACACGTGTAGTGGTGAGGGTTGCACCACAGTGGTTGTCATTACAGTAATGGCGTGTGGCATTCACTATGATTCTGCCTTTTTTCTGTTTATTAAAGTTGAAGTTAAACACAGCACTCTTTTGGAAATTTCCCTCTTTTTCACCCACTTGTAGAACATTATGACATTATATTGTTTAACCACAAGCAGAGTGAACTATTGATGTCAGTGTGACACGCTGAACACAGTCACACCATTACAACCTCTAATTTTCTGTGTTTTTCTGTCTGGAAGGAGGATTCTGGTAAGTACTACACATGGCGCAGCTACGGCCCAAAGGACCAGCGCACAAAGGAACTATGGGTGGACATGGGTGACGTCCGACATGGCCAAGTTAGAGTCCATGGCATTCTGTCTAATTCATACAAACAGGCTGCGGTGAGTCTCACACACAACACAAGGCACTTTTTACTTTATTAACTAGAGTTTAAGCACCCCTTACTTTAAATCCCATTGTCGTGCTATATGTGCCATGCTAACATGTCAACAACAAGCTTTGTAAACAAATCAAAAATAAAACAACTGAGATGTTTCTGCATTGAATAACAAGTTTGATTAAAGTAAGGCCTGAGTTAACTTATAGGTGCTGCACTCTTAAGAAAACATTTAGACATTTTTCATTCATATGGTTATATCCAGGGCCATCAGTTGAAGCAAGGTTGGTTTCCCCCTATATAAAGCATTCAGCATGTGCTGGTCCAATTCAAACTCACTGATATATGTATTAAAAGAAAGAGAGAATCCTCAGTCTTTACAGTGGTATTGTTTGTCAATATTAAGAAACTATAGTGAGTACACAAGTAATACACTGTATTATTATATGTGACAGTCAGTAAGACATATTTACATCCATTTTGTCATTTACACAAGTATGAATAAATACAGAAACAGGATGATCACAGGGTTTATTGCTCATGAGGAAAATATTTGAACGGAGACCAAAAGGTCCCCTGTCCAAGTCTGTGTGCCTTTTAGTTGTGGCTCTGTATGCAGTCAGATGTGAAGTTGTTGTTTTTAGCATTCCAGTTAGACTTGCCAGAGGGTTCCAGCACCTTTAAAGTCTTGACCTTTACTGGTTAACATGTGGACAATTCACACAGCTCACTTTAACATGGAGAGATGTAATGAAACAAGCACAGAAAAGGAAAACACCAGAACCCTGAGAAACCAAGGATTATCAAAGTGGAAACTGTGGGATTTGGCATCACAGAAACTTCCAACCCAGGTTACACAGTTGGCGAGGCAACAGCAACATCACATTATAAAAGGAAAGGGAAAAGAGCCCTGAGTTTTTGGAAATAAAGAGACGGTGTTAATTTGTATATTTTGTTGAATTTTAAACCACACTCGACATAATCCAGTGCGGTTTTAATTAATTAATTTTCATTTGGGTTAACTTGGTCCTGAGACTGATCATGTACATTTGGATAATATTCATGTTGTTGTTGTTATCTTTTGCGGAACATCTGTTTTCAGATGTTCAAACCCGGTAACCACAATGACTCGCCCCAACAAGGCAAAGTAGTGCCTGTGTTGTAAGTAGATGGTTGCATCAAACTGTATACTGAGGTTAAAAAAAAGCCTATCACAGGAACGCTAGGACAGAGACTGCTGGTTTGAAAAAGTCCTTCTCACAAGGTGTTTCACAGTCAGGGGGTATAGCTCAGTGGTAGAGCATTTGACTGCAGATCAAGAGGTCCCCGGTTCAAATCCGGGTGCCCCCTCATTATGACAAAGTGAAGTCCAAGCTACCAATGAGAAAATATTCTGACCGAATGAGGCGTCATGAAAAAAGCGCTACTGTATGTAGATAACTATTGTATTGCAAATATCATTGTTTGTAAAGGTATGCAGATGAAGTGATTGGTCCTCTGGCAGACTCCACCTCTACCAAACAAATAGAGGAGGCCACATGTAAATGCATTCAATGTAAACTGTTCAAAAACAAGCTTTGACTTAGTGTGAAATGTTCATTATTTATAGCTTTAAAGCCTCCATATACATGTGATGGAGTAACCAGAAGAGCAAGAGTTGTGTTGAAATTGTACCAATAGAAACCTTTAAACAGAGAAATAATACAAACATTTCTTTTCCAAGACTTATACACATTTTACATCTTTTTAATGTCAGTGTAATACAAAGAGCTTATTAGGATGCTTAGATTATATACATTACATCAGAACAAGAAGCTTTCATCTGTTAATTATGGATTTTCCATATTAAAATATCACCTTCTGTCACTATCTGTTCCTATCTCCTCTCTTTGCAGAGGGTTGCCCTGTCGTTTGCTTTTCCTTTTTACGGACATTACCTGAGGCAGATTACCATAGCAACAGGAGGTACATTTCCTCTTTTACTTTAACAGATGTTCAAATGACCTTAACTACATGTTCAGAGCAGAGGAGTGTTTTTTTGCAAGGTAACAAGTCACACCAACATCTTTTATGTTTGTTTTTTTTACCATCAGGGTTCATCTTCACAGGGGACATTACTCACCGTATGATGACTGCAACACAGTACATCGCCCCTCTAATGGGCAATTTTGACCCCAGCTACTCCAAAGACTCCACTGTGCAATACCTGGATAATGGTAAGTTGCTAAACAATGTGTAAGCATGGCCTTGTTTCTCAGATTACATGTCTGACTTGTCTAACTACTGTTTGACTTCCTTTGTCTGTAGGTGAGGTGTTTGTAGTCCAGTGGGAAAAGGTCAGACTCCCAGGAAAAGAGTCAGCAGGAGCCTTCACATTTCAGGCCGCTCTTTACAAGACAGGAGCCATCACGTTCAGCTATCGAGATGTGAGAAACACCCCTGCTCTATGCTCATATAATCCATTTTTAAACCCTGCTGTCCTCCTTATAGCATTCTTCTTTTTGCCTGTTGTTCAGATACCTCTGTCGTTAGATGTCATCAGTTCAGCTGAGCATCCTGTGAAGGCGGGTTTGTCTGATGCCTTCATGGTCACAACACCTTCTCTGCAATCACCAGGTCAGAAATAATGCTTGTGCCTGTCTATGGATGTGTTTAGAGTATATAAGCGTCTAATGAAAACACCCAGGTATTTAACCCTGTGATGTCTCTTACACAGAAGGCGAAAGACGGACGATTTATGAATACCATCGGGTTGATGTTGACACAACAAAGATCACCAACTACTCTGCTGTTGAGTTCACTGCACTGCCTAGTAAGTGATTTCTATTAATCGTCATCACTGGAAACATATTAAAGGACACATTTCACTACAAGTTTGTTTCTTTCTATCTTTCTTTCTGTCCAGCCTGCCTGCAACATGACAGCTGTGAGCTCTGCCTCTCGTCAGACCAAACCTCTGGCTGCAGCTGGTGCAATGTACTCCAGAGGTGAGTGTGAAATTAGCCTAGCCCAGATGTTAAAATAGTGTGATTTCAACCTTTATAAAGATACATGTTTTGAGTTTTAGGTGTTCAGATGGCATGGACAGACACAGACAAGAATGGTTGGACTATGACTGTTCAGAAGAGGTATAGCAGCTGGACATCAAGATTGAATAAAAACCTGCTGATTTGCTGTTTTTGAGACTCATGGGTTATTACTTGTGTATGGGCAGAGCAAAAATGCAACCTGTGAAGATTACTCCAGGGCGGACAGCTCCACTGGTTCATCTATCACACCAGAAATCGCGGATGGGACCCCCATGACTCCCCTACAAAAAGGCTGTATAAGTGATGGTGAGGCTGATTTGTTGGCACAATGTATGCATAATTTAACCACATTAGTTTATTACGATTTAAACACTTTCTGCTGGGAAATAAGCAGATCATAACTGCTCACTTTCTTCTCTCAGATGAGACCAAACGTCATATATTCAAGACAGGAAATGGTGAGTTGATATTTGAGAAAACAATCTTAGCTGAGCTTTATGAATGGTTACAACTATGGGGCTTTATCTCTAATACAGATGTAAAGACAGATTCCTCATCCAAGAGCCATGTGTTGGCTAACACAGGACTGATAGCTGGCATAGCAGCTGCACTGGTGTTACTTTTGGCTCTGATACTTTTGGCTCTTTACATCAACTATCATCCTACTGCTGCATCACCACTTTACCTAATTCAGGTGAGCACTAAATGCATCATTCACATCTGCACTGAAAGGAGCAAGGAGTGCTTTTACAATTCCAACATCAAACCTAATCTTTTTGTGCTTTTTTAGAGACGCAAGAACTACTGGCCTTCTTTGAAGTTTCAAAAGCCACAACCTGGTTACACAGAAGTAGAAGGAGAAGGTCATGAAAAAGACTGCATTGTTGAAGCCGGACCATGTTGAATATATTGATGGAAATGAAATAAAAACCTGATATTAGCATTCTTCATTTCATTTTTTTTCAAAGTTACATTCCCATTACGATTCAACTTTACCTTCTGTTTATGTTGTTTTCCTCACACTGTTCAAGACTCCATTGCTAAAAGATGAATTGTTGCATCACTTTAGGTAGATAAGGACACTTGTTTAATATTGAATGATTTCAGTAGAAATGTATATTTCTGTCTCATTAAACCGTATTCAAATCTGACTGCAATAAAGTGTGAAATAAATTCCCCAAGGTTTACAATGCCTAAACTGGTGATTTCCACTTTTTCTTTTACAACAACATATAACACTGTCTCATTGCTGCAGCTTACGAAGCTTATGCTTTTGGTTCAATATTAATGCTGTACAGAAAAAATGAGGACATTTCACAAAACAATATGCCAAGATCTAGAGAAAATCTCAAAAGAAAAATGTATACATGAGGATACAGTACTACTCTTTGGTCAGCAGGTGTCCTCCTAACCAAATGTATTCTCCTGAAGTCAAGTAGGGCATGCAGTGAACGTGGCAGATGTGTAAAAATGTGATCACTGGATTGGTAAACCCCCTTACAAACCTGCAACTATCAAGATGATCGCATGAGTTTGCTATGCAAGCACAGATGGGAAGAGGACGGATGTTTTGCACATGCTGTTCACAGATCGAAATCAATTTCTTTACAGTGATACAATTACGAGACGATTTTTCTTCATTTTCAAGCAAGACTCAAGTGTGTAAAATGTCAAGATATAGTTCATCTGAAAAATGATAAAAACCCCTACTTCCCAAATATTGAACCTCCCACACTGCTTCTTCCCTTTCTGCTCGAGCACGCGCTGCTGAGGAAGGAAGGGAGGGAGGGAGAGAGAGAGGGGGGGAAGCGGACGCGCGCTTTCCGTGTCTGGTTAGTGGACTGACAGCCAGCTGTGCGCCTACAACGACAACAACAGCCTCCTGGATTTTGCTTCTTACAACTAGATTAGTGTTGGTCTCTTATACCGATCAAAATCGTTCACTGTAGCTAGTTTTTTTAAGTGTGTAACCGACAGCACACAGCTACAAACAGATTCATCGGCGGTTTCCGTGCTAACTAGCTAGAGAGCATTCCTCCAACATGAATCCGTTGTGTGGCAGATGTAATCTAGTCGTTTACCCCACGGAAAAAGTGAATTGTCTGGACAAGGTAAGAACATGAGAAAATGGTCTTCCTTCGTCTTTTTCTTTGTCAAATAATCTTAATACACTTCCTTTCATTGTAGCCTAAATGCTCTCATTTCTGCTCTGTTAGAAAATGACACCCTTCACATTTTTTGTGAATGAATTGAACACCCCAACAGGACAGGTATTTCGCTAGCAAGGCAAGCTAACAGCTAGCTTACCGTCTGGAAGGCGCTGGCACTGGGACACGGACCAGTTATGATATTACGGCATATTTGAGAACCGTGGGCCAATTTAAGAAACCTGAATGTATATGTTTTATCAAGGCAATGGCTGGAGGCTAGAATATCGATTTAGCGTAAACCAGCGCCGAACAGTGCTTCCGCTAGACAAGCTTGGTTTGGGCCTGGCTGGCACCTCTGCTTTGAAGAATAACGTCCGCTAACGCCTATAACCTTTAACGAAATCGCAGGGGTCTTACTTTACAAATACTTAACGATACATGATCTCTGTGTTACTTTCCAGAACTATATATTTCATTATAACAAAGCCTTTTGTGCCCTTTACTGCTTGGGGCAACAGCGTGGACTGATTTGTAACGTGTCTGTGTCCAATTCAGTTGCTAATCCAAGTCAGGTATGATTAGTGGAGCCAGCTCGATTAGTTTCCAGTCGGTAACCTAATCTCAGCAGTCAGGGTTGTAATCTCGTCAATTTTACCCATATTGACTCTGCTAAGATCACTTATTCGCACAGGAGCCACACATTGAGCCAAATAAGCTTATTCTGGTGACCCTTCTAAGTTTCCAAGAGTTAAAGATGATGATCATCTGTTGATTATTGCATTAATAAAAAGCTGCTGTTCTCAGGTAGATTTAGGAGTAGGCAGTAAATATAGCAAACATGTAAAACAGATCACTTACTTGGGGTCTACAGTGTTTGGTAAATGCATAGCAATGTTTATGTATTTTCTTTAACCAAAGCAGGACTTGAGGCAAGTAGATAATTTGTCTAATGGACGTCTACTGAAAATCAATCCCTGTCCAGACGTGCTTATCTGTTTGGGGTGACATGAGGGGGAGGTGGGGAAAGAGTACACCAAGCACATTATCGAAAGTAACATCAGCTCTTGATTGGATGCATTACTGCTCAGCTGCATGGATGTATACTTGGCTGCACCATGACTAATGTTTTCCTAGTGCTCCGGACTGGAATTGATTTACCTCAAAGGCCATCTTCATGCTCAAAGCCTGCCAATCTTAGAATTGCTAGTCATGTTAGAAGGCTGGTATTGATGAGAATCAAATTGCCACAAGAACAGCCTGGGTGAGCGGTGGAATCTGGCCGCAAGCAGAATAAGAGTGCATTCCAGCAGACAGACACTCCCATAAAATGTGCTCTGTCGGAGGCCTGCTGTGTCTCCCTGCTCTGAACCGAGCACAGGAGAGTAGCCCGCCGTCTGTCTTTGCTGCCATTCCGCATCAGCGCTCGCCCCTTCACACATGCCAAAACAACCTCCCCTTTTCCTTCTCTGGGGCACACCCACACCCACACAGACACACACTGCCCTTCTGGTTTGTTTCAAAGCCACATTGGCTGGGGATTTTTATCGTGTGCTAGGCTAGCTCAGGTGAAGGCAGCAGCTACATTGGTATTCTCAGCCAATGATGTATACCTTTTACCTGTCAGTCTCCTTCTATAAAATCCCTCTGTGAAGTCACTGAGCTACAGAGGCTTGTTTGTCTGTCAGCTGCATTCCAGTATAGCAGGGCTGGGCCCAGCCAAGGGAGCGTGCGGCTGAGCACATGTAAAGACAGGAAGTGAATTTGGGTTGCATATAGTGACATTTTTCCTTGTTGTTTGGGCTCCCTTTAAACCATAAAATCCTTGTTGGTGGCAGTTTGAGTAATGAGTTTAAACCTTCTTAAGGGGATCAGACTCATACATACCAAAGTACCTTTATGTAGATTAAGTTTAGGGCAGCTGTTAGATTGCAGCTAATGAACTTGTAACAAGGAAGTCTTTTTTTTTTTTTAACCAGTGCAAACGGTAAAAGTCAAACAGGACACATTAAGGTCCAAATGTAATGTCTGGAGGAGCAAAGTGATTTGTATGTGTGCCACAATAAGATTAATAGCCATTTTCAGCTCTCAGGAAGCATGCGTTTTCAAGATAAATTGAGAGATCAGTGTGGAGTGCTGGAAGCTGGAAGCTCATCTCTCACTGCAATACTCGCGTCTGCTGGAGTGTCTTTACTATCTGTACGTGCTGTCTACATCTTAAATGTATGGATAACAGATCATGTTTCAACCTGCAGGTGAGGAGACGCTGTCTTACTGCATCTTTTGACAAGATTTATTCATATTTAGCTGAGAGCCAGGTGCTTTTATGCTGTATATCACAAGGGAGGATAAATCAGCTGCTATTCCAGTGAATGTAGTATTCATGTCTCTATAAATAATACAAGGAAGTGACTTATGTATCCTGACAGTTCATACTTGATGAGTACGTTTGAAATAAAAGCATTTCTTCTAGTTCTTGAGTACGTTATCAGGGTCCAAACAAGTGTTTAATACTCATTATCAGCAAGGTCATTGATACAAAGTGAAAAACATCGACCTATTTATAATGCCTTTAATTTACAAATTCCCATGGCATGTCTGTGTCACTGTTTCCATCCAGCCAGGTAGATAATGACACAGCTGAGATCATATCAGCACAACAGTGTATTGTGTGTGCTTTGATAACTGACCTCGTATGGAAAAAAAAATAGCTGTGTTTAAGTATTTTAGAGTCCCAAGAAAAGTTTGTTTTCAAGAATGGCCAGTTTGTCATTTAAATTTGTTCTATAATTTAGCTGTCCAACCATATTTAAGAAGTATTTTTTAATTGTTTTAGATACTGTTTAAAATAAGCCTTTGATATTATCTTGTATCAACATGGTGGATCTGTGACAGATAAATAATCGATGAAAGAATAACAGCGTATATTCACATGTTAAGTTGGTCAGGTGTCAAAAGAAGTGACTGCACTTTGCCTCGCATGATCTCAAAAGTTCAGACATGGTTGTCATTTACAAGAAGCGTGTGTGTGTGTGGAAATCAGATTTCATACATCATTTGCTTCAAACACTGATAAATCTGACACAGACTTTGGTTCTTTCCACTAGTTTCAACGGACTATCAGCTTACAAACTTTTGTTATTTGTCTTTAATTTGGTCTTTCTGGTTAACATGTGAGCCTCATTGTACTGCTGATTCTCAATCCCAGGAAATAACTGAAACAAGGGAGTTAAAGGTGCGAAGAGTACAGTATTGAAGTTGTTTACAGCTCTGTACAGTCTGTACGGCTTAAACCCTGAGCTAATTTGTTGCTTACATTGTGCAACGTGTAATCACTAAACTCCCTCTTTTATTTATTAGAGTATTATGCATAGTATATGGTTATTTTTTTGGAGGATATATGTTCATAGTTGTTCTCTGCTGGCCCAGTGTTATCATCATTCATCTGATCCAAGTTTTTAAAGCACCTTTATATATTTAGAAAGATTATTTCTGAGAGCTGATTCATGTTCTCCAAAGCGACAAGAGGCGAGGAATCTGTCCAACCACTCACAGTCACCTCCTTTTTGTGACTCACCGTCTGTCACAAACACACATTACAGTGCAAATCAGCTGAGGTGTTGACTCCACAGTTAACAACCAGGTACTTCTCTTTCTCCTGGTCAGTTTAACAGAAAATGAACTAGTACAAAGAGTTAGCTCTTATAGCTTTATTTGTTTCACAGCCTTAAAATAGAAAGGAAGCCGTGTGGTTCCGGAAGTAAAAATCCCATTATTGTTCTCCAATCCTGATTTGATTACTAGCCATAATGTCATAACTATCCAAGGTAGACGTACCACGAGCTACCTGTGTGTGAAACGATGTTATATGCTCCTGTAGAAAACACAAGTTTGTATGATATCAACCTCATTTTAAGATATTCGCGATATCGGGGAAAATAACTACACTACCCATGACCATAGATTGTCACGGCGACGTCTCTGATTGGTTGAGCTTGCTGTTACCATGGCAATGTTTCCCTCCCTCGGCTCCGAATGCAAACGGATGGTTTCACTAGCACTAGAGTCGAACTAACTGATGAAAAGTTGTTATAGTTCTTCTGTTATTCACAGGGAAAAAAACCTCACAGGGCACTTTCACAACCAATGTTTGGTTTGGTTAAAACAACAGTTCGTTTGCAAAGTTAGTCTGGTTAGTTTGCGCTGGTGTGAAAAATGTCAATCGAACCCTGGTGTGGACCAAACAATCAGACCAAGACTGCTTGAAAAGGTGGGTCTCGGCCCGCTTGCTTTCTGACTTGGTTTACTTAGTAAGAACATGAACCGACCTTGATCCGACCCCAACTGCAGAAATCATCGCATTTTTTTGGATTAGAACTTGATTCAGACCAGTGCCCCTAAACCTTATTCAGAAGCTTCGCCTTGTCATTAAGACTGTCTCTTAAACTATTAGTGTTACAGAATTTAATGCAGAAGGCCTTATGGGTAATGTATGCATAGAACATAGTCTGGCTCGGGTTTTTGTTCATGGGAAGTCAGTCTGGAAACAAGCAGGATGTACCGGAGACTCAGTGTACACATGCTGTGCTTAAAGTAGTCAACAGCCAAAAAAAGTGTGCAGATTATCTCAGGTAAAGTTGAGTGGTTGGTATAGGGCAGTAGAGTTTGTTCACTGCTCTGAGTAAAGTAAGCCTTATTTGCAAAGTTACCATAACATCTGACTAATGTTATTAACTGCAAAGTGTGCTTGAGCTTTAAAAGATAGTTCGCACATACAGTATGTGCAGGGCTAAATTTGACTAAATCAGCTAAAAGAAAGCAAAGATAAATCAAAGTTCAGTTCTATGATAGACTTTATTTGGTGCCAGGTTCACGAGATGGCCTGTTAGCAACAATATATATAACCTCTGCTAGTTGACTGGAGACATTTTTGCTTGGGTCAAGCCCTAAAACATTTATTAACTGTCTGACATTTCACCTTAACTCTGGTTCAACTCTCAGTTTTACTGATTCACTATATTTGTATGCTAGTTGCTGGAGTGTCAGCATGTGTGTGTATGTGTTTGTGTAACTAAGTGCACATTGCAGTCTAAAGCGGTTTGAAAAGTGTATTAAGTGCATACTCTACTCTATCATAGCAATGTCTTTTTAAATCACTGTCTGCCTGCTGGCAAACAACAAAGCCCTTGGCTTTGGTAAAAATTAATAGCAACAGGTAGGCTTATAATTAACCAGCGTGCTTTAATGAGGTAAAGTTTCCTTTATTAGCACCAGCCAGATGTGGGTACATCTTACGCAAGAATAATCTTCAACACTCACACATGCACAGATTAAGCTGCTATAATGGTCTACAGTATATGTGTGTGTGTCTATGTGTATGTGGTGTTTATGATTTATTAAGCCACCATTGGTTTAAATATGTGCGCATGGAGCCATTACAGCTTCTTTTAAATAGTGGGCTTAATAAGCCTCTGAAAGAATAATACAAAGAGGTTTAGAGCAAAGTCAATTGACCGAGAGTTATAAAACATGACATCAGGGTCCTAAGGGATGTCCCCCAGTGCTACAAGGCACTAAATGATTCTGATGCTTAATTTGGTATTTAACAGAGGATGGTTCATCAAACACTGTCTATAAGTCGAGTAAACATGTTTATTTCTTAAACTTAAAATTAGGTAACACCGTCAAAACTTCTCATCTTATTAGTGTATGAAATAGGGCTGCGAAAATCGCAAATTCATTGTTATTACAATATGAGCATTCGCAATAAACACATCACAAAATTCTGAATTTATCTAAAAAAAAAATGGTATGTAAACAAAACAATGCTTTCTAACGCACAGCATGCTTACATTTTAACTTTTGAATGGAGTCCAGGGTATGATGGCTTTTCTGTCTCTCCACATTGACGCAGTCAGAAGAAGCTCAAGCTATCTGTTTGCTACCCTCACATTAATTGGCTCTAATTTAGACATGAAAAAATGCGTTTTGGATTCCAAAAACAGGTTTTGTGTAAAATATAGAAACTGTGAGTTATAGCTGATTGCACTTCATATCAGTCGCAATATTGAACAATGTTATCGCACATAGCATATTATTCTCATATTGTACAGTAGCAAAGAGAATCACTCCCATGATTCCCCGCGAGCCTCGACGTCATCTTTGGTTATTGTTTTGGCGGCGTATTTTACATACTGTGCGTTTAAGTCGCATGGAAGGTACTCAACCAAATATTTCCAACCGTAGCTTCTACTAAAATGTTTACAGTACGTATGCTGCTGTGTTTAGACAACCAGGGTAACAAATGTTCCCTGTTTAGACCAGGCACATATTGGAGAGGTGGAGGCCTGAAGCAGTACTCCTTAAATCTCATCAACTATAGTTATCACCCGATCTGTATACATGATCTGGTATCTAAATGTTTCGGTGGCCCCATACATAACTCAATGATTTTTGCCTTGGCTAAATTGCCTCTGATCTTCACCAAGAGGCAGTGGTGAAGCTGACTGAGCATTTTTACTCTTGATCAGAGCCTTGGATCCCAGCAGACACACATGAATCATGCACTTAGACATATAACCTACATACAGTGTATAAGTAGACACACACACACGGTTCATAACGCAACACAAACATAGACACGGATGCACACGTGCCCCTGAGCTGCGCTGATACAGGGAGACAGTGTAGTTTTGTGTGTGTGTGTGTTTTATTTCTAGGGCTCCATCTCTGCAGTGTCCTCATTTTCCAGATGACTGCCAGATCCTGGCTGGGAACCCAAGAGCCAGGTTTTCCTGGAGCTGGACAAGGCTAACTGCTTCAAGGCCTCTGTAACACACTTATAACATGTTTCTCGCCCCTTCCTCTTCCTGTGGCATCTATTCAGCTTAATCCTGGACTTCATATCCAGCCTTATGATCCTGTAAATTCCAATTGTATCTTATATATTTCTATTTTTTTCACGGACTTTCACACAGAAACGGGTCGTAAAATGTTGGTATTTAACGGTGTGGTTACTCTGCTTAAGCGCTGCTTCGTCATTTCTCCGTTAACTCTCACTGGTTTCAGCTGGTGACTGCGTGTTTAACAATCAGCAGTCTCACGTTAGGAGTTACAGCCTGCTGTAGTCTGTTGCTGTAAACCTGGCCGAACCAAATGTTTCCATTTGAGTAGGTGACGTGTCAAACAATGTTTGCAGACAGTTACTTTTTTGTTTACCGTTTTACGTTACTTGTCAATATACTCAACGCTAAAACCGAAATGTCCCCAACCCACTGATTTGAAAGATGCTTCCTCAAACTGCTGCCTCTCCTCACCGCTTGCTTATGAGTAATGTGTGTAATCTGACTCCAGTGTTGGCAGCTTCCCCCAACTTTAGCGCATTGTGATTTGATATTAACTCTGGGGGAGGGGTTTACTTATCCCAGCGCATGGACTCACAGGCACGCACAAACAGAACCAATTCTGAGAGAAATACAACGCATGGAATTTAGTTGTACGCAAAACTACAATTCACAACCACGTGTTGAACTGTGATGGCATACCGAGCGGTTCAATATTATATTGAGAATTGATGCATGAAGTAATACGTTTGTCTGAAATGGTTTAAAATGTCCATGCAATTTATTTTACGAGGGTAAAACAAAACGAGAATTAAAGACGCGAATATGTGAACACAAATCTGCTGTATGTAATCATGATTATAAATCATCAGTGGCCGTACATTTTAATAGTTATAAACACACGTTGAGCGACTTAATTGATTAATGGGCATTGAAGTTGTAAATATTCTACGCAGAGGTGGGGCCATTTAAACGTGACAGACCATAAACAAATAGAGGGATATAATAAATGTATGTTCAAGTGCACCAATGTTGAGAAAGAACCTGCCCTTGAGTCCTGCCCATAAAGCAGGATATTTATTTTTGATATATTTAGTAATTTTCTGTGGTTGAAAAACAATCATTGATTTTTAGTTATGATTTCAATGTTGTTTCAATGTTAATGGAGGGTGCAAAAGGTGCCTTTTATTAAGAGCTGTCCCTGTTGGATTCCTGTAAGCCGCATCAGAGTTCGAATGGGTCATTCTTTGTTCACCTGAGAGGGTCATGTTATCCATGAAATGGTTAAAGGGTTCCAAGGATTGACACAGTGAAATGTGGGTTAGCAGGTTTGGTGAGGCTTAGGAAAAGTTTGCTAAACACTTGAGTTCAGGAGGCTTGTTTTCTGGGAAAGACCCAAGGTCAATATTTATTCTGGAAAACAACAGGTGTATCAAAGTCCATGCTCGGCTGATATGCTCACTTTACACTGACTGACATGATTTTATTTACACCTTTCTGGTAGGATTGCATTGCTGGATAATCTCTGGCATCCATTTATTTTAAGATTCGGAGAAATGAGAAAGGGACTAATTGCAGTCGGCTACTACACAACAAGTATATGAACCAGACAGTATGTAAAGATGGCGGCCCCCACAGCTGCAGATCAGCTGGACCAGGAGGAAATGGAATCTGCCTGCAGTATGTTATTGTTTGTAAGGGGATTTGCCAGTGCAGTGCTAGCCAGAACAATAGAGAGGGAGAGCAATGGAAAGAGTAACATAATGTGTCCATGTGCAGCTCCCTCAGGCCTGACTGGGTTGTAGTGGGATAAGGAGTTTGAATTCTGAAGGCTTGGCCCAGTGTGTTTGGCTGTGGATCACAGCCACGCTGAACGGAGCTCATCTTCGATTTTGGCGTCAAGCCTCCTTTTGGTGCAGTATTCTTGGCCCACAGATACAGTCAGACACCCGTGTCAAACACACACTTATACTTTCCTTGTTGTCACCCTGGGTGGTCCGTCACATCCAGACAAAACGCACAAGACATCTCTTAAAACCAGCCTGAAGCCATATTCTTGTTGGCTAATGGAAGAATGTGAGATGCTCATTGTGCTGTGTTTGGTCATGTTTCCATACATAGTGCTGCCATTATTGTGTCCATGATGTGCACCTTTCAAAGACAGTCACTTTCAACATCCTGCTGATTTATTGCCAGCTGTGTATCAGTGCTGTAACACATGCTTTATTATCAAACTGTAGTGCATGCAGGGAAATGATGGATTTTTTCATCAGTAGTGCACAATTCCTATCTTATCCGTGGAAGACCAGTCGGAATCAAACTTGTGTTGTGCATGTTGGTGAGGTCAATGTAAGAAAGTGATGTTGCACTTGTGTTCCCGCTTTTTTAATCCTCTGTTTTGAATCATCAGTTCTGCACTGTTTGTTAGGAAGATTAGTGTATAGCGTGTGGGCAATTTGGTGAAGAAAGTGATAAAGAGTGGGAGAAAGAACAAGAAGGATGACAGAGTGCCCTGAGGCCATGTTAATAAGGACTCTGTCTTTCTTTCCCTCCCATTCTTTCCTGCTCCTTCCGTGTCTTTTCACTCCTCCCTCGCTTCCCTTGACGATAGCACGAGCAGCCAGATCATTGCTTCACTCTCTGGCATTTTCTCTCCCTCGGCCTCCCCTCCTCCTGCCTGCTCCATCCTATTGCACTCTCCAGCTCCTTCCTTTCATGTTTCCTCCCTTCCTCCAGTTTTCTTCAATCTTTCCTCCCTCGATCCCTCTCTGAACCCTCAGGCCACAGATCAGCCCGGTGCCAAGAGGAAAAAAGGAAAATAGCAGGAGGGGTGTGTTGATGGAAGGAAGGAAGATACCGTTTGGAGAGCGATGGATGTTGAATCTATAGAAGTATGCAGAGATGAGTAGGCGAACAGAAGTAGATTCAGAAGGTTGTTTAAAGATGCACCAGCCAATTAAGCAAAATATGATTGAGATTATTTCCTGCTTTGGTCAATGTAGTAATTCATCATAAAAACTGATCATAAATGATGTCAGTTTGAGGTGAAAGCTGATAATGAGAGAGGCTTGAAGAAAGTGGAGTACATAAAACTCTAGATTTTAGTTTGTTCACACCAACTTGAGTTGTATATTTCAGATTTTTTAAGGCTGTCTCCTTTATTTAATTAAATAGAACTACACTGATTGAAGCAACATGTCTCTCAGAGACTTCTCTGCATGTCGAGCACTAGCTGCTCGCTGATCTGCCACTCATTTCCTGGAGTTTATTTTGTTTTTAGGTTTAGATTCCTTCAGTGCTTCTTACAACATGCGTATAGAGAGTTGGATTATTTGCAGAGTAGCCTGCCCTTTAAAACAAACACAACTGTAGTTGAAGCTAATAAAACACAAAATAAAGCAGTTGAACAGTAGACAAAGGTTTAACAGGTAGGGGGCTGTAAGCTGATCTGCCACTATCATCTCTCTCTATATCTACTGTATATATAATGTTAAGTTACTATTTTTTTTTAGTTTTCTTCATCTTTGGAGGATAACTAGAGTTCACTTTCAATTTAGCTTTTATGTACCTGGTTTCCACTCGTGTTTTTCCTCTATAAGAGGGGACGTCCACTCTCTCAATCGGCAGCTCAGACACCGCTTTGCAGTGTGAAGTGGCTTGCTGTTGTCACTGTTCCTGCTGATTGATAGTCCATTTGTTCTCGTCATATCATTGAAAGGGTCTAAAGTTTATATTTATCAACCATTTTTATCACATTACCTTATTGAGATCATTTTCCTGTTTCAGCCCTTCCTGCAAATGAATCATGGTTTTGAATAGCACAGACTGAAATCCCCCTCTGTCATTGATATGTTGAAAACAAATATTTGCCCACGCATCATAAAGGTATAAAAATGACTGCACATGATTTGGTTTAACACGTATCTGTTGCTAAACTTGCCTATGATTGTCATAATGTTAATGAAAAAGGATATTGGTTTCTTGTAACTGTTCAGTGCAAGCATACACAAACTGCTGTGTTTCTACTTTGCTCCACTTTTCCCCCACAAAGACTTAACAGTCACTCTTCTTTCTGTCTGTATCCAACCCTTGTGGCTGTGAAACCTCAAGGGAATAAAAAGTAGTCCTGGCCTTACTCATTCAATTAGCTTTCTTGTGCCAGCATGGGTGGTTTTTGTGAGTGAGTGGTAGTTGCTTCTTTTGCGATGTTAGGAAGGTAAAACAAATGTCTCAAATCTCTCCCTGTTTAAATGTTTTTTCTGTTCCTTCTCTCTTGTCTCTGACAGTACTGGCATAAAGGATGCTTCAGCTGCGAGGTCTGCAAAATGACTCTAAGCATGAAGAATTACAAAGGCTTCGAGAAGAGACCATACTGCAATGCGTAAGTTGTCCCCAAAGTCATCATTTTGTGTGTCAGTGAGCATGTCCAATGTTTTTCATACTCAACTGGTTCTGCCAGCTTCCCAAAGACACTGACGGCAGTGTTTAATCTGTCCACAGACGGAAATACGACCCTCTTAATGTGTGTGTATTCATGTTGCAACCCAATGAAGGCCCCTGTCTCCCTCCTCTGCTGTTTATCAGTAACTATTTCAGCTCCCCTCTCAGAGAAAAGGCCTATATGTGGTGTGGGAAAGTGCCTCCCTCCTCCTCTTCTTTGGGGAAGGGGTGGGGGGGGAGGGGGGGATCAACAAAGGAAATTCCTAAAGTTCCTCTACAGTGACACAGGCGGACACTCTGAAAACTAGCATGTCCACTCACGCTTCAGCACATACTCACACACTAAAAGGCTCATCAGGAATCCATGGAATCTCCCTCGTCCATTACTTATAATGGTTATCTACTCCTCTGTGTGTATTTATGAGGGAGTTGGATGGTGAGTGCATGTCCTGAGAGGGAATGCAGAGAAGGCGTTGCAAAATGTCTCACAAGCTCTTTTGCATTTTGCCTCAATTTCAGTTTTATTGCCATAGTAAAAAAATCAAGACGTCAAGCACTGTCATTCTCAACCCCAGTGGAACATCTACTATGGTGTGCTGGTCCGTGTTGTGCACAGCTGTTGAAGAACAAGAACAAGTAGTGTCTGTTTTTTGTGTTATATCCTTTAATTCTACTATTAACGGTTCATTCAGACTAAAAACAACTTGACAGGATGCGACTAATACAATATATTCATGATGTAGAGCTGCAACTAACTGTTGATTATTTTCATTGTAACCTTTTCTTTGATTGTTTTCTGGATAAATCAACAAGTGTGTTAGTCAAAAAAAAGAAGAAGGAAAAATTATTGGTCTGTTTCCCAAAGACAAAGACGGCTACGTTCAGACGCCTATTTTCTAAAATGATATTCAAACCTTTTGCTTGATTTATCAAAATAGCAAAAGGCAAATAATACAACAAATGGATTAATTGATAGCCATTGCAATCAATGCTTCAGCTGTGAGTCTGCACATTTTACTGAGTGGTTGAAGTAGATTTTTAGAGATGCATTTTATGTCATGTTCCGTCCAACTCAACGAACGGTTGCAATTTCATCCTGAGAAAATAAAACCATACAAACCATTACTTGTTAGATCAGAATTTCCAAATGTAGAAATGACAATCACATTTGATTCTATCTGTAACTGGTGTAGATGAGGAGTAGTCATCATAGCATGAGAAGCCCTACTGGGAGGATCTCTGTACAGTTCTATTATCGGTGGAAGTCAGCTTGATTAAGAAACACCCTGAAAGTGAAGCAGCTAAATGCAGTTGAGCCATCCCTATTTTATATTATTGACACTTCTCCTCTGTCTGCTTTAATATGTCTTCAGTTAAAACACCAAGTGGTGCATTTTTATTGCATCTTTCCCTGAACAGGTATCAAAATTGTGAAGAAGATTTGTCCACAATTTAAGCTCCACGTCCATGTATTTTATGGTGTTGAACTTTACCAACATCTCCCTGAATCCAATGTTTGATTTTGTACCTGTAAAGTCAGGAGAATACCTTTTATTGTTCATTTAGAGTATGGCGTTGGGTGACCACAGCAAATCCTCAGTATAGCTTCAATGAACTGCAAACGTTAAATGAGCCATAATCCTTGCAAACACCTGTATGCAGGTATAATCATAGATATATTTTAGATGATCATATTGTTTTGATCAGTCATCTTCAATCCCCTACATTTAATATCTTAATCTTACCCTTCTCCTCTTCCAGTCTTAGTCATCTTCAACAGATCATTAACAACAACAGGTGTTGTCCTTCTTTCAGAATAAAGCGTCTTCTTTTCACCTTCCTGCTTCCGGTGTTCCCATCTCCCTGAGCCAACAGGAGCAAGCCACTTCAGAGCCTGTTTATTTTGTCTGTTTCCGTTTGTTTAAAAGCAGCCTTGTTCGAGTAAACATCATCAGTGGAAGAGCCTCCTGCTTCAAGAGAGGAATGCAGGCTGCTTGTTCTGTGGGATAACTGCTTTATCATTACTCCTCTATATTTGTCCTTAGTAATTGATATAGGCGTTGTTTGTTTTCTCTTTCTTCCCACCCACCTCTTCCCTGAGAGTCTCATTCCCGATTAGATGCTGGGGTTATGGGGGGGGGATTGTGGGACATTTAGGAGGGCAGATAAGTAGTCAGAAAACGTTTTTAATTTCCCCTGGAGACTGCTGGAGACTTGGTGGGATGGTGCCATGATGACTGATGGCCTGAAATTAACTGGAACATCAATGTGGCGTTATTAAAAACTTGTCTTGATTTAATGTTTTCGCTTATATGGCTTGACAGCTGTCTTCCATTTAGTTTTATCTTGAATCATTGTTTATAAAATGTTAATAAATAACCAGTTGAGCTGAAAACCACTCTCGCAGAGGACACAACACTTCTGGTGGCTTAAACGTACGCAGTGGTGCAGGGCGCTCCGCCCGATGGAGCAAGAACCGTGGCTCTGGCGGAACGCAGCGTGCACAGACTATGTGGAAGTTGGCAGTCACTCTGTAGTTGTTCATAGAAATTAGTTTTTGAAATAAAGTTACTCTCAAGGCAACGTATCCAGAAAAAAATCATCTTATCAAGAGTTTAATCCTCTGACACCGCCCTGCCCTGTTGATGACAGCGATCTCCTCTCAGAATGTGAAAGTGACCTTTTTTTTTGTTTCTGGTTATTTTCTATTTCAAAATGGAAAATCAAATTCAAACCATTTTTAAACTTTTCCCATCTATGTTTCCTGATTTTTCTATTTTAAAACGAATATCAAATTACCACTGGTTTTTCAATGATCAATATCCATTTCAGAACCATTAATCACACGATGCACAGACCTCTGATACATGAGCCTCATTGTATATTGGGTTCTGTTCAGCTCTTTATGGTCAAACACATCTCTCTAATAATTCCGCGTCTTCTACGGTTGAGAACTGAAAGTTGGTTTGAAATGAGAAGGAAATAGTCAATGCCAAGGACCAGGGGATTAAAGAAAAATCTATTCTGGCTCTGCTTGTGGGTGTCTTTATATTACACCTATTCAATTAGCAAACAATAGACTCTGGCATCAGTTTGACCAGATGTGTCATTTATTTAGGTCTAAGCGAACATGCTGGCTGACGTGATGAAACAATATTAAATCTGTGAGTGTGAAACCGCTAACAGTAAAAAGTTAGGCTTCACTTCAGGAAATACAACAGCACAGTAAATCATGTGGGAAGCTAATTAGCTGCACGTCAGGGACATATTTTTTTCATTATCTCATTCTCATCATCTGCCCTTAGAAAATTCTAGCATTACCCACTGCTGGCTTCTACAAACTACAGCTTTACCTCTTTGACATACATGTGTGTGTATGAAATGATGTCTGTCTAAATGTAACCTGCTCCTCTTCATTAAGTTTGTCATGTCGGATGCTATGTCCTCTACATGTAGAGAAATGTTCCTTCTGAAAGATGCATTGAAACCTTTTCAGGTCTCACAGGGGCAAGCTGCCAACAACTCCTCCTGGTTCCACTATGCAAACAGGAATCTCCTTCTGCAAAGTAGGCGGTTTGTGTGTGTGTGTGTTTGAAATTACACATGCGTGGTGTCCTCACTCCTCCACCTCGGCAAAACCTCCCCTCCATTTTGATCACTCCCTCTTTAGCCTTCACAGGGGCTAACTCAGTTTGTGCATGTGTCACCAACTCCGGTCTGCGACTTATTACCTCGTTATACAACCTGACAGATAGATGAGTGCACTTGTGACTCACTCATAGCCTCAAACAGCCTCAGAAAACAGGAGCACGACTGAGCATAAACACACACACATTTGAGCGTCCCCTCTGACTCACCCAGCTTATATCGTCAACGCTCTTGTATGATTGTGTTGCAATTTACTGACCCTTAAGTGCAAATATGGTTACTGAAGACGCACTGAAGATGACATGAACGCTGTTATGCTAACATGCTGGTTATGATGGTGTGCAGCTCAAACAAACACCCTCTGATTCAGACAAGTCAGCAGGCAAAGTGATGCTCTGTTAAAGGAAGTGTGATCCACCACACACTAGACACAGCCAACTGTAGAAAATTAACATTTATTGAGTCCTAGCTTTGATCAAGGGAAAGTCCCCAAACTAGCTGAAGACAAACATTAGTAAATGGTCCAAAGGGGTTTAAAGTAGAAAATAATTCTCAGTTACACTTTCTTGTTTATTTTGTCTCCATACAGATTTACATATGTCTGATGCAACATTAGCGTTAGGAAATTAGCCTTTAGGCGTTAGCCCTGGGAGGAGTTACTAGCTGGTTTAAAAGACTGAAATTAATATTGAAGCCTCTTTGTGACCTACAGAAGCCAAAGGGGCCATCAGCATAGAGATTTATTATTTTTGATGGGTTATTTTTCATTTTTGAAAGCACTGCCGTGGGGGTAGGTGTCGGACCAAGTGATAGACTGCAAGCTGCAAAAATAGCCTCTTTTTTTTTTTTTTTTTTACACTTTTCAGGGCAAAGATTCTCAATGAGTGACACATTTTACTGTTACAAGAAAAACCAGAAAAGAGATAAGAGGTACCTCTTTGTCCACAGAGTTCACCAAAATCCACACAAACCAAAAGTGTTTTACAGGAGGTAACATGTTCTCTCTGCCACAACAAACAGTAGCTTCATTAGACTCAGCGGCTAACAAAAGTTGTTGCAGATCGCTACATGAAAAGGAGTGCTAGCAGTGGCATGAGCGTGCACAGGCTTGCATGTGTTTTCTACAGATGCAGTGGGGATCATCATGTACATAAGTTTGTTTTATATCACATAGCTTTGAATGTCAACTTCATTCAACTTCTGCTTCTGTTTTTCAGATCTCACTACAGTATATTCCTGCTCTGGTCCTACACTGTGAATTTACACTTTTGGTTTCTTTAAAGTGGCTTCCATCTTTCATTTTACTTCCAACCGCAACGCTTTTGTTCAAATGTTTTAAATCCCATAATCACGCAGAACAAATGCTTATTTAGTATGTTTACCATGTTGTCAAGGACACGGTAACATATTGCCTAAATGGGTTACCCAGAGGCATGGATAGTAGTTGGGGATTTTTGAGGTCACTATGAACCCTAAGGCAGGCTGGGAACTGCAGTCCATATGAGCCTTTTATATATGCTGTGAGGGCTCTTCCTCTCCTGCTGGATTCAAGCCATATGTTTCTGCTGCCTTCAGGACCAAGCTGAACTGTGACGCAATGCTACTTGAGCACAACCAGTGTATAAAAACACTGACTTGTGCCCAGCACGCACAAACCATTGACAGCGGTTTAGGCAATCGATAAGTAAGCGTGCGATGAATTGCTTTGGAGTGATGCTCGGTGTGCTGCATGCGTGCATGGCTGCTTGTTCATGCTAACTTGTGTATATTTATGTTTAGTTAAATTTGTTTCAGACAGAGCTTTTTCCCCTGAGCAGTAGGAGGTCTGGTGGAGTCTGCGGCTGTCAAGAAAAGTATCCAGAATCCTTTCAGAAAAGAGACTCGCCTTTACGCTCTGCTGAAGGGGGCTACCCATGACATCATTCACACTCACCCAGTGTCTCTTTGACCCTACTGCTCTGCCCTTCCTCTTCCTGTTATCCCCCACAGGGCCGTGCCTGTTTGAGTGTGCGCTTTATAAGTGTGTGTGTGTGTGTGTGTGTGTGTGTGTGTGTGTGTGTGTCTGTCTGTGTTTGGAAAGCTTTTTCCACACCTGCTATGGATCGCCTCCAAAACTCTGCAACCTTGAGGCTCTCATCCCCCCACACAGCCACTGCCTGCACTTCCTTTTTCTCAGACTACCTTGGCTTCCACTGACTGAGCATTGTGTGTTATATTGACATGCTTTTTGTCTACAGGGGCTACTAACTCAACCTCAGGACCACCTTGAATAACAAATACCCCCACTGTGGGCCCACAGACTGCACACTGCTTGAGTCATGCATTTTTTTTTCTTAAGAGTTTTGGCTTGAGCAGCACAGTGCTAGTCTGAGTAAAAGGTGGCATTTGTCTGTGTGCGTTCACTGTGTGCTGACTTTCTTTGCCTTTTTTTGTGTTTTTTTTACAGACACTACCCCAAGACAAGCTTTACCTGTGTGCCTGACACTCCAGAGAACCTCCGCCTCAAACACCAGAGCGAAATGCAGAGCCAGGTAACTCCTTGTGCCTGTAGTAGCTACTTGTATGATTCATGTTTAAGCTTCACTCCAGTCCTGAAACACACACATACACGCACACACACACACATACACAGATGGAAAGCTAACTTTCAGACAAATTGATTGATTCAAATATTTAACATTCAAAATAGCTCACAGCTTCAGGACAGACCTGAGAGGTAAAGCATGAAATTGATTCACAAGGACAATAAAGAGACTTAACATAGGTGTGGTCATTTATGAATAGGATAGATAGGCTCCTCGGGTGCCTACAGGTTGGTTGCGTCATAGATGAGTAATCCCAAAGTGTTAATTTAATGAATGAAGCTATCTCTGGTTATTGCTTCAGTCTTTCCAATGCCAAATCCAAAAAAAATACACTTATGTTGTTGGTTTAGTGTAACTGGAAAAAGGATCGACAACTAGGTTGCAGATTTCTCTGCTGAAACTGAAATTTATACGGGCCGGCCGCATACACACACAAAAAAAACAACGTCAAGATTTCTTCTTTCCTGCAGCAAATGTCCTGTGCAGATAAAAAAAAAAACAGGAGAAGTTAGGCAAACAGGTGAACATGTCTCTCCTCACAGCCTTCTAAGAAGTGACACATCAACCAGGCTGCTGATCTCATACACATTAAATACCCTGTTACCTGTCCTCTTCAGCCAATCAGAGAGGACCTCTGTAATCAGTGCCAGATTAGCTGAGCTGTAATCATTCTTACCTCCCATGGAGTGAATGAGACTCGAGCATGATGGAACAAAGAAAAGAAAATACCAAACTTCCTTTCTTAAGTACAATCCAAGCATACATATCAATGAAATACACCACGTAAACTTTCAGTCTTCTCAAACTTGAAACTGAAAAAATATGTTTAATTCATTTTCAAGTCATATTAAAGATCCCATATTATGCCCTTTTTGGGGTTCATATATCTAATGTATGTGCCTACTAAAGTACGTTCACAATCGCTAATGTTCGAAAAAAGTGTCTGTTTTCATGTACTGCCGATCGATGCAGCCCGTCTCATCTGCCTGTGTTTGTAACGCTCAGAAGTGCCCACATCAGGGTCCCCACGTGTGCCAAGTCTGACCTGATTGGTTGGGCGATCTGCTCTGTTGTAATTGGTCAGTTGTTCGGACAATTCTCGGAAATGCTACGCCCCTTTTACCATATTGGGAAAGCAGCTAATGTGCAGCTTGTGCTTGCCACAACGAGCCAATGGGCTTGGATCAGTGACATCATCGCAGTGTGATGTCACACTTCAATTTTTCAACGAGGGGGGCTAGAACCGAGCGTTACATGCTACTACTGCTACTGCTAACAGGAGGACGTAGGAGAAGCTGTGTTTCCGCAGACTTTGAATTTTTGCACATAGATGTGCCTAAACATGCACAAGACACCTGGAAAACACACTAAAGAGCATATAAAACCAGAAAAAGCATAATATGGGACCTTTAACTTAAGTTATTTTAAAGAGGAAAATGAGTTACACATATTTTTACATAAACATTGACAGATAAGAGAAGATAATCCTTTATTGACCCTCAGTGGGGGACACACAGATTGGATTTTATCCTTAGACAGTATACCGATTCTATCCTTATGCATTGTTTGGACCATACACTTATAACCATGGCCCAGTACTGGTCCTGTGCTCACTTCAGCTCTCTGCATCTTTATTGCAGCGGAAACCATACAACTACCTAAAGGATCTGATTAACACCCACAAAATACACTACGATGGCTGTTTCTGCAGAAACTAAAATAAAAAGGACCAAATTATATTCAAGGATAAAAAAAACCCTCATCAGACCAAAATATCCATCTGAACTAGGTCATGTGTTATTGCCTTAATAAAGATGGCTCTGATAGAGTCACACAGATTTACACTCACCAACAGACTTTTATTAATGGTTTCCCACTCTAGTAGTCTCAATAACAAATCACTGATAAATAGTCTATCATAGTGAAATAGATTGTGGCAAACTAGTAACAGTCGGTTGTCAACCTTGAAGGCTGTCAAATAAGGTGTCATCTCTCTTATTTATGCCGTGATGTTTGAAGCTTGCTGCTAAGTATTTCAGTTGATCAGGATCAAATCATCAATCAAGAACATCCAAAAAAACGTTGCACTATTTTGATCTGAAGAGTGGTGAGTGAAAGTGTTAAAGGATCCAATGGGGGAAAAGCTGAAGGAGACGGTTTTGTTGTTTCAGCGTGTGCTATAGGAGAGTTTTGTCCTGAAAGGAGGCGGGGCTTATCAAAGAGTGTCAAGTCTTATCTGAGTGTCAGTGTCACACATTGCAGATGAGGTCGGGCTGTGTACGTGAGAGTGGGTTTTGTAGAGTATTGGGGTGGGGGTAGTGGTCATATTGGGAGGAGGACAATTGGGGGATCAAGGAACAGATGGTGTTTTTCTACATGGATTTTGCATCCTAACAGCCCCCCACAAACACTCCAAATATACCAAGTGATAGTTGTAATCCGTCAATTTAAAGAAACTCTGTTTAACCACAGAATATTCTGAGACATAATTCTTTTCCCCACCAGCTTTATTGAAAATGTATTCCAACAAGAAATTAAATCATAAAAAATGAAATATAGTGTACATTATTCAAACACGCGCACTACAACCCAAGTGCGCTACTGTCTTATTCTTCTGTAATATTGCGCTTGTATCAGCGTCAGGAAGTTTGTTGTGTTTGTCGAGAACTGTGGCCATCTAACCCCACTCCACCAATACTGCCGCGGCGTTGCTACGGGAACCCTATTGCTATGGTAGCAGGGTAGAGGTTTGTCACACCTCATTACAAGACTTTGCGGAGGGAAACAGAGAGAAACAAGTCAGAGAGCGAGAGAGAAATAAAGAAACTGAAGAAAGCAATGGGGAGGACGAGAGAGAGAGAGCAATGAGGCACACATGAGGAAGAAAAAAAGAGAGACAGGAAGGCACCAACCCAGAGAGAGAGAGAGAGGGAGGCGTGCAGGGTAAAAGAGGAAGAGATAAATGTAAAAATCCGCAGAGGAAGGCAAGCTGGAGGAATGCAAATAGAAGCAGAGAGAGAGATGATAATGAAGAAGAGGTCCAGCTCTTTGGGCAGTAAAATATGAATGAATGAAAAAGGAGCCCAGAGAAGAGAAAGTGGGTGGGGAAAGAAAGCAGGGGCATGATTGGAGGAGGCAAAGCTGTTGCATAGACCCAAAAAGACAAAGGAGATGGACTGAAAATATAAATAGGGGAGGAGGATCACATATTGGTCGATGAAAATGATGGACGAAGATGGGTTCAAGGCCACATCCATCTTTTTCATGATTTATGTGTGTGTGCAGGCTTCAAAGCCCTGTATAATTTACCATTAAATGCATAGCATCCATGGTTATTATCACGCATGTTTCTCAGGGGACGTCACGCCTGCGGTACCACTGCATCACACTCGCACACATTATCTGTGAATCATACCAACGTCATGTCATCACAAGGCATTTGGAGACAAGGGGAGGATTGGTCAGCACTCTGTTTAGTGGTGTCAGACATTATGTGGATGTCAGGCGAGAGCATGGACGGAGGGAAGAACATTTCCTAGTAATGTACTGTGCAGCCAAGCTCATAGAACAGACATGCATAAAGGGTTTATCACATAAGGCTATTTTTACTGTAAGAAACCATTGGCTCCATTTTTACTTTTTTTGGGTGCTGATGCAATGCAGTGGCTGCAACCTCATCCGTGGGGATCAATCAACCTGATCAAAGCAAAAACACTTAACAGGCTCAGATTGTTCTTTGTGTGAGAAACCTTTCTCTCCAACTTCAACTTGTATTTCTGTAGTTGTCCCCGAACTCCAACCACTCATCACCTCTCATACCATTTCAGAGTAAGATGTCTTCTCAAGCAAGACTGGTGTTTCCCGGTTAAACAGAGGAGGTTATTTTGTAATATAAAATGTCTTGTCTTCGTAGTAGGGCTGCATGATTAATCATGAAAAAAACCACGGCCTCGATTGACACATACCGTACATGTGATCACATTTCTAAGTGATGGAAATGCACTTGCTCCTATTGCCCTATATGCATTCAGAACAAGCAGCACTCATTTCAGTGTTTCCCACATATACTAGGGCGGGTCGCCCAGGTATATTCATGGCCACCCAAGTAGCCAATATTTCCGACATTTTTTATTTATCTTTTATTCATTCATAAAATAGCTGCGTGCACAAAAAAGAGAGAGAGAGAGAGTAAGCGAAAGAGAAAGGTCCGCTGTCCATGTGTCCATCCCATAAATGCACTGATTGAGGTGCAACGCTCATGTCGAGTCAAATTGAAACTCCTCATGTCTTGGTTTCGATTTTATTTTTATTTTTTTGCGGCTGCTTGCCGTCGATGTGATTCTGCTCTCTCTTGGTTTTGCTGCATCTTGATGACACGTCTCCCTACACGAGGCTCCTAAACATGGATTTGCAAACTGTTGGCAAAGTTAAATAGATTGTGCACAAAAAAATCCATGTGCAGGCTACAGTTCCGCTCGCATTCAGTGCACACTTGTCTGTCATCTGTCCCGACCCTGAAAAAAAAGATCAGGTCCTCCCTGCATGACTATTGTCACAGAAATGAATCACAATCTTGTTTAAATGTTTTATCTTATTTGCCATTCTTACAAGTGCATAAGCAAATCAGACTATGTTGTCAGGCACTAAAAATATCTGTCAGCCTGTCAGTGGCACAAACTTTACTTTAGGAGACATATGTTGGTTAGACGAAAAATAATGTTTGAGCTGTTATGGCGAGTTACATGGCTGCCAGCTTTTTAAATCTTTTGTACCTATTTGTCGCTTAACCCCCCAAAAAAAGTTATAACAAAGGCCCAATGTGAGCTTAGCAGTAGTCCCTGGAAATGATTTATCATTGAAATCTTTGTTGCAATTGCCAGAGAGAGCCAAATGTAGCTGCAATCTTTTATTTAAAAACTGAAGTCAGGTACCTGACGTCCTGTTTAGGTCAGTACATTGGTGTATGTGGTTGTGGGTTTAGAAACACGAGACTGGCCACAAAGCAGCTGTGAGGGAGAGTCCCCTGCATTGTTATTTCTGATACTCATCTGACGCTGCATGGGCTGGACATTTCCTCCTGTGCCCTGAGGGTGAGGATAGGGTGGGACGGCTCAAAACACACACTAACACAGACCCAGGCTCTTTTTGTAGCACACCTCTTATTATGACCATGTATGGTTGCCACAGCATCCTGTATGTAAGGCCTCCAACTACCCAGCAAACAGGAAGTGAGCGTCACCACAAAAGACTAAGCAATATACGTTGAGGCGACTCCACTTAGCTTGCACTTGTAACAAGCGTTCACATGCACTGCTTATGTCAACTTTAGAGAGCATAAAACAATCTAACCCTAAGAAATCAAAACGTTCTGGTTTGCTGAGTAGATATCTTGCAAGTTATGAAATGTGTACTGGTGTTAAAAGTTGTGTTGCTTTTAACTTGTGGTGACATTTCAGCATTTCCTTGTTAGTTTATCTGATGGTGCCAAGCTGAAATAAAGTCAACAAAAGTATTTTCCTGTAGCTGTAAACGTTTTTTTACTAGGTCAGGAGAATAGAACAGGGCCCGTATTCACAAACATTCTGAGAATCCTCTCAGAGAGCTCTTAACTTAGCTTAAAAAATCCTAGCAAGGAGTCTTAGCTTAAGAGTGATTTAGGAACATACTTAGAGCAACTCTGAGCAAGGAAGAGACAGAAACGTTTATCTTAGTGAGGAGGCGTGGTTGACCCCGTTGCTAGGTATAACAATTTTTCAGAAGCTGTTATTGGTTAATCTAAAAAAATTGAGAAAAAAAGTCAAACATAGAATCTAGTCAGACATTGTGTAATTATAAACACTATGAAATTAGCATCTCTGTGATAATTTTTAAGACGTACTTTAAAAGCATATAGCCTACAAGATGTTTGAAATCACATGCCCACTTGTGCAGCTGCCTCTTTAACTGCTGATCGTTACATCAGCAGGTAAAGAGCCTTAATTAGTGATTGGATGCACCTGTGGAGCTGAGCACATGTAGAGAAACTCAACATGCATGTCTCACTTTGCACTGAAAAAAGTCAGTGATGGATTGAAAAGTCTGCACAAATCATTTTGTGTCTGTTCTGCCCAACTATGAGTCAAAACGGCTTCCGCTCAGTGTACTGCTGTGGTGGGCTTGCTCGTATGGCCCCCCGGGTCCTTAGCGTTCTGAAAATTTGGCCCCCTGAACAATAGAGTTGAATAGCCCTGCCTTAGGAGCTCTCTTAAGGGCTAAGACACTTTGTGAATAACTTTCATCTTTACAAGGATCTAGTCTGAACTTTGAGGGGAAATTCTTAGAAAATGTCATATTCTAAGAATTTTCTTAGAATATTTGTCACTAGGAGCAACTCTTAGTACTTAGGAGGCTTCGTGAATACGGGCCCAGGACTTTATCATTTGCTAGCTGAAATAAACACCACAGGTAACATAGTTGAAGAAAAACATTTAAACAGACAGAAAAAAACTCATCATTTATTAAGACATGTCAATATTCTTTCATTTTTCTCTCCTTTAAATCTGTATTGAGAGCTCTTGTGTCTTTCGGGATTTCCTTGTTGACACACACAAATGAATTAAAACTGTTCAATAAGCTTAAGCAATAATGTGTCATGTCATCATTTTTGTTCATCTCTTTTTTTTTTTTTCTAACATGATCATTTTTGATCTGCAGGTTCGCTACAAGGAGGATTTCGAGAAGAATAGAGGGAAAGGTTTCAGTGTGGTCACAGACACGCCAGAGATGCAGAGAATTAAGAAAACGCAGGAGCAAATCAGCAATGTAAGTGTCACCAGTATGATTCACCTGGACATGAAGAGCTGCTCCAGTGCTGAATGCTGCCTAGACAGCCCAGTGTGGAGCTAGTCTGCTGGGAATTGATATGTTTTATTTTTTCTATAAGACAAAGGGTTTGTTCTGAGGAGGATCGTTTGTTTACATGAAGTATGCTAGATGGGGTCCACAACGTTTTTTTTTCTGTCGTGTAGTTCAAGACTTTCTTCAGTACTGACTTTAACTCCCATTTGTTAAATACCCCATCGTTGTTAACAAAATGTAAAATACTTTACAGTTATTTTTCATTCTTTTCATTTGTTACCATACCAGTAAAAGTCAGGCGTTCTCTGTTTAGCCTGTGTCTCATTTTAAGCATTTCAGTTCTCAAGTCACTCCCTACGTCGGCCATTCACCTCCAGTCTCCCTCAGCTCCTCTTATTGATTTGCCATTTCTCTGTAAATACAGAGCACCGATGTAGAAGCCCAAGCCGAGTTTACCTTTTGTCCCAAGACTCCTGAAGTCAGCTGTAAAGACCTTTTATTTCCATGATGCAGAACACACTCGCACACCAAAAATGCGTCATTATGTATACGCTGCTCTGTGCCTGCCTCACTAATGGTATAATTATTGTGCAGGGTGATGGCTAATTACTGCTTTCATGTGCTGAAAAATGTTGTGTGTCTGAGATCAAGGAAATGTGGAGGACAGAGGGAGGAAGATACATACATGTAACATGTAGTTATGGTTGCACACAATCGCCACATCAGGATAACAAGAGTATAATGTTGGATGGATTGTGAAATGTTTTCAGTCTGAGCTGATAACCAAGACATCTGCTTACAATCAGTGCGTCATTCCCAGCCAATCATAAGGGAACCTCCACAGATGAATGTTTCATTTTTCACTGTTTTTATTCTCTTCTCTGGACTCTTAAGAAACAAACCAGTTTACTCGGCTCTGCATCAAGAATGTCAACAATGTGAAGCCTTTCAATCACTTCTGCTCGTCCAGTCTGTTATACTTGTTACCCTTTTTTCAACTGACTCATGACTCTTCACTCTT
This sequence comes from Tautogolabrus adspersus, assembly GCA_020745685.1. Taxonomy (NCBI): domain Eukaryota; kingdom Metazoa; phylum Chordata; class Actinopteri; order Labriformes; family Labridae; genus Tautogolabrus; species Tautogolabrus adspersus. The sequence goes on from CM036553.1 coordinate 15,697,771, forward strand.
AACTGCTACAGTTTCTTCTCGTCACCTTCCGCTCATGAAGCAGGAATTATTGAGAAGTAGAGGCGATGGTTTAGCTCACTTCCTGTAAATCCACATACACCATCTGTTCATCCTGCTCCTTTAAAACAGACACAAAATAATCTCCTTTACAAACTCTCACTTAGCATATTGCACTCGAGAACAGTCACTGTGTTCTCTCAGTCACTCGCCTCACTGTCCTCGCACAAACACTCCCGTCATCCCATCCAGTCTGTCTATACACCCCTCGCTCACGCCGCCAGCACAGTGGTGCTCTTTGAGTGTGGGTGTAAGCGGGGACAGAATCAGGATTGTAAATCTTGACCAGGACTTTGTGAGTCAGTCTGTTATCAGCCTGGTAATGAGAAGAGCCGGGCTATTTAGTGCAGTCATAGAGCAGTCACTCAGTTTCAGTTTCATGAGTGTGGCCCCTGTTTTATGTTGAAAGACTGACTGCTGCTTCTGTCTTACCGGGTGGAGAGAGGTATGGTTGATCTTTGTACCTGGAATTGAGGTGCAGGTACTTCTTTTTGTGATTACACATAAACTACAAACTGGGAGTAAACGTTACAATGTTCCATTACACTTAGAGTATTATTTATTAGGAATAAGCAATGCTAAGTCATATGTTCCTCTTGCTGGCTCATTTTTATCACAAGTGTTGAAGCTTCGAGTTGGTTCCCTTTTTTTTTTTCCACCTCACCTGTTTTGTCTGATGTGTCAGCGAGGGGTTGCTATGCAACTACAAGCTCACACCTCTTCCTGCCGCTAAGATGTCATTTCCTGTAAGCGTCAGGCTGCTTCCCAAGGCTCTGCTGCACATGCATCGCCCCACCTATCACCACTGGCACAGGGGTGCAGGAGCACATAGGAGACCTCTGGTGGATACAAAGTGAACTACACTCTGGGATTGCTTCCTGGAAAGAAGGCTGCACCTGCAGATTTGAAGTCGGCCATATTCATCTCTGACCTTAAGCTGATTGTGTTTGTGTCTTTCAGATAAAGTACCATGAGGAGTTTGAGAAGAGGAAGATGGGAGGAGATGTCCCACGACAACAGCCAAGCAACCCCAGCCCAGGTATCCCTTCTAACACCCACACAAAACGTATCCAAAGTTTAACAGCTCATTCATTTTGCTGTTATTTTATTTGTAGATGGAAGTTGGTGCAGTAACGATAGAAGAAAAATAGTAGATGAGGGAGGAGCAAAGTGAAACGAAAACATCTTTTAGAAACTCCAGAAACATTCCTTACAACATCAAATGATAAGTTCTTCCAAATCCTCTTTAACGGTGCTTTGAGCAATCAGAAGACTAGAAAAGCGCGATACAAGGAACAAGAAGAACTGGTCTTTTGTGAAAGAAATTAACCTAAACCATTCAGTCCCTGATATTAATAACATGCAAACAAGTGGACTTCATCTTTGTTTAAAGGAGCAATATGTAACTCTAAGGCGTAGCGTTTAAAAGTAGTAGTGCACTGAAGCTTCAGTGTTTAGCCAGCTCTGCATCGGTATTGAAACCTTTCTGCTCTCTAACTGGTCGGTCTGCCTTGGTCTGCATGCCTGCTTCCATCGCTGCAACACCTGTTGGTTTGCCATGATAACTGGTCTCATATCTGGTAAACTGAGGCGTCCAAACGGCCGTGTGGGGGTGCTTTAAAACCACCTTCCTTCTCTGGTAAAAAAACAAACATACCATTCTGGAACAGAATCAAAACTTAGGAGGACATACTGGCTGCTGCACTGTCGTCAGAGAAGCCAACACTTCAACATGGCGTGTTTCCTTAATGTCTGATGATATAGTGAGGTCTTTATGATTAGATTCAGTAGATATCTTACATTTTGCTCCTTTAAGTGTTTGGCCTTATCTTTGCTTGGCTCCATTGCTGCCACAGGCAGAATGAGCTCACAAGTGCTGGGTGTTACTCTGTTACCCCACTCAGGAATCCAGGTTATAACTTGTTCACTGTAATCCTCCTCTGCATCCAATCCGTTCAGGCAAAGAGATTTGTGTTGCTGCAGGACCTGCTTGTAACTTTTACTATTTGAAAATCATGCAAGTAAAACTCAAACTGATATGAAATACACAATAAATCTGTAGATAATCCAGTTAATCAGGAACGTAAAGACGCAAAAAGCTGTCAGAATTACCAAATGTAAAGTCATTATTACGAGCAGTATTATGAAGGCTCATGGCTGATAGTTGTTTTAAGCATTAAAAGGTCAGTGGAAAAGTTGTGGCTCAGAATTTGAATGTCCTCTGTAACTGCTGTGCGTATTTTACATGCCTGATTTAGACACAGTAAGGCATTGTTCAGCAGGTTGTGCAACAAGCAAATCAACGGCTTTGAGATGCACGTCTTGGCTTGCTGCGTATTTGAATTCCTCCCTCTCCTGACAAGTCAACGCAGAAGCACAGGTGGAAGCAAATACCTCTGGAATTAACAAGCATTTGCTGTATCCACTGAAATCTTTATTCTCCTCCAAAAACTGTTTCATGCAAACTTTTGGATTGCTGCTGAATCCCAGTTTATCTACCCGTGAGACTGCTATCACAAGCCAACAAGAGATATGTTTCAGGTTTTTTTCATTTAGTCTCCCTCTCTATTCCTGTTTTACCAGCAGCTTTCCAGCCGCCTGCAGCTTCTCAGAACTTCCACTACGAGCCTGCTCCTGAACCTGTGCAGCCTGTGCGCCAGGCGGCCGCTGCTCCGCCTCCCAGTGCTGGAGTGAGTACTCCATTAAACCCCCCTCTTGTGCTCCATGTGTGTTTCATTGCCAAATAGAATTGGATGAATTAAAACCTTGAAAACAATCAAAAGACTAAATTATTTATATTACAAACAGTAACACTTAGTAGCAGCATTTGCATGTGTAAAAGGAATTTTCTGTAATAGCACTTTAGATTTTAGTGGATTCCAGAAGTAGCTCCCCTCTAGCACACAGTCGTGTTGCTGCTGCTGTCAACAACTAACTGAGTTCCTCTTGTTTCCCCTTGTAGCGGTACAGGGCCGTGTACGACTACGCTGCCGCGGATGAGGATGAGGTTTCCTTTGTGGACGGAGACGTTATCGTAGATGTGCAGCAGATTGACGAAGGCTGGATGTATGGCCGCGTGGAGCGCACCGGCCAGCAGGGCATGCTGCCTGCAAACTACGTAGAGGCCATCTGAGTGAGAGGGAGAGAAGAAGAGGGAAAGAAAAAGAAGGAGGTAGAGAAAGGGAGGGAAAGAAGGAAAGGAAAAGCCCAGTGCCATCTCATCTTAATGCCGCTTTCTCTTGATTTTACTATTGTTCCCTAATCTGTCCTGTGAGACCCTGAACCCCCCCCCCCCCCCCCCCTTTTTTGCATCCTTTCTCTGCTCCAGCTCCACCTCAGACCCCCTCTGCCTGTCTGCCTGTCTGTCTGTTTCTCTGTCTGTCAGTCTGTGCTGTTTTTCGTCCCTCAAACCTTGCTCCACTCTCGTGCTGTCACAAGGGTCACAATCAAAAGTCTTAAAAAATAAACTTGCAGTTCTTAGCAGTACGTCAGGGGTCATTGCGAGTCACCCAGCTTCATCCTAGCTACAGTACTTAACAATCCTGACACAATGTCGTGCAAAAAATAAATTTTTCCCACCACTGCAAGCATTTGTTTGTGAATGAAATGAGTGGGTGGCTGTGGTATTTTCATAAGCCTGTTTGATTTCTATTTTTCTTTAATTTTTGTGATCTGTGCCCGACTGGAAACGCAGTGTAGAATCTCAGTCTATCAGAGCTAAGCTTGAATATTTTTAACTTGTGTACATTCCTTTAACCTCTTGACCGTGTTGTTGCACCAATCAGCCAGTTTATCAGTCTTAACAGAGGTTTTTGATACATTTATAGACGGACACACACGTTGCCATTGTGTGCTCAAAGAAGGCGTCCTCTTGTATAGCACTGCATCATGGCTATCGTTGTGAAACTGGAATCGTAGCCTAACTGAAGAGCACCTCCTGTTGTCAGGGTTGTCCATACAGGAGGATCAGAGACAAGTTAGGGGACATTATCAGTCCATGTCTTGCAGCCACACTAATACATCATCTTTAGTTAGTGTGGATGTAGAGAAAAAATATATATACATATGAAGCCTCATTCCATTTTTGCAGCCTGGATGTCTTCAGTTCTGAGAGAATCCAAATTGAATGGTGATCAATATTTTGAGAAAGGAGATGGGAGCAGGTGAAGTCCTTCCTCCCTTTTTGCTACAAGAAAAACACACTCAGAAGAAGAAAACGGCAGCGGCCGAGCACAACTCTATATCGTGATCGTTTTCATTTCAAATCGATTCCACTGAGTGAATATTCCGGTCCTTGTTTTTCCATTTAATGTGAGAGAAGTTGTCGAGTCCTTGGCTGTACTAAATGTTGTCCTCCTTCCCCCTTGCTGTTCTTCTTTTTTGACTTTCCTTGTTATCGTAAGAAGCTTAATTAAAAAAAAGAGAGTGTTACAAAAAAATAAATAACCAGCAACACAATTTATGGACCAAGGCAGAAGAGTTTATCTAGACGTGTGCAGTATTAGAACAGTTTTGAGATTTTTTAACCTGCAGTTTCAGGACAAATGCTTGTTTCTGACCAGCAGATCTCTTAATCTCAAGATTTCATTAATATCACATATTTAATGAAAGATTTATTTCATCCTCGGGTTCCTAAATGTTCCACAGATGGAGGCCCAGACACTGATGAACAGTAAGCTTTTATTCTGGCAGGTGAATCCCAAAAGTATTCTGGATGTTGTCTAAATGTACCATCATAAGGCTGGTTGTCTCTAAGGTGTAAAGATGGCTGCTTCATAAAAACATAAAAATCAAGCATTTAAGTTGCTGGTTGCTACACAGATATAATAAATCTATTCTCCACTTAAGATACTGCAGCTCTGCAAGGACCTCATTAGACTGAACATTTATATCTGACCATCCCTGGTGGTGTAAATAGTCTTATCTGGCCGCTCTTCTTCTTTACTTGCTGTCATTCTCCTGTGATGCACTGTGACTGTCACAGGGCGGTGAGTTTTTAGGTGGGGTGGGGTTGGGGCAGCCAAAAACTGTTCAGCTTTATTAAAGGAATCAAGGCCCCTCACTATGTAGCTAGATGACATTGTACAATTGTATATGTATCATAAAGATGAGTTAGGGGAAATCGTTCATACAGGTCATGGTGCTTTGGAAAGTGGCTTGCCTGCAGAAAAAAAAAGTTCCTACATTTTTTGGAATGTGGCTGATGGGAAGTGATGTGACTTTAAAAGGCATCTCCGGTTTGGTGAAAGTTGGTGTTTAACAATTTTCTAATGTGATTAATTGTTGCAGGAATGGAAAAAAAAAAAAAACCTGCCTCAAACTGGAATGAACCAATAAATGAACACACTGTATGTACGCCTGTAAGTTGCATTAACCTCTAACTTGACAACAGGACAAGTTTATTTGCAAAACAGATGCTGGATTGGAAAGCTGTTTCAGAGCTCACGTTGTTTCTCTTGGATAAACTGAAGAGATGTTGGTTTGGTTTGATTTGAAGTGAAAAGATTGTTGTTCCTGGCTTTATGATGATATCTGCTCAAATTTAATTTAATAACAAAACTGGTAGTCTCCGATGCAAGCTTTCTTTTGTCTTGACAGCATCGGTTCTTTCGGCTGGTGTTTTGGATGAAATGAAAAAGTGGCTAAAGTCAGCCATTGTTGTGTAAGTGTGGCTCAGGATAGATTTAAGTCAAATGTGAGTGTGTGATGGTGTAAAGTGTGCGAGGCTGAATCTCCCGGGCTGTGAAGCAGGGCAAGTTGTTTGTCTGACCTGGATATTAGTCAGGGGGTTGACCTCTTTGCGCCAAACGCGGCTCTTCTGCTCTGGCATCACTCATCTACTGAACCGTAACATCATATCATAACCATTCTCCCATTCAGTCCCTGTCTCGTATCCTGTACAGCCGTCTGATGGTCCCTCTTTCCTTCAGCCTTCATTGTAGGCCCCTGCGCTTCTAAACCAACCCCCCCACCCCCTACCCCACCCCTGCTTCTATGATACTGGATATATACTGTAGACTTTGCAGAGTGAAATCATGTAATCCTCTATCGGGTTTAGCATACAGACCAGTTTTGTGCATTCCATCTTAAATTGTTTTGTTTTTGATATATTTTGTTTTGTTTGTTTTTTAAATAAAAAAGAAAGAACATATGCATAATGACATACACGTGTATTCAAAACTCATACTGGATACATACTCAGAGACAAGGACCTGATATCATCTCCTGTTGCCCTGTTACAGCACTTCAAATTGTACTTATGATTCTGCAGATTCAATAAAATGTCATTTTTTTCTCAGACTGGGGTTTGTGCTACCTTTTCTATTTAACCGATTTACCTGTAAGGAGTCAGGACAGACCTGCGTCTTCATCCCCCCCCCCCCAACTCCCAACTTCATATCATGTGCAATTACTTTGAATACTATAAAAGAAACGTGCTAAAGTAATGCATTAAAGCCAAATGATTTCTGATTTACAGAAACTGGAGGGGAAAACAATCCTTAAGAATATTCGCCATGTGAGCACCGTGTTTTAAACCAATCGGCATCAGTTTCCTGCTTACTGAACCTTAGTTTATACATATTTGAAGGTTAGCCATCCGTATCATGTAGTCACCTCAGATATTAATAATTAAAAAATATATCTGAGGTTTAATTTCTGCTGGTTTGAATATGATTATAAACTGTCATCTTTATACTTTATATGTCCATTAATTTGTGCTAAAAGTAATGCAGTTTAGTACAACAGCCCTGCTACTAATCCTGACTTCATGAAGGCTTTAACCTTCGCTCTATGTTGCAACTGTTTTTGGAGAAGTGGTGATGCAACTTGATTACCAGACAGTGGAGGCTCAAGTTTCTTTGGCTGTTGAATTTCACCATGGAATAGCAGAGGGTGTGCATAATATATAATCCACTCCATGTTTTTAAATGAATGTAAGCTAAATAATAAGGGGGAAAAAACATTGTACATGTGAGAAAAGCAGATCAACAGAACCATGAATTACATCCTTGTTGCTTCAATACCATCAGCAGAAATGATTGTAGGTGTACCTAATACAATAGCAATTCATTGAGTAATAGTGTTAACTAAATACAATTGAGTATTACGTTTAATTGCTGGTAAAAAAAAAAACAATGTAAGAAGAAATTGAAAAAGAAGGCAAGAATGTTCTAGATCTTCGTTTCCAAAAGAAGAAATCCTTCCTTTCCTGGGAGAACTTTCCCCGGAGTTTAGCCTGTCAAGTCAGACTTTTTTCCTATTCCTGTGTGTCGACTCCAGAATTACACTACAGGGAATGTAATATTGCCCTGAAAACCTGCCTTAAACCAGCCTGAAATCGAGGTCCACTTCCTGTTCTAAAGCGGAAAGGGGGAGGGTCGAGCTTATTTTCACTACGTCGACTTCCGAGCGTTTCCGAACCTGTCCGATCTGGTGCACCGGTCTCCGGCGCTTCTGCTGCTGCTGCTGCTGTTGAGCTGCGTGTTTGAACGTCTTCATCGTCCATCTCTGGTAGTATTTCCATCATGGTGGACATTTTGCTGTTGATGTTTTTCGCTATCATGGGCCTCGTCTTCCTCTCCTACATCATCTACTTGCTATGACGATGAGGACTCCTGAACAGCCGCGCGGACGGCCGGTGCACAGGCGAACACAGGGTGTGCGTTATTCCCCTCCTGCATCACTGGTCTCCATCATGGACAATGGTATGGCAGTGTTTTTGAAAATAATAAATACGCATATTTTAAGCGAAATATAGCATCGTGTGTTTGTATAAGAAAACTATAGAGTAGATATTCTTGAGAAAGGCTTGTGTGGGTCTGTATTTAGCTCTAGTTTTGAAATAGGATCCAGTATCTATTATCTGTATAAAAAAAATTACATTATTTCATCTGAATAGAAAAGAAAAATAATTTCTTCAAATATTGGACTGTACATTGTTAAGAGCAGCTGTCATCTTTTTCAGAGAGCAGAGCAGGGCTTGGGCCATGACGGTTTCCCATTGGAGCTCTCGTGCAGGATGTGATGAGCAATCCAGTGGACAGGAAAACAAATGGAGAAGAAGCCAAACTCCTGTCTCCCACTTGCACTGTTGTCATCCTTCAACACCCACTCAACTTCCTACTTCATAGGACCAGAATCCTCAAAATGTCACCCTGAGATCTCCCATTTCCTTGAAACAATCAGTCTAACCAGTGTTTTTTCAATGCTACTCAAGGTTGTGCATGCACATGTTCCTCTTTTGAGAAGAAATGTTACCTCAGCAGAAGTTCATTGAATCCAAGTATGGTTGCAGGATGTTTTTTTGTCAGGTTGAGTGTAATAAAGATAGAGGATTTGCCTTTTTAAAAGCACTGTGAGTGGCTCTCCTACATTATAATGTGTTATGTTCACTTTGACAGTATAATCTATGCCTTCCCTTTGTTGACTCATGTTTGTGTTCGACACCTTCAGCTTCAGTGTTAATCTTTATTCACGTATTGCCAATAAGTTTGTCTCCTCACTATGATCTGGATTCCCCTTGAAGTTTAAAGGGAATGTGTCAGATTCATTTCTTATCAGCGTTCTGTAATTTAAAATTGTTTTTATTTTGTGTATTCCTTTGGCTGCAAATAACTAACATTAAGATTTACGGTGTCATCGCAGAAATGTATCCTATTGATGTCATATTTTACCACCAAACCTCATGCATTTGATCTATTTGAAATAATGGTATGATGACTGATGCACTGATTATTTACTGAGATTATTGACAGTATTTCACATGATATATCAAATAAAGATGATTTCAGTAAACCAAGTGGCTTCCTCTTCAATTCAACACACAAGTAAGAAAATTCACTTGGTGAAAGGAAACTTATTGCTGCACAATATTCCACTTTCATACTTTGATTTGAAAAAGTCTGCAATATGAAATTTTGTCTTTTAATTTTTTTCCAGTACAAATACTAATTATATGACTTTTCTGGCATTTTGCATTGTGGAAAAGTGACAGAAAAAGAAAAGCACTTGGGACAGAAAGGTGTAGTGCTTGGTCATCAGCACATCTGTATTTTTGTTAATATGAGCATCCCCCCGTGTGCTGAGAAAAATATTATGCTCTAGAGAATTTCCATTTTTTCTTTATCGTAATGCTGCATTTATAATAGAGATGTACTGATTGGGAAAATCAGTACCATGCGGATACTGATACCAATGTTTGAAATAACAATTAGGCCGATTGCCGATACCGATGATTGTTTCATGACTTTGTTTGGTGTAAGACTCCCACAATGCCACCGTTTTCTCTCATGTTTGACAATGAAGACCAGTCAGAGTTTGTTCAACAGGTGACTTCATCTGCCCAAAGAAAAAACCTCTTCTCTGAATCAGTAGTTTACAGAGGAGCTGCTTGTCAACAGGCAAGACAGGCAACTGCTTGGGGCCCCAGACCTGTGTTGCAATGACAGTAGGAAACCTCCTGAAGGGAAGCATTCACTCTCGTTCCCTTGCAAAGCGTTGCATGCATAATTGCTATGAAAATCAAAATTTGTCAATGAAAGTCAACTAAGAAAAGTAAAGAGGAATTATCCGTCTGTAGGAGAGAAAACAGAAACAGGGGAAAAAAAGAGGAAAAGGAATAAGCGTCGGGACATTGGCAGACAAAATGGTGATAAATGTGGGTTGAAGTGCCCCAACAGACTCTAGAATCGCCACTGAGTAGTAAGGTGTACTAGGTGCCAGCATTAAATTGATTTGGCACAACAAATAACATTGGCTACTGATTGGTTCATGCAACATGTCTGTAAGCAGGGTCAATATCGCCCGATACCGATGTTGAACTGATGCATCCCTAGACCAGGTATTGTTCCCATGAAGAATTATTGACATAGACGGAGTGCAATTAAAAAAATAACTATTTTTGTTGCACTGAGTTCCCTTTTCTGTCAAACATGTAGATTTTTATAGTTGCAATAAAACAATTGTCATGCATCGGACATAATCTCCTCAATATGGAAGAGAGATCTATTTATGTTTTGATTAACATTTAGCTTGTAAGAAAGTAAACCCTTGCTGTCCTTTAGCAATGCATTGATCAGACCGGTTTATTTCTCACCTGAGGGGATGACCTAGTTTTTAAAAAAAGTAGTTCTAAAGCCCTGTGTCCTGTCTACTGCAAACGGATCTGTGTGGCAACACCTTTTAGTAATTTTAGCTACTCCAGAACATGATTCCCTGTAGAGACTTTAATGTTTTTGGGAGCATATTTAAAAGGACAGTAGTTTCTCCATATTGACATGAAGCCATCATCTGTTTTATGGATCATGCTGCTTGTGGTCCTGCAGAGGGTGCTGTTTACCTACAGTAGGCTGTAGAGAATCAGCTGAAGGCAGTGACTCCCTGAAGTAAATGAACTGGCCTCTTAGCACGTGTGTGTAAAAAACAAGTGACCTGAGACAAGATGGCAGTGGAGTTCTTTCAATTTATCAGTTACAACTGAACCAAAACAGAAGGTTTGAATGCAGTGAAAGCACTGTCTTGTCTGACCTCAAATGAACTATCTCTGCCTTATATTTTCCTGTTTGCTTGATACTAACTCTTACACCCTATTGTGACCTTAGTGCCCTTAGTGAATTTAGTGCTACTGTTGCTTGAAGAAAAAACAATTACTAATTTATCATTTTGTCAACAGATGAAAAAGTCATGTATTCATCGGCCTGCTCTTGAATGTGACCATCACTCTTCATGATGACAGGTCAGCTTTCCTCCTGTTTTTATGTTTGACACAAGTGATCTTAAATCTATGTTTGTACGTCTTTTAAAATTGCTTCTGTGAAACATATTCTGACACTTACTAGATTCCAGCTTGAAAATAGTTACATAGTTTGGGAAACAACTTTTTTGCTTTTGCTGGGTGAAAAGATGAAACCCACTGAGCTTAGTGTAGCACAAATATTTTAAACTGTGGGATACCATTAGCCATAGTGCTAACTGTTTCCTGGAAATAGTCCAGGACAACACCACATTTAACCACAACGTCTGTTTTTGTTTGGCCTTTGCAGAACTTTAAAAAACAAAAGATACAGGCCATAATACTTTATTTGAGATACTGGCAAAGATTTTGCTACATGTACATTTTCTACTTGTCATATAAGTAGAAGATGATTCCCCCCTCGCGCTCCCCACTCAATGCATTTGTAAAGTTTTTCCCACATGTGTACAGACAGGCCCACTCTGAAATAATCTGAATTCCTCTACTGGTATTATAATCTACCAATCTCACCCTTACAATACAGCCGCTGTTCTGTCCTAGTGCATACTCTTGTACACACACACACACTCACACACGCAGACTCAGCCATTTCACTTCAAACTGCATCTTTGACTCGACTAGATCAAATGACACTGCGGCGGTCTGCAGTGGAGGCTCAGTTTGTTTAGAAAAGAAAAGGATGCTTTGCAGCTGGACTGTAGAAAGCAGGTCAGGGATTTGTTTGCTGCTCCACATTTTGCATGACCTTTTTACCTTTTTGTGTGGCTGTGATAACTTAGACCTGCATTCCTTTCCCTCCCTCCCTCCCTCACTGGCCTGTCATACTGCTCAAAGCGTCCATATCAGATTATGTCACAGCTATGTTATGTGTCCATTGAATGAAAATAAGCCAGAACAGGTGCTCTTTTGTTTTTAAGCTACAGAGGCCTTGGGTTTCCCCTGCAGCAGTATTTCTGGGTATGTGCCATAAAAAAGCAACATTTGAAAGTGTTTATGAGTCCTTAAATATCCACCTGCAGAGCACACAATGTGACGTGAGGGCCAGATGTTTCCAGGTCACAATCTGAGAGCTGAAAAATGTCAAATATTTGAATGTAAATGAGAAAGTTTGGCTTTGTTTTAGAGTTTGAAATTTAAAATCAAAAACAAACTTACCAAGAGATATTTCTAGGAAAAACAAATAATGAATCACCAAAGTGGAACCAGACAGACAAATATAATTAATCACATAATAACTCCTGGAATGAATCCTATTCATCACGAATTAAAATGTTTTGTTGAGCAAGTGTTGTGATGTGACCTACGTGATGTGCTTATAACTACCTCCTTGTTTTATAAGTCTACAATATGAAACAATAGGACTATTCCAGTGTGGATTGTTTTCATTCTAATTGATAATGCACAACGTGTCTCTTAACATATGGTGCTATTTACAGATTGTGCAATGTTTACTTTGCAGTATATTAACCTTATCATATCAACAAGCTAGATACGTGTTTTTATCAATCTTGTGCAATTTGTTTGTTCAAAAACTAGTTATCTTCCAAATGTGAAGGTGTACGTTGTGTATATATTTATTATTATTATTTCTGTCTTTTTAATTATATTTTCTTTTTTTTTGTAATATTTTGCCAGTAAATTTTTCCTTTGCATTTTTTATCCTTTATTTGATTACCTTTGTCCTTTACCTTGGGCAGTTTGAACACCTACATTTTCTCTAATGTGGAATCAATAATGTCTATCTCATGTTATACTATCTCATCTTATTTGTAATACCATCTCCCCTCTGTGGCACCTGTAACCTCCAGCAACCTTCTCTGGATTCCCAAAGTGGCTGAGATCAGGGGGGAGGAGGGAATAGAGCAGAGGAGGAATTTAATGTCATAATACAATAGGGGGCGAAGGACGGAAGGGTAGGGGGTGGAGATGATAGTGACAGAGCAAATAAAGAAAAAGAAGGCAATGAAAGAAAAGAAGGAGGGAGGAGGGGGAGGTTTGCCTGTGTGTTTAGCCATGGCCTTCAGCTGTTGAGTTCCTGTTGTTGTGGGGCGGGAGTTTCCCTCCGTGTTGCCTGAGAGGGAAACGACAAGAGGATGTCCAAGAATGCCAGGGCCTCGAGGTCTTTCCTCTCCTCGTGTGGGTTTTGTACAAGTTTATTCCAAAGTTTAATACTTATAATGAAACCTACTGCCCTACTCCTTCACTCTGGATCTCAGCCAGTGCAACACTGATGCACAAAGATTTCAGCAGAGAGGCGAGAGCAGGGGACAAAAATTCCTCTTGGGGCCACAGGGATGCCTGCTCTTAAACACCCAGTCCACCCTCGCCGCAGATTGAACTACACGTCCCAGCATGCTCCCCATACAATAGGAGGCGGTGGCCATAAATCCTGCAAGCCAATAGCTTTGTGTCTGGAGATCTGTGGTTGGTGTGTTGCACAGCAGCTGTTGTCAATGGCAACAGAGGTTTTCAGGGAAGCATGAGCTGGACAGCTGGTAGAGGGTCCCTCAGCCCTCCGCCGGGAGTCACATGGTCCCCCTGGTAGCCAATCCCAGCTCTCCGCCCTTTTCTCTCCCTTACTGCCTCTCTCTCATAGGCTCGCTCTGGCTCTGGCTGCAGCAGGAGGGGGAGGGGAGGTGGAAAGAGAGGAGGGAAGTGGAGACAGATAGGGAGGGAGGGAAGAGGAGGGGAGGCCAGGGGCAAGCTTACACAGGGAACGAGTGGAAGAGCTTGAGAAGGAAAGCAGAGAGCGGGAGTCTCTTCCCCTCTGTGTGGTTATCAAGGAGAGAGGTGAGGATCCTGCACACGCCCTGTTTGCACTCCAGCCTCCTCCCAGAGCAGCAGGACAGAGGAGAAGACAGAGTAAGGGACAAGAGGTTTGACTGGATGATTCCGACTGTCACACTGAAGGAGAGACAGAAGCATGCCTCTGTGGAGAGGTGCAGCAGCAGTCGGCTGCCAGGCAGCCTCGCCTGTGTGAGGACAGCAGGATTGGATTGTTTTGGGGAATACTGAACAAGGAAAACAAAAGGGAGAAAGCCAGAGATCTCTTGTCATGACTGGGGACAGGAGGAGGGAGGAGGCTCGTTGAAATCATGGACCAGGTAAGGATGGAGAGGAGGAGAGGGAGAGGGAGATGCAGGGGAGGGGACTGAAGGGGAAGTGAAGGGGACCACTACCTTGTTCTCACTTAACACACACAGCAACACCAGCAGTACATTCACAACTTCCATCATCCATCTTTTTCCATTCCCTCAAGGCGGAAATAAGCAGCACAGCATGCTGCTTATCTTGCAGATGTGTTTTCTGCTCTCTCTCCCCCCTAAGGGCTTGGGTTTTGCTCTGGGGGAGGGGGCCGGCAGTGATGGTGCTGCCATCAAACAGCCACCGGCAAGTGCCCGGCCCCTGGAGAGATGACAATGCTGTAAACTTCAACAGCTCACCTATAATGCCATGTGTTAGATCAACACTTTGGTAAAGGGAGGAAAGCGTAAAAAAAGAGGGGTGTGGTTGAGTTATGTGGGTCATAATCCGTCCTAACTTGCCATGCATAAATCGGCATCCTCGCCTTGAATCTGGGTGGAGGCGGGAGGCGGGTTTCCATGCAACAGGGTTCACCTCCAGAGCTTCCTGTGCCTGCGTTCATTCATAGAGGATCAGACGAGTGTTTGGGCTGCTTTGTAACATTGTGTACTCATGTCAGAGGGTGTCACACACACCTCCTTTTGTTTACTGCAAGAGAAACGCATCCACAATAAATCCAACTTCAAACACCTGCAGATGCAGATAGTTTTTTTGTGTTGTTTTTTTATGTATCTAGTGTGATTATTAGCTGTTTGTGGCTGTTGCTATCATCTGGTATTTTTTCAAGGCTAGAGGCAACCAGCTGCTTTTAACTGAGAGCTCAGACACCCTTCTTGTATCTCCCCACCGTTGCCCTCCTTGCCATTGATTACCTCATCCTCCCCCCTTCCCACCTCCTCTGTTGCTTTGCGTCGCCTCATCTCTTGAGGTGTGAGCATCAGGTTTGAGAATAAGGAGGAGGTGGAGGTTAGATTAGAGGGGGATACATGGATGACACACCCCAGCCCAACCCTTCTTTAGGTGAATTATGCATGTGGTCCATAAGGGAACATCTTGTGTGTGTATGTGTGTGTGTGTGTGTGTGTGTGTGTGTCCGCTTGGGACAGGGTGACGTTAGCCCCCCAGTTTAGCAGGGATGATGTCATCACTTCTGCTGGTCAGACTTTGGGTGTCTGTGTGTTTGGGTGTGTATGAGCTGTGTTCTGTGTTGTCTGTGTCTTGATTGTCTCTTAATGTAATTTATCCAAATGGGAAACCTCCATGCATGTAGACAGAACGCACAGTGTGATGCAGGAGCCACATGTCTGGGTCATGGCCTTAGTGTCACACCAACTTTCAGTATCAGTTCAGATTCTGCATGAAACAGACTTAAGGGTTTAGCTAACAGCACAAATGAGCTCCCATGAAACAAAAACTATTTATAAGACAGCGCAGTGTGGAGAAATGCTGACAAGGCACGGCCTTGGTGCAATGCTTAGGTTGGGTCATTTTGATAGATGGACCACATTGTGGCGTAAAGGACAAATATGATTATAGCGCTTCCTGTTCATAGTGTAAGTGTGTATTATTGTCGTTTTGGGATGTGGCTGTGAGGCTTTATCTCTACATGTGTTTCCTGTGTAAGACTTAAAGTCAGCCTGTTCTTTTCAACATGACTCTGCATGTACAATATGCTGTCTGAGAAGCATCTACTGCCTAACATTACTGTGAAAATGTAAACACAAGCATGTAGTGTTTACTCTAGTCATGGAAAGGCTGCATAGTTTACAGGAAACCATCACACAGTATCTGTCTTTGTCTCTTTACAAGGACAGACACACACATGTTCAAACACACTGTGATAAGGAGGGCAGTGGCTCAGTGAGGAACAGGAAAAAGCTGGTTACATAAAGTGTCTGTAAGAGCGAGTCGAGTCAAGGGCAGTAGTGGGACAACTTTTTCTCCTCTGCGCTGGATTCCTGTAGTAATGCAGCGCTGGACATCTGCACCTGGCAAAGTTCTCACTACAAAAAAACACTTGCTCGAGGGCTGTTAAAATGTCAGATTTGCTGCAATTCACATTAGTGCTCTCAGATCAATAGTTATGAAGGCAGAACTGAGCTCGGCTGTGGTCAATGTTGCTGTTCCTGTGAACTCTAACTCTGGAGATGGAGCATCCACACCACATCCATCATGCTAAAACAGGGAGTTATCTTCTGCCTTGGAGAAAAGGAGAAAAGTTACAACAGAATCATACATAAAAAAGACCAAGAAACAAGCAACTTTTGATGAGCTAAACTTTGTTCTCCTTCATGAACTCCTTCAATGAAGCTGAAAGTGTGCCACTGCTTCAGAGGGATTCCCTGATTCTTCTGGATGAGCCTCAGTGATGTGGACGGGGTAACGCGTCTCTGTTTATGCCGCTGTCTGAACATGACTCCCTGGAGGCCTCGGTTTGGGCAGCGAGGCGACTTATGTCTAACTTGCTATGTGTGTACGTGAGTGTGTGTTTGTGCGAGAGCCTGTGGCTCTCAGCCAGAGTAATCTGGCAAATTGTTTTGTCTGTTTCCCATAGATGTGACAGAAATGGAATGCAGTCAAAATTAGCTCGGAGCGCAGCAGGCGTGGAGGGTGATGTTTTATGAGAGTGAAAGTGAGTGTGAGAGAAAAAAGAGTGTTATTAAGTTACAAACGAGATGGTGAGAGAGAATGTGAAAGACAGCAAGTGTGAGAGAAGGAGGGATAAAGGGAAAGAATGAATGTGTGTGTGTGTGCGCCTCATGGTGGAACAGGTGGTCTAATCTGATGCCCCACCCATGGCCCCCTCCAGAAGCCCCCTGCCTACAGCTCTCCAATCTTTGGACTCTTAGGAATTTCTTGCTCTATTGTCCTGAGCCGATGAGACGGAGGCACTCTCAAAGAATGAACTCTATGTGCATATTTGCATCTAAATTGAAATTAAACACACATACGTAAGCATATGGACCAAGGTCTCACCCATACAGAGAACTGCTGCAGCTTCTCTGACCTGTTTGTCAGATTTGCAATGAAGAGAAAAAGTAAATCACAATGGAAATTAACCACGCTACAGAAAGAAAGTGGAGTTTTTAAGCTGATTCTGCATATGGTGAACAAAACAGGCAGAGCACTTTTTTGGGGTGATGGAACTGTGGGACTTCTTGTGTGTGTAGCAAATGAGCACGAAGTCTGCTCTTATACATGTTTCTATGAATTCATGCTTGCGCCATCCACTTTTTCTTGGCGGTCTTTTCCGCTGACTCAGTATAGCAGATTTATATTTTTATAGAATCTATCCACTTATCTGCTATCTGTGCGGAAAATATATACAAGCCATAGCCATGTTAGCAGCTCTGTGTGGCCAAATGCTAAAGTCAGCATGCTTAAATGCTAACACTGATAATCTTAACTGAGAAGTGCTGATTTTTCAACAAGAATAATGAACATTTTCAACATTTGATTCAGGCATTTGGGCATGCTAACATTCACTACTTAGCACTAAGCTGAAAGTACAATTGAGGTGTGTAGCATTGTTCCTTGTTTAGTGTTTGTTTTCATGGACCTAGTCAGACTAATTGAAATGTTGACCTGCCAATTGTGCTAGATGAAAACTGAAGGGATCAGCAGTCTCGCTTTGAATTTTCTTTTGGGGAACATTCATTTGTGTTTACAATTTCAAAGCATTCATCCAAAAGTTGTTGAGAATTTTAAGGCCAATCATCTGATTTATCCGTACATTGTCTTCTCCTTCTTTAAATGATAAAGAATACAATAATTCAAACACAGCTATACCAAAACTTATTTGGAAGTTATTTGTTAACTTATAAGTGTTCCCCCCAGCGGACAGGGATGCACATCATGTCAAAAGAAGTGTGTCTTTGCGTGTGAAGAATGTTAGCACAGAGCTCATGTTCTTAATTCAGGCTCTATTGGATTGTCAGGCTATGGAGAACCAATCGGTGGATGCCTGCAGGCACACAATGGGCAGATTGTCCTGTCAATGAAACTAGGACACCCATCTCCAGGAAGTAAACAGCTCCTGTTCAGCTCAGGACAACTACTTTGGACCTCAACCTCAATGCACTTGAGTAAAAGAATTAATGCAGATGACAGGGGCAGTGGGTGGGGGGCGTTGTCCCACAGGGGCCAGAGGTCAGCCTGTGTGGTTAAAGCCCTTCCTGTCAGCAGCACTTTGCATCATGACACAGGATGAGTGAGGCTGAGCAGGGGTTAATGGAACAAAACAGAGGGATGAGGTTTATCTGAATCATGAGGCGGCCATCCAATTAGGAGGCTATTTGTCTAATTTAACGTAATGGCTTGTTTTGAGTGTGTTTTTGGTTTTATTCCATTAACCTGGGATGTTTCTAACTCTTGGAACTAGTTTCCAAACCTCCTGCTCCTTCTTTTACATCCCTGAGTCTCTGTATCATCGTCTGTTTTTTTATTTTGGTAAGGATGTTGGCCTGGTATGAACAGCTGTACATCTGATGCCTGCTGTTTAATCACTTTGATCATTAAACCGGCCTCAGATCTGCCCTACTGTATGTGTGCACCACAGCTGCATGTCAATAATGATGTGCATGCTAAATGAGCAGCTGAACTCTTGTTTTCCATTCTTATGAAGAAGGAAAAATCCAATTTATTTAGAAGATCCTGTTTTTAAGTAGCTTCCCTCTTCTCTTTCTCTTCCAGTTACTTCAATGACCCTTCTTTGCATCAGATTACACGTAAAGGCAACCTTTTTTGTGTTTCAAAAGAACACACTGTTCCTCTCAGTCAGCCACGATTTTCTCCATATTTGGTGCTCAGGTTGCATCAGTATCATTTCCACAAATCCCTATAAATCCAGTTGATGGGGATAAAATGAATTAAACTCACCACAGAGCTGTGTCTGAGGAGGACTACTTCATTTGTTATTCCCCACCCCGTAGGCATGGTGTTGAGCCCCCTTGTGGCCTTCCGATGCAACTGTGGCTCCAATTTTTGTCATATTCAAGAGGATTATCTGTTTAGGAACAGATGGGGGGGGGGGGGGGGGGGGTTTCACAGAATTCGGACGAGAATAAGAGGATGTTTGTTTATTTAATGATGACAGTGCATGTTTATGTTTGTTTTGCTGGCCTCTCACCCTCATTTATCACAGCAGGGCAATTTTGATATTTGCCCACTGATCAGATCGATATCCTTACTCAAATATATTTTCTTTCTGTACTTTCTTAAAAACGTCTTCTTCTAAACTGAGCAAGAAGATATATTTGTCATTTTTATCTGCATTTCGATGTTGACATCCCCTTAAAATTCACTGAATTCTTCTCTTTCTGTGCACACCAAGTAACATTTTTATTTTTTGTTCAACCACTTCTTTTCATCTTCTGTGATTTAGGCAGAAATAATCAGAAACACTTATCCCTGAACCAGAACTATCGGTTAACTCAAACAAGCATTTAGAAGATGAAGACGTTGATGACGGATGAATTGAGGGTCTTTGTGTGCTGATGGTTGGCTTGATGTCAAAGAGGGACAGAACTTCAGGAGGTGAAGTGTCCTTTCTGTGGCATCCTATCCTCCTAAAGGAGAACACCCTGCTTTAAGGCCATGTCTAGACAAACTTATCTCCGAGTTTTAAGGCCATTGAAATGATCAGATTAGGATATGATCCCCCTCACACATACAGGATTAAGCAGTTTACTGTACATACTGTCAGAGGTGTGCCTTCAGCTTTTGTTGTACCAAAACATCTGATCCTTTATTATAATCACTTAAAGACTCATCTATTTGGCCCACTCATGTAAGCCAGAAAAGCAAATCCTTTACATTGAATTAAAGGGAAGTAACAATGTTAAAACAGACGAAGTAGTCATGTTTTAGATCATGTGATGTAATCAGTATTGAGGGTTTTTCCAAAGGTTAAAAAAAGAAACAAAGAACAATCACTCAGTTCCCGTAGTTTATTCAGGAAAAATGTAATCCACTCTAAAGATATATCATTCTAAATTTATGTGAGGTATTTTAGGACGTTCCTGACTCATAAGGGACCAGCAGAAAAATCTGATGTCAACATTGTTGCTGATATTAGACTAAGTGGTTCCCGAATGTAACTTGAGGACATATTTCATCCTTGGAGTTCATTCACAATGTGCCACAGGAAGTGATGCAAGTGGCAGCAAACACATGAAGTGACGGGCAGCAGGAAGGAAACTGGCTGCGCTGCTACTGGAACTACGAGCCTATGTTTATTTTCCTTCTCTGTCTCTCCCTCAGAAGAGGTTTAGGGGAAGAGAAAAAGGTGGTGGTGTTGGGGGCACTGCAGGGATGTCCTTTGAAGAAACTGTGTCAAGCATTTATAACATTTATAGAAAGCGGGAAATACCCTGGATGGGATTCATCGTTGTTATCTGTGAATGGAAACTTTAGAGTTCAATCAGTGGTGATTTGTAGGAACTCGGACACCTGAACACCCAGCAGTCTCCTTGTTAGTTGTGGGGTATTTCCTCCTCTTTGTTCCTTTATCCCAAACACTCCCACATGGTCGCTTGTATCAGTTAAGGCCTGCATCTGTGCCACAAAGAAAACTTCATGAAATGAAGGCTGTTTGTTTGGCGTTCTTGACCTCAATGAGTAATTCCCTCCCCTATCTTACCCAGACAAACGGCAGCGGAAGCGCCAACTTGAACCAACCAGTCGTGCCCACAGGCTCTGGGTTGTATCATCTATCTTAGTTTCAGTGGCTGATAGGAGAATGAGCGAGGCAGCTGCAAGAGAGAAGAGGGATTACAATGAAATGTAGTGTAGGATGAAACAAGGAGACAGAGACGGGTTAGCAGGTCAGCAGAGCAACAGAGATATTAGTCAAGAGAAAGTGTAGAAATAAGATATAGAGTGGTGGGCCAGTACTGGCCCTTTGCACTGTGGTTATTGTGCACATTTAGTTTAGACCTTATTTACAATCTCTATAATTATTATTGATTGTTTTTTTACTGCAACTGAAATACATTTAATTACCATCTTGTCTTAACTGAATAGCAAAAACTGGACCTTTTTGCCATCCTTAGAATAACTTTTGCAGGTTTTCTGAAAAATAACTAAATCAACTCAAATTGAAAGTGTTTCACAAGGACTTATTCCAAAACTCTTTTTGCTTTCTTTTTGTTTGAGTGCAGTAGGCATAAATCATTGCAATCCCGCCTCCTAAAATATAGCTGAACTCACAATGCAATATCTCTTTAAATACAGAATGCTAGAGAGGGATAGATTGGTGTTGACAGTAACCAATAGTGCTAAATGTAAGAACATTCAAACACAAACAATGACCACCTTTATCTAATGGCTATAGCTCATAGGACCTGTTTACATGGCTGAGGGCCTTATTTTTGATCCCATTCGTCGACTTCTGATGGGATGCAAAATAAGTAATTGTTAATGATGTCATTGATTGGGCTGATGCTGGCATATCGGTGCAGGACATAAGTGGTACAGAAACGTTTACGTTTATTGTAATTTCTTACAGGGTTTGTGATGATGATGTCACAATCACAATAATGCAGTCTGTTACCGATTCAAAACTCAAGCAAGTGTCCAGAAACCAATGATTCATCTCTATATAACAGGATAGTAAGAAGAAACCAATGGCTACCAAAATGTTGAGAAGAAGTGCATCTAAAATCTTCCCATACAGCTCGGTTGATCAGCGGAAATTTAAAAACTTTACATAGTTTGCTGAAACACTGGTTGTGTAGTTAAATGTCTCATTAAAGTTTGAGTGTTGCCTCAACCTTGTTAGGAGTAAGTAGTATAGTGGAAAAAACTGTATCATGTAACTTTTATGGAAATCTCTCACCATGAAATATAGATTGGGAGACGCTGACATCACTTAAATAAATAAGAAACACATTTTGAAAATACAGTTACGGTCATAGTCACAAGAGGCTTTCTACTCGTCTGTCAGCTGTTTCCTCCTCTCGTGCCAGTTGTCCGGTCAGACAAAGAGGTCTCCTCCTGTCGAGCAGAGAGTGGGAATTTATGACCCAGTGCACGCCGTTGTTGACCCCCCCCTTCCCCTCAATCTTCCCGCAACCCTGCTTCAAAGGAGTGCCTCAGGAGCCTCTGTGTCAACAGGCAGCCAGAGACAACCCCGAGTGTGAGCCTCACATATCTACATCAGGACATAAATATCCAAACCTTTCTGTCACTCATCATCAGTGACATCAACGTCTCAATCACACTCTTACTTAGTCATGTGTGTGTTCATACATGCTTAGCAATAAGCAGCTGAATATCATTCTGAAACTTGAGTAATGTGGGTAGATATTCCTAAAGGCTACATTGCTGTAACAGCACTCAGTGGACATAGTTCTTTTAATCAGGCACAGACAGTGATAATCAGCTTGTTGTTACATGTGAGAAGTAGACAGACAGAAGGTTACTTTTTATATTAAATCAGCTGAGAGAGAGAGAGCTTTTGATATCATGGAAGGACCTGGACATTGTGTCTTTTTGGCTTCTAGCTGAAAGAAAAAAACATCCATGCTTCTCCATTAAATACGGCTGTATCAAATAAAGGGATATTGTAGCCTGCTTGGCAGAAGATGGAGTGTTACGCTCTCAATGGAGGCTTAAAGTAAGTGATGTTGAAAAGATCTGGCAGCTACACCCGTCAGACTGAAAGTATGTGTGTGCAGAGGAGGGTGACGGACTTTTACTGAACGAAAAGACACAATAACTGGAGGGAAGCAGAGTGAAACAGAGGAGATATGAAAGAATAAGGGAGGAAAAAGCCCGGAGGGAGGTAAAGTTGGATAAATGGGGTAACAGCAATTAATCACAGCTTACCAGTGAGTGCACACGCTCTGAAGTGGCCTGGGGGGGGGGACCCCCACCCACCCCACCCACCCTACCCCCCTTGTGCGTCCCTCCCTCATCTCCAGAGCCTCAGAAGCAGAGTAGAAACCAGTCCAGTCCGGGCCAGCCAGCAGAAGGAGGTGGGAGCCTGTAGGGGGGCGCAGTCAGGCGAGTAAATAGGTTGATGGTTGTTTAAGGGTTTTGTGATTACGTAATGACCAACGGGAGCTCTTTCTTGCAGTCTCTGGATGCTCCCTGCTCGTCCTCATCCATCCCTGAGGGAACGAGATCGGGGGCGTGTCGCCTCATATCACCCTCAGATCGGGGCTTTCTCAGCCAATCACAGGGACGTCCCCAATGCCTAAGGCTGTGTGTCAGACTCTGACTAAGCCTAACCCTGAGACTACATGTATTTGACACAGATCACATACACGTAGAGCACTGGTTCCAACCTTTTTTCCCTGGACCCCCCCACCCCCATTTGTATATACAAATAGCTGAGCCCTGCCACCCGTTTTTTCCTAACAGAATAGTCCTACACAAACATTGTATAAACTATCCGGTAAGCGTATTATCATTATTTTGGTTAACATGTGCAAATGTAATTTTGACAACCTTGGAGCCAACAAAACCTCATGCCCTCCTTGCGCCCGCCCCCCAGGGGCCCAGACCCCTGGTTGGAAACCAATGATGTAGAGCGTGAAGTATGTGGGATTATAGGATACTTCTTGTATTTCTAAATCAGCATCTTAAAATGTGCTTACCCACCTGCTGAGATTTGACACATGACACACCAACCCTCCTCCTTCTCTCTGCAACGACCAGCAGCACATCAATAATAGAAAGCCCACTTTGCTCGCCTGACAGGAAAATGTATGTGTAGCGTGAGCCTGTATCTGCATGCAATCTAGGGAAAGATGTCGACAAACCCCAACACAGGAGGGGTTCACTAACTATGGGCCACTCTTCCCACAAGAAATGTCAGAATACTGACTGATTTATGTCCTTGCGTGCTGGAATAGAAAACACATGAGCTGCAGAAACAGAATGCAGAGATAGATTGTGATGAAAAATGTCCAGCTGTGACATCCCTCACACTCCTTGACCCCCCCAGAAAGCAAGCTCCATTAAAACCTCTTTCTCAAATACCATCTGCCCTGCTGTACCACCTTAAGACTAGGATAGGACTGCTAAGCCTCACTCTTCCACGGTGGATTCTCAACTATCCCTGTACTCACAGACAATTATTTGAGTAACATGGAGGGGTACTTGGACCACATATGGGAATTATCCACCTCAAGGAGATGAGTGAAAGTCATGGCTAGGACTTTTCAAGTGTAAGGCTCTGGCTGGGATACTGTCTGTCTCAGAGTCAGATAATGGAGAGAGTGAACAGACACAGGAGATATGTTAAGATGCAGGCTGACTTTGCTGCTGCAGCCCTTGGCATGGAAAGGACCCTGAAAGCTGCTTTTTCCCCAAATGACTCTAGTCTTTTTCCACCACAGGCTTTTGAAGTGGCACTGATACTTGCACCCCTCAGAATAATGTTGGCCACTATCATGCGGCAGAATTTTTCATACTCCCTTCCCTTCATTATCACTTTTTCTTCATCTGTGTATATTTACACCTCTTGTGCCTAAACCCACTTCTACCATTGAGCATGTATAGTGGGAAGAAGTGTAACGTCTTGGCATCAGTCTGAAGTTCCTGTTCTATTGATGAGTAAGCTTCCTCCATGCTGTATTGATTCACATGGACAGTATTCGTCTGCAGCCTAAATGGCTAAAAATACATGTCAGTCAACACTTTTCCCAGAATGTTTCATTCATTATAATCTGTTTTTGTCTGTGTGGAAGGAAATCTGAAATCTCTCTGTGTTTCAGTCTTTCTTTAACCCTTTCTTCTTGTGTCCTTTTTTAAATTCATGAGTCAAACAGACTTGTTTTATTTGTTACAGTGATTTATGATGAGCCTGTAAGACTTAAGTGTTTCATAAGCATGTTGTTTTTTCTACTTTTTAGGTTTACTACATCTCGAGGAAGCTTTTCAGTGGCAAAATAAATAGCCTAAATAAGTAGTAGTAGAATTATCTTATTTAGATCGGCATTAATAATTCACCCCCTCAAAAATAGCCTACATACAAGTCTTATCTTAATTACAAACTGAAAATACACTGAGAGATTTAGCCAATTGAAAAAGTGTAGGCTGAAGCTTAAGCTTATTATGCCTATAGTCTTTTTAAGTAATTGGCCAGGTAATCATTTAGTCAATTGATAGAACAATATGATATTCCATTCATTGTTTAAGTTATTTTTTTAAATATAAAATGCATGGCCTTTACAGTTTGTGTCTTCTGAAGTTTAAATATCTCCTTGTATGTTCCTCTGTGAAAGTCAATTTTAGGGCTTTGAGCTTAGATGGATTTTTTGCCTATGAAGAATTTATTTTAGAAATGAATCTGCAGATGAACAAATAATGAAAATAGCAATTAGTTCTGTCCTACATTGCGCTTTACTTGTTATTGTTCAATATAATGTCTCTTTATACCTCTTCTTTCGGAGATTTCAAAGTGACATGTGTATAAAAGGAAAATGTGCTACCATCTATAAGTGTAAGTAGGCTAAATAAATGATTACATCAAGGCATTAATTTGATTGATTTTAGAAAAGTATAACTCATATGGAGGGGGAAACTAAAATAGACAATGAACAAATTATTAACTAATACTAACAAATAAATAACAAATAAATCAACTAAAATTTTCTCCTAAATTATGAGTAGTTTGTTCTACTGATTATATGCTACGAATAGAATGCTAATATATCAATGCATGTATTTCCAATGTGCATAAAATATTTTAACCTCTTTTAAAAACGTCTACTCATTGTCTATGTGGCATCAGTCACCCCCTCCCATCTTACACACAAACGTTTTGGCACAGCCAGAGGGAGCCCGCACGCTGTGGGTTTGCAGGGCGGAGCGCACAGATTTACCCAACGCACCCTCCTCTAATTTGACTCACCTCTATTCCCACAATGTCAAGTTAACTGTTATACTAAAATACACTTCCGGCGATCCACAATAAAAGGTAAAGTAATTCCAAAAAGATTATATAAAAACAACGTCTCAGCGAATTTAGAAAAGCATTGCCACAAAACTTGACATATGCTAGTTAAATAGCCTACATGTGCGCCGATACGAAAATGTGTGGGGGACTTAAATTCTTCCACTGTAAACATTCAGGCTATAAGAGGCGATTGCTCCAGTCATTGTTCATTTCCATTGTCAAGCAGTTGATTCACACACACACACACACACACACACACACACACACACACACACACACACACACACACACACACACACACACACACACACACACACTTACAAAATGATGTCGCTTTTGTTGAAATGACCACGCTGGACTTCTTGGAACTTTACTTTGAAGGCAGACTTTCCGGCCCCGGCGCCCCCTGCTCTGCTCTGTGTGTTTTGACCTATGGTTTTGACGCCGTTGCAGCCAGTTTCCAGGCAGGGGCACAGAGGGATTTAGTCATGTTAAACTGATGAGGTCCGGCGGAAGAAGAAGAAAACGAAGAAGAGGAGGGGGTGGGAGCTGAAACAACGGGAACAGAGTGGGATTTTTTTCGGAGGAAGGAAGCTGGAGAAGTATTGAACGTAGCCTATAAGTTTAAAAACGTCGTTACCCCGAGCTCCTACGTCTGTCTCTGTTGTCGCTCGTGCAGCAACAAACCAGCCTCTCCTTGTTGCAGCCGAACAGTTTCTGCTGCCCAATGAATGGAGTTGCTTTCTGCCTTGTTGGAATTCCACCCTACACTGAGAACTACGTAAGTCCTCTACGCCTATAACCTTATCGACAATTGTATTGATAACCTCGTTAGACGTTTATTTGTGTCGGGACAGACTATGTTGTTTGGGTCTGGTCAGAGAGCGTGATTTCCTAAGAGGATTAACACTAGTTTACATAGCTACTGTATACACACACTCACCGACATACCGTGCAGAAAACAAATGTTTGAATTCTGCAGCTTTTATTATCTGCTTTTAGACTTTGAAACGACCACTATCCACACTGTACGCCGTATCTAACGTCCATGCAGTCTTTTGTCCGCCTCTCCGTGCAGCAAGGCGGCTGTAAGTCCAGGCGGGACGTCCCGAGCAGGGATGCTGTTTGGAGTGCGTCGTTCATTACCTGTCACAATGGATTCATAATATAACTCAGACCCATATTACGGTAATTAACTTTACTTGGGGTCTTTATCTCTTCTTACATGGCACCCAGCAATCTGACCTGAACATTTAAACTAAGATACTGACACTAAAGTCATCAGAAAGTGGTCAGAAAACAGCAACACATGAGATATAACCACACATTAGAATATGGGTAAGGTATATGATCATCACAAGACTTAAGCACTGCCAGTAAAAATGAGTTTTATGCTTTAAGGATTTAAATGTGCTGCTTGTAGCCTGCAATAAAGTTCTTGTAAGTTGTAACCTACCTCTATCATCTAAAGTGAACAACAACACGCTTGTGGGAGGGTTTTTTTCATTAGAAATACATGTTTAAGATACCAATTCCTAATGGATTGAGTGCAGGAATGTGTGTGTGTTTGTGTTTGTGTGTGTGTGTGTGTGTGTGTGTGTGTGTGTGTGTTGAAGTAGTAGCCTATGTGTCGTTGTGAAGTCATGAGGTAAGATAACTCACTAAGATATGTCACTCAGGGCGGTGGTCTGCTTTTTGAGGAAAAGGCATATGTTTGGTATCCTGGTTCTCTCTCTCTCTCTCTCTCTCTCTCTCTCTCTCTCTCTCTCTCTCTCTCTCTCTCTCTCTCTCTCTCTCTCTCTCTCTCTCTCTCTCTCTCTCTGTGTGTGTGTGTGTATGTGTGTGACCGTGGGTATGCTTTGATTTAACCTCAGTGGGTCTTTGGCTCTGTGTGTGATGTGG
Source organism: Tautogolabrus adspersus (assembly GCA_020745685.1). Lineage (NCBI taxonomy): Eukaryota > Metazoa > Chordata > Actinopteri > Labriformes > Labridae > Tautogolabrus > Tautogolabrus adspersus. Next base: position 15,725,475 of record CM036553.1, read on the forward strand.
CTGTGTCAGAGAATTGCTGAGAAATTTCCTTTGGTCCTTTGCTGCAGACATTTGCTGTATGGTTTGTGAGTGAGGTTAGACTCGACTGTGCTGCTGCCTGCTGCGTTCTCAGTCTTGGTGTTATCATGAGTTTATGACTTTACCTTCCTTTGCTTAGCTGTTTTTTCTGAAGCATCTCCTTTTTTTCCATTGTGGTTAGTTTATCACCCTCCAGTAAAGAATAATGTTTCCTCTTTTGTGGTGATGCTGTAACTGAACCTCCCTGGTTCTGCAGATGCTGCTCCAAACACTTTTATCTTTTCAATTTGCCGCTTGTTAATTGAAGTGTCATAGTAAAACATCTTTATAGTAAATGTGTAGCAACCACACAACTCTGCCTTAAGGAACAAGAACTCGTAAAGCTGCTCTCAGAGTGTGTGATGTCCTCCTGTGTGCCTCTCTTTTTTGCTGTTAGCTTGATAGTCTCTTTGAACACAAGCCTCCATGCTGACCTGTCTCATACATGACCTTTTACCCTGCATGTCTCAGCCAACACCCAGCTCTTATTTTGCCGGGGCCTTTCTCTGCACCTTTATCTCACTCATCTTCAACCAGGGAGAGGGATTTTTTTTTAAACAGCAAACAAAATTATCCTCCTGATGTGAAACTGAATCCATGCAAGAACTCAAGACATGTGTCACAAAGTCAATCAGCCCGTGTGTGTCGGTTTAGTATCTCATCGCAGAGAGAAAAGTATGTAAAGAGAAGTCACGACTCTGTCTTCTGGGACTCATTTAATGTTGTTAGCCGGCCTCGTCTAATGTAGCAGTGCAGGGGGATCAATAGAGGCAGTGGACGGCAGGGTGGGGCAAAGTCAGGATGAGCGGTAGCCTTGATGCCTAATGCTGCATTGTGCCACGTGACGCTGAATTTATTGATGATGGGAAACAGGAGAGCGCTTTTATGAAAATCTTGAGCCGAGCCGGTCGATGTTAAAGCCCCTCGTTTGTCCCCGCTGCACGTGTACCAGTCTGTTCGTTCTCCGATACTCTGCAGAGAGGGACCCAGAGGGTTTGGGCCAGATATGACTTGTAAACTGATGACAGAGGATTTTTAATTTTCACTAGTCCTTGACCTTTTATAACCCTGATCTGAGATGTGTTTTCACACTTAGGTCCAGCCCTGTATGCTTGCTGAGAGCTTCCTCATTATTATTTGTACTTGGCTGAAGTACAGAATATATATAGGTCCTCTCTGATCAAAGGACAACCACCTCAAAAAGGTTGTAAACGACCGATAGAGGCCCGTCAAGTCAGCTGGACCAGCAGCCGTCTCCTGGTCAAAGCAACGTGAACTGGAAACAGCTGCATGATGCTACAGACGAAAGCATTTCTGTGATCACTGGCAGATACTTTGAGCACATCCTAAGAACAGAGAACAGACACTTTTCTGGATTTTAGGAAACAGTACCTTTCTTCCATGCATTATACTTCTCTAAACTGCAGAGAAATCCCAAAGGACACATAATGATTTGATAAATGGGAGGGGATTTGAAAGAAAGTAATGCTGATAAACTCTTAACTCTGATAAAAATTAAATGTAATTTCAGTTTAAAAAATAACTCAAGATGTCACAATTTTGCAACACATATTGCAATGCAATGAGTACTGCAAAGTGTAACCACACTTGCTTCAGCTTTCACATACTTTGTCCTTCTCTCTCTCTTTTTCCCCTTGTGTGAGTGAGGATGACCTGCACCAAAGGGGTTGATGACCGGGAGTCAAACTAACAACCATTGTGACGAGGACTTAAGCCTCTGTGCTTAACGCCTGCTCTATCAAAAAAGCTAAAAGAATGTCTTTTTTCCTTCTTGATCAACTCTGAGGTACCAACATTTGGCACCTAGGTGAAACGTTGAGGTACACTTTAGTAACTATAGGTCGGTGTCAATCTCTAACAACTGACCGTTAACTTTAGGAACCACTGCAGAAACATTTTAACATTTAAACTACTCTTAAACACACATTTACTGTGCATGTTTGTAAAAGATTACTGAAAAGTATCAAGGAAGTGATGGAGAAGTCATGTCACAACAAAAGCATCCAATTCTACAACTATGGAGCACACATGTCAGATTTTAAGTTAAAAACTTCTCAAAAGTCACTAGACTTTTTGGAAATGGTGACTAACACTATTCCTTCACTTCTTGTGTTGTTTCCACTTATCTTACTGTTATGACAGAAGGGTTCTAGCCATTATTCCATGTGTGTCAACTGCTCTGAACATTTTAAATGACAGTGCTAGTACATGCATTTGTTTTCATTTCTCCAGGCTGAAATGTGCCACATACCAGAAACATGACCACTGTTTGGACCACATACTTCTATTACTACGTCTGTGGAGTGGGCGGAGCCACACAGACAGCATGACAGGAAAGTGTGTGTCTTACAGAGTGTGCTGCATCAGTCTGTTAACTCCACTAAAATGTCTCTCACACTTTAACACCTCGGCCCTCCCACCACGACACCGTCACTCCTGCTGCATTCCTCCGAGCTCTGAGGCTCGAGACGACAGCTGCAACGCTTGCCATGCTCGCACCTCACGCCCACAATCATTAACCTGGAGAGTGTGTGTATTGACACACTTTAATCACACGTACACACACGCACGCACACACAGCTGAGCACAGGTGTTTCAAATATAGGTGCTCAATTATGTTTACATCACACTTAAAGGGTCAGAGCTGCACTCACACAACTCTTAAAATGTGTGCAGGTGCATAAAAGACAAACAGTCTCTCACACACACAAACACACACACACACACACACACACACACACACACACACACACACACACCCGTTAGCAGTTCGAACAAACAGGGTGCAGCGGGTGTTTAGGTGAGCGAAGGACATCAGTCATCGTTGACCTTGTTTACTGTGGCGTGTGGGGAGCGGTCGTTGTGATACAGCTCTGCAGAGAAGACGTGTTTCTGTTGCTAATGGCTCTTTATTGATCTCCTTTCAGTCACTCTGTCGCTATCTGCTACAGGCAAAAATTCTTTAAACTAATGAATTCATTTCGTTCCTACATGTAGATTATGACACTTCTCGTGCAAATGTAATTTTTTATCATATTTCTTTTTTTATTATTAATGGGAATAGCTTATTTAAAACTTGTGATACATATTTCACATTTTGTAGTTACAATCTTTCCCCCCTTCTAATTCTACACAAGAAGAACTCATCTGACTCCTTTTTAAAACATCAAGTCTGTGTTTATTTATTGTGCTCTCAGTCAAACAAATCCAAATGCTGCAGTCGTCTTGAGCATCACATCTTCACAGGTTTTTCCTGAATATTATTCAGCCTGGCATATGTGGTTTGAAACACCTGGATCCTGCCTAGAATGTATCTTCAAGTTCTGTGTGTCTGCAGAAGCCTAGCAATGTAGCATATAAGCTGCTAATGACTGAGCCACTGATTTGTTTGTGGGCTGAAGAGCTTAATTAGTTGGCAAAGGTTACTTGCAATGATATCAACTGACATGCACTACAGTGCAGTGCATTGATGATTAATTGAAGTTGTCAGCTATCAAAATAGCCACCTACAAATAGCCAACATTTATAGACCAAGGTAACAGTCATTAGTTGTGCCATACTGGGTACAAAATCAAGGTTGATTGAAGAATGGACGCTATTGTATTGATCCAAACTTTTCTTTCTGCTCTTTTATGAAACTTTAACTGATCTTATAGGCTGTTTTTTTTGCTTACATTTTAAAATCTTACAATCTCATAACATAAGAGAAGTCCAGCGATCTTTGTGGTACTAAATACCTCTGTGAATTTGAACGCTAAGAATTAGATTTGATCCCTTTTATTTGTCATATCTTTTCTGGTTTTCCTCTTTTAAACATATCCCATGGACGTGACATTTACCGGGCCTAAAACTGGTACCTGGTCATGTTCTCCTTGAGCACCCATCCTCTTTTCTCTTCTCTTCTCTCTCTCTTTTTCTCGCTCTCTCTCTCTCTCTCTCGTGTCCCAGCTTGATGCGTTTCATGTGGCGTCTGACTGGCAGGCTCTGGGAGGTTTGGTGTGAAACAAAGCATCTCTCAGAAACAGATGAGAGCTAATTAGATTCAGCCTGTTGATGGTCTGGTTTGCGTCAGTGCCTCTTTGTGCCTCCTTGTGTTGGTGCCTGTGTTCATGAGTGTGTGTTGTTCCTGTGCAGGAAATATGAGACTATCACACTGTGTTCTACATGGCAGGGGTCTCAGTTTTTATGTGATGCTCAGCATAAAACAGAAATGAAGTAGGAACAGGTCCGGTCTTGTTCACAAATGCAGACTTGGCTTGGTCTGTATCTGTCTGCTGGATCAGCCTGAAGGCAGCATTGCTGGGTTGAATCAGGGTCAAGGTTCAGAGGTTGGGGGCCCCCTCGTTTTACACTTGGCCCCCTGTATAGAGCCTAAAGAGGCAGGAGGCAACTCCTGTCATAATGTGCCGCATGGGTCACAGAGGTTAAACTGATTTCGATGCAGATGATCCAATCCTGCATCTTTGTTTTGTCTCGCTAACGTCTTCATATCAAATGTGCACATTTCTGGGCCGTGTTCTCCTCATGTTTACATTTTTGGAAAGATGATAAGAGTGTTTGGAGAAAGCTGAGTGCTGCTCTGTGTCGCTCCGATCAACTGTGGAGGCTTTCTTTTTGTTTTTTACCAACGGCAGGAATATGGAATGTGAGAGAAACAGGAGGAGGGGGTCAGGAGGAAAAGGGGTGCAAGAGATAACAGAATAGACTGAATCCTGATGAGTCATGGGGGGAGAATGATGCCACTGTGACAGACAAAACACGATGAAGTAATGGAACATGAAGACAAGCAAAATAACCTGCAGAAAAGACGCCAAATTTCCGACTGCTCTCGTAAACTTTAGGCTGAAGGGAGTGTTTACAGCCTATGTGATGTTCTAGGATGTTATTGGTTGTATGTGGCGGGTGATATGGAGTTAGGGCAATTGGTGTTCTTGTAGACTAATGTGTATTATCAGTTTGCTGAAACGTTTTGCCCATATAATGTCACAAAAAAAGACTTTGAAGAGGTCAATTTGACCTCTTCAAAGTCTTTCACTCTTCATGCACCTTGTCAGTTGGTGAAGTTTGTGCCAGAAAATCCTCTGCTTCTACAAAAAAAGACTTCATCATGACTTCACAGAGCCTGGGGCATGTCCCCATTTTTTGTTTTGTTTGATCCAGCTGCTAGTTTAAAGTTAGAATCAGTTCTGTTTGAAGTCTATATGACAAAGAAAAGAAGTCAATCCCCACATGTAAGACGAGGTTCTCCTTTCGTTGTTTATACAGTGTGCGGCAGAATGCCAGCAAACATCCATCCAAGCTCGGGTATTAAGTTGATGAACTGAGTGGGATGACTCACAGACATCTATCTCTACTTCCTGAACAACCCGGGCCAAAGTGCTGCACACACACACACACACACACACACACACACACACACATACACACACACACACACACACACACACACACACACACACACACACACACACACACACACACACACACACACACACACACACACACACATTCTCTTATCAGTCATGCTTTTCTTACTATTTGTAAGCAGTCTTGGGAAGGAGGAGGAGGTTGTTTTGACAGTCCAGCTAAAATCACGGGACACAGATTATCGAGAATCTAATGAGGAGCTGTGGATGCTGGGAAGAGATAGAGCGCTGTGGTTTTGCTAATGTCTGCTGGTCCAGCAGAATACTGCCTCATGTGTACCATCTTACAAGAGATTAACTTAAAGGCAAATGTTGATGTGTTTTTGTTTTCTGTGAGTGCAAATGATGTGTTTCATGATTTATCTCAGGGACTCGTGTTTTTCACTGTCCTTGTGTGCACACAGATTACACACATTAATGAACGTGCTTTCTGCTTCTCAGTTATAATATCCCAGCGTAAATACATAAACTGGCCATATAATTATAGTCGGCTCATTTAGTGTTCAAAATGCTATAATGAACCAGCCTTTACTATATGGAAATGTATCTCCAGGTGTTCACACATAAAAAGTTACTGTGATCCTGTATCAGTCGCTGTCATGGTCTGTTTCAGATTCGTTTGCATTCACATCATCAGGCATGGCAGTAAGCGTCACTTCACTTCTAGATTTTGGTTTTGCAAGGAGAAAAAGTGAGCTATCATAGACGTTATCTTAAAAACTCCATGCATTCAGATCCAGTCACTCTGCACACGTTGAGCTGTGTTCCCACTCGTATCTCTTACAGTGTCTTCCACTTTTATTTGCTTTCTCCTGTTATATGTGTCACCATCCTTGTTGATGGAGTACTTCTTCTTTTTTTATACTCAAACCCTTCCCGAATTCCAGCTTTCTCTTCTCTCATTTCCCTGAGACTTTGAGCTATTGCTGACAGAACTTTGTTGCCTTCTATGGTCATCTCATTCCAGGATGCTTCCCCTTTATAACGGCTCCTTTCATTTTTTTAAAGTTGTGCAGCCATTAAAAAGTTTTGTTTTGATTCTTATTTTAAACATTTCTCTAAACTTAATGTTATCCTTAAAGAAGAAGGCATTTGCACAATGAGCTTGTGCCATATACGGTTGCTTCGGGTTTCATTTTTGCACATCCACTGCTCAGTTTACAGAATGAAAACTAACAGGACTTCATGTTTTATCAGCATTCTCTCAGCTGTAAGCACAACCAGTGTGTCTTTCATCTGCATAACAGACTGAGAACATACTGTATGTGTGTGTGGGTGTGTGAGTGAGTGTGTGAGCCTCATGTCAACAGTCCTGGTCGTTCACAGTCTTCCCATTGGGCAGCTAAAAGACGAAGACAACCGAGACCTGCGATCCCTTGAGGCTACATATCTGACCCTTTTTTTCTGGGGTTGAAACAAGCCATGAAACCACAGAGGACAGTTTATTTCTGCAGGGTCAACAGTCTCAGACTCTTTAGTCATTGCCTCTAATACAGAGTGACAGAGGCTAAAGACAGGGTACAGGCATCAGCATCAGGCTGGCATATGGATCTTATCATTATATTAAACACACAGGGCAGTGCCATGAATATCAGCCAAAACAAGAAACAACAGCAGCATCTCTGTCCTCTGGAGATGTCCCTTTTTTGCAGCCGAGTGTCAACAGGAAGGAGCAGGCAGATGAAATGATAGCGTGGTGGGCTGATCCTGTATTCAAAACATGCTGGGCTGTATCTTTCTACCATCTTTGTGCCACTGGGGACCGACCATGAGAGGAGTAGGAAGAGGGAAGAAAAGGCCAGCAACATTTGCTATTCATTGGTCAACAGTGTGAGAAAAGAGGCTCATGTAAATGCCATACAAATCAGGCTTTGGACATTTTGCTTGGTCTTTTACATCACATGCAATGCCTTTGCTTTGGGCTTCAGGCAGATCTCAGAAAATGTCACATTTTCAGGAGAGAAGATGTGATTTGTTAGCCTGAAGATTCTTGCAATAATTGATTATGTTGTGTGGATATCTCTTGCCCAGTGGCACTGTTTGTTTGGGGCTGAAAGAGGTCAGTGTGAGTGTGCAGAGAGAGTCATGAGTGTTGGAAAACAGATTGGAATTTGGGACATTCTCAGAGGAAATATTTGAAAATCTCAGTGAATCCTTGGACTTTTAGATTGCTTGAATTTGTCCAGATACAATCAGACTTGTCCCGTGCTTGAGTGCATCTGTAAAAGTAGTGCGTGTACCAGCAATCGCCAAATATCCAGACATAATCTACAGATTCCTAGGCTATCACATACTCTCAATGGGTCATTTTGATGAGATTAAACTCTCCCTCGCTCCCCAAATGGCTACTCAACACCCTGGGACTCCCCTTTTATACCCTGGACTCCACAATCCTGTGCGAACAGAGCGATGGAGGACTTCCACAGCCTGGTGTGAGCACTGGTGCATGGCAGGAATGTAAAAACCAGATGACCTCAAATGGAAACTCCAGGGCTGCTGGAAGCAGGCAGGCAGGCCATCTCACTTGCTCTAATAAACATCCAGGCTCCTTCTGCAGTCCTGCTTTCTTTTTTTTCCTCCTCTCTGGCTCATGTAACGTCCCAACCTGGCTCAGCATCGCCTCCACCACGCCCCAAATCTTGGACTGCTGCCTGGTTTTAGGCCTATAGGCTGAGACTCACTGTTGGGTCCAGCTCCATCTTCAGCCAAGGAGAACAATGACGTCATCTTCCATTTCCAAAGTTATAATTTTCATCTGCTAATTACACAGAGGCAAAGATGAGCTAAATATATACATCTGGGCTTGTAGAGCGGGGAAGAAGGGGCCTGTCTGATGCCCAGACGTAGACGAAGACGGGGGTTGGGAGAGGCCTGCTAGAGCCCTGTGGTTTCTACTGCTGAGGCCTGCTCCTGAAAACAACCAGCAAAGAACGAGACGAGGAGAAGAGGCAGAAAAAATGGAAGTAGGGGGGTTGGCTTTTATTGCAGCGGAGCTCAGACGTGACGCTCTGATTGCTCCCAGCGGTTGTGGTCAGTACAGAGGAGAAGAGAGGCGAGGAGGAGGGGGGTACATTGCAAGGGGAGAACAGTTAGCTTTTTGCCAGATGTCGTCATAAGGCCTCCTGGTATATATAGTGTATGTTAGGAGACAGATGTGTCCACTCAAAAGGAAGCCCAGCTTGGAGTTTAACCTATAGCCGCCGCCTCATTGTGGCACCCAGGAACTGCAGGATTCAGCCGCTTGAGAGTTGTTTGTCTCTTCGTCCATATTTGTTGACGATCAACGACTGAATGCATGTTTTCAAAGATATCACACATTTATCTGGAACAGATTAGTTTTGAGTCACACATTCCTAGTCACCAGTTGGATCTACAAGCTCTCAGGTTATGTTAGCATGAAAGGAATAAAGCAACTCTCACTGGCTGTCAGATGTCCCTATATCTTAGGAAATTCAAAACACTGTTTCACTGACTAGCTCATGTTTCCAGTTTGGAGATGTAGACCGGTTTGCTCTGTTAGAGGTTTAAGTCCTGGACCTTCACACACCAAAAAATCAGCTGTGAAGGGCAATTTGAAATCTGTAATGAGCGTAAATGTCTCCACCGTCAAACTCGTCTCCCTGCAGGGTTTTTTCTCAGGCTGGAATAGAGGCACTGGTTCTCATGGCAACTGTCAGTATGGATGTGATGGCTGTTGGGTGATGGGTGACTGATTAGGTTGAAGATGGGTGTCAGAATGAAGCCTGACCACCTGCATATTGACAGCATTCGTAGGAGGAACCCTGAGTGGCTGGACAAGATCACTTTACTCCGTGAAAATGGACTAATATGCTGTTTTATTTAACATTTAAAGCTATGCTAGCTGTGGTTGGTTGCTACAGATGTTCAAGACATCTTGAGGTTGAGTCCTTTGATGTCATGAATCTCCTGACTTTTACTTGGGCTTGAAAAACAAATCTTTTTAAAAATATATCAGTTATGCATTCTTTTGTGTTCTATCAGCTGAGAAATTAAGTTTTTGTTTTTGGCTGTTCTGTCCTTTAGAGTCATGATAGTTCTGTTGAGGAGTTGACCTGGTGGAGACACTCCCTGCTAATTAGGTTAAAGTGGAGCAGCACTATCTCTCCACTTAGCTGAGCTGGGAAGCATAATGGCTCTGTGTGCTTAGTTGTGGCTTCTCTCTATCAATATCACTTTCTCTCAGCCATGCATGCTCTTACTTACAGTTTGAATCACAAATGATACACTTGAGAATAAGTGTTGCTCAGCTGAGGAAATAACCTCTTTTTCTGAAACGGGGTCAAATGTGAGAGATCATCCTCCTGAACACACAGTCACACAACGTCTTTAAATAATTCATCAACATAGCAAGATTTCAGTCGACCTACACGCATGCTGGTAGCTGTGTGTTTAGTCAAAGATTTCTTTTGGCTGCTGATGAGGGGGCAGGGTGAAGAGGGGGTGTATGAGAGGTAATTAGAGTGTATCTGTGAGTAAATATGTGTCATTTCTATCATAGCTACAACTGTGTCAAACCCCCTCTCCTCCCTTATTTCACCATCTGCTTCTTCCTACTTCCTCACTCCTGTTTCTGCTTTAGATCACTCACTCTGCCCTCATTTTTTATTCTCGGTAAAAAAAAAAAAAAATCCCCCCCAGTGTTTGCTTTCCAACATCTGTTAGCCCCCCGCCCTCTTTTGTGCTCTCTCTCCCACTCCCTATCAGGCGTTTTTTTTTTTGCCGACGTAGAAGTTTGGCTGGCTGGCTGACTCATGTATCCCACATTCCCTTGTGGCAGATGTAGCATGAGCCAATCACTTTTTCTGTGTGTGTTATTAATCCCAAATGTGCTTTTTCATCTATTGGCAGGGTTTTCAGTTTTGCTTCAGCCAACATGAATTGTTCATGGCGTCCTGTTTCAACTAGAGCTCATTAGTTACACTATCAACGGATCTCTAGAGAAATGAGAAAAATCAGACAATTAAAGTAGGACACACAGTCGTTTGGAAATTCTGATAAATAGTTGATTTTTTTAAAAGTAATTTATCAGGAAACAATGCCAACATCGATGGGTTAAATCTTCTGCAAAATGATGGTTTGCTGTTTTCTCTCTTGAATATCTCTACTTACAGGGTAATTTTAGTTTCTATAGCTGTTCTCTGACAAAATGAAATATTTGCAGTCGTCAACTTGGTCTTGTTTCCGAGTCAACTGTAACAGCAAATGGAAGTTTCTTTATTTGACACTGATAAAGATGGCTCTGTGTTTTTAGGAAATTGAGATTGTCATTTTGTCCTATTTGCTGACATTTAAAGGAATTATTAAAGGGGAATAACGATCAGTCAGTTGCAGCCTTTGTAAGTGTTGTTTCATAAATGTTAACCATGCCGACAGACTCACATGGCCTGCAGTGTAACACACACACACACACACACACACACACACACACACACACACACACACACACACACTCACAGACACACACACGTGCACGTAAAGAATGCATGCATAATTCGTTAGCTTCCTTGAGGAGGAACACATGGTCAGGTGGGCTGCTTTAAACACTTTAATCCTCCGCCCTACTGGAGTAAGCTGGACATCGTTGTTGTTGTTATTGTATCAGTCCTGCTCAGACCACCCAGCTCCCCTCAGCTGTGGGTTGATAGGATATCTGACCCTCGCACATTTCGGCTCTACAGAGTCCACCTGCTCCTGTCTCTGGACTCCCCGAGTTTCCTCCTCAAAACCACAACAGGTGTGACCTCTGTGATCTCCGGCTGCCCTCTCCCAGCCACCTCTCATGTTATTAATTAGTACCTGACATAAGAGCAAAGATAAGTACTCACAGGTTGTGAAGACAACCCCCCCCCCCCCCCCCCCCCCCCCCCCACACACACACACACACACACACACACACACACACATACACATTCACATCCTGCTAGAGCCATCTCAGCATAAAAGTGTGGTGGCTGCATGTTGTGTGTCCCCCCCCACCCATCTGCCGTTAGTTACATTCTGTGTCACAGCTGCCCTCTAGTGGCTGCTGAGAGGTAACTACACTCTCTGAATGCAGACAAGAAGGCCTATAGGTTATAAAGCACATTAACCTGCTAAAACATTTTTTTTTTATATTTTTCTCGCAACAGATTAATGTTAATGTCTGTCAAGACTCAGATATTGACTCCACCAGAGACAAGAACTTGGTGTTGCACTATATTTTTGTTTTTTAAATAACTGAACAAAAATGAATACATTGAACAATGAAAACTGAAGATTTGTCTTTATTTTAAATTTCTTGATATTTAACTTGAAAATCTTTCCAACTTTTATATTATATATATATATATATATACTATATTTTGTTCCTGTATATAACCAAAGGTGAAATATTGCACAACATAGATTAAAAGAAATAAGCAACACTTAAATGGTACCAGGCCTCAGGACTGTGTCACCATTTGTCTCTTTCAGTCGTGAGTGAAACTCATTTTTACCTTCACAAATGTTGTATTTGAAAGGTGCAGTATTTTAAATTAAATCAACTTTCCAACAAAATGTAGAAAAACAAAATCATAACAAGCACATTGTGTCTTAAATCCCCTTAGTTATATAATGACCCCCAAGATTCCTCCTTTGAACTCTTTGGGAGGCTGGAAACCACCGCTGGTCATCATGCTTATTTTTGTAACTCTCTTTGTTTCACTTTATTTCATTAACAGCACCGTTGTGATGACTGAAAAGTCATGTGGCAGCTGCTTGAACACATGAAACCTCTGGCGCCACATGTTGAGTCAGCGGTGTGTCAGCACAGCATTTCTCTCACCAGTAGGGGACAGGATTCACACTCTCAGGCTTTTTCAAAGCTTCACATTCTGGTGTTAAAGGAATCCTTCCATCTCTGTCTTGGCTCATCTGTGTCTGTATTTTTTTTCCAAAGAGTTTCACGGTGAGAAGGAACCTCAGACTGTCCTTTAGTGACCCTTACTGCAATTTTTTCCGAAATATCCACAGCCTGTGTTTAGAGACAACACCCCATGATTGTGTCTGCAGCCTGGTTTGTTTGTGACACGCCAACTTCAGCCTCATTCAGCAGTCTAAAACTCTTCAATCTCTTCTTTCATGATCATTTCTTCAGCTGATTCCTCTTTCTTGAACCTCTGTAGGAAACTTTGTTTTGTCTTGCCACTATCAAAAAAGCGAGTGTTAGGCCTCTGTGTAAATCTTTTGGCTCATGGTCATGTTATGAGTGTTAAGGGGATTAAAACGTATCACTAAACTAATCCGTCCGTTACACCGGCATTACCTCCCTCCTTCCCTCCCTCCTTTCACTTTTCCACTGATGTGTTTGTTATCAGAGAGCCGAGGAGGCCGGGGCAGGAGGCAACGAGGCGTCGCTCCTCAGAGATTAGCGGCGCGTGTCTGCCTTTGATTTTCTGACATCAAGAGCTTTGAGCTGCCAGTTTTTGATGAAAGAAATCCCTAATATGAAGTCTGCATACTCTCCAGGTTGCATTGAGTTTACTCACCCATCAAATCATCTGATAGGGGCGTTATGCTGCGATGATGTGCATTAGCCCTTTATACAGGCTGTCTGGGTGCTCAGGCTTGTGCAGACAGTGTGGGTCAGCGGTGGGAAAAAGTGTTATTGTCACAACTCTTCATGTGTGACTGTGTCCTCCAAGTAAACTGTAAGTCAAGGCCTTTTGTTAATACTCGTTTGTACCCTCTTCATGCTCGTCTTCTTCTTTTTGTAAACGCCAAGAGGTGAAGAGAGAAAGAAGACGAGGGAGCTGCACACAGAGACCTTTTGTTTCCAAATTAGGCCATGCTGCCCCCTCGCCAAAGCTAACTGTTATCAGGAATAATTTGATTTGAAAACCCCACTCTGTGCTGCCACTGTGAAATGGAGGACTTGTATATTTTCAGATATTGAACCCTCATCTGGCTCTGCATACGTCTGATCCATTCAGTTGCTGCCTTTACAGTCGTGTGTGTTTTTTTTTGCTTGCTATGTGGTCTTTTTTTTTTTACATATCTCTCCATCCTGGAAAGAATCGGACCGTCTCCCGCACTCGCCGGTGATCCACTCTCCTCTGTCAGAAGGGCGGTTCCGCCTGGTGGTGTGTTGTACCACAGAGAAGGAGAGGGAAGAGAAACCCCCCCACAGCCCTGTGACTTTATGAGGAACCCAAATTACATAGCCTGTGTATTTATACTCCACTGTGACTCAGTGGGACGTGTGTATGTGTGTGAGAGCTAATGGTAGATTCAGCCTTTAGTGTTCCCATATAAACAGTGTGGATGTATGTGAAAGCGTGCTGACTATATAAACTATATCAACCAGAGAAGTTGCACGTGGCTCTTAAACCTGGTCCGTTATTATTGCAGAAAAGGTCCTTTAAAGTGACGCAGTGAAACTCAAAAAAATAATTCTGCATTGTTCCTCAAACGAATAAAGACAAATGAATATGTTCGAAAACACATCATTTCATGTGAGATACACTCGGGGCTTTGCCGCCATAGCTGGAATTTGACTGGCATGTAAAGGCGAGGTAATTTAAGTAAACAACTGACATCACTTTGACAGTTCTCTGTCGAACAAACAGTTCAGTGTGTCTATCATACATTGAAAGAAGAAGCATTTTCCTGATTGATTTTTTTAGGTGTCAGTTTGAAACTGTGTCTCACAAGGATGACTTTAAAACTTGTAGTGATTAACATTATTGGACTTTATTTGATTTGTTTTTGATTGGAAGTCTGTGATGGAAAGCTGGGGGCATTATGGGAAGTGTAGGATCCAGTGTTTTAGAGCTTAACTGATCAAGAGGACTCATGTCCATCAGAAAAAAACATTTTGCATGTTGCATTTGAGCTGCGTCCTTTTTGTATCAACATGGCTTGATTTCCGCCCTCTCTGTGAAGATCAGCTTTGAGCCAAGCTGGCAGTCCAGTTAAAAAACTCTTCAGCATCCTTGCTAACATGTTGTACAAAACGAGTTCTTCTCTAGTTAGTTAGTTAGTTGCTTTATTGTCTCCCTTAGGAGAAATTTGTTTTGGACACAAGAGAAAGTCGCATGTTCACATTTAGCACATCACAAAACAAAAAACAAAACAACATGAGCAAAAACACAAACCCCCCCATTAAAAAACATGCATTTCCTATTGCACATATACCCATACAGCATCATTAGTTCTATTGCACTGATTATTTTATTGCACTCCTATTATTCTATTACACCTCCCTTACCATCGATTTTATTGCACAGTCCCTTTATGAATCTCTCACTCTCACACTATCTTGCACTATTTAACAATTTAATGGAGGTAGGTATATGAGGTATATATTACTTGTTATTTTTATAGATAGATTAAAATATGTCTCTTGATTCCATCATATAAGACGTTTAATTCCCACAAAATGTTGAATTCTTTTTGATGCAAAAATACTTCAAATGCAGAAACAGGACATATAAAGAATACATTTTAACATTTTATTTGTCCGATTTTGAAGTGTCTGGTCTATGAACTGTTTGTAATTTATATGTGTAAAAAAAGCTAATACATTTAAATAATTGCATTCTCTTTTTATTTGGTGAGTAGTACGAGGTAGTCCCTTACATGTACTAACGTGTTAGGAGAACTACTTTCAGTTTCTTTATTTTTAATTAGATTCATACTTAACCGGAAATGTAGCTCACTACTTTCTCGCCAATCAAGAAACAAGTGTTGCATATTATCTGAATTCAGTTATGTGGTTTCATCAAATGTGTAAATCTGTTCCTATAAATACTAAAGGAAAGAAAGACAAAGAGAGATCTAACTTAAAATGATCTTATAGTGGACCTGCATTCTGTCTTTTGATTTCTCATTATGTTCAAACTGCGGTGTGTGTATCCAGAGGGTACAGTCTGTGTGTACGGTCTGACGGCCCTCTCGGGTCAGGTTAGTACTTGCCCCACTGTGCGTCAGGTGAAACCTGTCTAACCTCCTCTGTAACGGATGTGTGGCATGTTCACAGTATCAGAGCGGAGGAGAGTGTATTGTCTGAAAGAATATGGTCACCTGTCTGCCTCTCTCGCTCGAATCCTGGACGCCTGGCTGTTTGGTGAGAACTCTGCTTCTGTGTGGGAGACGGACTGACTGACTTTAGTTGTGTGGTGTAGAGGTGTCAGATTGGATCCTGTGTGGAGGAGTGTTTGAGTGGGGAGTATGGAGGTCATGTTGACATCCAGCAGCAGACGTTTTTATTTTCAAAGCCTTCATTTTTCCTGTTTTCTCCTCTAATTATCGTCTTCCTCTTCTATGTTTTTCTCTCTTTAGTGAAAAAGAAAGGGAGTGAAACAGTGAACACAGCAGCAAGGCAAATGTTTTCTTTTCTCTTTGTGCTGGAAATTGGCCTCTTTCTCTCTTTCTGTCTCTGTTTGTATCCCCTCTGGGTGGAGGGGAGGGCCAGCGGAGGCAGGACCGGCTTTTGTGGAGTTTAGCACGGGGATCACAGCTTTGTCACTGTGTTTGTGTCGCTCACACACACATGCAGCACACGTGCGAGCGCCGGGCTCCCTCTATATGCATCTGCAACACAAGAGAGCTCTACGGTGGATTTATCCTTTTGGCAGCAGCTTGCAGGGGATATCGTCATCTGGACCCCAACTTTTGCCTACAAAATCCAGTTCCAGTTTACTATACCGCATAGTTTTTTGTTTGCTGACTGTGTGAGCCGCTCGTGAGGAGAGAGGGAGCAAGTGTTTGTCTGAATATGGATTGAGGAAGAAAAACAAAAGAAAAAGACAAAACAAGAGTGAAAGAACTGATGCTTGCTGAGATACAGAGTAAGAGACAGAGAGGAGAGTGAGATGAAGGGATTTGTTTAGCACTATAAGGAAGAAAGAGAGAGAGAGAGAGAGAGAGAGAGAGAGAGAGAGGACAGTGAGAGGGAGGAGAGACAGAGGATCCAGCCCTCTGGGACAGTAGTGTGTGTTTTTGGGGGTGGACTGAGTGGCTTTGTATACAGAACATCACTGGACACCAACAGGAGGGCCACTCTCTGTCAGTCGCTCTGTGTGTGTGTCTGTAGTGAAACCAGACCTACCTCTGATCCCTGCGCCACACACACTCCTCCATATGCTGCCCAGGAGCCTGCCTTCTGCTTCCTCTGCCCCTCCGAGAGTGTGTGTGAGAGTCTCAGAGAGCTGCTTCTCGGAGGTCAGGAGGCTGTGATGTGGAACCTGTGGGATTAAAGTTTCTGCACAATCAGGACTGACGGCGATGGAGATGATCCAGGAGACGGAAGATTTAATTTCTTGAATGACTGGAGGACCCCAGAGGAGGATTTCTACCCTCTGCTCAACCCGCCCGTATTTATCTTTCCTCGGTTATATCATCTGTATTTCTGCATCCGGCTTTAGCAGCCCATGTGGGCGCTGAGGGTGGCGGATCAGAGAAAAGTCCACGCCCCGATGCCCGCTGCTATGCTCCCGTGCCCCGCTCCAACCGGGTCTGACTGGAGCTTCCAGAACCCGGTGGGGGTGGACTGCAGCGCCCCTGAGCCTCGCTGCATCTGGTTGGCGGTGCTCCGCGGCCCCACAGGTTCACCTTCGCCACCAACGCCACCCAGCATGCCTGTTAGGCGCAGCCAGAGCTCTCACCAGCTCAGGGTAAGGAGAGGTCACTAAGGTCACTAACTTAAGTGGCCTGTAAAATATCAGAAACTTTGGTTTCAATAGAACAGAGTGTCACCTCTAGATAGTTTATCTTTCGATTAAAAGTCAGTTTGATGAAAGATTAAAAAAAAAAGGTTTCAAACCTCTTCAGCCAAGAAACTGAAGCCTACAATTTTTTTTTTCAGTTTAAGCAGTCAGTTGATCCATAAATTATAGCTTTCTTTGCGTTTCTTTCCATCATCTCGTCCATTCATAATCTAATGATCTTAAAGAGGAGCATGTAAGCGACTCCTCCCCCAGGAACATGATTGTGCAAAACGTGTTGCGTGCAGCCCCTGGTCATTTCTGTGGTTCTGCAGAAATAAGATTACACACACACACAGTGATGTCAGCACAATCCTCGGCACAAACCGCTGCGTGGGACTCGTGTAACTATACCCATTGTTTTTAAACTGTTAACCACTCACTTGACGACGGATTCCTTAACCTTTCACCGTCTCCAGGCAGGCACTTCTCTTGCCTTCGGGCTGTTTTCGGTTTGGCGCTCCTTGTGTTTTGAGGCTTTTCCGGGAAACGTGACATCAACTTGTATTACTGGATGTAAATGCAAATAGTTATTACTGAAGAAGTTTTGTCAGTTTCAAAATTCCCAACAGCTGAAATTTCCCTCTTGGAGTGTGTACTGTGCCAGGACTGGGTGTATTGTGCTTTCTTTATTTTAGAATCTTGGCGTGATTTTTGAAAGGTTGTCTTTGTGATTGGAGGGACTTTTCAGTGACATAACAGTGAACACTCTGGTTTTTATTTTTCTACAGCTGATCTATTTTCCCCCCCGCAGTGATTCTGTACATGTGGCATCTTGACCCTTTCTTCCCTTGAAGCGGTTTCTAATTAGCAGCCAAAGACACATAAGAACACTCCAGAGTGCCACTTGAAGCGAGGTGCTGTGGATCTGTACAACTGTGCATCCCACCCCCAACCACCCCTCGTGGTAACTGCCCTCAGAATTCAGGACATCGCTTCCCCACATGAACTCATTCTAGAGTCTGCATACATGTGGATATAGGTTGTTAGAATCCCCCCTCCCTCTCGTTGACACAGTTAAAGAAATGTGGCACAATTAGGAATGTAGGTGTGGGGGGAAGGAGAGACAGAGAGAGAGAGAGAGAGAGAGAGAGAGAGGCTGTACGCACACAGCTGGGACAAACACATAATGTACACTGTTGTTTAAGGAGAGAGGTGTCTGTTTCAGTTGGAGTGAGGAGTAAACGAACTGTTGATGCCAAGTTGCACGGTCTGATTGACAGATACTGTGTCTGCATGCTTATACCTTTGCATCATTCATTTTCTCTCTCTCTGACTGCATCAGAATCTGTTTTTTTTTTGTTGTTGAATTTTTTTGGTTTGTTTTTGGTCAGTATCATGACATGAAATAGCCATAGCTTCTTTAGCTTACTCTGTACAAGTTATTCTCAATCATTTTCTTGTGCCCAGGATTCTTATATGAAAATAAAAAAATGTAATCATCCATACAAATCAATCCACCGGTTCTAAAGCTGTCAGGAAGACAAAAGAAAAGTACAATATGTTTTGCTGTTCAGGTAGAAAACCCAGTTTGACTAACGTTGTATCATTCCTTATCTGCCTCAAACCTACGATGGGGTTGAACTGGTTTTTATGCACACATATTATGTTCATGTTGACACTGAGGTGCGTGCAAACACACACATGCCTGGCTCATAAAGCACACTTGTTATGTAAATTAAACAGTGATATTTGAACTGCGTACGCGTGCTTTAGATTTGAATCCTTGCTTGTCAGGCAGGTTGTGTTCTTCAGTTGGAGCGTTAGAGCACAGCAGGACATTCATACACTCATCATGCATCTTTTTCTCTGGACTTAAGATGCATCTAGATCTGCAGAGGTGGTGGAGCTCTCCCTCCATGTGGCCGGTGAGTGCAGGAAACATCAGGTCCTAGGTGGTTGACAGTTCACACTATCCCTCTCCTCTTCTGGTCTCTCTTGGCAGCCCTGAGTGCAGACAGCCACGGCTGTCAGGATTAAAGGCTCGTCAGCATTTGTAACGTCCGTAAAGCTCCACTTTTCAAACAGGTTGCAGCTCTCAGCTTTTTAAAAGAGCATTATTGTTCTGCCCTGCTGGGGTTTTAGCAGGAGCCCGGCTCCCCCGACAGTCGCTGCATTCCTGCATGCTGCTTTTCCTCTGGATGGAGGGAGCAGAGGAGTGTGTGTGTGTGTGCTAACCAACACGTACGCTTGTACATACGATTGTGTCTACAGTCTGACAATGACTTATGTCTTAAGAACAAAAAAGTCGACTTGACGGGTTACCTCAAAATAGTTTACTTGTTACTTTTTTTTTAGATTTCAAGAAAGCATAGGGCTCTTAATTATTTAGAAATCTGGAGTTGTACATTTGATTTACATCAGAATCATCTACGTATACACCTCAATCATGTTTTATAATTAAAATCAGCAGAGGGAAATATCCACAGGGACTTGCTTGCTGCTGGTTTGTGTTAGTGTGTGTGTTGTCAAAGTAAACAGCTTTAACCACTCAACATCCACTCAATATAGGAAGCTGTTGTGTGGCTTCATGAGCTGCTCTGCATATTCAAAAGCATTTGTTCCCAGTGCAAACAGTTTTTAATGATGTCATCTTCATGCCGTAATTGGGATCCCTCAGGGCTCTGTATTCAGACATTATTTGTTTTCATTATTATTAGCCTGAACAGATGAAAACGTGTCCAGATTTCAGCTCTGAAGGGATACATTCCCAGTTGAAGAGACAGGAAAAACCAAATGTCTTCTTTCCTCAGCATAACATAAGAGCGAGGTTCCCCATGTCTGTGCCCTGAGCTTACATAGGAAGTCAAGTTTGGACTGAAAACCACAGAATTTTTTTTCCAGCTGCCTGTTGGTTAAACGGAGCATGTCAGCAAGTTCAGACTTTTTTGTTTTTTGGGTGAAAACTAAACTGAAAACTGCTCTCGTCAAGGTGACCGATATAGAAGAGGATTGTTCGGGCTTCAGGGAGGAAAAAAAGTCGAATTCTGGGCAGAATAGATGAGCACAGTCACACGGACACACACATTCATACACACACACATGCATCCCACACAGTCCAGAGCAGCCGAGTGGGAAACTGTTCTGGCTCAGAGACCCAGTTAGACCCTGTGTGTTTTGGGTAATCACAGGGTTTGGTATTCCTTGCGCCGGGAGGGGCCATGTGGTCGAAACCGGCATGCTGGAGCCTGTCCCTCGCTTGGGCTCGATACTCCTCCTCCTCTTTCTCCGTCCTCCTCATCCTTCTCCTCTCATTCACTCTCTCTTTTCTCCCTTACCTCCTCCACCAGCTTACAGTTTGTGTTTCAACTTGTCCATGCCAAACCGCTCCCTCTGAGGAATTCACTCAGTCTCTTCCTCCTTTCACCCTCTTGGTCTTTCATTTCCTCTTTTTTCTTGGCTTTTCTTTATCTTTTTTTCATTTAACACTCCAAACACTCCTCCTTCCTTACACGGTTCTTTGTGCAGCTCTCATGCCACATAATGGGACTCACTGCTCGCCTCTTTGAGAAAATAACAGGTGTTACTTTTCATTGTTTAGACTGCCAGACTAAAGATCAGGCTCTGAGTGTTAGAGAGTTCAATCTGCAACACATACCCTTTATTTTTCCTTCAGAGTAGGCGTTTACTTTGAAAAACAGGCAAAAATCTTTTGGAAGAGTAAATTCAAGTTCACCAAAACAAATTTCCTAAAAATTTCATTTCAGTCAGGACGTCCAAACTTAATTTTGCTCTTTCCTTGAACGGAACTTAAAAGTAAAGGAAGGGAGAAAAGTGTGGTAAAAATCAGCACAACCGGATTTCCATCACAGCCAAACATGTGGGGAGGAAAGGAAGACGAGGTATAAAGGGAGGAGAGCTGAGTGGAGGAAAAATGGTATGAAAGATAAAGAGGAGTTAACATGTGGAAGTACCTCTACCTGTTATTTTTAGTAGCATTTGGTTATGCCGGCTCGCAACACTACCGTACTTCCTGCTGTTTTGTGGCTGCATACAGGCTTGCCAGGTCAAGTGTGTTTGTTTGTTGTATATCAGTGTGTGTGTGTTTGTGTGTATAGGCAGGAGACAGGAATTGAAACATGGGGTGCTCACTTTGAGGGGGATTGTTGCCTGTAGTCTAGACATTTTCACCTTTGGCCCATTAACGCTAAAGCATAGAAACGAACATTTTCACCCTTAAATAAGTCAGAGTAATTTAAAGAAATACAAGAGAGAAGGAATGCATCAACCTCAATTTGACACTCTTAAGTACATGTTTACATCTTGTGTACTTGCTTTTTTAATCGTAACCCTGGAGCGCTCTTATTGTTGGCATTATTCAGTCTCTAAACCGCACTGAGAATGCTGTAAAAAAAAAAAAGTGGCTGTCTGCTTGGTCCTGGTGGACTAAGGTGCTGTTTTTAGCTTGAATGACTTCAACAGGCTAACATTTACGAGATGTATCTTGTGATCATGGTAACCTCTCTCTCAATCTTCTTATTCTTCATCATAGTTATAACTCATGTATTGTTAAAACTTGAGCTGCAGATTCAAACAAAACAGACGGTGCTGTCGTGAAGCAGAGATGAGTGATTTGAGAACACAGTGTTCTGTGTGATTTATGTTTGCATCTCTACGTTTATTTGCATTCAGGATATGCGAGAGTTTCTGTTTTATAATTAAAGAGGAACCTCTGAAGCTATTTTTTGCAAACGGAAATTCTTTACCATTCTTTTTGGAAGCATCTTAACATGAACCAGTCCCACCATAAACATGCCACGAATTCGTATTGGTCTGCAAAGTGTACATTTGTAATGATTTGTAAAGCAGCAGATTACAGTACTTCACTGAATAAACGGTCAGTTTGTCAAATGGTACTAGATGTGCAGACTTCTGTCTAGTTCTGCGAAGACTGAATTATTTGGTCAACAAGATGTCAGAAGTAGAAAATATTTATCGTGTTTGAATTGCTTGTTTCGTCTTATCAGCATTCCCAGACCGAAAGATTTTCAGTTTACTTTAATAACAAACTAAAGAAACAGCAAATGTTTACATTTGATGAGTTCAAAACCAAGAATTCTTTGAATCTTGGGCATTTTTGCTCAAAAGAGGCGACCGCTCAGTCTGTAGGGACTCAGCTTGGAAATGGAGGTTGGTTGAAGTTCAGCATGGACTTCAGCATGGTTCAGAGGAGGCTGCAGAGATGCACATTTACCTCTTAGGCAGGGCTGCAGTGCATTTGAGCAAGGCATCAAACGATGTGGCAGTTATCCCTCCCCATGTCTCTGGGTGTCTAAGTCTAAAACATAACTTAAATTAAAAAAAGATGAGCTCAAAATCTTTCTTTTCAAATGACAGTTGAATTAAATGTCCAATTGTTGAACCTTACACTAAAAACACTGGCAGCCTTCAGAAAGAAACTAAATGTTTTTCAACTTTTGAGTTATGCACTGAGTTGTTTTTACATTTATAAATAAAGTTGGTTGAATATGAGCGCTGTATTTCATCTCTGAGTAATGATGTATTGCTATACGTTTGACTGAGTTTTGTTTGACAAAAAAATGTTTGGTAGTGAACATGCAGTTCAAGATAACTAAACAAAAGCAGTCCTCCTGCTCCTTTCTCCCGCCTGTTTGGTCAGGTGATGGTGTGTGACTGACAGATGTGGGTCGTCAGGGCAGCATGAGGGTGAGAGTTCTCACGTGTGTCTGTCAGCTGAGCTAGCTGGGCTTATTTACCCGACCTCAGCAATGAGACATTTAGAGAGCGGGTGGAAACCTGCCTTCAGATCCCCTGTGGACCCTCCTGTCCCCTGCGATCAGACCTCAGTCAATGTGGTCACAACTGGACCCACATTTTTAAAAATCCCATTAATGCCACTGGAATCATGAACCCCAACTTTAATTATCTGTATTAAAAAAGGCTGTATATGTTCTGTTATTCTCCATATTTTCTGGGTAAAGCTCAGTACACAGTTTACATCATTCTTATTATTATTTGGAACATTATTTATCCTTTACTGTTTGTAGACTCTTTAACGTCTGAGCAAAAACTTTTTATTAAAAATGACCAATGAAGTCATCCTGAATTATACTGATTCTCTTTCTCTCTGTGTCCACAGGCTAAGGGGCGGAGGGATGTTCTCTCCTCACCCGGTGACAACCCTCGGCCGCCGATGGCGACCCGGCCGGGAAGGGAGGGGGTCGGCATGGGCTGGAAGGGTCCTCGGACGCTGCTTCTCCATAAGAACTCCCAGGGTTTTGGCTTCACGCTACGCCACTTCATTGTATACCCTCCAGAGTCAGCTCTGCACACCAACCTCAAGGTGAGAGAAAGCTGTGAATCACGTTAATAGCTATTGAATTATTTCAAAGACATACAGTGTTAAGAAGAGGTCTAGTGTTTTCTTTCTGTAATTCAGTGTTAAGCATCATTAAGTCCTCTTCTCAGCTTCCATGTTTGTTTTCACTGCACACATGGTCTCCATTTTAGCCTAGCTGCCATTTGAAAAGATTTCAAAAGGCTTATGTTTCACTTGCTGAACCTGCGACAGAGCCAATTAGAGCTGGACATAAAGCTAATCATGCTGGAGGGAATGAACTCCCAGACAGGATGATTGGAGACAATGGGCTGCACAAAACAAGACGGTAAAAGAGTTATTTGAAGGGAAATCAACTAGATATGGAAGCAAAATAAAGATATGGGCTCTTTGTCTGAGAGAAAAGCAGAATTTAACATGTTGAAGGATATAAACAGCACCTACATGCCCTTTCAGTTTCACAATTGGCCTTGTTTTTAGTCTTTGGTTGACTCAGGATTGTTCTGCTGTTTTGGAGTGAGACTCAGTGAGCCAGCGGTTATTTAGCTCTTTGAGGTGTGGGGGCAAACGGCACCAGATGTGCAATTGAGGGATGTTGAGGCTGGGGTGGGGTAAGCACAGCTGAAACAAGGCCTTCATTATTATTGTACCACCCCACCACGAAGCAGCTGCAGATAGAAGCCCAGATTGAATGAGATCTGTTGTCTTAGCCTGGTACCACTCCCTGGCAGGCCGTACCAGGCCGGCCACGGACAATAGGCCCACTGCTGGCCTTTGGCCTCGGTTCTGTCCTTGTCTCCTCTGCCTCAAGAGTCACATGGTGTTATGGGACAACCTACAGAGCTGCCCCTTCTTTTCTGAAGAGCCTTCATGGAAGTCTCCCAAATTACCCCCATAGTGTCCAATTATCAGAGGCCTACTGGGTTCATGGCCCAGTTGCTCACTTATAGTTGATGGTGTCTGCATTTCCTGGGTGTCTTAAAGAGTGGAGAAGGTGCTTACACATGTATTTGAACATTGACATTGCTGAATTTAGTGTTACATTTTACATTTATCTGTATAACATTATGTCAGGTATATTTACATGAGCACAGGTAGTTGTATGCTTGTAAAAGGTCTTTTTCCGGTTGCGTCAGACCTTGTTGACCCCTTTGTACAGAATTGAACCCTGCTGTAGATTCTTATCCCCACCTCTTACTGTCTCCCCCTCCATCCTGGATGTGCTCTGACTGGGGCTGCCCAGTTGTTGGGTGTCCCCAGCTTGGAGCTCTATTCTGGGGTCTGCAGATCTCCTTTCTCTGCCTCTAAACCCCCCACTATTGTCTACAGAGCCAGGAATGAGCCCACTCAGCGCAGCATAAAGCCAGGCAGCAGTCAGCCCATCAAGCCTCTAACGCCAAACTGTCCACTCAGCTTAGTACGTGTGTGTGTATGTGTGTGGACATGATTAGACAACCTGCAGCCATCAAGTCACATTTCAGCCACCATCCTCCACGGCTTTGTGTGTTTGTTTGCTTCACATGACGTCATGTTTACCTGCAGACTGTCAAACCTGAAAGTCAGTGTTTGTGTCCCAGTTGCACTCCAACATTAAGAGGTCATAAAAACAAACACGTCTTTCTCAAGAGGTTTGACTGAGACGTTATTCATGAACTGCTGGTTAAAATGACTGAAAGGATACGTTTAAATTCTCCTGTGGTCCCTACACTTAATAGAGACAGATACTTATATGATAGAGTGTAAATTTGCAGTCATGTCGGGATTAGCCTGGGTCAGACTCTGCTTTTCTCCTCTAAAATGTTGAGTTGTGTTGTAATTTAAGGACCTTGAGCACAATGGTCTACCCACAAGTCGTTTCCTTGTATCTCTGCCATTTTTTGAACTGATTCTATTTATTATCTCACACTCATGGATGTATTTTGCTGTTTTCTGTAATGCATTTGTTCAATTATTTGTTCTATGGTTGTTTTTGATTACCAGCCTCAAGAGACAACAGATGAAAAAAAAAGCAGCTAGCTTTCTTTGGTGTAATTATTTTGAAATGTGTGCTGTCCCTGCAAAACTAACAATGGAATAAAAAACGCTCTTTAGTTGTACAGCTGAACAAACAGAACAATTCTTCTTTCGTATTTACTTAAAACTCAATGACCTTCTGATAGAAAGTGTGCATTTCTTTTGTCTTGGAGACTGTCTCATGTTTTGTACGCTTTTTCATGTTTGGAATAGTTTTTAGTTTCATTGTAGTTACTTGAATAATAAATATAACAATAAAAGTGTTCTGATTTTGACACCAGCACGTACTTATAGATATATATTTTTACATGTCTCTTTAAACACTTTGACACCGGTTGTTTTCTTTAAATAAATATGTCTTTATTTGACTTGACTTTGGATTGAAGCACTAACTTTCTCTGTCTCTGTTCTTTGCAGGATGAGGAGAACGGTAACGGAAAGGGTACGTTTTATTTTTTTAACCTCTTTCCCTGTCCTTTTCTTTATAAGGCAGCAAATATAAACCTTGTTGAGTTAGATATTAATATGATGAGCTGAGACCTCCATTATTTCATCCTATCCTTCTAATGTGCAGCCCATCTGTGCCCCCTAGAGGACACTATGCAGCACTGCAGCTAAATAATCATGTCCAACTGCGTTTGGACACTCAAAAGAGAACAAAAGTATTAAATGTTAATTTTGCTCATATTTAAACTTTCTCCAGGCCAGAAAAAAGTAGTAGAGCAAAGGTACTCAAAAGATGCAAAGGTCTTAAATTAAAGATGTATTCTTAAGAATTATAAAGTTTCTTGGGATTTGTCTTATCCCTCATCCGTTCTGTTTTGTCTTTTGTACTCCAGGGTACCAGAAAGGTCGACTGGAGCCGATGGACACCATATTTGTGAAGAGTGTGAGAGAAAAAGGTCCGGCCCATCAGGCGGGCTTATGCACAGGTAAAAGGAACACATGCTACAGGAGCATTAACATCCTGGTTTGCATTGGAAATCTGTCCGGGGAGAGCTCTGATCATGTGATTCTGCAGACAGGAGCAGAGGCACATTGCATGGAATATTCAGAGGGGGGTTTAGCGCATTTACTACATTACATAACATTTGTATTTTTCCCACAAGACTTTTTCTTTTTTTAAACTTCTTTGGGTGATATAACACAGATACCAGTATGACAACTCAAACCCTCCAGTGGTTTTTGAATGTGACAGAGCTACACACAACCAGTACTACAGTGTGCACGCTGTCAGATCCAGAACGTCCCATGCTAGTGTGAACACAGTAAACACACACTCTCAAAGCACATTTGGATGTGTTCCATCTTGCATGAAGTCAACATTAATGCATACAGACTTTGAACACGTCTTTCCAGGAGCCTCCTTTCATAAACTGCTAAGCAGAGCTGACATCACAGCCTTTATATTATGTAGACTCTTAAACTGGGAACACTTTACTGATTATTTGAGAGATATTTTAGTTTTAACTTTCTATTAAAAATTCCTCGGGGGTATGTTGAGACAATTAGCCTGTGTATTTCTTGTAATGGTGATTAATGTAATAATACATCAGACTTTTTCTTGGCCTGAGATAAGATGTACGGCACCACCTCACGTTTTGTTAAAGTGAGACACACTTTGGCCATTACATTGTTTCAAGAAATAATTTAATAAATCATTTAGTATTGTCGTCAATTCAAATGCAGTGGATATAGTAATAAAATATTTTGGTTCTCTGTGTTTGTTTCTTGCAGGGGACCGTCTGGTGAAAGTGAACGGGGAGAGTGTTTTAGGGAAGACGTACTCGCAGGTGATAGCCCTCATTCAGAACAGGTAAGACGTCCTGCCTTTCAGCACTGTGGGCCTTTGGTGTATTGATTTAACGATCAGTGTGTTTGTCTTTTCCTTTGTAAGCTCACCTTAGTGAAGACATCACTTGTAAACATTTTCTCTGCTTTTGATAAAGAGTAGCCTGCAGCAGTGTTCTTTACAAACTCCTGAAGTCAGAAGGTACGATGCTCCAGACGGGAAATAGGGAGCTGAAGAAGTGAAGCATGAACTGGACTAGTTAGGTTTTATCTGCTGCCTGGTTTAGACTCTAAAAAAAAGAAACTGTTTTATTTAAATGACCTTTTCTTCTGTGTCTTACTATCCAGATGTGTAAGCTTAGATGCTGAATTCAACTTTTCAAGAGTGTGTTTTGTACATTAACAAACTGTTTGTAAGTCCAAAATCCCAAAAGAGCAAAATACTTTTCAGACTTACTAAACTGTACGTACGCACGTCACCTGAGTCAAGGATTCCCCTCTCTACAGGCCAACCTTCTATCCATAAATCAGCATTTAATTTAAGTAAAACTAGATGTTCTAGAAGAAGCATTGCACCGTTGGCCTCAGTACATCATCTCTCCGTCTGTGTAGACAGTCTCCCCTGCTTTACTTTTTTTTTGTTCTCATGGGTCAAAGTTAACTTTAAGGTGCACACAAAATAACACAAAGATAGAACACAACTTTTGCAGCTAGGGATGCACCAATGGATCGGTTGAACATTGGTGTTGGCCGATATCAGCCCTGTTGACAGACATCAGCTCATCGGCAAAAAATGTTGCTGGCACTGATGTCAGAAGCTGATGTTTATCTGTTTTGTTGCATCAATTTAATGCTGGCAAGCTACCTTACTGCTGACTCAGAGAAGAATATATCATTGGGCTGGAGAAGTCATCTGTTGGACAAACTTGAACATTTGTTTTCATGATCAAATGTGAAAGAAAATGTCCAGTGGGAGTATTATACCATCTCAGGAAAGATCAGTGACAGGCAGTCAGACATGTGACATTTCAAAAAGAGGGACCACTAACAACAATTTAAATACATCCCATGAGATGTATGAATGAATGAAAAAAGCATCAGCATCAGTAATCAGCTAAATTATTTTAAACGCCTTTCAGTATCGGCCCCAATCGTTATATCGCTACAGTTACAAATGGTCAGGATATTTGATGTGAAGCCACTTTCCTTAGTTTTTCACCTATAATTCTCATTTGTCATTATTCTCCCTGTGTATCTCTTGCAGTGAGAGTATGTTGGAGCTCTCCATTATGCCAAAAGACGAAGATGTGCTTCAGTTGGTAAGTGTGAGTATGGGATTTTTAACGCACCTTATCCAACAAAAAAACCCATCAAACTAACCCCTCACATGTCATGAGTTACACACTTCAATCTCTTTTTGACTTTTTCATGACAGTGCAGCAGAATGTGTATTCTGTCAGGCTTGTTTGCAGAGTTGAACCTGGATTCACCCTGCCGTTGTTGACAAAGAATGTCGAGATTTTGTAAGAATGACTGTGGAGTGACTCAGATACGCTCTGCTCTGTGTTTAGCTTACGACACGCATACATTAAAAGGCTGCCGGTTTCCTGACTGCTAAAGCTTAACGTAATAAAAAACAAACATCCCTGCGCTTGTTCACACACACCCATGTACTGTACAACACATTTTTGTCGCTCCACAGGTTGCCCCACGCTGGCTCACATGATGAGACATGCATCATCCCTCGCCTCGTCACTCCCATTAACACAGAGCAACAGCTAACACATAAAACCGGATCACCAGATTTGAGTCATTCATTCAGAATTATTTATGTTCCTGCCAAAAGAGTCCAAAACCTACCTCTCTATTTCAGAACACCAACTTGTTTTAATTTTTAAAAACCCACTCCTCTGTCCTCACGCTCCTCCCCTTCCTCGCTGCTATGCCTGAATCTGCTGCATTCCTGGCATGACATCACCAGTGCTGCGCCTCCTTCCACACTCCCACAGGGTGGAGTAAGGCAGAGAATGAGAGGGAGGAAGGAGGGAGTTTGGAAAGATCCGAGAGAGGAGACAACAAGGAGATCAACAGATAGAAAACTTTGAAAAAATTAAATAGAAGAAAGAGCGAGCGATTGAATGTTTCTTAGAGGAGGAGAAGGCTGTAAAATCTGAAGAGTAGCAGGAGAGTTGGTGAGGAAAAGTCTTCTGTCTCGTCCTCCTCCGAATCTGTTTGTGGTGACTACACGCTTAACGTGCGGGCTGAGGAAAGGCTCTGGATTCTGTTTGGGTGGTTCAGGTAAACGTTGAAAAACTTGAATGATTAAGCTACATAATCAACAGAGGGTATGTTTTGTTTCTGTTTCCTGTTGTTATTACGTTGATTACGTAGTAGTTATTGATGCTCTAAACGTGAATATGTGTCTTTTTGATGAAGTAATCTGTACTTAAAAACCATGGATCCTCTCGAGGCAGTGCAATGTGCGTAGATATACCCTGTATGTGTGTGTGTACTCAACATTGCTGAGGACTCAGTGAGTGTTGAGGCTTTTGCTGCAGGCAGTTTGTGCAGTTTGCTAGCTAGCAAGTGTTTGTGTTGAGAGCTGAGACCCTGGGGACAAGCTGTGGCAAAAGCTGAGAGAGACAGTCCCACTTTAGGGTTTGTTGTGTAATAAACAGCGGCATGAAGTTGTCTAATAGAGTTATTGTTTTGGTCTGCGTTGTTGTAAATCTTGTTTACAGCAAGCGCGTAAAAATGTTTGATTTACAATCGTCACAACGGCACACACTCACCTTCTCTAGCTTATCTTTTTCTGTTGTCTTATCTAACTGCTCCTCTCTACTCCCTCTCTCTTCCAGGCATACTCCCAGGATGCCTACCTGACAGGCAACGAACCCTACTCAGGGGGAGCTGAGAACCTCCCACCACCACCTCCCCTCTGTTACCCCCGCAGCAAAACCACGTCCCCTGCAGGAGCCCCTCCGTCAGCCCCTATGGGCCAGAACCAGCTGGATAACTGGAGTCGCTGGCCAGGTTCCTCAAGTCCTTCTTCACCCCTGGACAACCGCTCTACTGTGGGAAGCCCAGCTAGCTGGCAGGAGGGGCGGGCAGGAGAGCCAGGCGGTGTGGGTCACAGCAGCCCAGCTCACCGGACAGAGGAGATCCAATACGGGATGACCAGCCAGCAGCCTCAGGGTCAGACCAGGGGGCGATCCTACTCTTCTTCCTCCTCATCAGGAGGTCCTTTGTCCAGCCCCCTGCAAGTCCACTACCCTAATCACCATTCTGCCGGGCCCTCGCAGGCTCAGCCACGCAAGTCCAGCTCAGCGTGGACCAGCCCTCCCCTGCCCCAGCTCAGACACGGACGCAATGAGCACTGTCAGCAGGCACTGTCAGAATGGTACTTCAGCCAGGTGCCTGAGCGGTCAGGACGCAGCATGCAAACCCGACACCGCAGCTACTCACAGGACCGGCTCGGTGAATCAAGGAGGCAGCAGCAGCGGTCAGGTGGCTGGCCGCACAGCGCCTCCCAGGACACTCTGCTGTTACTGCAGCAGTCAGGACCAGGACCCCAGGGAGAGCCTTACTGGTCTTACGGAGATTGGGAGGCAGGCCCTGGTAGGGGCCATCCACCCACAAGCTATACACGAACACGCTCTGAAAACCTGCTAGCCCTGTATGACCGCCACGGCCGCTCTTTAGAGATGCTGGACCAAGCAGCAGCCGGACTGGTTTCGCCTCGGTTTGAGAGGCCATCATGGCAACAGCAGGCTCCTCAGCCGCCTCCTCGAACTGACGGCTTCACCAAGCAGGGGAACCATTACAGTGCAACACAAGCTGCTCCCATGTCTCGCCAGTCGCATTCTAAACACCATTCCCAGACTCACACCCAGACCCACTCTCAGAATCAGCCCCAGCAGGCTGCCCCCAAGAGCAGGCGGCTTCCACATGGACAGAGCATGGACGACCAGCCGGTGGGCTACCGCAGCTACAGCCCGTCATTTTACCGAAAGACGGGCCGAATCATGCAGCAAGCCCACTCCTTCAGGGACCCTTCGTATTCTGGCCCTCACTTGAACTGGAACCCAACACCGAAAAGTCCCCCAGAGGGCACAGCGGCACCCATCACCGCCTCTACCACCTCCCCCCTCGCCTCCACCTCTGGTGAATCCCAGGACAGAGCGTACAGGCCTACAAACCACGAGAGGGAACGAGGGTCTGTTGAGGGGCAGGCGGAGATGGTGGTGGCACAGACACAGGAAGTGGTGCTGAGGCAGAAACCTCCCACCGGGCGGAGGAACGCCCACGGTATGCGGCATCCTCACTATGTGCTGCCAATGGACAGGCTAGAACCATCTTTGTTTTCTCCCGACCTTGAAGACTCAGGTCCCGTCCCCGGTTCCACAGGAGATGTAGCCCCACGCAAACCAAATGGCAACCTCGCCCCCCTCCCCATAGAGGATGACTCCCTTGCTTCCATTCCCTTTATAGGTAAGCAAAGAATGATTGAACTCCATCCTGTGGCTCATCACTTACTCTTTAACCCCTTTACAAAACCCCAAAGTGACCTCCAGATTAAATCGCTGTTATTCAAAAATATAACCCACATTGAGCGTTTATGAATGTTGGTGAAAGTTTAACTGAGAGGAAAATCAATACTCCAATTCAGACAAGATTATGAGTTGTGTGAGTGTGTGTTTGCTTCCTTAATTTCCTTCTTGTCTGTCCAGTAAGCTCCAGGCTTCTCTCAAATGCTGTTTTTCCATTTCTTTCATTCTTGTTTTGTTCATATATATGTGTGTGTGTGTGTGTTTGCATTGGGTAACACTGGCACTTCCTTCTGTGTTTCACAGACAGTATTAGTAGTTAGATTGAATCATATCTGATGAGAATCACTAATCCTGCTGCCTGCCCCCCAGTCTTTGAGGAAATGAGGTCTTGACATCCTGAATGTGTGTGTGTGCCTAGGATAGTGCTACAGATTTACTATTATTTTTGTGGTAGGGACAGTCTGTCATCATTTTCTTCTTCTGTTCTTTCAGCTAGTCACCTTTTTAGTTTTTAGCCATGCCACCCGCTAACTCGATATGGATGTCAGAGTCTCCTGCTATGAGTCCAATCAACTGAAATGTTACTGCTTTAGCATTTTGTACAAACTGTCATAGTATGAGGATGAGTCTGAATTACTTTAATAATCCATTGACGTTTCCTGAAGAACGTTGACCAGGTCAAATTTGTTTTCCAGTAGTTTGTTAATGATCAAATAACCATAACACTGAAAACATTCCCAAATGTTAGCATGCTAGCGTGCTTAACTCAAATTGGGAGCATGTTTAACACTGTACCGGCAAACATTGGTATGTGAACATTAACTAAAGGACCACTGTATTGAAGTTAAGCCTCGCAGCTCGCATTGCTGTCGACTTTTGTCCCTGTTTGAGTCTAACCATTGAAAATGATTTTGATGACAGAAAAGCTGTGTGCTTCATTACAGTGGGCTCACATTGTAACTCAGCCAGCAAATTATATATCTAAGGAAAGAAAAGACTTTAAGACCTAAAAGACTTAATCCTCCTTTTATCCAGAAGATTTTCTTAAGGTTATAATGAAAAATAGATTCAAGTAAATGAACTTGTACAACTCTTTTCTAGTCTTCCGATTACTTAAAGCACCTCATACACCTCACCACGCACGAGCAATTTGGGGATCAGTTTTATTGCTAAAGGTCACTTATGAGGACTGGAGGCGCCCATAATCAGGCTGTGGATCTGCAGACAGGTGGATTAACCACTCTTCCCATAAAGTACAGCAAATGACATGAGACAGTGTTAAAGAAAACCTATTGCAGTCCGAGTCCACTTGACAGAATCTGAACAAGTTTTCCATAGTTTAATGATAATAATCTGTAATAGATGCTGTGATGCTGCATGAAGGATATGCAGTTCTGTACCTATGGGATGTTGTTTACATGAGCGTGTACTGTACAGTTACATATGTTGCTGTCAGTGGGAAGTGACTGGAGTCTTGCCCCAGCTTGTTCCTGCTCTGAAAAGCCTCAAAGAGAAGGGGCTCTGAAGGCTTCATATTTGATTGTATCGCCTGACACGTACAGCTGCCATTAAGTCAAACCATACGCAAACTAAGTTAGTCTGTCAGGCGAGCCTCTCCTGGAGAAAACAGCCGCTGCTTACCCTAACGTCAAATAGATTCAAATCAGCTGACTTAGAAGCTCCGACCCAACATGGAATGGCTGTGGATATTTGAGCCAAGCCACGCTCGGCCAGAGAAAGTCATTTAAAGGCAGAAATTCAGTGGATCAGCAAACCGGCAGGCATCTCTCTGCTGCTCTCAGTGTGTCACAGCACATTCCTTCCTCGTACCTTCAGAAAGCAGGAATCAGAGCTGCAGGCCGGGACACGTTTAATGGGCATGAACTGAAACTAGGCTAGTTGTAGTTTCTCCCTATAGACAAGAACCAGCTTCTCTCCTCTTTTTTTGGTCTTTCTATTTCCTTATCTCAGATATGCTGATATGATCTGGGCCTGTTTGGGAACATACAGCTGTTATAATTCCTCCGTGTCTGCACAGCACCGTATCTGCACAATCTTTATCAAAGGCGTGCATACAGATTTAACAGTTTTTCAATTTTCTGTTCAAGTATTTAGTATTTTTTGTTGTGCTCGCACACGTGTCTATAAACAGGAAGAGGCATGTCAACAGATGCAGTGTTTTACTCTGCACACACTCTTTTGACATGGATCTAAGCTGTAAATTACCAGGAGGGTTTTTGTGGCGGTGCTTGTGGGAACAGTAGGGGCCCATACACTCCTCTCCAGCCCAACATCAATGCTGTTATTGTGCCTCTCTAGATGATGAAGGGGTTTGTGTGTCTGTGCGGGTGTGTGGGTGTGTGGGGGTTCAGTCTATGTCTATCTTTACTGGCTGGACCCTGGAAAGCACAGAACAGCACCAAGACCTTCTGTTCTGGCTTCTGCTTCCGGCAGACATCTCGTCCCCTCTGACTCTTGTCACAAGCTACAGCCCTCTTATTGAGTCTGACTCTAGATTACCCTATTTTTTACTTCTCTTTTTAGAGATTCTTAGTTTCTTCGTACCGGTTTAACTCGATTTTGTTGAAGACCAAATGCCATCGTGGCAGAGTATAAATAGTTTTTAAATAATCTTAACTTGGTCTAATATAAAGCTGCAACAATACATTGATCAGTAAATTAACTTACATTATGCAACAGATGTCTACTTTGATAATCAATCAAAGACTCATATTAGACATCTTTTCAGAAAAACTGTAAATATTTACTCCTGAGGTGCCCCATTATGAGGATTATCATTTTTGGTCTGAAATGATTATAATCTGAAAAACTGACCGCAAATCAAACCATCTAGAAATGCATCTTGAAGTTGTCACTCTGGGCTTTCAGAAAACTGATTTTCAGTATTGAAAAGCTCCTGTGTCACCTCAAACTGTTTCACTTCTACTCTAGATTTCTGTTCTTTCTCCACCCCTCTCTTTGTGTAATCAAGCTCCATATTTTCTGCAGGATCTGGAGTTGGTACAGAGCGTGCTGTAGTATGTTGCTCCCCTCTGCTGGTCGCTCTCTGTCTCATGGCTCTGATTGCCTGTTAATGACGGCCTTTGTTAAACCCACAGCCCGGCTATTTCTGGGCAGTGCTGTAAACAGGCAGATTCCTCAGCCCAGATTGGAAATGTTTCCAGCCTTATGTCGGGGCTGGAGTTTGCACAAGAGTGGAGAACAGAGCAGAAAGGGTGATTAAAGGAAGAAATCCAAAGAGAAAGAGTGACCAACATAAAAGAGAAGATCAATAGGACTGTAAAGGATGAGGAAAACTTCAAATGAATCAGAGCATAAGTGTCATTAAAATGAGAAACCCTTACAAGAATTTGCAAAAAGACTATGTGATGGTCTGTGTGTGAGGCTGTGCTGCCCCCTGCTGTCCCCACAGAGAACACACTGAAACTAAGCAGCAACTCAGTCCTGAGTTTAAACTGGCACTGGCACATCCAGCTTCTCCTCACTTTATGCAAATATCAGGCTGCTCTCTAATCCTCTGTCAGTCAGGAAGTGTGCATCACAATGTGTGCAGTTCTGTGTGTATGACGGTTTCATATCCAATTGAATCAGATAAAACTATTGAAGACTTTTAGCCTGTTAGATCTATAAAACTCCTATAAAATCGTGTGGTCTTTCTTTTTTAAAGTCATTATTGGCACAGAAACAACCCTTAAATATCTACCTTTAGTTATCTTATTATAAGTCTTACTTTAACTTCTTTTCCAACATTTGACATTTGACACTGTACACTGCTGCAGATTTCATAAAGAACTGAAACCTGGAGTCAGTAAATCTGTGTAACAAACACACTCTTTAAACAACTGGCTAGCTCGTCTCATGGCAGCAGGAGGCACAGGTACTGCGGTTTATAAACTACTTGCCTTTTTTAATTGTGTGTCTGTGAACATTTTGATAATTTTACTCAGATTTCATTATTCTTCTGGAGTCCTTAGCTTCTGTTCGTGGATTTGTGAGTGAGTGTGGATGTTTGGGTTTCTGGTCTGTCTTTTGTGTACTCTTCACTTGAATGTAGAGAAAACTTCTCGAAGGAGGATGGTTGTAATCTGTGTTAATTTTGCAGAAAGAATGAATTTAAAAACATTGAGAACTTTGTTGAGAACTGTTTTGTATCTTTGACGGTAACCCTGCGGTTCCTCTTCCTTTTAAAAACCTCTCCTCTTCCTCGCCTTCTCCTCGTCTAACTCCTTTTATATTCCTTCTTTTTCCCATCTGACCTTTTTTTTTTCTCTAACACCTAACTATCCCTTCTTGCTTTCCCTCTTGCCTCCCCTCTTCCTTCCCTCCTCCCTCCCACAGATGAGCCGACCAGCCCCGGTGCTGATTTGCGTGCACGCCATGTGCCAGCGTCCTCCGTGGTGTCCAGCGGCATGAGCTCAGCACCCGCCGTGGTCACCAGCCCCGCCTCCCCCACTTTCTCCTTCCCCCCCACTAGGCTCTTCTCACACGACTGCAGTGAGTGCCCCCCCCTCCTCTCCTCCTTCCCTCCCTCTCTCCCCACTGCATGCAGCTGAAAAGGATCTCACTTATGATGTTTGCAGGTCATGTTTTTATTTCCAGAGAGGGGTTAAAGAAACATGCATGAAAAGTGAAAACTATTCTGGTTTGGTGTTGTTCCTCACTGCTGTAATGTCCATCTTATCAAGTATTTTTGCCTTTTTTTAGCCATAATTTCTCAAATTAAGTAAGTCCTTGGATGTTCTATGTTGCAAATTGTCCAAATTATTCAGATTTTTCTTCAAACGTAACTTCAATAAGGAACAAAAATCCTTGAAAGATGATATTAAGCAGTGCTGTAATGATGATTTGTAGGTTTCAAGTTTGGTACCTAGACATTCTTACATGTAAATGTTAAATTGGACAAACTCAGTCTTGCATGATATTTTTCTTAACACAAAAAGTTGATATGCATGATGTCAGTCAGTGTTTACAGAAGCTCTTCCTGCATGCCAGTGGTGAGAAAAGTGATATGTTTAATCTAACCCACCGACCCAGCTCACATCCCCACAGTCCATCCATCCTCACCTCTGACCACCTCCTGCTCCCTCCCTCACTGCTCCCCTATGCTAATCCAACGCCATCCACACTGGTGATTGGCATTACATCAACATTCTGTCTTTCTTTCTCTGTCCCTTGTCTTTGTTTCTACTCCTTTCTCTCTCTGTCTCCGCTCATTCATCCTCTCACCGAGCAGGCAGTATTAAATCCAGTCGCCGTTCCTCCTATCTTCTAGCCATCACCACCGAGCGCTCCAAGTCATGCGACGAAGGACTCAACACGTTCAGAGAGGAAGGACGAGTCTTCTCGTAAGTCAAACTGAGAGAGAAAATAAAATCCATTAAATGACATGCGCGAGCAGACATTCTGACTCTCAATAATGTTGTTGTTCTTGACAGGAGGCTACCAAAGAGAGTGAAGAGTTTCTTCACAGACGGGGTGAGTCTTACATCTTTGAATAACACACATGATCTTACACACTATATGTTTCATCATCTGATCCTGGTTTTTATTCATCCTGGGTTATGTCTCTGTTTAAAAAGTGACAGAGTCTCACATATTTTTCTTTTAAAGACTGCCTTCTCCATCTGCTTGTGTTCTTTTTTTGTGTGTTTAAAAGTTGTTCCATATAGAAATGTAGTTCCACAGTCTAGCTTTGGCTTCTTTAACAAACAGTTTTATGTGTTGCTGCTTCAAACAGCCGGTGCATCATTGGGAATGTAGTTCATTACAAAAGATAATGATTACAAAAATGTTGTTATATTTATTACGTGATGATTTTCTCATATGCATTGATTTCCATACCGAGGTAATGTGAACAGGTCTTATCTAATAGCTTTAAACAGGCTTACTTATCAACCAATCCTCTTAACATTTACGTGTTTGTGTTTCAGTCTCTAGACAACCTTGGGACGGCAGAGGAGGTCCGATCAAAACGCCATTCAACCTCAGAGCTGGGAAACATCACGTACAGTGACGTACGGCGAGAAGGATGGCTGCACTACAAACAGATCCTCACAGAGAAGGGCAAGGTGGGCACTTCTAAATTTTATTACAAATAGAATAAAAGCAGAAATTCATACACAGCAAACTCTCATCACATTCTATCTGTCCTCCGCAGAAGGTGGGCAGCGGCATGCGTCCGTGGAAGCGAGTTTTTTCTGTTCTTCGCTCTCATTCGCTGTTCCTCTACAAAGACAAGAGGGAGGCGGTGCTTCGCGGGGCCACGATTGGAGGCGCGGCGGATGACGATCAGCCGATCAGCATACGGGGCTGCCTGGTGGACATTGCGTACAGTGAAACCAAACGAAAACACGCCCTGCGGCTGACTACACAAGACTTCTGTGAGTACCTGCTGCAGGCAGAGGACCGGGAGGACATGCTGGACTGGATTAAGGTCATCAGGGAGAACAGCAAGACGGACAGTGAGGTCAGAGGTCACACTTGGATCTTTAATCAATGAGTTTAATCTTGTGTAGGTGTTATTAGAAACGGGTCATCACCATGTTTTTTTTGTTTGTTACAGGAGCTCGGCTTTTCCAGGCAGGCCCTCATCAATAAAAAACTGAATGATTACAGAAAACAGAGGTGAGTCTCCTGATCATAAAGCGAGCATGAAGAAGCTTCTTTTGCCTCCGCAAACAAATTAAACTGGCCTCTCTGTCTCCCCCTGCAGTCCGACAGGCAGTAAACCTGACTCCTCGCCCAGACTGCCTCGCATGAAACCTCCCTTTCTGCACACCAAGGCAGAAAACGCAGCCGGAGCACCGCGCTCCCCAAAACCAGAAGGCAAAGGTCAGAGTCATGGAAACAACACCAACAGTGAATGACTAAAACTTCAGACCTCCAAAACGAGCTATATGTTAACATTTTAAAATCAAAACCAGAATGTTTTGAGAATATCTGTCACCCAAACGTTCACATCATGTCTCCTGTAAGATGAGTTTGCAGTAAAACTGTTCTAAACTAAGCAGCTCATTTGATACTATTTGTTAAACCGTATTATTACTCCTGAGTCCTTACTAATAATGCTTAGGCGTGTGAAATATGGTTTTCAGGGTCTTGGGTGTAAACATTGTTTGTTTATTAATGCATAAAACAGTATAAAAACATTCAGGCCGTCAATAACACAGACAACATAGCAGCTACATTTACACATTAAAAGTCAGTACATGTCATGGTTCAGATCTCATTAGTCATGTTGTAAGATTAAGGATGTTTACTGCACTTGGGATAAATGACTTCTTAAAGACATTTTTTTTTTTTTTTTTTACAAGAGCAGTTCATCTTTATACAAAACAGATTGAAGATGGTTGAACAGTCATTTTAAGGGTTTTGTGTCAAGCTTTAAAGTTTCTGTTCAACGTGTCTCCAGATGAGAGCGTTCCTCCAAAGTCTCCGTGGGGAATCAACATCATGAAGAAGACGAAGAAGTCAGGGCCTAAAGCTTTCGGTGTGAGGCTGGAGGAGTGTCAGCCAGGTGTCATTAATAAGGTATCGATATCCTCTCATATTTACTCTGAATGTGGTCAAAGTGATAAGTCTTAGGAGGTGTAGTTGTGCTTACATTCTGTCTGTCTGTCTGTCTCAGTTCATCCCGCTGATCGTGGAGATCTGCTGTGGTCTAGTGGAGGACATGGGTCTGGAATACACAGGGATCTACAGAGTCCCAGGGAACAACGCCATTGTGTCCATGCTGCAGGATCAGCTCAACAAGGGCGTGGACATCAACCCCGCAGAGGAGGTCAGGAAATCTAAATGTGGAATACAAACTATTATAACTGACAGGTTTCCTTCAACTTGGCAGAACAACACTGTAATACTATATTATGCTATGTTTATTTTTGTGGTCAGACGTATAGGTTTTTAAAAATAGTTTTACACTTAGCATCTTTAGTTTTTTTATTTCTTTCTCTCTGACCGGGACCTGGGTACCTGATTTTGTTCCCTTTCATGCTCTAACTTGTTCTTGGAATACAGTAAACTTCTTTAACTTCCTTCCATCCTCCTATCACTAAAAGTAAAAGGTCAATTCTTTCTTTTTCTGATTCCTCTCTTTTTTCTGTCATCAGAAGTGGCAGGACCTGAATGTTGTCAGCAGTTTACTGAAATCCTTCTTCAGAAAACTTCCAGAGCCGCTCTTCACAAACGGTGAGTCCAAACATGTCTTGACAAGCCATCACACACATACAGCACTATCTCACACAGCCAAGCTTTCATATCAAACCCTCTTAATTCACATTATTTTAAAATATCTGATTTTGTTGCAGACAAATACAATGACTTCATTGATGCCAACCGCATGGAGAACGCATCAGATCGCCTGAAGACCATGAAGAAACTGGTTAGTGTTTGTTTAAAGTCAAGAATGAATTGGAGATTAATCGTGTGTGTGTGTGCGTGTGGTAGACCTCATGCAGGGTAAACAGGTTTATTACTGTTGTCATTCCTCTCGTTTCTCCTCTATAGATCAGAGACCTCCCAGATTATTACTATCACACTTTGAAGTTTCTTGTTAATCACCTGAAGACTGTGGCCGACAACTCCGATAAGAACAAGGTCTGTGATGGTCTAAAAGTTACGAATAATCATGAAATCGAATCAACTGTCTGTCACTGTGTGGTATTTAATGTCCTCTGTCTCTGCCTGGTGTGTGTCTGCAGATGGAGCCTCGTAACCTGGCGTTGGTGTTCGGGCCGACTCTGGTGCGGACGTCTGAGGACAACATGAAAGATATGGTCACACACATGCCCGACCGCTACAAGATAGTAGAGACACTCATACAGCATGTGAGTGATGACACACACACACACACACACACACACACACACACACACACACACACACACACACACACACACACACACACACACACACACACACACACACATTATAAATGATCCTTAATATGCTAAATCATTTCGTCTTTGTCGTTCTTGTAGGGTCAGTGGTTTTTCGCGGAGGAGGCAGACAAAGATGAAAAGGTAAGCTCCCAATATTGTCACCTTTAAGTTTGTGGACAATAAAAGATTTATTTAGACTTGAACGTTGAAAACAATAATAACAGAAACAGGTTAAAAAGGATGCTGAGGATTTAAAGTTGCTCTGAAAATTGCCAAAAATGTGTACTATTCATTCAGTGATGGCAGCGACACACTGTACTTCTTCTGAAACAAAAACTGATTTATATGGTGTCAAGAATTTAAATGATTTCCCAAAAATGGGAAGCTACACTGAAAGCAGCAAAGTGTCATTTTACAGTTTCTAGAAAAGCCATCAATAACAATTTTGTTCCTCATTAGAAATGTTTAAAAAAAACTTACAAATATCCCAAAGTGACTCCTCATTTACAATCAATAAGAAAGAACAGGCAGTACATCTTCATATTCCAGAAGATGAAACAAACTGGTGTTTGACATGTTTCCTTAAAGAATAGTAGTTTAATAGTTTATCTATTATCCAAATAGTCGTCATCGATCTTTTCATTCAATCATCGCAGCTCTAATTAGCTTCATGACCAAACAGTACACATGAGGGGAATCGTTTCTCCTGTTACAAGTCCACTTCACAAGTTCACAAAACATGATGCTGCTCCTCTCAGATGTGGCAGTAATTATTAATTTTGAAAAGAAAAAAAATCCCGCACACTGCTCTTGCTAAGTATCACCAATTTATTAGAAAAATCACAACGTTTTAGTCCCTCTGAACCTTTGTCAAGTGTGTGAATTATTTATTTTAAAAGAACAATAAAAGTGTCATATTATAGATTCACCTGCAGAATTTGTTTTTTTTCTCTCAAACGAGGAAAGAACTCTAGTTGTAACATCTTCCATATGGGATTATTTCCCCCACGTTGTAAGAGAAAGACTGTAAGTGCTGAGTGTGGAATCTGAAATGAATGCCGTCAGCTGTTTACACTTTGAGAGAAAGATTTATCAAACATTTGCTCTCTGGGAATATAACCCAGGAGTCCCTGTGTGCTGTTTGCAAGGGAACCTTTGCGACACAAAATGTGACCTCAAATTTCAGTGATTGTGATTAAGAGCAAGGATAAAGCAGGAATGTCTATTCATAAGCCCTTTACGTGGAGATCTCACTTCAGATATGATTTCCTTGCAAAATGTAAGAGTGTATAAAGTTTTTGAAATCTAGTTTCATAACTGCTCATTTCCAGATGATAACATCTGACTTTTGTTTTTAGGGTGATGTTAAAGGTTAGCTACGAGTTTATTTGAAGCTTATCTAAGTTGAAAGTCAATCAAATAGTTTTATTGTGTATTTGAATGATGCTGATCTTGTCTCTTTCATCCAGACGCCAGTGGACACGGAGGACCTGCAGCCAGCCCCCAACATTGACCACCTGCTTTCCAACATCGGCAGGACTGCTCTGCTAGGGGAGGCCTCAGGTGAGCATGCTGCTATCAGCCAATCAATGTTGGCTTTAACAACACCGACCAATAGCATACCGGCAGCTGTAATCTGCAACTCTAAGAGAATGCTGCTTTCTGTTTGAAGCTGGAAGTTGGGATTTCCCTGGTAGTTCTTCAGAATGACGATGAGTTTGTTTCAGTGAACTGAGGGCGGAAAAACAGAAACTTTATTTTACAATTTAAAACTAATGCTGCTCGAATACAAAATATATCATTCATAATCAAAATGTAACTTGCCGCTTTAAAAACAAGAGAATTGTACTTATCTCTTATCTGCTGAAT
Organism: Tautogolabrus adspersus; assembly: GCA_020745685.1. Lineage (NCBI taxonomy): Eukaryota > Metazoa > Chordata > Actinopteri > Labriformes > Labridae > Tautogolabrus > Tautogolabrus adspersus. The sequence goes on from CM036553.1 coordinate 15,768,147, forward strand.
GTTTCGTATGTCAAAGTTTAAAGCCAGCAGAACTTGAAGGCAGCATAACAAATGAAGTTGTACATGGGTTAGCACTCAGAGAGTTTCAGTGATTTTCAATGTGCCTTTACTGCTCTCCTCTCTGCTGACCTTTTTTTTCCTCTACCTTTGCTCATCTTTCACTTTCTCTGTACGTTTCTCTGCATTTCCTTCTCTTAGCTGAGCCTGTGGAGCAGCCGCTGCGGTAGGATGGGAACTCCCCTGGCAATACATGTGTGTGTGTGCGTGTGTGTGTGTGTGTGTGTGTGTGTGTAACCGAGTCAGTGCATCGTGTTGTGAAAGAGTAATAATATGTGTGTCTGTGTGTGTTTGTGTGTGTGGGAGGGTGACAGAGAAAGACTGATAGCGTTGGTGATGGTGGTTTGTGTCTTCATAGTCTCAATTCCCCTCCTGATAATCAGCGTCACAGTCAGAGTTTCTGTAACAACAAGTCACTTCAATGTCGCCCCACTCTGCTCTAATAAATCCATGGATGACTGGATGCCTGTTAAAGCTACTGTCTCTGACACTGCCGTTTAAACTGTGACACTGGAGTGTAAACCGAGCTCCGTCACTGACAGACAACTCCCTCACATCCTGCTACAGTCGGCAGCTTCAGGCAGTGTAGTCAGATCATGACGTTCTTACCACACAAACACACATCTGAGCTGCAAAGAGACGCTAGGTGGCACTGTTCTGTTTATGCTCGAAACAGAAGTCACAGATGTTGAACACTGTCACAGCACAAACAGATGGCCACTGTCACTGTGTTTAAAGCTGCAACCAACAACTTAAGAATTCAATTTAAAGTATGAAGGATGAAATAAGGAGTGTCCATGTTTTGTTTTTTTTAGATTTTTTAGAATTTTTTTAATCTGTTGTCTGAAAACATGAAAAAGGGTCCTGATCCCAAGGTTTCTCTTCAGATGGTTTGTTTTTGAAAAAAAATGCATCATCTAAACTTGAAAAGCTAAGAGCAGACAAAGTGCTTCTCAAATGACTAAACAATAAGTAGTTGATCACATTTTACAAATATAATTAATGTGTAAAGGGCCAGCCTCTCAGTAGAATCAACTAATATGATTATATTTGGTATATTCCTTTTTTTATATGACTCTTTAATTGACCTAAATCTTATCCGTGCTTTACTCAGAGATTTGACTCGGAAAGGCTTCTCCTCGATAGGTGGCAGCATTACAACATCACTTGTGTAATACCTGTGCTAATGAAAACAAAAGGTGCATATAGGATATGAAGACCAGGGTGTGAAATGTTTATTCCAACACAGAACTATCTAATCAGGAGTTAAGATCATTGTTATAAGATGAAAAAAAAACAGTTCAATCTGGAGCCTGTGAAGAGGCCACCACCTCAGGTTCCCCCACAAATTGACTATAATACACTCGGTGAAAGACAAAAACATATTTCCTACCCCTTTTGTGTGTTTGTGTTTGTGAGGGAATGTTTTTGTTCTTGTTTCATACTCTTTCGATTCAGAACTATTTCTGCCTTCATGCTTCAAAACGCTTCATTCACTGACTGATATTAGTGTGTTCGGTGATGTTATTGGTGTGTGCTGTGGTTTCATAAAACTGTTTTTTTCCCCTCTTTCACCAATCCCCCGCTTTCCCAAATCATTGTTCCTCCTCCATTGACTACGTTTATGTGTAAATATTTGTGCTGGGGTATGTTAGAGGGCTCAGAGGAAGACAAGTTCCTTAAATTTAAGTCAAGGAAGTTGTCGTAATCAAAAAAAAAAGAGGACACAAACTGCCTTTTATGCTGTCTACTGCATAAAAGCTTTCAAGCAGGTTGGCTTTAGCCACGTCCAAAATTACTGGTGTCAGAGCAGTGGCTGTGTAGAAGCAGTTTTTTTGTGATAACAATTTGGATTTGTCCTTTAAAAAATGATGACTCCCTCTGTGTCCTACACTATGACTGCTCTGGTGTCTTTGTGAGCTTAAGTGATGGTGAACCGGCTGATGTTTTGCTTCTCTCTCCTGCAGACTCAACCAACAGTGACTCGGCTAAATCAAAGGTAACACCTCCACACATGCTACAAGGTTATTCTCATGTGAAATCAGCAGTGGTCACATATAAGGTGTTATGTACGATAATGTCACAATAACGGTGTTTCTTCCTTTTCAGGGGTCATGGGGGTCAAAGAAGGACCTCGGAGCAAAGGACTTCCTGGCTCTGTCCATCATGTCAGCCGTCACGGGTCGCAAACGCAGGAAGCGCCACAATGCACGCCGCGTGGGCAGCAGCACGGATGACGACTCAGAGCATGAGCCAATCAAAGCTGGACATCTAGGGGCGGAGGAGGAAGAGGAGGTGGAGTCACCTGTAGGGGGCACTGCTCCTCGAGCAGAGGGAGAGGAAGATGAGGATGAAGAAGAAGAAGAGGAGGAAGAGGAAGATGAGGAAGTTGTAGAAAGCGGAGTAAAAGAGGAGGTAGAAGAAAAGGAGGTGGTGGTGGTTATTCCCAGCCGGTCACACTGTAAAGATGAAGAGGAGGCAGGAGGAAGGCAGGCGGCCATGTTGGTGCAGGAGGAGGAGGAGGCTCGGGTGGAGGTGAAAGGGCCACCTTGGAGATCTCCAGAGGACGCCCGCTCCATTGTTTCTGGTTACTCAACTCTCTCTACATTAGGGCGGAGCCTGGGGTCAGAGGGGAGGGGTCACGATGCAGATGATGAACACAGTGAGCTAGTGAGTGAGACGGACAACGAGAGCGGCTTCGCCTCGCGCTCCCTCACGCAGGAGAGACCTGAGAAACACCCGACGACACCTGTGAGTTCACAGCCACCGCCAGCCCCGCGAAGCTTCCTGTACACACACTGCAAGCACCCTGTTCTCTCACCGACTAACGTTCTGGCCCCGCCCACAGCCCTCTCTCACACACCTGACTCTGCGGAGAGGAGCGAAGGAGGGGCACGGTCGACCACACCTTCGTCATCTTCCTTCTCCTCCTCCTCAACCTCCCATAAACTGCACTTGCGGCCTTCCTTTAACTCACACAAACTGATCCAGTGCGACACTCTGGCAAGGAAGAAGCTGAAGTCAGAGAAGGCTAAAGCTCGCTCCCTGGACCTGCTGGAGATGCCTGGGGTCGCTGCCCAGGTCAACCGATCTGGTTCTAGCTCTGACGGTGCATCAAGATTGGGGAGGGAAACTTCCAGAACCAACCCTTCCTCAGGTAGCAGCCAGGAGAGCCTGCGCCCGAATCGACCCAAGCAGTCCCTGCCACCCAGCGAGGCTGCCTCCTTCACCCCAGCAGGCCCGGTTGGCAGGTCTCTGGCGGATCAAGTCCGTGCTCGTCTCCTGGGCTCAGCAGATGATCTCCGCAGCGTGGGACTGCGAAAACCTCTCTCACCTGAGACGCGGAGGAAGAGGCGAGCATGGCGCAGACACACCGTAGTGGCTTCCCCGACCGAGATCTCTGACAAAAGACCCCCGTTGACTGTCAGCGACTTCCCCCTGTCCCCGATTGCCGTTCAAAACCAGGTTAAAACACCAGGACTGCCTCTGGGTGCAGACGAGCTCGAGCACGGGCCGGCTACACGTCAAACACCCACCTCCAGATTCCACCAGTACCTGTGAGCCCTGCCACCCCACCCCTCACTCCGAGGATTATGGGCTGCTGACTCCTGCAGGTCAGTGGACCGGCAGCAGCATTAACAGGGTTTGTTGCCCGGAGCAACATAGAGTACCAATGAAGAGAGCAGCTTCTGCACCCTTTCTTTCCCGATAAGCTCCTTTCGAATGGCAGGGGGCATTCCAGTGTTGCCAAAGCTTTTGTTTGTTTTTTTCTTATATGTGTGCTTTTATAGAAATAATACAGAAACAGAGAAGAGACACACACAGACCTCATACCCGAAATTCTAAAGCCAAGCATTATCATTCTAGAAAAATATCAATTAAAGGGTAAATTCTCTTGAAATGATCAGAAAAGGAACTCCCTCTGGTTCTTAAGAGAATGGTGCTTCTAACTAAAATGGGGTTTAACAATTAGCCGGTTGAAAACCATTTCAAGAGGGATTTCATCTGATTTTTCAGTCTTCCTAATCTGTTCCTCTTCAGACTACAGACCCTGTTTAACTCTCATTCACACTCTCAACCCACACAGACAAGTAAGTCATCTCTTTCTACGTGTTAATAATGTTAATGTGTGTGTGCTCTAAAATATTTGTGACCACGTCTGAGCGTGCAGGTGTTTGTGATGAACACTTTTGTAACATTTGTACAAAGCCTTGTTAAGTTAACCTTGTACATATAAATATTATGTTATCATATTTGTTTTTACCTTTTTTTTTTTTTTTTAGTTTTCTATGGTTTACAAAAAGCGCATACAAGTGCACAGTCATTTGTTTCAAGATGTTACTTGAAATGTTTTTACTTAATATATTATTTTGTGTTGTTTTGTTTTATATTCAGTATATATATTATATATATATTTTGTATTAAAGTAAAAAAAGTACTTTTATTGTGACTTCCCCTCTTTGATGTACCTGTTCAAAGGAGACGACATAGACGAGGCGTTACCTGTTCCTTATTTCCTCATGGACGGCCTTTCTCTCTGATTCTCAGCACTGTGCAGGAAACCTTTATCTCCTCAGAAACTCCCACCAATGTTACACCAACATCTCAAACTACATGTAGCAGGAGAACAAATGTAATCCGGTCATTTTTACATGAAATTATTGGGCAGCTCAGCGCCACACTGTGATGGCTGACCTTGTTTTGTTTTGTAATTCATGTCCGGGATTATTGAGTGTCGCTTCCACAGATCTGAGCTGAAGTGTGTGGGTTTTTTTTTGTCAAACAGAATGAGGAAAAAGCTTAGCAGTGTTTTGAAGACTATTTACTGATTGAGTAGTGCATACAAAAGGCTTCATCTTCACCTGTGTTTGTTGTAATCTGTGTGTTCTCACCACATCACCTCTGGGAGTTCATCTGTCTGCACGTTGATTACCTCGGGGGTTAATGTGACGAGGAGTTTTCCATAAGGTCAGGCTCTAATAAATCCTCTCTGACTGAGGAAATGGTACATTATTAAGAGGAAATGACAGCAGAATGCTAACTCTCATCTATTGCTTCTTGTCTCTCATATTGGCTGTTAGAACCTTTTGTCGTCACATCACAAAAACATGAGTGTACAGTCATGAGAGACGCACATGACCAAAACCAACCAGTGCAAAACAAATGAATAATAATAATAATAGATGATGGTCTTAGCATACCTCAAGATTTGTTCTACAAGTGCCTGATTTCTGGAATGTGTTTTTGTTCTGCAGTGCCATGTTCATGTCAGTTCTTATCTTTCAGTTTCCTTTTGTTGTTTCTGGGTCTCCTCCCCCTCCTCCCCTGTGGTCAAAAGTGAGGCACTGACCCAAAGATGTGTACATTAAATACAAAAGGTCAAACGAAGAGGCTGTAAGGATTTTGTCTTTTAAAGAAAGCACACTTTAAGCCAAGGACACATCTATGCACTCTCTTTGCCTCTAACCCAGACATTAACAGCTGTTAGCGCTGCAGCTAAGAGGGCAGAAGTGTAGTTTTTCTCTCAGCTGCTTCTCTTATGTCTGCCTGGTGATCCACAGTGTGTGAATATGGTACATCTGACAAGCCCTTCCCTAACACTGCATCAGCTCATGTCAGACTATATTTTCTTAAAACGGACGTCAAGAGGAAAACTCAAAATGTCTGAAATGTGATCCACCTAATGTCTGGTTGTTATATTTTAAAGACACAGTTTTGTACATACTATCTTAATATGTAACATATTGTATTGTGTACATTTGGAGTTGCTTTTTGAGTATAACTAATATGAAATGACTGGACTTTAAAGATTGTCCACCTGAAACTATTTCCCTCATGGCTGTGTGCTTTAAAGCAGGTTTATAAGATGTAAATAAACAGAACTATGTTTAAAAATGTGCTCGTGTGTTTGTGATGATTTTTAAATCTGCACAGTACACGGAGGACGGACCTTCATATTTAAAGTCTATAGGATGGACAGACAGCTCAAAATACAAGCTGAATGGCGCCATCTGTAGGCTGCACATGGATAAGGTGTCTTCAGGCCTTCTGGCACAGATTTCCTCTGCACATCAAGGAAACTTTGTCAAAACTACCGAGTCTGCATACTAACTTAAAGGAATAGTTTATCATCTATGCCTTCGATTAAAACGAGCTGAGAATATTGTGTCCCCTAAATGTAGAGCTTTTGGTAAACACTATGCAGCAGATTGATTTAGTCAACAGCATATATTCCCTTTTGCATTCTGCATGGCTAAAACACCCAACTGGATATTAGGCAGAGTGGCTTAACCTTCATAAAGAGCATCTCCATCATATCCCATCCCCCTCCTTCTGCTCTGGTAAATGTTTTTCCTGTTCAGAGCCCACTTCTGTCCTAACTGGACATTTTAGGCTGGAAAAAGGGAGCTGTGTACAGTAGGCCTAAGTATGAAGATGGAGTTTCTTGTGATTCAGATCACGCTTTAACAACATGACTTCAGAATTTGATTTTTTTTTTTTTATTTGAACTTTTGTTAACACACAACTGTTAAAATGTTCACACGGGATTGATTTTTTCTGCAAAAACAGTCTTTGCACAGCTTGCCCGATCAGCAGTATTCAAATAATTAATGTTGGAAATGAAACATATAATGTTTGCCTTGAATTCAGAAACGGATCAAATGTCAAATGATTCCTAAGAAGTTGACCCGGGAAACAAAACAACTCGCCTTATCAAATACATTCTCTTTATAAAAACGAATCTTATTTGAAATATTAACATTTTTCTTCTTAAAAAAATTAACAGGACATCATTTTAGTCCAAATAGAAAAGAAACGTCAAGTATTGCATTGCAATGCAAGGACTTATCCGTCCAGATGATAGACTGTTTACAGAACACTGAACACAATTTTAAAAATGCAGCAGTCCCATGTGTTACCTTTTTCAAATGGTTTTCCTGACTGAAATTGGGTCCTTTAATTGGTAGGAACCGGGTCCCTGTCCTGGTTCTGCAGGAGGAGCTCCGTGTTTTGGGCCCTCAGTCTCTCTAGTTCCCTCTCCAGCTCTCCGAGCCGGACCAGAGAGCTTTCCACGGTCGGTCCTCCTGGCTCCACGGCGCTCCTCAGCCGGTTGTTCTCCTCCTCCAGCCGGGACATGCACTTCTCCAGCTCCAGGTACTCTTGCACCAGCTCCTGCTTGGTCATATTCTGCAGGCTCTCGACGTGGTACATCTCGTAGGTCTCGGAAAAGTCCCTCTGGAGAAACTCCCCACCTGCGTTCCCTGCTCTTCCGATGCCGTCGCTACCACCTCCGCTGCCGTCATCATCGTCCTCCTCCTCGTTGTCGAACAAGTCCTCCTCGCTGCCAGTGTCCTCCATGCGGACACCGACCCCTGATGGTCTCCTGACCCCAGTCTCGGTGTTGAGGTCGGGCTCCTCTCGGTCGTGCTCGTCCATCAGGAACTGGGTTGTATTATATGGGGCCACTGGGAGTCCTTTTGCGAACATCTCCTCCCTCAGTCGGGAAGCCCTGGCCGTCTCCTTCTCCTCCAAGGCTTTCCTCTCCTCCCAGGAAAGTTTGTAATAAGGCTTCCAGTTGCGCTTCTTCTTTGAGGTCCTGCGCCTATGCCTTCTCTTACCCTGACGTGCTTCAAAGCCAGCGTCGGAGTCAATGAGCAAACTCTCCCCCTGTACTTGGTTTAAAGTCTCGTCAAGCGGTCTGTCCTGGCCGTTTTTCCCCTGTGAGATGTGATGGCCTTCCCCCACTGCACGAACATCGGATTTCTGATGAGTTTGAGCTGCAATCGGGCACTTAGGGACATCGTTTCCGGCTGCTATGGCAGGGCACACCCCCCTCTGTCCGCCTTTCATTTGCCATAACTTGTCTGTGTTGATATCCCCACAGTTCCCCGCCCGCTGTTGCTGTTTTTGGTATCTCTGGCGCCCCCTGTCGCCGTTATCTGGACCTCCACGGCTCCGGGCTGGGAGATGCTCCAACGCGCCTCCGCTGCTCCCACCTGATGGGTTGCCCGAACTTTTCAGGTGATGGGTCTGCTCCACTGGTTCTGTCATCCTGATGATCCGCTCTGGTGTTCCGCTTTAGCGCATTTCAGATAATCGCCATGCTCTCTGAACTGAGCTTTAAAGTTCCTCAAAAGACGTTGAACTTACTTTTGAACAAAAATATACTATTTCCAAAATGAGCCGATATAACTACAACAAAGTTTGAGTTTTGACGTTTAAAAACAATCTTCCGCAAGCTATAAGTAAATGTCCGACCAGTAAACACTTGTTACTCCTTGAAGGGTTTGTCAGAGCAACTGTCGCTAACTACCATTAACTGTTTCGATGCTGTTGGAGTTTTCGTTCACCCGGAGACGACGTTACGCCGTCACAACAGTGTCCAGTGTGCTACCGTAGAAGAGGGTGCTCGTGGTTATATAGCAGCTCCGCCTCCAGTCGCGCGCATGCTGCTGCTTTTAAGTCCTGGTGGATTCTGGGACATGAGGTTGTAATTTCGATGAAGAACGAAAGGTGTCTCCTTAACAAACTACATACTCCACAAGGCTACCATAACCGACGAGAATTTTAACCAATGAAATAGCAGAATCTTGAGCGGCACAAAGCCCGCCCTTCTTTTTGTTGATTGGATAAGAGGATAATTTTGCTGTTGCTAAGCTTAGAGTATTTTGTAATTGGATGGTCGAGTAGTCAATCAAAAGTACGCAATCCAAAGCAAGAAAGCAGTCCGGGGCATTGTAAGGGCGGTACTAACTACCTATCAAGGGGTCACGATTAAAAGTTACGAAATAAAAGTGAACTTAAACGCATCCGGAAAATTATATATTATTGTTGAAAATAAAAACACATACTTTGTAACTGGAAAAATATGGCTTATTTTTATTACATTACCACGTAGTCCATTTCTTAAGTATCAAGAGAACGAAACCCCTCCTGTATTTTACGCCAAATGTAGAGAACCTTTAACGGGAACTAGTCCGCGTTGAATGTTCACGTTAGAAAATTAATAAAAAATAGCTCACATTCTAAATCCATTAATTTGTCATGTTTAGTCTCACAACGACACGTCGTTTGGGCGCCACGCTGTCCGTAAAATGCTTTAGTTTTAATAGTCATAGTGTTGTGCGGAGTGATACATTGTGGGGGCAGGGGCTCGGGCGAACTTTGGGATCAGCGTAAACAAACGACATTTATTGTCAAGCTGCCGTAACGAGCACAGCTCCGATCCCCTCGCTGTTGAAGGGTGGGTCATGCGATTTCACACATGCTCAATAATCCTGTTACCAGTGGACGAAGTGGTGTGGAGCAGTTTTGAGTACTTCTGTGCAACCAATCTTCCGATATGCAATGGTAGTTTCACACTGTTGTGCCGAGTGAAAGCTAAGGATAAGCTAGCTGGCTAACGTTAGCTTACTGTTAACGTTAGTTAGCAAAAGGGCGCTACGCTGTTTCGCTCTCAAATTAAACCCAAGTTAAATCAATCTATAAAGTGTGAAGTTATGCGCACTACATTGACAATAAATGTTAGACTCGAGCACGACAATATAACACAGCAAGCGGTTTTCAGTCGGGACCAATATAACTGACGCCGTACTGTACACGAAGCCAAGCTAACTTAAGCTAACCGATAAACCTTAGACGGACAATAGTTTTTAAATATCCTTTGTTTTCACTTTAATTTTTGTTGGAACAGCAAGGCAGTGTCCCACAGCCAACACGCATCAAATAAATATTGTTACTAACAGAAACATTGCTAGTGTTGGCCATTTGTCAACTAGGCCAATGTTTTCATTCTGGGTCAGTGTAATTGCTGGAACATAAGGTTTCTTTCCCCGAAAGTGCTACCTTCGACAAAATTACGATCGGGTTTTTTTTATCAGTTTTCGTCGCAACGATATAGACCACATCATATAAAAATAATACATTATCAGACTGAAAAATTGCCATCTTTCGTGTGAATCCGTCACATGGAACCCCTCATAAACTATTCGATTTTCAGGAAGTAGCCAGTCCCTGATCTTGCAAAGCAGCACTGAAGCTTCCTTTATTCTACTTAAGGTTAGCAAGCTCTAGTGGGATTTTACAAGTGAAAATATTAATTGACTCTGCACCGCCCATAACTTTACTTTATGAACATACAGCTTTTGTCAAATTAACTGCTGAATTCAAGATTAAAAAAACATGGCAACCTGGTTATGCAGTATTTTATGTTATTATTGGGTTTGGATTGTTCTGTTCCATTGCACATTCATTACATACACATAGCTCTAATAAAGGCTTGTTTAAACACTAAATGTCCCACTGTAGAGAGCTATTAAATGCACTTATCTTTGCATGTTTTTTTATGCCATATTAAGTTTCCTTAACACATTTTACTTCTACTAATGGAAGAAATTGGTTATTCACTCTGTGACCTCTCATTGTGGGCGGCTGGTCTCTCCTAACACTGCCTGAAAGACTTGAGTCCAATGGCTACAAACAACACAGGCCTAATGTTTCTACTAATAGAAGCAGGCAGAGTTTCAGCTCTGGCAAATAAGCAAGCTGAGCTGGGAGTCCTTTGAGGAAGAGGTGATACATCCATGTTAATATGAAACCTAATGAGCAAGGAGATTTAGAAATGGTATAGTTCCCATATACTCAAATCAAGGAGCGGTGCAGCTACAGAACCGAAGCTGCTCCTGCATAGATCACAGCTTGTGAGGATTAGTAGGCATGACTTAATCTCTCACCATGTCTAACATATCTGTTGGTGCAATTGAAAGGAGATGAAAGATAGAAATGGTTCTAGACCGACGTATGTGTAATTTATAGCACGAGTGCTTTGCCTTTTTAACTTTTGTTTTAATACATAGACTTGTATTTTAAAATGGTGCATTATATGACATAAGTGAAAGAAACACATCACTTTAAATGCATATAACCTCACCAACCTGTTTGTTTATTATGAGTATATGTGTGCTTACAATCCTGCAGGAGCTGGTGGATGGTGATTGTTGATTAGGAAGGGTTGATCACATTTTCTGCTCCTCCAGTCCGCCCAGCTGAGCTCTGTTCCTGTCTGATCTCTGTTGCAACTCCATCACAAAGACTTAATTAAGTTTCCATTCAGTGCTCTACTGGCGCTGGGGGCACATTTCCAACCATCACTATCAAGATTTTAGTTGATATTCTCTCTTTAATAAAGCTCGCCACCATTTTGATCAAAGTAGACGTCATCTGGCTGGAGAAGATGAATTTGACTTCAACAGTAGGCTATTGATTGTTGTTGTTGAGCTCTCTCAAGTGTCTACTTAGTACACCAGAGGGCGCTGCACTCTAACCGATTAATAAAAGAAGGAAGATGGGGAGAGTGTTTTATTTATTTAATTATTTTCAGCTTTAAGGACTTGTTTATTCTGAATCCCGAATGAAAACATGCTGACTTTTTTTACCCACAGATTTATAAGCTAGTTATTAAGACTTGTGAGTATCACCGAGTATATTTTTTAGTCTCTGGTATCACCATTAAAGAAAAAATAAGGAAGAATTTCAGTTTATAGGCAGCGATTGTGTGACATTGATTTATTAGACAACATGACCATGCAATTACAGACTGCACTATACACGCAAATGCACGTTTCAAATAGTGTTTCCAGTTCAATTGATTATTTAGAGCCCACGTAGTAAGAACTGGCCATTATATTATGTTTTTTTAGAAATGGGAAATACGTCTCTGCACATTCAAGGTTAGAACACAGTGTTTAACCTTAAACTGGAAAGATGAGACATAAAACGGCCATCATGTGTGTTGGACCACCCTATGAAAAGCATCATGCTGCTTTCATTGTAAGTATAATAAGACTAATTTGGTCAAAGACCAGTTCTTGTTGTTGTGTTGTGCTGAGTCAATTTAGCAAACATTATTTTAGACTTTTTAGTGCGTGTCTATGGCCTTAACCATCCTGAGCATGGGAGTAGGAGGTGGGGGCTCTTAAAGTGTGCTCCTTGTGTGGAGTCTTATTACGCACAGGCATGGTGCAGCAGCGCCGGGGAGGGACTTTTTACATGTGTGCATAACTATTGCTCGACACCCTCTCTCTCTGCTCGGGGCTCTTCTGGGGCAACACAAATCCTGTGCTTGCGGAAAGACTCACCTGCACACTCAAACTTATTGGAAGTTGACGGGTGAGCCTCCAGTGGTTAAATCGTGAGTCTTTTGGGGGTTAGAGTTTTCAGAAGTTGCAATAATGTTGGGAAACGGGAAGTCACCGGCCACCAATCCCAAAGAGCAGAGGAGGAAAGTGGCCGAGAAGACGGTAGACCCCAGCAGGAGGCTCGGTAAGGAAACCTCCTCAAAGCGAACTTTCTAATCCTGCTGTAGATAAAAAATACCTCGATTTCTTTAAAAAGCATTATGTAGCCTATACTAGGTGTCACATTATAGGCGTTTTAGATCATTTTAAGTGCTAAGAACAAAGTCGCACAAAGTAGCCTAATGTATAGCCTACACCTGTTGAAAAGGTTCGTGTTACACTCAAGCTGCATGTTAAACTGGTGTTTGTAATGATGCTTTTATTTGACATTTTCCTCATTTTCCGCTTGTGTTTCAATAGTTATTCAGGCACTAATAATGTGATATTTGCATCCTCTTAAAATAGATGATGAAAGTCGTAACTTTCCCTGCCGACTAATAAGTCAATGAACTTACATTTAGCTTATAGGGAATTAAATGTTACCTTAAATTGTTGTCAAAAACGCATACTTTGATTTGTTTGCTCAACTCTGCCCACTTCAGCTGTTTGATCATGTATCAGAGAGCTGTGTTTACTGTCTGGCCATGTGCCTGTTGCCAAGTTCAAAGGTCAAATAATAGGACTACAGTGGATATAATTTGAAAAAAAAAAAGTACATAAATAATACAAGTATAAAGAAGTTTAAAAAAGAGGAACACAAGTATGTCCATAGAGAGGCAGAGTTTAGTGTTAAGTTCAGAAAGTGACAGCTGTCTGACACATCAGACACGTGTGTATGTGGGTGTAATAGTTGAAGTGATCATGAGTTTCTGAAGAGCTGATCCATTAGCCAACTGCATGTGTGAGCACAAGCCATCTCAGCTCATGGTCACAGCCCCCCCCCCCATCCCAACAAATAGGCACCTGCTGAGCACAGACAAAATCTGTGGCATGAAAAGACTGTGGATGTCACTAGATCTGGACTGCTGGTTATCCTATTAACCTATACTTCTATGTTAATGTGTCTGAAGCTAATTCATAATGGTGCACAATCATTTCCTTGTTAAGGCTGAACTATTATTCATGAAGTATACTGAAAACTGTATTTGGTAGATTTTGAATCTAATACTATGACTTTGCAGCAGCATATTTCCACATAAAGGTTCTACAATTCCGATAACTTAAATAAACCCCAAAATAGCTTTATGTTTAATGACTCCCTTGGGTGGTTTTATAACATATTTTTTTGTTAATGTTGACTTATTCCTCTACGTTGTACTCCCAATTGTTTAATGTTTGCACAGCATTGTGTGTGCAGAGATCCAGACTGTTGCATTGACCGGGCAGACAATGTCTAAACTTCAGTCTGCAGACACCGCATTACTGATGTTTCATTTGTGAAACTGTGTTGCACACAACCATCAACTCTATTTTTGAATGTGCCTCTAATACTGAATGATGACGCCAGTGAGGTCACAACCTCAACCCCCACCTCTTATCACCATGTGTCATCATCAATCAGTCAGGTGGCCTTCAACCAAACATCTTTTAGCAGCTTCACAATCCTGACGTCCATCAACAGGAAAGAAGCATATTGTTTTTTGTCATTATGAGTCTAATCAAGTGAGTTTAGAGGGTTTTTTTGTGTCACATGGTGTCACAGGACTACTCGTGTTTGTTCAGAGTTTCTCACTCAGTCTAAGCCATGTCTTGCAGAGAAAGTGTTTAACGTATTGCTTGTGTCCTTAAGTTTTGATAGTCTTGAGATTATCTCAGTTTAAAAGTCAGACGATATATGGATAAATATATTCCTCGTGTCCTCAGGGTTCAGGGAGGTTGTGGATTTGGTTTCAGACAGAGTCAGAGTTTGTTGATGGTGTTGTTAACCGAGGAGCTTGTGACACACACACAGCAGTTAGCTTCTGATGTGAACAATATAGTAACGTGCTTACGCTTTGGAATAGACAAACAAAATCCAGGATTTAGCTGTATTAGTTCAAAGTTTACACATTTGGTTTTTACTGTGCAAACAGTCAAAATCAGGTCTATTTGGGGAAAATTGCAAATGAGTATACAAGTATACATCTAAGCCCAGAATTTCGTGCTCACATTTTGAAACTATAAAAACAAAAAGCATTGTTCTTATGGCTTTTGCTAGTTGTGTTTACACTGTTTTTCACGTTTTTATGTTTGGGTGAACAGCACTTTGGTCAGCTTTTGTGTTTTCAAATGTGCTTTATAAATACATTTTAATTAGATGAACACAGTTTTAAAGGGATGTTATATTTTGGTAGTGATGTAAAGTGTCTCAGATGATGTAAAGAGTCTCACATGCTTTGTGGACGTCATTAGAGTAAATGTGACCTACTACGCAATCTCTCTGGATTCCTTTTTTGTGTATGTGTGCTAACATTGTCATATGTTTATTTCTGCCAGTCATAGCTTGGAAACAAAAGAGCAGGCCAGTTTGTGGTTCATAAAGGCATATTTTCAACTTAAACGCTTTATTACACATTGGGTTTAAATGCAGTCAAAAGAGAAAGAAATTGAACTTCTTATCATGTTTGCACCAACAGCAGTTTTTCTAATTTACCTCAGAGACAATGAAAGTTAATCAAAGGTCAAGTCAGATTTATAGACGCAATGACTACGACTGAATTCATAAATCATTTACAAAAGATTTCCTTTATGATCGTAATCCAGGAGAAATCTCAGTAACCAGAGGAAAGATCACTGCAACTAAAGAATTTATGGTGTCCCAATGATTCAACCGGGTTTTTTTTAAATGTGAAATCCTGTTATCTTATTAGACAGGGTAAATATTTGACAGGCAGGTATTCAAATTGTGAAAACTGGTCAGATAGAATGAAACTATAAGCTACGCACAACAATTGTGTGGTCTTATCTTGCTTATTAATGAGTAAATGAATGATGCATCACTCATTAGGAAAGACAAAGAGAATGTGTGAACTGGATGCTGCATATTTCCAGCTGAAAACAAAGAGGCTGCTTTGCTTTCATGTTCAAATGTAGGCTCTCAGAAAAATCCTTGGCAGAATACTGATGTGTTACAAATAAAAATCTATGCCCAAGTCCGGCATTTTATTTTGGTCAAGCTCTTCAAGCTAAAATGATCTTTTTTCTCAGAGGTTGAGATAATATCACTTTCATTTAAGACTGTACTTGGTATTAAGAGATACAGAGAGGACTGACCTACATAATGCCTGATCCGTCTTGTGGGAAGACAAAATTGAGAACATTTAATTGACCCTCCACCCGTATCATATCGACAACACCCTGACCTGCCTATCTATATGCATGTGTAGAATCCTTACTTGCTGGCTCTCGTGACAGTTGTTATGCTGAGAGAAATGTGAACCGTGTCTCAGGAGGAGCTGGTATGTGGGCCTGAGTGAAGAGGACTCATGCAGACACAATCTATTACTGACCAGATGATATGGTTATTTTCTTTCTGATCCTCCTCTCAGTTTGAAGGCACCCCACTAATCTCAGTCTCAAAACACTTTCAAGGAAAACATGAGGTTGATTTAAAGTGTGGAGATTTTCCCCACTTCTGATTCACTGACTCCCTTTTTGGGGCTTTTTATGCCTTTATTTTAAGGATAGGACATTGGATAGAGTCCGAAATCAGGGAGAGAGAGAGAGAGAGAGAGAGAGAGAGAGAGAGAGAGAGAGAGAGAGAGAGAGAGAGAGAGACTGGGAAAGGAGCCACAGGTTAGATTCAAATCTGGCAGCCTGCTTGGTGGCCAGCCTCCGTAAATGGGGCGCACGCACTAACCACTATGCTACCTGCGCCTCTGTTTAACATTTTTAATCAATGCTAGCAGCCTAGAAATAACAACCTGTTTGTCTTTAGGGCAGCTGGTACACCGCTTTGTATGAGACCTACAAAAATCTAATCAACTATTGGTTCAGATATTCATGGTGCCCAGAGGGTCAATACTACTTACTGGACCTGACCTTTCTCTAATCCCAGTAGTAGACCAAACTTTTCACTTACCTAGTGATTAATCTCTATGTAACAAGATATATTGGTACATAATTTGTGCAATTATTTATAATTCCAGATGATTAACCCAACAAACGTTTTTTCCCCCAGCTGTCTTCTTGCGACACTGAAGTTGTAATTTGTGGTTTTAAATGAAATGGTTCAACATCTGCCTGATTGGGAAATATGGTGCCAACATTCATATCCCTCAGGAAAAACAAACATTCATCATGATTTGGGTCAATATTTTACTCTGTCCAATTTTTAGTTTTATGTCCAAACACTTGCAAAACAATTGCCCTTCCAGTCACCCTTGGCTTTGTGTTTATGGCTGGTTCTCATAAAATAGCATGCTAATGTGCCAAGTGACGATTGTAAATATGGTCAAAGTTAGACCTGAGAAAACATCAGCCATTAACTTGTCTTTATGGGCATTTATAAGTAACATTCTCACCAGTTCAAATTTGTAGTTCTTTTAAAAATAAAAATAAAATACCTCAGAAAGAAATAGACTTCCCACTGACCTGAGCTGTAGTAGACGTACTTTTATTTAGTACTACTGATCAAATATTAGCACGTTTTTGTGCTAAACCTGAAAAAAAACACAAGTATGTTAGCACTGCCATTGTTAGCGTGTTTACATGCTAGTTTTAGTGTTCAGCTCAAAGCAATGTTGTGAAGTAGAACGTTACGGAGCAGCTTGCATGGTTTTAGACTCTCCATCTTCTTAAAACTGTCTATTCTTTCCAACACTGCAAACTCTCCTGTTCTTCTAATTTGTCTTCTGAGCCGTGTTGAATGGCTGCATTAGAATACATCAGCACGGTTGCTAGCCAGTCGGCACGCAGGGCCTTGACCGTCTGATGAAGAGCATGTCAACCAGATTTTCAGCAGGAGACGATGAGGAGAAAACACAATTCAGCTCTGTAGCCTGAAGAATCATGCCCATCCCTGCATTTACAGCCACATGAATAGGCTTTCAGAGGCGCTTAGTGTATCAAAATGTGAATGTGATTCTGTTTAATAAGGCCACATTTGCAGACTTGTGCAGACTCGTTTTGTTGTGGTTAGATATCAAAACCATGCAGGTAGGAATGCAAGAATGTAGTTAAGGCTGGAGAGGCAGTAATAAAAGGTAAAGCAGTGGGTTGAGACAGATAGTTAAGGCTGTTTGGGCAGCTTAGCGTGGTCAATGACCTGCAGTTAATCGGGTCCATGTGCTCCGCTTGTGGGAATGCTTTGCATGCGGTAACAGCTTGGAAAAACAGGGTTGTTATGGATGGAGGGTTGGTAGGGGGATTTCTTTGTGTTCGACCCTGATGGGCCTGATGGGGAGAAATGCTTGGCTGTAGTTGGTTTCAAGTAGGGGTGGGTGATCGGGGGTGGGGGTGGGTAGTGCAGTTTCTGTTGTGCTATAGCTTTGGGGGCCCTCTGAGGAACTTTAGCCATTTGGCACTGACAGTATGAGGAGGGTGATTTAGAGGAAAGAGAAAGACAGTATGCCAACTGAGTCCAGACAAATCTTCAGTGGTGAGCAGAGGAGACCAAGACACGAAAAATCACGTGACAAAAGTGAGTGTTTGTTTAGACCTCTTCTTTTTTGAACAGTCCTGAAAGAGAAAGTGGCTCAGCGAGAGGTCCCATTCATCCCTGCAGTGAGATAGCAGAATGTCTTTTCATAACACTTGTTCTGATAAGCAGAAGAGGAATTATTTTGTCATAATACACAGCAGTATGGATCTTAACTTAACCTGTGATTTCTATTACAATTTAGCCAAAAGTATTGAGACAATGTGACACATTATTTAAGAAATATAAATAGATGTATCGTTAGAAACAGTTACTTACATGTTATTTGGAGATATAAACTGTATATTGCTTCAAATTAAGTAACTGGAGAAATATTTTCAGAGGTTGAGCACACTTTTTATCATTTGAAAATCGAGCCCTGAAAAAAGTCCACTCCACAGTATTAAATTACACCCAGGCTCGCTGTGGGTCCGTCATGCTTGAACTTTTGGAATCAGAGTCGGAAAGCTGCTGCGTCAACACACACTGCATGTCCTTTCAAGTGCAAACCTGCTGCGCCAAATCATCTTTCTAGCTTGAGACTTCAGCTGAAACCAACACCTTGTTTTTTTGTTGACTCCCTGTATTTGCCAACTTTTTTTTCCAGTGAATCCTTAAAAGTTTTTGTCTATCAGTTAGATTATGCAACCGTTTTTCCGAGGAAAGGAGACATCTTCAGATAAATGCTCCAACACACAGTCATCATTACCTCAGATATTTCTAGTGTAAAATTATCCAAAAGGAAAAAAATAAAGAGACAATCATCACAATGTATGATGTAATGATTAATCTGCTTTCCATACTCCAAAGATTGACTCATAGACCATGAGAGTAATCCTGTGGGCTTTAGCTCTTATTATACCAAACTAGCTCATGTAGATACAGCCTTGATTTTGCTAATACAAGATATCATGCACATATTCTGCATTATTATTTTCTAAGAGACATAGCCTAATTATGCACCTTACACTACATAAATGCTCAACTTCAACTTAGTATTGCATATCTATAGACCCCTCAGGCTTCCTGCTGTCCTCCTTTATGTTCTCCTACATACTCTGATACTTTCAGCGCTCTGATCAATTCATATTCTGTCTCAGGCTCTGCGTTTGCCTTCTTTTTGATTGCATTTCCATTGATGTGAACAGCTAGGAAACACTAGTATGACCATTACAGCCAAGCATACGCTTTGCAACTTTCCATACTGTAACGCTTTCCTGCTGTCTGCTGGCCTTCTGCATCCCCAAAGGAGGAATAAATCTACAAAATATCATGGCTGATTCACATCTCAGCAGTCGGTTTCTCTCAGCTTCATCTTGAACTAACACTACAGAGTTCATTTTTTATAATAAAAAGAGAAACATTGCTTTGTTAATACATTTAAAATTCACTCAGCACACTCAAACCTTCTTTTTGACCAGCATGCACTTCTTGTCGATTCCCTCCAAGGTTTGTATATAAAACACAGCCTTGAGTTTGGGTATAAGCAAAGAAGGGATGACTTTATTAGTACCTTCAACTCGATGAATATGTTCAAATAGGTCAGGTTGATATAATGGCTGTATGAAAATAGGTCAATTTAAAAAGGTAGATTCACTGCTTAGGTCTGAAGAAAAATATAAAGAGTTTGATGAAGTGGATCTTACAGAACTGAAACATGCCTCCCTGTGCCTGATGTGTTTATTTGGACTGACAGGAACGAAACTCCCACAGACTACAAAACATACAATGTTTCTGTGGTATTTAGAGATGACATTGATTGTAACTTTTTCTATTAAAGCTGGCCAAAGCTGTGGTTAATAACTTGCTTTATTAGGAACAGGTCAATTATAAATTTTAACAACACAGAAAAAAATATTCATGCTTTTATTTCCTCACTGATGGATTATTGTTAACGCCTTTTTTACCTGCCAAGGACAAAGTGCCCCGCTCACATCACCCCTTTTTTACTTTTTCTGCACTGGTTGCCAATTTCTTTAAGATTTAAAAAAAAAAATTTACAAACAACTTTTAAAGCTCTACATGGTCATGCACTGAATATTTGAGCTTTTGATCCCTTACTACCCAAGAAGATCTCTTAGATCAGCTGGGTGAGCTTTTTCTGGGGTTGGTCCTCAGCTCTGGAACAGTCTTCCACTTTCTATTTGACTCTGTTTCTGCTTTTAAATTTCGCCATAAGACTCATTTTTACAGGCTTGCCTTTTTAGCTGACAGAGGATTTTAATATTTTTACTTGTGACTGTCTCTTTTAAATTGCTTCTGTTAAGCACTTTGTTCTCCTGTCTTGAAAAGTGCTGTACAAATAAAGTGTTATTATGATTAATATTAATCACATAACAACCAGTCTCATTACCTATTTAGGACTCAGTTGGCATGATAACATGCTGAATTTAACATTGTAAGTATAGTAAAAATTAGACCTGCGACCTGACCTGACCTGCATTTTCAATGTGGGCATGAAAGCATGCTAACATTAGCCTCTAAACTCAGCTTTAGTTTGTGTCCAAGTTGTAATTTAAGACTGTGAACCTAGTACAACATGCTGCAGGATGGTTAGCATCCTGATGTTAGCATTTAGCTCAAAGCTTTTCTGTTGCTAACAAAATCTTCCATAAATTCCCACGTTGCTATGCTAAGCTAACCAAGTGTGAGAGATTAGTTAGGGCTATATTAGGTGTTAAAATGGTAAAACAATAAACATTGCTGAAAATGAAACATATTGAACGGTTATTATTAGGAGTCACATTAAGAGTATATTGTGCTGTAGAATAAGAAAAGATAGGGTTAGGGTTATAAGGCAATAGTCACAAACAAACAGTATGACCTCTGATGCACCTCATTACAATCATGACATTTGGCTTGCATGGTGTCGAAATAAAACACCACAAAACAGGTGTGACTCAACTGGCTAATGGCCTACACATGGTGTCAAAGTGAATCCCATTTTATAATAATATTTCAAACTTAACTTAAAACAGTTGTGTGTTTCCGTGTGTTCTCCAGGGATGCAGGACAATGAGGACATTCGTGTGATGATGCAGGGCTCCAACATGGTAAAAGTTCGCTCCTCCAGGTGGCAGAAGAGCAGAAACCTGCGGCTGCTGGAGGACGGCCTCACTGTGTGGTGCGAATCTACCAAGAGCTCCCGCAAAGCCAAAGCCCAGCAGACCTGTGAGTATAGCTTAGGGTTGGTTTTATAACCATTGATAGAGTTGAGAAGAGCAGTAATAAGAGCCCAGTAGCTGAGTAGAGAACACTACTTGGTAGAGGGAGAATTAAGGTGGAATAACAGCAAAGGAAGTGTGAGGTAGTTAACTACAAGAAGTAGGGAGGGTCAGGAAGGGAATGGGAAATTCAGAAAGTGAGTGTGCTCAGGAATAGGAACTGGCTTTGATGAAAAGAGAGGAAACTTAATTGATATCAGATTAGTAGGAAAGAGCTTTGCCTGGAGTGAAGCTTATCTACATAGGAGGTAATATAGAAACGGCCGATCAGGCCCTCGACTAGCCTGGTACAGACTTGGATGTGAGTCATCAGGCTCATTCAGCAAGCTTATTGTTCCGAGTCGTTCGGCTTTTTTATCTTGGCTCCATCTCATGCCCTCTCCTCTACTTTCCTCTATAGCTTGTTTCCTTAGTGAGTGAGGAAACCAAGCAAGGGCTCTGCAACCTGCCTTAATAATCAGTGTAATTTATATCAGAAATGGCCATTACATTTCTGCAATACAATGCACTAACAAAATAATCTAGAATTTCCTTGGTACCTGGTACTTTTTTGATATTGTTTTTGTTTTATTATTTGAAAATTCAAATTCATATTTTAAAAGTTAACAATGAACCTTGTAACAAGCAGGTAGGGCAGTTTGCAGAGGCAAAATCCAGGGTAAAAAAACACCCATTAAATGTAAAAATAGTAAAAAATAGTAGAAACTGAAGGCAACTGAGTGGATGTTTTGATTTTGACCAACTCAAACCTTCTGGATTTATGTGGTTGTAAGAGGACACATTTCTGGTGATCCTTCAACAGACAAACCAAATCAAAACAGTCATAGCCCTATTTCCACTGGCATATGTAGGGGAAAGAATGAAACTAGGAGGGTCTTTATTTCTCATTGTTTATAACTACAAGTCAATTGGTACCTTTAGTGGGATGTTGTCTCCAAACTGGGAGATCCCTTTGAAGAAGTTGAGGATGTCACTCTGCAGAACAGATATCTTCTTCTTCTACAGAAGGAAAAAGCCTTGGAGATTTAATCAAAAAAAGAAGACACAGACTTGACATCTTATTGGGTTGTTGGGAAACAGGTTTTATAGAGCCTGTGTTTTCAGCTTCCTCATATTTCCTTGTTGACACTGTTAGGTATTTAAAAAAGGATAGTGGTCTAGAGAAGAGCCAAAGTGCAGACTAATATCAATAAACCTGAAATGTTCTGTACATTTTGGGGATAACTCTTCACGTGTTATCGGGGCTAAGGGTAGAACCATGTCATATGACTTACCCAGGATCCATTTCTCGCATCCAGTTTTATTTTCTTCTTCGCCGCTTGACCTTCAGCTTCCCCACCTCTCCTCTGTTTTTACTGACCATCCTGATGTTGGAATGCAGTTTAATGCTAACCCCTGCTGGCCTTACAGAGCAGCTGGGTGGGCGAGCTGCATTTTGTTTCAGCAGGAGGTGAAGGCTGTCTTGATTGTTGCTGCAGCCGCACTAGAAATAGACCCTGGAGTGGTCGAGTTGCAGTGTATGTAACACTCCTTACAATTTTGTCAACAAGAGTGTGGAGCAGATACTGATAATGCAAACACTGGCAGGCTGCTGAAGAGCATATCTGTGTGTGTTTTCGTGTGTGTTAGTGTTAATACAGAATTCAGACTTGGGTTAGTTCCTTTTTCTAGAGCTCCAGGCGCCTCTCCAGCTCCAGTGTGATCTGGCGCATGCAGCTAAGTACTAAGTCTTCTAATCAAAAGCACTTGGCACAGAATACAACACTTAACACTCACATACACACACACATACATGTTGCTTTTGCCATGTCTCTGGGATAACTACAGAGCAGGAATGCTGAGTAATTTTGAAGAGGTGGACAGCAGAGGCTTAATGATCTTCAGCAGGAGAATGAGGCTATTGTCAGGGCAGGCACTGCTTTCTACCCAGCCGAGTGATCACCACTCTGCAGGCATCCCACAAAAGAAAAAGACCAAGCTGTGTTTGCATCAGCTAGTAGACAGTGTGGGTTTGTGTTTGCTGTCTTCTCTGGGGAACAACTTCTCAGCATATACGAGATACACAGAAGTTGTAGATCCTTACACCTCTGGCCTGTAACTCCTCAGACAAAGTCAGCCCACCACTTTGGTCCAGACCGAAATACCCTGACCGTTATCGCATGGTTTGCAAAGAAGTTCCATACACACAATCATGTTAACAAGAGGATAAACCTCACCCTGATTTATCAAGCTTTACCAACAGCTTCTGTGACATGTCTCAACATGCATCATAAAGTTTTTATTTGATAAAGTCCCAGACGCTGAACCCTCAATATTTGACTGCCTACGCTACCTTTAACCTTCACAGTACAAGTTAGCAATGTTAGTTTGTGAGTGTGTTAGCATCTTGGTGTTAGCATTTAGACAACACTGCCTACAGACTAGCTAGCATAGATGTAGACTTTTAATTCTGATTTTGTTTTATCATATATTATAAATCAGCCCCATAAATCTATTAATAAACGAGCCATGTTGAGATAGTAACTGTTATAAAACCCATAAGAAGGCCCTGCTATTTACTGTCAGCAGCAGAGAGAGATGCTAAGAGTGATGAAGTTGCAGGTTAAAATTATCCTGTTGAGAACTATAAGACTCTGCACACTGGAATTTATGAATCCTGCAAAACTCATGATGTTTGACCTTTAACTTTGCTCCAAGTGTTGTTGTTATCTCCTGCTCTAGCTGTATAAACTCAACAACCTTTCTTTTTCTCTGAACTCTTCTCCCCTCGTCCAGTCGCAGTGACAGAAGTGGAGTGTGTGCGTGAAGGCTGCCAGTCCGAGGCGCTGAGGCGTCTGTCAGGGTCGGTGCCGGAGAACCAGTGCTTCACAGTGATCTTTAGAGGCGCCAGGAAGAGCTTGGACCTGCTATGCCCCTGTGAGGAGGAAGCTCAGCGCTGGGTGCGAGGGCTCCGCACTTTAAAGGAGCATGTGGCCAACATGACTCAAAATGAAAAACTGGACCAATATCCTGCCCAATTTCCAACATGCCAAAATAATAAATATAGTGTTGCTACTGTAAGGGTTAGGGTACTGACTGTGGTGTCAAATGTACCATCCCACGTCCACAGCATAGCTAAGAAGAGCTGTAATGACTTGTGAAAAAAATCTTGCCTAAATATAGCCGACCATTAGTGAAGATATCAGGTAGTGATCTCTGCCTCTTGGTTTATTTTTCTCCCAATAACTGTTTATATTTCAACATCTAAATCATCAGGGTAATGATCATGTTTATTCTATCTTGTCAGGATGTTTATTGTGTTTCATACTGTAGATTTTCAGCAGCCCAGGTGACTCTTAAACAGTGTGATGTCAATGTGTGGGCTTTCTCTGTTCCAGTGACAACTCCATGAGCAGGTGACAGCGACCTAAAATTAGTATCTTGTTGCTATCGACTCTTTTTTTGCAGAAGCATTACATGAAATTGATGTGGCAGATATCAGCTTAACCCTCAGTTTAATCGCTAGCTACACCTACTCCAAACTAATTCCATCTAATACAACAGTCCTGCCATAAATCCTACCTTAAGGAAGGCCATGTTGAGATATTGTTCTATATTTGTTTTGCTTTCGACTGACAGGTGTGTATTTCTTTTTATCCACCCCATTTATATCAATGAGGCTTAATAACAGGAACACATCTCTGTTTATTATATTTTAACAGCCTCACAAACAAATGCCTTCAAAATGATAATAAAAGTGAATCAACACCTCTCTTAAAATTAACAATAAAACCTTTATAAAGGGAGAATTTATTGCAGGACTTTTGTGTTAGACCAAATTAGTATAGCTTGGTGTACCCTACAAACTGGCACCTAATGTATAAACAATAGAATTTTAATGCTAGTGACAGTAAAAGTGTTAAAGGGACTCCAATGGCGTAAACGATAGGCTCACATTTTTGGAATCTATCTTAATGATGTCTGGCCAAAAACAACAAGTGTTTTATTGAAGTGTCTTGAATGTTCAATTAACCTGAAACTGAAAAATGGGGGAATTTGACTCCAGGGCAAACATTAGGGTCCCTTCCGTCTGAATTTATTCCTTAACCCTCTACACTTGGATCCGAGGCTACCTGAGACGAGCAGACCAGAACCAGGATGGCAAGATGAGCTACGACGAGGTCAAGCGCCTGCTCCAAATGATTAACATTGACCTGAGCGAGCAGTACGCATGCTGTTTATTCAAGGTCAGGAGCATCATGTGTACAATGTTTAGGTTTTAAGCGTCTGCAAAATATTCTACCCTCGTGGTCAGTAGATGTACTTAATATGAGCTTGTTTTACTGTGACATGCTGGAGTCTGGTGTCTTTGTTCAATTACCAAACCAGCAGCTGAAGGCAATAAGCAGCCCCCCTCCATCTTTATCCCCTCCTACAACAAATCAAGAGCCAGTTATGTCTTTATTGCAGGGGATTACTGCCTGCCATGTCCCTCAGCACTCTATTACAGCTATATTGTTGGTTTTTATGCTCCTTCCTGATGTAATTTCCAATACTGACCCTCCTCAGAGAGCAATATTTTTAATTTAAGACTACACAGCTGGGTAAATTATCATGGAGATTCTTTCCCCATGGGGATTTTGAACCACCCTCAAAATAATAGTACAATGTGTTTGATGTGAGAATATCTTACTCATACAGATCTGAATATGTGTGTGTTCAATTGTTTGTGTTTTTAAACTCCTACTGATCCCCTGTTCCCCAGAGGTGTGACCGATCAGGGGATGGTCGTCTGGACCATATAGAGATTGAAGAGTTCTGCAGAGAGCTGCTGCGGCGGCCCGAGCTCGACTCCGTGTTCAGGCACTATTCAAGTAACGGCTGTGTTCTCGCCACTGCTGAGCTGCGAGACTTCCTGGGAGACCAAGGAGAAGACGCCTCACTGAATCATGCTCAGAGCCTCATCCTCACCTATGAGCTTAATGATTGGGGTAGGTCCCAAACGTAGTCATTATAGGCTTTAAAGGGAGAGAACACTAGGATTTAGTGCTGCATCTAGACTGACAAAACAGTGATTTAGCCGTTACCTGTGAATGCTACCGTGGGTACAAATGCAAAATCAAATACCTCAAAATAATGCCGTGCACTTTATATTGCTAGCAGTGTGAGTGTTTTGTTTTAAGTCAACCAAAGTAGTGAGAATGGCTAGCAGGAAGCTGAAAAACGGCAAAAACGGGAAAAAGTAGTCTGGGTGCTTTAAAATGTTGCACCTTCATGTCAAACAAGTCATGTTCAATGAGAAGAAAGTGGGAAATTTGGATAATTATAATTTAGATAAAAAAGGGACACACAAGGTCATACATGATATAATAAATATAATTGAATTTACAAAACATGCACTATAAGACATCATAGCAAGACTATGCAACATTAGTTATTTGTTTATTTATTTATGACCTAACAGCAACATACTTCAATGTACACATGCCAACATTTGCACAATAGCTAAATGTCATCCATAGTCCTAAAACAGACTTACAAAAATAACAAATACCGGTATTAAAATTACAGGAAACTCTAAGGACGGTCTACAAGAAAGCACAAAAGAGCTCACAAACAGTTTTACATTCAACATGGACACATTTGTTGGATCACAAAAAAGACCTACACTCAATAAGCTGGTAAAACGTCTTCTGATGCTAATTGCTAAACTGCGTTTTATCATGTAGCCTACTGTAACTCAAATGTAAAGATTTGGTTACAGTGGTGAAATTGAAGTCATAAATCATTAAAATAATTCAACATTAGCATGCATTATGCTAGCTGTCATATAGGACCATGGAGGCTATTCCCCTTGTGTTTTCTATTACTAAACAATGCTGAATTTGGTATATTATTAATATTACTGTTATTCATTTATATTTTTCCACTCAAATTAATAAAGTCATTCCCTAAGTTAGACTAAATTAAACTTATGGGGGGGGTAAGTTTCTAAAGATAAATTTAAGATGACTAAAGAAATGATCTGCATGATTTCCCTAAATTCTATCTTGCACATTAAAGTGCACGTTTGTAATCATTATTATTTGCTATTTGTAAAAATAGATGTTTTTGCTAATGTTTTTTAACACTTGGCTAATTAGATAGTAGCTCAAAAAATCCATAAATTGACATTAATAAGAGACTTCAAAATGTATTTTCCCTAGACTGTTTAGCTAGTTAGCTAGCTGCAAGCTCATTCCTGAAAGAAGGAGGCATTAACTGCTATTTACGTTACCATGTCTTGTTTGACTCAATTTAAATAATCCTTCATTGCAGCTCAGAAGAACCAGTTCATGACCCAGAATGGCTTCACTATGTACATGCTGTCCCGGGAGAATGATGTGGTTAACCCTGACCATGCCAGAGTCTACCAGGACATGAGCCGCCCTTTGGCGCATTACTTCATCTCCTCGTCCCACAACACTTACCTCACCAAGGACCAAGTTACGAGTGCCAGCAGCACTGAGCCATACATCAGGTTTTAAGACATCAAACAGCACACATTTCACTTTCCTGTAGTGTCTGATTCTAAATGTGTGTATGTCACTGTCAGGGCTCTGAATCAGGGCTGTCGCTGTGTAGAGCTGGACTGCTGGGATGGAGATAAAGGTGAACCTGTCATCTACCATGGCCACACTCTCACCTCCAAAGTGCCTTTTAAGGAGGTTATTGAAACCATCAACCAGTACGCCTTTAAGGTAATAGGAGCAACACATTTTATAGTGTAAATCCTCAGCTGTGGCCGAAAGACTGCTGCTTCTTGTTACTGCTAATTAAATTAGTGAGCAGGAAACAAATACAGATTGCCTGACTCCTCGCTTTCGCGGCCTACTTGGCTCTTGCGCAGCCTGCATTTTTTTGTTTTTACAATGCTAGGTCCTGCATTGCTATTATTTGATCTAATTGCATTTTAATTACTTGGCATACAAGTGATACTGTGTTTCTCCCTACAGGCGTCCCCATACCCTCTAATCCTGTCCTTGGAGAACCACTGTTCTGTGGAGCAGCAGGCCGTCATGGCCAAACACCTCCGCACCATCCTTGGGAGCAAACTGCTCACCAAGCCCCTCAGTGACCGGCCTCAGAAGGATCTGCCTTCTCCTGAGGTACAACACACACAAACATACACAGCTGTATCTCTTTTTCCAACACCTCAGGCTGTCTGTTTTTCTAATGAGGTAATTTGTTCCCAAAACCTTCTGTGCAGGAGCTAAAGGGGCGTATTCTGGTGAAAGGGAAGAAGCAGACTCCTCACCTGGCCCAGCTGGGTAAGAATGGGAGCTGTGCCAGCTTCTCCTCAAGCTCTGAGGACGAACTAGCAGGCAGCAATAAGAACACGCCCAAGAAGGATCCTGCAAAGGTCAGATCAGGAAGACTTGAGAAGCTGTTAAAGTGCACTTTTAGATATTTAACCAATCATTTTATGTGTTTGTCCTTTACAGGTCTGTGCTAAACTGAGCCCCGAGCTATCAGATCTGGTCGTGTACTGCCAGAGCGTTCCCTTCCGTGGATTTGAAAACATAACTGAAAAACCTCCAAATGAAATGTCCTCCTTCTCTGAGAGTGATGCCCTGAAGCTCATCAAAGACTCGGGTACAGCACTGGAAATAATTGCATCCTGACATGATAGAGAGAAAGTCAAAAAGATTTTATGACATTTTTCTGCTGCAGCTGATTCTTCTAGAAAATGTAATCAGCCTCCAGTGTATCATGACATGTGGTTTTCCATCTTTTCTTTTGCAGGAAAGCTTTTTGTGCGACACAACAGCAGGCAGCTGAGCCGGATCTACCCCTCCGGCCAGCGCCTGCAATCATCCAACTATGATCCTCAGGAAATGTGGAATGGTGGCTGCCAGATGGGTTAGTACTCCAGACTAGAAGCGTGGATGCTGCTCTGATGGCAGCAAATTACGGCAAATCATTTGAAAAACATTATATGGTCAGTTAGTGCCAGGGAAGTGTTATACTGCCTCTCATTTCTGCAGATTGCTCCTGCATTACAGGAAGCTGTAATTCTGAATTTGTTGTATGTTGTGTGATAAGTCCTGCCCTTTTACTGACTCCTCTCTTTGTGCTGTGCAGTGGCTCTGAACTTCCAGACCCCTGGGGAGCAGATGGACCTGAACCAGGGACGTTTCCTGCCCAATGGTCGTTGTGGATACATTCTTAAACCCGGCTTTCTGTGCAGCCCAGCGTCAAACTTTAACCCTGAGATCACCGGAGGAGGCCCAGGTCATATCCCCACCCAGCTGACCATACGAGTAAGTGATTATCCAATCGCTCAAATCCATTCATCATAGGTCACTGTTTTATGCAGCTTCGACATTATTGTTTATTGAGACCATACTGTAAAATGTATCTGTATTTTATCTGCCAATAGACAGTAGGTCTGGGGATCAAAGCTTCAAGCGTCTAGGTGTTTTTTTTTTTAATGTATTATAGGCTTTACAAATGAAAACTCATACAGATCTGAATATATATTTTTTAATTTTCCAACACAATTCAATTTGAAAATTGACTAATTGTATCCTTTTCAGATAATATCCGCACAGCAGCTGCCAAAAATCAACACAGAGAAGGCGAGCTCCATTGTTGACCCACAAGTGTGGGTGGAAATTCATGGGGTTGATATTGATAATGCAAGAGACAAAACCCAGCGCATTGACAACAACGGTAAATCTAAGACTGCATAAGAATTAGATTAACAATAATGCTCAAACGTTATGTTAATAAATGTATTGTTTCAATCACAGAGCTAGTATCATATTTCTTTGCACACCTATAACTGTAAAATCATGTTGTGCTGTATAGCTTGTTGCTTGTATGATGCATTTAGCAGTGCAGCTCTTTGACATATTTTTTGGAGGAGTATTTTCTGTCAAACGCCATGATTGGTTTCTTTGAAAGGTACTGGTCTACGTATTCACAGCTCTTGTGCGCCCTCTACAGGTTTTAACCCACGATGGGACTGCACCTTGAGCTTTCAGCTGCAGGTCCCTGAACTGGCCTTGGTTCGGTTTGTAGTGGAGGATCATGATCACACTGCCAAGAATGACTTTGTGGGGCAGTTCACTGTGCCTCTCACAAGCCTACGAACAGGTGCACATAGAGACCCTTGTACAGATGATAAAGCAGAAATCACTGTGTTATGTTATTAGTAAAGTGTGTATTTGACTCTTTCTCTTCAGGTTATCGACATGTTCATTTATTGAAGGCAGATGGTTCCAGTCTGTCCCCTGCCACACTCTTCATCCATGTCAAAGTGATCCGCAAAGGAGCCCCCATTAAAAGTGTGTCTGAACGGATGGCCATGGCCAAAGGCAAGGCATGACCAGCATCTGAACATGAAGGAGAGCTGCATTGTCAGAGAAAGGGCTTTGGAAAATGGAGCTGAGTGTTGTAGGGGAGAGAAAGCAGCTGCTGCTACTGCTGCCAGACCTTGAGTGGTCCAATTTACACTGATCCACTTCCCAAAGCAGACAGAAAGATGTCATTTATCAGAGAAGAAGAAGCGCACAGGCTCTTAGCAAATGAAATGCCTCAGGCCTAGGAATGAATCCAGGATACACTGTGGGAGTGTCTGGTCCTGTCAGTGCTGAGTGCTCTGAAGACAGGGGACTGACGATAGGGGTTTATAAGAACACTTTTTATGGAAATGTGTTACAAAATTCAATGAATGGTATTTAGTCTTAGGTATAGATTAATAGATTAACTCTTAATCTGTCAGAAAAAGGGAAGATGTTTATTGTCATCCTTTTGTTTTGAAAAGTATTTTAGTATTTATACACTCAAGCATTTAGCTTTAACATAAAAGACTTATGATATTTTTTACAAGAAGCTGCACTTACTTAATAGACTCTTAAAAGTGCTAATAGTAGAAATTGAAGAATGGCTGCCTGTAATTAAAAAAAGATTAATATCATGTTAGAAATGATTATTTCAGCACTAACTTTGGGGTCGTAAAGATGTCATGTTCAATGATCGTTACAGGTAGCTTTGTCCTTAAAGGTTCAACTAAATGAAGTTGGTTAGTATTACTTGATTCTCCTGACACCTCGCACTTTTTCATAATTTAAAAATAAATCTGAGACAAATAATATACAGTATTGCCACAAAGAACTTGAAATATAAACAGTGTTAACTTTGATAAATGTTTACTAATGACAATGGTGTTGTTTAACCATTTCACACATTAGAAAATGTGGTCAGTAAAATTGTGTTTGATGTTTAGATGTTTGCTTGTACCCATTTTTTGTTGACAACCTTGTACAACTATTTTGTTGCCAATTTCTAAACCTTTAATTCTGATGGAGAAAATAGTGGTTTAACACTTAATGCACCATCCTAATGCTACGACCAATCCATGTAGACTTTAGAATCCATATATCACTCTTATAAGGAGGTTCGCTGACTTTAAATTGGTGCATCAATAAAAGGAGCATGAATTACTGTAGTTACAGTATTAATATACTATCAGAATAGGTTTCAATAGCATGTTATATGGGTTGAGTGAAGTCTTAAAGGTTAACACAAATGTTGTGTGATTGGTGCTCAGTATTTTATGTACAAGAGAAAACACTGTTTTCATAAAAGCATTAACAACACATCACTGTGCAAGCCCTTTTGTTTGTGTTGTTGTGTGTGTGACAAAGACAGCGATAGATGTACCATAGTGTGTGTGTGTGTGTGTGTGTGTGTGTGTGTGTGTGTGTGTGTGTGTGTGTGTGTTTATACTTCTTTCAAATGTATAAGCTGCAGTAGTTCCATATGGCCAGTGAACAGTCTGGGGCCAAAAAAGAACAGGAGGGTATGAGTAATAATATTTGTATCATCTAAATTTTTAAAGATAAAAATCAAACATACCAATATACTATTCTTCAGTTACCATACCCTTTCAGCTTTCTTGCCTTCGTATGAACCATCTTGGATTAAAGCGCTCACTGGTCTGCAAGTTTTGTGAACATGTGCTGAAGGTAATAAAATACTTTCAGGTAAGGCACTACAGTAAGTTCATATTCTCAAATAGGCTGTTTTAATGGTCCATAAACCCTTAAGTAATTCTATAAAGTGGCAAAAGACCATTAACATGAACACATTGTTGGGTCTGAGGTTGTTTCCAATTCTGTTGGCTGATCTCACCAACTCTGTTTAAGTATAGTAGTTATTCGTTATTCCGTTAAATGTTGATAGTATTTTTACTCTTTAAACACATTGCTGCTAAGTTATTAATAAATCGGCTTGCATTTTCTTATCTTTCATTGTTGTCAAAAAATCATTTGATAAAAGACATTGATTTGTTGCATTTTCTTTTTCTTAAGTTGAATGGACATACACTTTTACTTTCTATCAGTAGGCCTATATCAAAAGCAGGCTGGATAACGCAACACTTTATAGAGATTGCAGAGCTGAGTGCAACAGACAAGTCAATGAAGTCTTACTTAAGTCTTTAGATGTGGCCTACTACACGGGCTTAATTTGTATATGTGCACATTTCGTTATCAATGCGACAGATTAGTTTATTTATTTATCACCTCTATATATCCACCTCTCACGTGCATCCTGTTCAAAGTATTGCTATAACTAAATGAAGATCACAGGGTCGTAATAATGTTATGTCCAAATCAAGGAAATATAACCAACCATGCAGTGTTATTTTATGGATCAAAATTAATTCAAGGCAATGCCTCCCAAACTAAACCCTCCCATCGTCATCCCTTTCTGTACATTATGCTGAATACATTGACGTCTGTGCAGCAGCGACTGGAAGACAACAGTGAAGACATTTCCATGACTGCTCTGAACCAATAGTATCGAGGCAAGTTTAAAGCCGTTGATGGCACGCGGTGGCTCCTCACTTCCTGGTTGAAGATGGCGGATGAGAATGAGACAGCACCGATGCCGGAGAAAGAAGATGTAGAGGACCACGGACACTGCAGCGACTGTGAAAATGAAGAGCACCACTTTGAAGATGGGTAAGATGACAAGCCTAGCATCAGGGTAGTGTTAAATGTGTCACGTTGCTGTATACATAGTCGAAGCTAATTCAAGTTACAGAATCGGTGAGCAGTCCAGTCGGGGTAGACAGCCATTGAAGGAAGTTGTCCCGCCCACTTGCTCTTACCTCATTGGTTGAAAAGTGCATTTTCTTGTCAGTTTCCTCGTATGATTGGCCGAGAGTGCGCTCCGTTCCTTGTGTGGGCGGGCTTTAGCCCTGCTCTCCTTCAGTTCTCATAGCAAGGCGTAGTATGGGGGTAGAAAACCCCAAGTGAGATTTGAGCTGCTGCTTTTACAAAGTCTTAACACTTGACTTCTCTTGTAAAATGTATACAACACGTTTATTCATTATAGAGTATATATATTTGTCGCACGTCGATGCCCTGATTCATGATCTGATTCAATTCATGGCAACCACAGCTGCTGTATAGCGAGTTAGCATGCATGCTAACATAGCTGTCAAACCTCTATTGTCTGTAAGTGGATTTCGGGGCAGATAGTAGCTAAATCAAAAGTGAAACTAGCAAGACCTCCATGCCTAAAAACATGCAGTTTGATATTAGCACATGACTGGACTTCTAATCTCCTTTGATCAAATGCATATGCACGATCCTCGAACAACCGAGCTCTGAATTGAAAGCAAGATTTATGAAAATCTTACTTCGCCTATCATGGATTCTGTTAATGTTTACCAAGCGGTGACACACATTAAAGGAGTCCATGCTTGCTAATACTAAGGCGTGTGCTGCTTAAGACAACTGCGTGTAATGTATTTGGGAGCAAACGAAGAGAGTAGTTTTGCTTAGTCATTGGTTTCCATCCCAAGATTTTCGACGGCCTGTGACCTCTCAAAAGCACCCAGCTCGTACTTGTGACTCCCCACCACCAATTGAGGCTTGTGTGTAAATTTGAGCTTTGAACTATGTGGCCTAAATCCGTTTTCTCCCACCTTTTGTTTAAACGTAATGGTTTAAAATGGTGTGACATTTCAGTACATTAAAAGAACAAAAACACAAATTTGACAGATGAATAAACATAATTTTGTCGAACAGGAATTCAGTTTTATACACAACCTCCCATTGTTGTATGGGGAAAGTGACTACCCCTTTTTTATTTATTGAATTACAGCAAATGTGAGTTTTGCTTCTCGTTTCGAGCAACACGTGCAACATCCCTGCACCCAACACACAAAACCACATGCATAAACAAAGAGAGGTTCTGGCTGTTAGCTGGTTTACTCTGTTGAAATGGAAGCCCGTGGAACAAACTATTGAATGTTTTGTTTTCTATTGTCCCGGTCACTCACTGACCTCTTGTACATACGTACACACGTGTAGCAACGACTTCCAGAGATCATGTAATTCACCATCTGTGCTGGTGTTACAAATACAGGCCAGTGCTTTGCCTCACTCCTCTCTGGGACACTAATGAGATTATCCTCTGTAAGTATGCAGTCTCTGTCGGGCTAGAAAATGGGATAGCTTTGTGGGGGGGTGTATCTAGCTTCTTAGCTTTAAATGATAGACAATAGGGGTTTATGAGGAAAGGGGGCTTCAGGACTATCTGTGTATGGTTCTTTCTTCTGTCCTATGTCCCCTTTGCGTCTTCCAAAATGATACAGTCATCTGGTACAGGAGATGAAGACTGACATATTCAATACGTTTCTAGTGTCCTGCCTTAACATTTGTCCTGTTAGTTTCTTGTGGCTTTGTGTTGTGCCTTGTCCTGGCTAGAAGAGTTACATCTTTGTAAACAAACAACTATGTAAGTGTGTCTACGAGAAATACGTTTAGATCAACCTTTTTCCCACTAATTGTTACTTTGTTTCACTACTGAAAGATTACATCTTGGGTGGAAAAAAAATCTGTTTTTTATACAAAATAAAGCAAGGACATGAACTTTAACCTAAGAACACTTTTATGTGTATGGAGCTGAAACACTTGGTCACGGACAGAAAAATAATGTTTTGCTAGTTGATTGTTATATAAAGTTTAATTTCATGTCATTAACTTCTACGATGGTTTTTATACGGTGCTGCAGGCGTGTCACAGGAAGAGATTCAAATGATTACATTTCGACTGTGACTGGCTTAAATTTCCTCGGGGATAGTAGACTAAAATACGGACGCCTTCTATTTCTGTCCATGTTTCAGTGACAGGGGTCTGGGTGACGACACTGGTGCCAAGAAGAAGAAAAAGAAGCAGAAAAAGAAGAAGAAATCGGGTGCCCCAGAAGCAGCTCAGGACCCCCTTGCCAAGGCATGAATTGATTCATTTTTGAAGAGAAGTGTGTTTTAGTTTAAAGAGTCGTTTGCCGTTACCGTCGTTACCGTTTTGGAGTTAAAGTTGTACATGCCAATCCCATACAGCTCACATTATAACTGCTCTGGATAGAAAATAATGTATTCATTTTGAACAGAGTAGATGCATGTCTATAATGAATGAATATTTACTTTCCAAACAGGTGAATTCATTGCCAGCTGATAAGCTCCAGGAAATCCAAAAGGCCATTGAACTGTTCTCTGTAGGCCAGGGTCCTGCCAAAACCATGGAGGAGGCCACTCGGAGGAGTTACCAGTTCTGGGACACGCAGCCTGTGCCCAAACTAGGTACGACACTTTTCTCTAAACGTTGAAACCCACAAGAAAGAGTATCGTATATTGAATTGTGCTTTGAGTCAGAAACTGCTTTGTGTTTCTTCAGGGGAGACCGTTACATCACATGGCTCCATCGAACCTGACAAAGACAACATTCGTGAGGAGCCCTACAGCCTCCCACAGGGCTTCTGCTGGGACACCCTCGACTTGGGGAACCCCGCAGTGGTAAGAGAGAGGAACACACAAACTCATAGCAAGAATGCACATGACAAAAATCATATTGAACAGTTTCATGGACTCCCAGTGCTTTTTGCTTTGTATTATTAAAAAGCGTGTTGATTGATTATTTCAATGCCTCTCAGAAGTCATTCATCCATCGCTGTCATCTCTCTTCAGATATGTGGTTGATGATGAAACATTAAAAAAAACAGCCGAACTTTTCAACTTGCCTCACAGCAGAACTTATCAATGTGTTCTTTAGATTTTGGCAATCTAATTAATAATTAACGGATAAGATAGAATCTTCAATGCTTTTTTTATTCATTAACAATTTAAAGCCTGAACGTGTTTGATTTCAATGTTTTGGTGTGCTTGTACAATAAGTGAATGATGTACTGTCAGAAACGTTTTTCTGGTAGTTTGTGTTGCTGGAGCTTTTTGACCTCTTCAAGCCTTTCACTCTTCATGCACCTTGATAGTTGGTGAAGTTGTGCCAGAAAATCCTCTGCTTCTGGTCGTTTTTTTTCTGCAGTACTCTCTTGTGTTCGTAAAGTCTATTTCTGTCCTTTTCTTTACAACCAGCTCAAGGAGCTGTACACCCTTCTCAATGAGAATTATGTTGAAGATGACGACAACATGTTCAGATTTGACTACTCCCCTGAGTTCCTGCTCTGGTAATTCTCTTTTGAGCTGATATTCCTTTAATTTGACATGATGTTACTTTTGTGTGCTAAATGTTAAGTAGCATGTCAGGAGAACAACTACTCTCTTCAGGCACTTAAATAAACCATGACATATGAATATAGGAGGTTTATCTGTTGCATTTAGTGACTGATCTCTGTCTTAGGGCTCTGCGGCCCCCTGGCTGGTTGCCCCAGTGGCATTGTGGGGTGAGGGTTGACTCCAACCAGAAGCTGGTCGGCTTCATCAGTGCCATACCTGCTAACATCTCTATCTACGACATGTAAGTGAACACATAAGGACAAGTAATACTATTATTGAAGTATATGTATCTCACGTATAATCGGTGGCCGTTACATTATGAACACCTAATGGTGCACAGTAAAAGTGTAACATTCTATGGATTAGTATATCCATTGTTTAAACGTCACACTCATGTTTCTTTAGTTGGCTGAAGAGTTGACACACTCACATGATGAACTCCTCCGTTTGATCTTTAGAGAAAAGAAAATGGTTGAGATCAATTTCCTCTGCGTCCACAAGAAGCTTCGCTCCAAACGAGTCGCTCCGGTTCTGATCAGAGAAATCACCAGACGGGTCAACCTGCAGGGGATCTTTCAGGCTGTTTACACTGCTGGAGTGGTTCTGCCCAAACCTGTGGGCACATGCAGGTGGGTCTGACAAAACAGCTGCCAAATAATGTGCACACACTCTTCTCCCTTCCTCATTCCCTTTTTTTATTTGACGGTTTGTGTTCTTTTTTGCACAGGTACTGGCATCGCTCTTTGAACCCACGCAAGCTAATTGAGGTGAAGTTCTCCCACTTGAGCAGGAACATGACAATGCAGCGCACCATGAAGTTGTATCGTCTGCCTGAGGTGAGCAAAAACTCCTTACATTTGACAAACACACATTTGAAAACAAAACGGCAAAAGCAAAGCATGTGTTGTTCTCTCTCAGGCTCCTAAGACTCAAGGTCTACGGCCAATGACTAAGAAGGACGTGCCGGTGGTGCATCGCCTTCTCCGTGAGTACCTGAGCCAGTTCCATCTGGCACCCGCAATGAACCAGGAAGAAGTGGAACACTGGCTGCTCCCCCAGGAGAACATTATCGACACTTACCTGGTGGAGGTAAGAAAATATTCAACACATGTTGTTATTAGACATTTCTTTTTCTTATAATACATCTGTCTGAAAACCTATTGTGTAATCTCTTGACAGAGTGATGGCAAAGTGACTGATTTCCTGAGTTTCTACACTCTGCCCTCTACCATCATGAACCACCCCGTGCACCGCAGTCTAAAAGCAGCATACTCCTTCTACAACGTCCACACCACCACCCCAATGCTCGACCTCATGTCTGACGCCCTCATTCTGGCCAAATCGGTTTGTTTTCCTTTTTTATTTATGTGTATTTATAGGTATGCTCCCTTCCAGGGAACTCATCTGTTGTTCCTCCTTCTTCTTCTCATCACTTTCTCCAGAAAGGGTTCGATGTCTTCAATGCACTGGATCTAATGGAAAACAAGACTTTCTTGGAGAAGCTTAAGTTCGGCATCGGTGACGGAAATCTACAGTATTATCTGTACAATTGGAAGTGTCCCAGCATGGGCTCAGAAAAGGTACGTTTTAGGGGATTACTTGTTTTATAATGATGATGTCATGACCTCAGAGTATCTTCAGGCCAGCAGTGTTTATACGCCGCTTTCCATCGACCTTTAAACACCATAGCATCATGTCAACAGGTCGTAATGGGACTGATTGTAATGGGTCCCACACACAGCAGTATATTCCTTTAGCCACCATTATTCAGGAATCTGATTCTTACGGATTTATCCTGAATTTGGATTTCCGACCTGTTGAATCCAACAAGACTTAAGTGATTCATGTGAGTGTTTCCAACACACGTATACCTGGGTGGGCCCCCGCAGTATATCTGCCGACCCTTTTTTTCATTTTTTTTAATGCTTGTATCTAGATTAATTTGTGGATGACCTGAACTCACTCTTTATCGTTCAAGTTTGTGTTGTGGGTAGCGTTAGTGTGCTCTGCAGGTGATCAGAGAGAGAGAGATGTCGACTGTGACGTCTCTGCTTAAATGCAGAGCAATGCATTGATGTGGTGTGATCTCTTGTTCAATATAAACCCTCTAAAGCCGTTGTTTACATCGTTTCATGGAGCTGATTGCTGCAGATGTTATTCTGCACTCTCTTAGTTTTGATACATCATGTTAAGCCTCTCTACACAAGGCTCACTTTTTTTTTTTTTTTATTCAATCATGAGTGAAACTTCTTTTAAAGGAGTCAGGATGTTTCCCCAATCACATTCCTGATTATTGTCTATGTGCAAGGCAGCCATGTTGTTTTTTAGACTTCCAAGTTCAAATAGAGGACATTCAAAATTAGAGGGGGTAAGGTTTAATTTGCATACGTTAGTCGGTAGATTTCCTATCTAGTGCTGATGTCGGTTATTAAATGCTGAGTCAGACAGTCAGCAAGTTAGAAAAATTGAGGAAAATTGCGACAGAAGTCAAATGTGCCGCAGGAAGCTGTTCAATCCTCTTTCTGGAGCACCATCAGCCCTGTAGCAAACATTGTCACTAATGCTAGCTGCAGCAGCTAGAACGCTCATTATATCATAATGAGAAAGCATCACATTTAGCCAAAAGTTCTATGAATTCATCATTTTTTAACTAGTTCAACTTTCCATTTTAAATGAATTATAACAGGAGTAATTATTGATGAATACTGCTGGTCAAAAAAAGGAAACATTGATTATAATTACCTTTTTCTCCTGACTGGTTTTTCATCATGTCTTTCTCTTTTTACTTTAAAGAGGTGATATCTTATTCATGATTGGTATTAAGTTAACTCTGCAGAAACGATGTTGACTCAAGTTTTCCAAAAAACTCTTTCTTAACATCCTCTTGTTTTTTTTCCCAGGTTGGGTTGGTTCTTCAGTGACATCCCTTTATCCCATAAACAAGTGTCACCAAAAGGCCAGGAGACGACACCATCACACTGACCACGTGACGAGATGGACTGATGACTTCCAGCTTCAGGAGTGGAAAAAAACAAAAACTCACCGCCCATTTTTACTTTTTGACCTTCTGAACTTTGACCTGCACTACCGCTGCCAGGCGGGAGGCCGGGACAGTCTTCCTGCTCTTCCTCCTTCTTTTGATCACAGGGACCTTAAGCCATTGTAGTTATCATCCCTAAACAACTTTATTTCATCTGAGAGCTGTCTTGATTGTACCAAACACACATACACACAAGAACAGTTTGCACAGATTACTGTAAACCAAACACTCACAGTTGGCGTACCTACAAAAGATTTAAAAAAAAATCATGTAAATAATATCAGTCATAATTTCGACATCTTCCCTAACACACACAGACTAAAACCTACTGTTTCATTTTATTGCTAAATGCTGGAAGTGGATTTTGCAATTAAAATAACACTGTCATCCTTCAGTTTTAGAGATAACAAAACAACAAAAAGATTACAAATATTTGAAAAGAAAAGGCTTAAGAAGTTGAGGTAATAAATACCAAAAGTGGATACAAGATAAGGGCTTCTGTTCAGAATTCTCTTGTCATGTTTGACCCTGTGTCTTCTCTGATTTTTCTCATCAAACCTTAGTTTTCCACCTGCCATTTTGGAATTTTTTCACCACTGCTTTTTCAAAGACATCCATACTAGTACTGTGCATTTTTTTTTTTCTGGAGTTCTTCTCATGTGTATTAACTTTCGAGCGAGCTTGGACTGTCACGCTGAGGTTGAAGGCTTTCTGTCGGAGTTTACTCCACACATTTATCAGCAGGGATCAGATATGTAATGACACCTATTGATTTGACTGTGCTGCAGTTTCAATGTCCATCTTGAGGGACTCTGGAAATATGCAAGGACTCTGGTTGGAAACAAATTGCCTTTGGATACCTTAAAAGGACTTTATGCAGATTTTCATGAAGGCATCGCACAGGAAGTCTTAGAAACATCATGAAAACAGTTCTGAAAACTACCCCAGAAAGTAGAGCTGAAAGATCTGGTGACTTGTTTACATGCACATACAGTATCACATCTGATGTTCTTTGTTATTTGAAGACATGGTCATGGTTAGCTTTAGTCTCACTTGAATTAACATCTCTAATTGTATGTTTTTCTAAGATTTACTTAGGATGTGACATCAAACACAAAAGTATACATCAATATGGGGAAAAAACTTGCAATGCAGCTGGCTTTTCACCTCAAAACGACATTTTGAGCTCTGCAGTGATCATGTAGGCAACATCAGTGAGGAGGTAGGATGGATTTTGAAACTGACCCAGAGCAGCAGTCTGGATTTTCAGCATGTTTTGGCAGAGTGGGTGTTGATAATGATAACGAATGGAGAAATCCCTTAAAGTGTAACTTATGTAAAATGATGGTTCTATTTGCATACACATGTAAAAGAATAATGGGTTCCATTGTGTTCTAGTGCAGAAAGACTTTCAACATGCAGGTAATCGTTTTGTTTTCTTTTGAGCAAAGAAATAAAATCTAGAAGTTGCTGTGAGGATTTTGCATGTTTCTGTTCAAGAAGGAATTTCAACTTCAGGTTTGCATAGAGTATGCAGAATACAACATTTTGTCCAATCAACATTGCATTTTGCTATGTTCCAGTAAAGCATTGGCATAAGAATGTGGCATCAAGGACTACTTATTTTCTTTTTACAGGGAAATAAGCTAGATCTCGTGGACTTCCTCCGTAGATAGTCCCTTTTCTTCAGAAATCAATGGAAAAAGCTATTAGGTGCACATTGAGCAAAACAAAATACAACTGCAGCAAGACTGTTTTTAAATGTTTGGTAAGTGACATTCAGCTTTTGATGACATTTTAATTTATTAAGATATTCTATCATGAAGATTTGGGGATTAATTTGCATTTTTTTCACAGTAGGGTTTACAGTCGAGGTATTTTTTATAATAGATTACATAAAGGATTGTCTGTCAAATTCCCCAAACTAGTTTAAAGATGCACGATAAGAGGCTAGAGTAGGCCTAAGGGTGGATTGTCTTTCTTTAGAGAAACTACTGCTGATGAACTTGTCCAATCTGTGCAGCACTTTCCATGAAATGTCTGCAGTGATTGGATATAAACAGGTATTAAAACAGAAAATGTAAAAGAATGAGTCAATGACTCACATTAACAAATAAATGTATATTTACTAAGTACAAATCCTACTTAATAGCCATTTGTTTCAAAGAGGAAGGTTTACAGAATTGATCAGATGATTGTGAAGGCTTCAGAAAATCAAGGTAATAACAATCTTGATTATATATATTGCATGACTAGCACAGCTTTATTTTAGAGAATATGTTCCACGTTTTTTAAAGTTCACTTATATTTTTCAAGAGGAAAACTGATGTCAAGTAGACCTTACGTTACACTTATGTAACATATTTTCAGCTTTACTTCCTTGCTTGGAGCAGTGCCTCTGGCTTGGAGGCGTCGCTCCCTCAGTGAACTTGATGTTGATTGGTCCAATCTGACTGACGAATGATGTAGAAGGCCCTAATTGGTCAAATTTATCAGGTGTTGATAAAGTAGGCGGTACTTAGCCGAGTCTCACGCGGAAGTGAAGGCATTGGACGGAGTGGTCGACAGCCTGCAGCCCACCTGCCCGATATCCTGCCACAATGTTGCTTAGTCTGGGGATAATTTGTGTCGCCTTGGTCATATTTATATTAAAATATGTCTTCTGGAGCTCCGGGCCTAATCCCTTTGAGATGGATACCCGTGAACCGTTGAGAAAGATGGTTCAAGATAGGAAAGAAAAAAATAAAGTTTTGAAGCAAGGTGAGTTTATTTATCAAGGTCGTGAAATATGCTGTTTAGCGTTTTTGATGTATTAACAACCTCACTGTAATTTATTTTAGTCTTCTGCAGAAAACTTTTTTTTTTAGTTCCTCTGTTTAAACGTAGAGCAGTCAGCGCGAGACCAAGTGTCACTTATGAATATGGCTGTAGGGTGAAACACTTTCACATCTTGCAGCATTGACATTAACGTTACTCTAATTTACTAGAGAGTGAACATTCCTGTCAAACCTGTAGGCCATAATGTGTCAACTTACAGTCAATTATTTAATATATTTTCCATTTAAATGTAAAAAAAAAAATTTAGAAGAGGAACTTCAAAATAGAATCCTATCTTGCTCGGAAAATGTGTTGATGTTGTAAATGTTAGTATGTATTTAAATGCACAACAGTTGTAAAAATCTAATGGGCATCTTTTCATATAAGGTAATTTAATTGAAAGAATAAAAATGTTTTGCTTAATTCCTTAGGCTAAATAAATTAATTGTTGAATTAATCCAGATATCATGAAAGTGATTATATATATATGTGTCCCAAACTAGGGTCACAATTGTCTTGAATCATGGTCGTGTTTAGTGTGAATCATGAAGCATAGACTACATTTTCTCTTGATATTGAGGGTAACCCTGGGGGAATCTATTCCAGCTATCTTCTAGCTAGAGTCTACAGTTATGTCCTCTTTTTTCTGTCTGTCCAGTAGACTTTAAAAAACCCCAGATGTACTTAGTTTAAAAAGAGATAAACAGGGAAAAGCAGTATATTTTTTTTTAACATATGCTAACCCTAAACTAGGTAATTCTAGATAATATTTCTCACTTTTATTCTTGCAGTGCCATTTGTACCACAGCCATGTTTATATTTGAATGTTAATCTCTGTAGGTTTCCTGGCCAGTAAAGTACCTGCAGACTTAGATGCTGTTATCATTGGCAGTGGTATCGGCGGTCTTGGGCTTGCAGTCTTGCTGGCTAAAGTTGGCAAGAAGGTCCTGGTCCTGGAGCAGCATGATCGGGCTGGAGGCTGCTGTCACACGTTCACTGAGAAGGGCTTCGAGTTTGATGTTG
The DNA here is from genome assembly GCA_020745685.1 of Tautogolabrus adspersus. Lineage (NCBI taxonomy): Eukaryota > Metazoa > Chordata > Actinopteri > Labriformes > Labridae > Tautogolabrus > Tautogolabrus adspersus. The sequence goes on from CM036553.1 coordinate 15,811,654, forward strand.
GTGAGTATGAAAGCTCTCGATTCTTTTGTGTTCTTTTTAAAAGAATTGCGACTTGACAAGAAAGTGCTCTGAAGGTTTCATTAAAATTGTCATTTTTTAAAATCCAGAGTGTAAGCAGAAAAAAAGTTCTGCAAATCAGTATTTTTTTGGGTGAGGGCTCATCTTCTGTACCAGTTTTTTTTTTAAATATACAAGTTATAACTCTCCTGTGTTTTTGCATTTTCTAATTTCCTCCCTCAGGAATCCACTACATCGGGGAACTCCTGGACCACAAGCCATTCCACTGCATGCTGGACAGCATGACTAACGGACAGCTGCAGTGGGAGCCTCTGGAGAATCCTTTTGACCAGGTAGTGTTGGGACCACCAGAAAACCGCCGTTGCTACCCAATCTACAGCGGCAGGACTCGCTTCCCTGAGGAGCTGAAAAAGTGCTTCCCTGGAGAGGAGAAGGCCATCGATGAATACTTGAGGCTGGTCAAGGTGAGATGTTTCTGCAATACAGGGGATGGATCAGAAGGTTTAAATAAAATGTTATAAGTATCCATGACGTCCTGCAGCTTTAATACAAAATCTTGGCATTCAGTGTTAAAAGTAGAATATTCCATCTGTAATAATGGAGTCCCAGTAGTTATTTAATGAAACACATTTACCAAATAGCCTTTTCTCCAAGTGAACTGTGTGTTAAAAAAACTGCACTTTAGCACAAAGAGGCAGCATTCTCCTGATTTCTGTTGATGTTGTCACTGATATTGTTCAAGAGCTCAAGGGTTGGCGATTCAAAGGTTAGAAAAAGTTGGCAAGACAACTTTTCATCTCAGATATTACATAATATAATCCAGACTGAGTTGCAACAGAAACAATTTGCTTCGACACACAGATAACATAATGTCACTTTCTTTATCTTTGAGGAGTCGGTTATATCTCAGAAAAAGAGAACTCTGACATTTGGCACAGACGTCCACTTGGAGTCAAGGTTGAGCTGGTTAGATTAAGGTGGTCAGAGATCATCTGTTAAGGTTGCTGTAACAGAACGTGGAGGAAAAACATATTCTTTCAAACATTTTGACATACCAATTTACCCCCCCTCCCACCATTCCTTTATTTTTTTTAAATTCAAACAAAGAAATGATGTTGTGATTGGTTTAACCTTCAGGTATGTTTGTCAGTGTATCACTTTTTAAATTAAACTGCCCATGGTGGCCTTTTTCCTTTTTCCTGTAGTTAGTACATTTCTTGTCCTTCCCCTTTTTGCATTTTGCCTGCATGTGACTATATTTGTCTTTTGTCAGTGTATCACAGCCATCATTTCTTCTTCTGTGCGTGTTTCTTCTTCAGAAAGTCGGACGGGGCATTTGGTTCCTCGCTGTTCTGAAACTCTGTCCCGCTCCCTTGGCCAAGTTCCTGGTCTACACTGGCCTGGTCAGACGTGTGTCCGCTTTCTTCGAAATGGCCCCCCGCAGCCTGACAGAAGTGGTCAACGGACTGACCGAGAACAAGGACCTCAGGGCTGTTTTCGCCTACATCTTTGGCACCTATGGTACGCCAAGCAGCTGTTATTCTTCTTCTGCAGTGATCTATTCATTTCTGTAGAGCTTTTCTCGAAGTCTTGGTTTCTTCCTCTAAACTGCAGGTAACATGCCAAAAGAATCCAGTTTTGCAATGCACAGCCTGCTCACCACTCACTACCTAAATGGCGCCTGGTACCCTAAGGGCGGAGCCAGTGAGATCGCCTATCACATGATCCCCATCATTGAGAAGGCCGGTGGAGCTGTTCTTGTTCGTGCCCCCGTCAACCGCATTCTGTTCAATGAGGCCAATGAAGCTTACGGTGAGTGTGATTTCTCAGTTTTTCTGAGCACATAAAGCAGCTCCCACAGAGAAGAAGAGGTTCACTGTGTGTCTAATTTTTTTGTGGTATCAGGTGTGAGCGTCATGAAGGGTCAAGAGGAGGTACTTATCCACGCCCCCATGGTCATCTCCAATGCTGGCATCTTCAACACCTACCAGAAACTGCTGCCCAAAGAGCTGCAGACCATGCCAGGTAAGCATTATATTTTCTTTTGTCATCAATATGGATTGTTTTTGTAATAAATCCGTTATAAATAAAGGGAGAAATGCCCAGGTGACAACTTTCATGTAACTTTACAGTCACATAAAAGTGAGAGATGCAACAAAGGATCACATCTGAGACTGCTGAACAGTTGTTCTCAACTGATGAGTTTTTCAACTAACAATGATGGATTTATACACTCAACACCTTGTAGAGGCATATATGTACCCAACCCTAGCTTGAACATATGGTAGTTTGTACATAGGGCACATTATCTAAACACTAGGCCACCAGTGCCCCATGGTTTTTATTTGTATTTTATAGAGGCTGTGGTCCTCAAGCAGATGGCCGGGTTCAAATCAGACCTGTAGCTCCTCTGATGCATGTCATTCCTCTCTCTCTCTCTCTCTCTCTCTCTCTCTCTCTCTCTCTCTCTCTCTCTCTCTGTCTGTCTGTCTGTCTGTCTGTCTGTCTGTCTGTCTGTCTGTCTGTCTGTCTGTCTGTCTGTCTGTCTGTCTGTCTGTCTGTCTGTCTGTCTGTCTGTCTGTCTGTCTGTCTGTCTGTCTGTCTGTCTGTCTGTCTGTCTGTCTGTCTCTCTCTCTCTCTCTCTCTCTCTCATAAAGGCATAAAAAAAATCCCCAAGATAAACCTTGTAAAATAATCACAACATAGTTGAAACATAAAATAGCTTTGATAAAAGTAAGGCTCAAAGATTTAATAGAATCGAATAGAGTTTAATATTAAGAAATTAGAAATGCATAAAAAATAAGAGTATAGACCAAATCCTGGAACAAAGCAGGACACTCATTCCTTAGAGATTTTTTTATAGCAATAACTTTCTCTCTAATTCATTTTCTGTGTTACAATTTTAAAAACATAACAAAAACACCTCCCAGGTATAAAGAGAAAAGTCAAAGATTAGAACAGTTTGTGAATGAAAAGTTTTACAGATCATTAGTAAAGTGTGTTAAGCAATGATTCTCTAAAAGTGTTTTTTTTTTCTTTGTGTCTTTGTGTTGCTGTTATCAGTCAGCTGTTTTTAAAGTAAGTGTCCCTCCTGTTACGCAGCCATCCAGAAGCAGCTGAGCATGATGAAGAACGGGGAAGGTGGCCTGAGTGTTTTTGTGGGTCTGAACGGAACCAAGGAGGAGCTTGGCCTGAAAGCAGACAACTACTGGATCTTTACCGAGAACAACTTTGACGAACTGTATGTTTCCTGGCGTCAAAAGAATAAACTTTGATTTAGAAATGCATGAGGTTGATACACCTAATTTACCTGCTTACTTGTCTACAGGGTGGAGAAATACCTCAAAGGAGACAGGGAAGAATCTGCTAAAAGTATCCCTCTCCTGTTTGTCGCCTCGCCTTCAGCCAAAGATTCAACCTGGGAGGAGAGATCACCAGGTGCACAAACTTAGTAACAAACAAAGGAGGTTAATGCATGAGTCGTAACAATTATCTGTATTTACTTGAAACATTATCACATCTCTTCCTTCATTTTAGGAAAGTCCACTCTGAGTCTGGTCAGTTTCGCCAACTATACCTGGTTTGAAGAGTGGAAGGACGCAAAAGTGACAAACAGATCGGAGGAGTACAAAGAGCTGAAACAGACTTTCATCGACACGGCTCTGAACGTTGTTCTGGATATCTTCCCTAAGATAACGAGAGACAAGGTAATCTTTAGATAAGTTTCTGTTGATCATCTTACTCAGGACTCTTCTCTGTATTTCCTTTCATTCTTGGCTCATACACTCAACTTCAAAACAACGTGGCTCAACATAAAAAATGTCAGCTATAACACAAAAATCTGACCTCTGCACCCATAATTCTGGAAGCCATTTTCACTGTAACTAGAACAGTTTTTTTTAGCTCGTTTGGGATAGAAGTAAAGTCAGGGACTGGAAATCAACTTGAGGCTGCGTCAACTTTGTCTGGCCTCCAACTACGTCACTTTACACATGAAATGACATCACTTGAGGTTTTCTTAAAGTTTTCCCAACAACATTTATGACTGCAAAATCGTGCTCTTTTTCTTTCAGTTTAAAACTCTAAACAGCTGATATTGAAGCTTATTTTAGACCCCTGATGTGTAGATCTTATTAACTGATGCGGATTGGATTAGTTTTTTTGTATGGGGCATTTTTAGACTGTTGGAAGGATGCTATCTACATTAGTCCTGTTGTAAATGTTAATAGTTATTTCTGGTTTTGTGCTATTACTTTATTTGTTTTATTCTGTTCATAAAAACATGTATTGTTCTTGAGACTTCTCTTCTTTTTTTTTTACTTCATTCAGATTTGAATCACTTACCAAATGTGGGCAAATGTAGACTAGCTTATTTGGTTTGATAAAAAAACATGTATGCTTACATTTCTGTTTTTATGCGTCTGTGTAGATTGAGTACATCGATGCCGGAACCCCCATCACAAACACTTACTACATCGGAGCTCCCAAAGGTGAAATCTACGGAGCAGATCACGGCATCGGCCGCTTCAACCCTGAACTCAGCGCGACATTGAGACCTCAGACTCCTCTGAAGAACCTCTATCTGACGGGTAAGTCCATCTGTCACTCACACATCACCGTTTTCTTCACGACAGGATTTAACAGTCAGGATTTCTGTGATGTGTTTGTGTTGCAGGTCAGGACGTGTTTTTGTGCGGATTTGCTGGAGCTCTTGCCGGAGCTCTCACCTGCGGCTCGGCCATTCTCAACCGCAACCTCCACCTGGATGCCATCGGCTTAGCAAAGAAAATCAAATTCATGAATGCCAAATTAAAAGACGAGTAACTACCTGACAACATTAGGCAGATTGATCATTATATACTGTAATCAAGCTAAGACCAAAGCCATAAATAGAACTGTGTGCAAAGACTCCCAGATTTCACTAGAAATAAATAAATAACTTTTGCTCAAATAAAGTGGAAAGATGTTTTCCACATCAACTCATGACACTACACTGTATGTGTACTTTTAAAAATGCATACCTGCAATAATACATGTTTGAATACTAATGTTTTGATAAATTGTTAGTAATGTAAGACGTGGAATGTTACATGTCTGAGTAAGAAGCTGTTGAGCTTTAACAGTAGGCCTACATCTGCAATAATCAAAGCTAATATTACCTCAATAGTAGATGCCATGCTTTTGTGAACCATTGGTTATGTTGATGTTTTTGTGCAGCTTGTTGTGCTTTATTTTATTCTCACTTGCCTTTGGATTTAAGTGCCTACGGTTTTTTGTTTTGCAGTTTGTAACAGGTTTACAAAGGTTGCTCCCTTTTAAGATTAAAGGGCATAAACAATGAACCAGTTGCATTTTGTTTATTGTTAATAGTGTCTCTTAAACTTAAGCTAGTAGAGCGTGTTGTCAGTAAGAGCAATACTCATTTATATAGTTTGTTCCTTAAATATCCTGTCTCAATATAATAAAACAATTTGACCGTAAAGAGATATTTATAAATAAGCATTTTAAGTACATAGTTCGGCTATCATTTTGTTAAAATGAAATGCTGCCCTCCCTTTGATCTTGCAAAAGTAGTTTGTTTGTTTTAATTTGATTATGTTGGCTGCACATCAGTGAATGTGATGCCCCTGAACGCAGCACGAGTTTACAGTGACACTGGTGGCAGCAGGGAGCACGTGAACAAGAAGTGGGCTAAACGATGTGTACATTTTGAGCTTTCTGATTAGTTGGTGAATAAAGGGGTGTGATTTCTGATATTCTTTTATTACTAGCTTCATGAATGCAGCGACATTGTCCTGCAGGCCGCGGTATGGAGGGGACGATGTGCTCTGCAGTCTGAGGTAAAGTACAAACATCAGAAACTGTTTCAACAATACAAAAACGAAGCAATGGTTGAATCAAACATTAAAGCTGGAGCCTTGAGCAGGTGGTTATTACCTGCTGTCGAACATCTACATTCTGAACTTAATCAGAACCTTGTTAGCTAGCTTCACTCCTTTATTAAACCCATAGACTGTAAATGATTAAAACGTGTGATCAAAGACGGGGGTGACGTATTTATCAGTTGCCTCACTTAAAGATGTTGATGTGCAAAGTTAGGTTTTCATTTTTGTTGAATTTCATCGTAAGGCCATGGACGTGTGCAGTACACCGTTGTGCTACGAGCTCCTGGCAGAGGTGGGAGAGGGCTCCTACGGTACAGTGTACAAAGCCAGAGAGGTGGGAGGGAAACAGCGCCTCCTGGCGGTTAAGAAATTCAACATCCGTGGAGACACAACAGAGAGCGGGATCCCTGCTTTCATGATCCGAGAGGTGGCGCTGATGCGCAAAATGAATTACTTCAACCATCCCAACATTGTCAGGTGAGTTTGTGTTTAAAGCGCAATTTCCAGTTAACAAGGCGCAAGTGTTTTTCCAAAGGGAAAACTATCAACTTAGTCCTTTTTTTCTTTCTTCTTCTTTTACAATACCTTGAATCAAATCAAGGTTAACAATAAGGATTAAAATGTGTTTGTATTTCAAGTTGCTTTTTGGTGAGTTGCAAAAATCTGTGTATGGATAATTCAAAAGAAAGAGATAGAAGAATACATAAGAAAAATTGAAACACCTGAAATGTTTTTTTAAACGCAAATGTTCTTGTTTGTGCTGTTTTTGTTATTTACGGTAATGGCATGCCGATTTAAATCTCCAGGCTGTTGGAGGCGTCTACTGTACCAGATGGCAGGAGCCTGAACCTCACTTTGGTGTTGGAATACATCGACCAGGACCTGTCCACCTACCTGTCAAACGCTCCTGCTTCTGGACTTAGTCGTGAATGCATCAAGGTGTGATCGCATCCCCTGACTTGTCCTATTTTAGCTGCACGTGTTAAAATATATTTCATGTGGTCAGACACCTGATTTAAGAAACTTCACAGATCTCTTACTCATATCATGGACTTATTCCAATATATTGGTAACCTGTTTCTCTTTCAAAATAAAATGCTTTGTAAAGGATCTGTCTCAGACCTATCCTCACAAGTATCTAAAATTTCATTCAAATGTTAATCTGATAAAAAAAAAAATATTTTCATGTCATATCTCTTGACTTAATATACTGATGAAAATCTGCTGACTGCACAATTTTATAAATATTACAATAAAAAAAAAGTCAAATGAAGGTACATTTTTGATTTACCAACCAAAATGTAACATATTTAGTCCACAAACAGATATGACTGCTGAGGCCCCTGGATGCTCTGGAGACAGAGACATAATTGCTGTTATTCTCTTCCTGTGTCTGTGCAGGATGTGATGCAGCAGCTGTTGCAAGGATTAGACTACCTCCACACAAACATGGTGCTGCACCGTGACCTGAAACCAGAAAACATCCTGGTCAGCAGCTGCGGGGAAGTCAAGATTGCAGACTTCGGACTGGCACGAATCTACACTTTTAATATCGCTCTGACTCCAGGTGTAAGTGAGGCAACACATACTATCATGTGATAAGATGCAGCTATATTTGTCCCTGCGGGGGGACAAATGAGAACTGAAAATAATCATTCTTATTGCAGCATTTCTGTCCTAAACCATTTGGAGCTTGTTTTTTCCCCTATATTTAACGCTGCCTTCTTTCTCTTCTTCTCTCTGAGGTGAAAAATGTTCTTCTGTGTGTCTTTGTTTCTGTCCTTGTTCAGGTGGTGACGCTGTGGTACAGAGCTCCTGAGGTGCTGCTCAACTCTGTTTACATGTCCTCTGTGGACATGTGGAGCGCCGGCTGCATCTTTGCTGAGCTTTTCCTCTTGAGGTAAAGGAGCTGAGTCTGTGTCTGGCTGGAAGAGATATGTGGCTCTAGAGACTGTATTTAAAGTGACAAAACACTCTCAAGTTGTCAAAATAAAGATAAAGTTACACTAAGACATTTGTTCTCCCACAGACCACTGTTTAAGGGCTACACAGAGGTGCAGCAGCTGCAAAAGATCTTTGAGTGAGTGTTGTTTATTTTGTTCCTTCTTTATATCTGTGATACAGATAGGAGTTATGGGAGCCTGCCTGTTTGCTCCAAAAATCTCAAAACAGGATCAGACCGGGACTATTAATGTGCAACTGCTGAATGCAGAAGTTGCCCTACAAGTTTTCACCATGTCATAATAGCAAGATACAAATACTGCAGTTTAACATAATCTGTGAGACACTGGCTCAAAATGAATAAATAATCCCACAAAAAATAAAATAAATATTACCCCCAAGTGTTTATTTTTGTCTAAAAAAAGGCGTACACACTCGTTTTGGCAGGTTTTTTCTCTTGGTCAGGTCATTGTGTTACTGTTTCTTTGTCAGGGTGATCGGTTTGCCCAGCGAGGAGGACTGGCCCAAGGACAGTCCAGTCTCATACTCCATCAGCTATGGACCAAAAGGCTCCAACACTATGCTGCTGCACAACCTGGGACCATGCGAGAACAACCTACTAGCTGTAAGCACGTCAAGACACACCCTTCACATTTCACAACTGAAGAAACTTGTCTTTTTACTCTTTAAAAATCATTTCAATTGTGCAACTGGTGCTATTTTTATTGAAATAGTTGATCTGTATGTATGCTCACATGAGACATTGCTAACATGCTGATGTTTAGCAGGCTAAATGGTATCATGTTCACCATCCTAGCTTAGCATGTAAGTATGCTCACATGTGCTTACTAGCTCTATGAGCTAAAGAGGTGTAGTTAATGAGAATGTACTTTACAGGTATGTGTTTATAAACAAAGTATAGGTAATCAGGATGTATCTTTATGAAAAATCAGAGGACGACCAAAAATATAATACATCCTAACGAAGACACGTTTTATTTCAATAATTTGATTGAACTTGAGATATATATAAAAAAAAACAACACAAAAATGTCAAACTAGAGGTAAAGTCAGGGGATCTTCAGAGTCGTGGATATCTAGGGGCGGCTGTGGATCAGTGGTAGAGTCGGTCGTCTCTCAACTGAAAGGTCGGGGGTCAATTCCCAGCCCCTTCAGCTACGAGTCCGATGTGTCCCTGGGAGAGACACTTTACCCCAAGTTGCTCCCGCTACTTCGTTGGATGCGTACGGATATGTATGAATGGGGTTAGTTACTTCTGAGACTAGAAGAGCGCTCAAGTCAATTTACCATTCAGCATCTGTCCAGTAGTTCGTGGTTAGTGTGGACTGACTGGTGTTGCCTTCTGAAGAGCTGATGTGTGTTTCGGCTGCTGGTCACTCACAGCACAGGTACTTCTTAGCTTACACAGTAGATAGATGTCATTTAAAACAAAAGGATCGTAGATAGGACTGAGACTCCAAACATAACTTTTCTTCAAGCTGTTTTAGTAAAGTGTGAATCTTCTTACCTGCAGCAATGTTTGGCATTCAGACCAAGCCAACGCATCTCAGCTGCCAAAGCCCTGGCTCATCCTTTCTTCATGAAGCACTGAGGATTTGAAGCTGAGTTGGAAGAGGAAAAGCGTTGTCCACTTCTCCTACCTCCTAACTGTCTGCTGTACTCTAAGCTTACCAGCCTGAAGCTATGAAATCCATCTAAATAAAGAATAAAGGCTGTTAATAGACACTACCATCAGATCACCAGCCTCATGACAAACTGGTCAGGTTTGAGGGAACAGCTGTTGAAACAATCAGTTAATAAAACACATTATGCCTGACTTTTAGGAAAAACACTTTGACTAACCACAGTAAAATGAAAAGTATGCTGATAAAGTTCCATTTGGTTAAAAAAGAGACATGAAGGATTTCTCACTCACTTTTAGAACTGAAAGAAGAGTTTCAAAATGTATTTTTGTTGTTTTGATTTTTTTGAGTGTGAATTTCTCTTTAAACATTGCTGCTTTGGTGTTGTTGCGGGTTACTTTACAAACTACAGATTTTGTTTTGCCTTAAGCTGCTAACAACACTATGAAGGGCACTTTTGAGTTGATAGGTTTGTTTATGTCGTTTCACCACAGCTTTTTGTATCCACTGGAGGACAAGGTTTTTTTTTGTGTGTGTGAAGACATTTATGGTGTAACCAATTGTATAGATTACACCTGTATTTATGTTTGTATTTACAGATTATACAAGATATTTTTGAATAGAGTTGCACTGTTCTTTCAAAAAACTTTTCTATAAATATTGTCCCTAAAACTGGTCTTTGCATTGTAACTTCTTCAGACAGCAGCTCATTCAGCTCGATTAGATCTTCTGCTGTATACATACTTACTCTTTAAATGTCTCCTGGATATGTGCTTGTATGAAAAGTTACTTTAAAAGGCACATAAGCAGATACAGAACTGTTAATGGATGTATAACAACAATAGCAGAAGGTTTTCTCTGCAGTTGCAAAGTGTGAACAATAGGGGGCAGTGCTGCCCACCCTCCGCCAGAATCAGCCACCTTTAACTTCCTATTGACTCATCCAGTTCAAATCTTCCCCCCGCTCACCTCAAGTGTTTTTGGTCAGTGAAGTTGTTTTTGTCTCTACATGTGAGTTATGTTTAAGTTAACACAGGAGATAAAAGAATGAAGGAGCTTCACCCACAGACATGTCATTCTGTGGAAAGGCAACAGGTAACATTTAAATGTCTTTTTTTAATTTATACTTAGAGTTTAACGTAAATCTTTCTTCTACGGTGTTTGTTTTCTGTGATGAAATATCTGATACTCATATTTAATTTAGAGTTTTATGCATCTATGAATTACAGTAAAGCAGCAGTTCAGCTCTATTGAAAGGCCCAGGGGTCAAAACATCCCCTGGTTTTTTACCCTTTTGTTTATTATTTGATGGTCAATTAATTAAAAACCTGCGTAGACAGCATGTTCTGGCTGAGCGTACTATTAGAATATGAATGTCTTCAAAACAAGCTTTAAGCCATAGGGCCACACCTTTAGGTGTTGGTTGATATTTGATTGGTACACATTTCCATTTAATCAAAACAAAAAGCACCTGACATGAAAGGGAACTTAGAGTTACTATGATGAAGTTTTAGCTCTCGAGACTGCAGCTCGGGTAGAACAGCGTTTGCTCTGCTGCTTCCTGGACTGAGGAAGGGGCTCCCCAGTCCCCACGGATGGTCCATCTATTTATACTCCCCGCTTAATTCGGAGCGTCGTCCTCAGCTGCCAGTGTGACTACATTTGGTGCGACAGTCCGCGTGGGGAGGGACCGCCGGTCTGGCGGAGGACTGCGGGAACTTTCATGTCCACTTCACGCAGTTTACAGTCCATGTAAGTACACAATCAACTTTATTCTACACTCTTTGTCTTTAATTTACAGTTAAATAATCCAACCTAACGTCGACTGGCGCCACGTTGTAAATATTTTATCACCAGTCACTTATTACGGGCACTCATCTGCTGACCAGCTGAAAGCTCGGGCTTCACATTGAACATGGAGGTCATGGTGTTTAGTTACAATAGCTTTCAGAGTTTAATGCAATACTGTCAAAAAATAATTCAAAGCTGATTTCGGCAGTTTTTTTTAGATGCCACAACAGGTTTTACGCACGAATTACGCATGCATCAAGCTGCAGGAACTTTTATTGTTTATAATGTTTATACGTTTATTCACCGTGTTACTACGATGACTTGTATTTGGTTGAATACTTCATTTTAGTTCAATGTGAATTTCTGTAGATAGCTTGGACTGAAACATTGTCAAGTATTTTTGAAGCCCAAACTTTTCATTGGACACTCTGTATGTGTAAGACAATGTGTTTGAATTAGAAAAGAGATTGTTATTAAACGTATGTTCCCACATTTCCCTCTTATCTGTTTGAAATGTTTAGAGATCAAGTAAATGCATGACGGGTACCACAACTGCAGCTGCTGGTGTCTATTTCACTCATCCTTATTTCCCTCCTGGACAATGCAGGGCTGCTTAACGTGTATATTCCATGGAACATACTGGTACACTTGTCATTTGTGTTTATGTATTCAGTTTAAGTTTGGAGGAAAGAACTCTGAGAGTTTTATCTGGAATATTGGAGCTTCTTAGAGGCCTTTAGTGCAGGTTGGTGGGCCAGCGGAGGAGTAGTTAGTTAGAGTTTTAGAACTCAAGGAAACTAACAATCAGTAGGTAAAAAAATGTCCAAATACAGTTTTATAGCAGTGTGTATAGAATTACTTTGTAATTTTTATTCCATTTAATCTGTAAACAGTTGTGGGGGACTTGAGTTTATATCCTCAGATCAGCACTTGGTCTGTTAAACCCTCCTGGACAATTTTATTCCACTTCCTGAGTAGGTAAAGAAAGGCTCCTGTGTGCTCATCCAGTGGCTGTATTTCTGAGCTAGTGTTAACCACTTGTTGCTGGATTAGAAGCTTATGATCCCGAATGAGCCTGGATGGCATTCTCCCCTCCGAACGACAAATCCTCCAGCTTGTCACATGATTTTTTGCTCTTTAAGCAAGCGTGGCCAATATCTGCTCTTCCTCATGTTCCACCAGCAAAAACAGAGGAGCGTGGCGTCCGCGGGACTGTGGATGTTTGCGGGTTTGCTCTCTTTCTAGGTTTGGACTTGGAGGGGATTTCTGCTCTGGGTGGCTGAATGTTTCTGTTCAAAGCACCTGCACGCATGTTCTGATGTGCAAACACAAAAACCAGGCCTGTTGAGCTTGTTGTCTCATGTCGGGGATCACTGAGTCTGACACTTACGCTTATTAAGATTCTCTGAAGTGTTATCTTTTCTGATCTAAACTCAAAGTGTCAATATTTCTGCATTCCAGTGCAGCAGACCCGCAGCTGTGATGTTTTAATCTAATCCATATGCGTTTCCAGCACTTTAAGAGAAGCAGCAGATATGAAATAAACTTTAAAGTGGCATCTTCACTTTGTGACCTGTGTTGCCAACAGCCGCTTTCGGCCCGGCTGCAGATCTCTCTGCTGCACTAAGTCCACGGCTCATGTCTCTTTGTTCTGCCTCCATTGTGCTTCCTGTAGCAGGAATGCTGACAGCCACAGTTTTGGAAAGAGCACAGACACACATGCAAACACACATTTATGTTTGTACCTATTTGTCAGCTCACACAGTCACTCATTTGTGAGCCTAGCTGATGGCTACTTGCTGTCTTTAAATGCAAATCCTGTCTTATCAGTTCTATATTTAAATGCAGTTTACAGCTGCCTCGGGCTTTGTTTGTGTTGTTTATTACATCCAGGCAACCTTGTAGCAAACTGTGAATATTTTGGTCAGATCTTAGTGTGTGTATTTAAAGAAATTGTAAGCATAACTAATTGGATTTTGCCTCTAATCTGACAGATAACATGCTTTTTCTTGACAGTCATGCAGGCAATGCAGTTTGTTAGATACAATTTGAAAAAGGAAACCGTGACAGTGGAAAAGAGCAGCAGGTCTGCAGAGTCAGTGCCACCAAAGCCTGGACCCAGAGAGGATTTGGGCTGCTGAGGTGTTGAGTTTCAGTGCAAGGGGAGATTCCTGCATGGCACTGAAGGCTGGTGAGGGTCATCTTACATTGACTCAAACCGGAGGAGAGAGGAGACTCGAATGCATGATGCACTTTTTGAGGAGTGAGTTAATATTCTGTGTATTATACCTGTAGGCTGCTTTCTTTTTCAGGGCAATGTTGTCTCACCTACTAAGGAACCAACTATTCTGCAACCACTGAAAAGTGGACTGCCAGCAAAGACTTCAGCTCCAATGGATCTGAACTTTACCTGAAGAAAGTTTGGCCCGAGTGTTTTTCTTTAGTTGAAAAGTGGATGAAGAACAACGTTCCTGCCTTGTGTTCCTGAATGTTTTACATTTATTCAAGGAGAATCGATTGAGTCTTTCTGAGGAAGATGGACGCAACAGAGATTCCGGCACTGGAGCCCAGATCGGAGCGGATTGCTCGCTACAAAGCCGAGAGGAGGCGAGAACTGGCTGAACGCTTCGGGAACCTGGAGGAGCTTCCTTCCAAGTGGGTTAGGAGAGATGGGAAGGAGGTCCCTGACCCGTCTACACGAGCCCACAGAGGGTCCCTGAACTCAGACGGCCTCAGTGAAAGAGTAAACGGCAGGAAACGAGGGGTGACAAATGGACTAGAAGTGGACAGCGCAGAGTCTAACCACTTAAGAAGGTGAGTCATGTCTGCAGTGATATTAACCTGAATCAGGAGAGTCATGCAAGTATCACAGGTTTCACTTAGGGCTTCAATTATATCCCACAATGCTGTGTGAACTCAGTTTACTGACAAAGATGAGTCTCTTCTTTAAGCACATTTTGGATGCTAGGCGACATAAAAATGTGTTTCAATCATTCAATCGGTTCAATTGGTGTAGAGAGACAGGACAGTGTGGATTGAGCCGGAAATCAGGTAGAGAGTGAGAGTGGGGAGCAACATGCAGGCAGCCACAGGCCGGACCCGAACCCCTGGCAACAAATCCAACCCATCTAGTATCCAGAGCAACTTGGGGTCCTCGAGTCCCCAAGTTGCTCTGCAGCCTTTGTAACTAAATCATACTTAAAGCTTCAGTGGGGAACAGAGCGCAACATCTTATTATTTTCTGATTCTGTCTTGTACATGCATACTGTAAGAAGTGTTTTATTATGAAAAATATTCTTGTGTCTACTTTTAACAGTCAAATATATCAATCAACTTGAATCTTTTCTTGGAAGATGCAAACATAGGCACTTCAGGTCAGCATAAAGGTCCCCCACTGATGATCTCATTTACTTTGGCATAAGTATTAAATTCCATCTGTTTCATGACAAGTTCAGTAAGTTCAAGTATGAGTTAGTTCATAGTTCTAAATCAGAGGCCTGACTTTTTCCCTCACGTGGTCCGAGACTTTCTTGGAGCTGATTTGCAATGTCTTTAAAGAAAAAAGGTAAAACTTTGCACCTATCACAATCAGAGCCGCACTTTTATTCAGCAGCTCTTGATGGAAAGGTTCAAGGTTTTAAAACTGTTTTCCGAGTGGGTGCCTCACCCCCTCGTCCCCCCAACCTCCTGCATCATCACCTCCCTTCCCCTCACTCCCACCCCCTCCAGGCAGGGTTCCCAGGACTCTGCCAGCATGCTGAGTGGGGAGGGTTTGGTTGTTCCTCTTGGACCTGATGCCCCGCAGCTCCACACTCGTGTGTCGGTGGGACAGTTAAGGAGCACCCTCCTGCAGCAGACGGGGAGCGAAGCACAGCCTGAGAAAGTGTATGATCACCTGCATGTGTGTGATCCAGCTGTGTACCTCTCTGATAGTATCCTCCCTAGCCTCAAAACCTATTCTCTTTCTTCCTTCCGCTCTGTTTATGTGGACACTAGTTGCCCTGATGTTGGGCATACCACGTCCTCTCTGGATTTGGCGTCTGAGGGGGGCCGGAGACGAACCCGGCGCTACCTCCCTGGTGGGTCAAGCAGCAACCGCAAGACCAGCGAGCGTTTCAGGACGCAGCCGATCACAGCCATTGAGATGGAGGAGAGTGGAGGGTAAACGCTGTGTGCTGTGGTGTCTGTACATGAGGCACTTTTTTTCCTTGGGAAGATGCTGATTGTAGTTTTTTTTTTTAACTCTAACATTTTTTAATTTAAAATACTTGTTTTCTGCAGAGGAGGCTTTCAAGTTGCCGATTGTTTATGAATGACATTTGCTTTTCCCTCATAAAAGACAAAGTCATACCTCATGACTGCTGTGGTTTGCATGTGTTTACCCTCCTTCATGATCTCTACAGTGCTGCTTTACCCAGCATGCAAAATAGGCCACAGTATCTTGATAGCTTGAAGCACAAAGACATGTACTGTGAGCCGAGAGAAGGATCAAAAGACGCGCAGGAGCCGCGGATTTAGGTTGACATCACCTCCCTGTTTGTATACGAGTGACCTCACACTTCTGCTTCTGTTCTCTGTTTCAGGCTGGTGGACGCAGAGGAGGAGGAGAACTGTAAAGGTAAATGACATAAACACGATGAGAATGAGGGCTCAACCTGATAACTTTTGTAATATATCAAAATGCAACAGAGAGAACATTAATACCCAAAATGATTGCCTCCAAAACAAATATTTGGATCCAATTTGCACAGTTGCC
Organism: Tautogolabrus adspersus; assembly: GCA_020745685.1. Classification (NCBI taxonomy): domain Eukaryota; kingdom Metazoa; phylum Chordata; class Actinopteri; order Labriformes; family Labridae; genus Tautogolabrus; species Tautogolabrus adspersus. The sequence continues at coordinate 15,827,687 of CM036553.1, forward strand.
TTTATAATCTCATTAAATAGCTCATGAAATCAGTCAGTTTATAATTTCAAAATGTTTGATGTACTCTGTGATGACAGCTTTACACCTCTTAAGAAACATACAAGCAGAGGAGCAGGGCCATGTTACCCCCCCCCTCTTAACCTCGCTGTAAAAAGACTAGGCTTCTAAGAATTTACATCAGCTGTACAGAAACATTTGTAAATCTAGATTTTATTGCTGTTTGAACCTGCTCGTACTTTTTTTTTTTCTGTACCTACTGCCATCCATTTTACAGCTGATTAACTCCACAAATACAATTTAAGTTTTGGGTTTAAGACCAGAATTCTCTTGTCATTGTGTCCTAAAAGAATACTTTGTGCCTTTATGTGCTACTGCCTGCTTTCTCTAAACAAAATCCAAATATCAATACACAGAGATAGTTGTTGTAAAGGATGTTTCATGGATTATGTGTTAGTTTTTAATCAGTAGGGAAGCAGCAGTTTGATCACCAGCTTTAATGAAACAGTTATCAGGATAATTTGTGGGTTAACTGAAGGCATGAAAGATGCATTACCAACTTTCCAAATCGAGGGTGAACCTTGGGTTGGCTCTCACCCGAGGACGCAGAGTTGGCCTGCTTTCTGTTGGACAGGCAGGTGCCAAACACCAGCGGTTAGCTTGTGCTAGCTTGCTAAATCATCCCCATTTCCATTACAACACAAATGTAATATTCTTAGTTAGCTTGAAGTGAAGGTACAAGCAGTAAACGTACACGCACCCTGCAGTGGGCGTGCACTGCACATGATGAGCCAAGGAGGAAGGGGCTCATTTTGAAAGTTGTGTAGCAACAAACATGGCTACTGACTCTACCTTTAAATAAGTGTACCACTAAAAGTACCAAGACTACTTCTACGTTTACCTTACAACACGTAAAAGTCTTACTTTCAAAATAAGACTGTAGTACATGTTATTCTATTTTCAGTTCTGCTGCGTCAATTTTTTAAGAAGCATAGTTAAAACTAGTTCATCATGCATAGAGCTAGTTTTTTACTTTAAATATGGATTGGTGTTTAGTCGAGTGATTCCAAACCTCCACCAAGGCACCCCGCATCCACAAGGTGAAGAGATAAATCTGGGACCTTTTAATGATTAACAAGGGAGGGATAATCCAACTTTGAGAAATGTTTGAACTTTTATTTTCAACATTGTATTTTTGTATCCATTTGAAAAGTTTCTCAATCGGAGAAGTTCAAGAGAAAATAACTAACACCCCGTGTCAATCTAGAGCGTGACTAAGGGATCCAAAACACGGCTTTGTATAATTGTGTTCTAATAAGATTGTCATGTGTCCTGTTAGATACTCTGTTAATATGAAATGACACTGTTCCCTTAAGCTCTTTGTAAATATAGTGGCGTTAAAGCAGAATGTGTCCTTCTTATTATTGTTGAGAAGTACTGTTAGAACAAACTGTGAACATGGTTATTTGTAAATCCTGCTGACATGCTGATTTATTTCTTTCCCTTACAGCTGACGTGAAAACAGATGACAGAGCCAAAATGAGCGTAGCAGCCAAGATGTCTTTGTTTAAAGTGAGTCTATGTTGGTCTGAGCTATGAAACAGGATCCTTGTTGCTGTTCATGACCTGCGTCTTTTATTTTGTGTTCTGTTTGTCCTACTGTCTCCTGAAACAATCGATTCTGTGTTCAAACCATAGAATAAAGTCTATTGATGGTCCCTGCATGAAACTGAAAGTGACAGCTTGATACCTTATGTTTACTCATGACAAATAAGCTGTTATCCGGGTGTCAGCTCATCTAACCAGAAGTGCTCCCATTAGTCACCCCTCGACCAGTAAAAGTCTTGCATTCAAAACGTACATAGGTAAAAGTATGTAAGAGTTCCCTGTCTGTTTGCTTTTATATTGGATGTTGATTTAACAGCTGTAGATCTTTGCAGCTGTGCTAATTTAAACCACTTTATATATTGTTTTATTGTAATCCAAAGCAATGAATCATACTCTAAGATTAACATATATTTGTACAGTTGCTGTCCTGTCCTGTAGCAGCCAAGAACCTCCAAATATTCCCCTTTCCATGAGCTCAGAAGAACATTTTTGTTTTCAGCTTTAAGACGACGTGTTTTCCAGCAAAACATTTTGTTTCACTTAAAAAGTAGATTATTCTCAGCCCCTAACATGACCCTTATAGTTGAAACTGTCATCCGTATTACTTCCCTCCACTCTCATGTTTTCAATTCGTTGGCCCTGTGGTTACTAAGACTACAAAGGTTGCTTTCTGTTTTTCTTAGAGCCTGGCAACTACCAATAACACTGGACGGATTACATGCAAACCTGATGTCAATGCTCTAATAAAGGCAGAGTAAACCTCCCCTGTAGTATTAATAGGCAGGCTTTGTAATAGTCAGTATGGAACCAGGCTGTGGCTCCTCTCAATGAGTATCTCTCTTGTTTCTCTCAGTTCTTTCCTCTTTGCCTTCGTTGTATCCTCCATTGAGGGGTCTTTTTTAAATCTTTTGCAGGGTACAGTTTACAAAACTCCACTAGTTCCACAAATCCCCCCAACCTGCTATCCAGAGTTAACTAATAGGGGAGGGGAAAGTGCCCTCTACTTCCTGATTTAGTTGCTCAAGGGTGGACATACTTGTATTTAGAGTTTTAGTTATCGTGGATGATCATACCAAATCAAACAACTTTGTTAATCCCATTGGGGGGAATTAGTTTTGGAACAAAGACAATGATTTGGCACAGCTTGTACAGACAAAAAACACAGCCACATGGAAATTATATAAGAGATAAATAATAGCAAGGAATGAATTCTCATACATTTCTGTTTGCAGTAAAATTGTGTAGTGAAATAAAAGCTGTTAGGAAATCAATCTTATCGTTGATTGTATCTTTCTGATGCCAATACATTGTGCAATTAAAATTAACTTCATAATTAAAAGTAAATGAAAGAAAAACTGCTTTGATGCTTTAATCAATCAGTAAATCTGAACACAAATAAAAAAATCTACACTTTGAGAGACAATTTTACTTGACAGGGACTTATAATGATGTGACAAAAGCTGTCAGACAAATGTAGAGGAGTGAAAACAATGTTAGCCTCTAATGTAGAGAAATACAAACATAAAGTTGCTCAAAAAGGAAATAATCAACTAAAGTACAAGTACCTTGAATAAGTTCTTTATGGGTCGGTAGACTAGTGGTTAGTGCGCATGTATGTAGGCTACAGTACCCCAAGCGGGCGGGCCAGGTTCATATCCGACCTGTGGCTCCTTCCCTGCATGTCTAGCCTCTCTCTCTCTCTCTCTCTCTCTCTCTCTCTCCCTGATTTCTGACTCTATCCACTGTCTCTAAAATAAAGGCTCAAAAAGCCCAAAAATAAACCTTTAAAGTTTTAGTACAGTTTTGGAAACTGTATTTAGTTACATTCCATATGAATATGTTCAGTAATATGTTTCTATACCATAAAAATAGTTGACATTATGGACTGAAAAAACTGTAGTTTGACAAACTGTGTTGAACAGCTAAGGAGAAAGAGCTTGGTCACCTCAGCTGCTCACCTGTCAGTCTTGAGTCTTATGTTGAGCCAGTGCTGAGCCCGCAGAACACAAACCTGATCTTGTTGAGGGATATGAATGGCCAAACAGGTGCTGCCCCTGGATCCATGCTACAGTGTGTCTGCACTTATAAAAAGAAGGACTGCATTTATAGTGCTGTTAATACCATCTAAATTAGTCGTTTTGTCTGTACAGAAGATAAAAGCAAGTTGTAGATTCTCTCTTCAGCTGTAACATTCCTTCATTTCACCTCGTGCATAGTGTGCAGCATCAGGTGAAAATGTGGCAGCCACTGTTTAATCATTAGCACCCATAGCGGTAGTGTTATAATAAGCCTGCTGCTGCGTGGAGGCAGGCGGAGGTAACTGAAGCCGGCAGAGCTCTGGTTTCACTGTGACCTGTTGAGCTGCCATTTCTATCTGCTTTATTCACCCGCCATACGACCCGCCTCCCCTCCCTCCATCTGTCCATACAAATAGAACAGGAGACATCAGGAGAGGGACTTTTCACTGCCATTTTTGTGCTCTCCTTTATTACTTATTTAAGCTGTTGACTGAGGCTGCTATTTGACCTGTAATGTGGGGTCTCACCTGTATAAAAAAAGACCACCGTCAGACGTCATGTTTTGATATTAACATGTTATTCGCCTCCTCTTTTAGGAGCTGGAGAAGTCTGCTGCCCCCGAGGCCTCGGCCTTTCTGAAGCCCCGCACAGGCAGTGTGGGTCACGAGCGCAGGGTGCGCCGTGGCAACGATCATCGCTTTCTAACTCAGCCAATCACCTGTGAGGAAATTGTGGCAATCAGGTGGGGGAGCCTAGAGACTTTAGTGTGGGAGATTATAGCATCAGTGCAAGGAATACTCATTAAGCCATTTGGTCACATCCTGAGCAGGTTTATGCACAATATGTTCATGGTAATAAAAAAAACAACATTAAACTACATCAACTCAACTTGATAATGAGGTTAATCTTGGTAAAGAAAAAGAATAAAACAGAATATCGCCAGCATTGTCCTGTGATCATAAACTTGTTGAAACATCATGCCACTATGCTTCCCAGCAGTGCCCCTAAACCAGTCCCACCAGTGGAGTCTGAGTCCGTTCAGGCTGAGTCCATGGAGGACGGTGATGAGAGCTGCAAACTGAGCATGAGTGAGAAGCTGGCCCTCTTCAACAAGCTGTCCCTGCCAGGGAGGCAGGCGGGCGGCCCTGACGATGGGCCCCCCGAGAGACGAAGGCAGAAAGGGGCTCGGTACCGCACACAGCCCATCACAGTGGAGGAGGTCAGCCTGGTGAGGAGATGAGCAGAAACATTCTAGTCAAATTAAACTGTGTTAAATCACATGTTTCATACAATCAAAACCTTGGTGTGTTTGATAGAAACAGCACCAGGACTTTTATCTGTATTTATCACTCAGCCTCAGGTGCTCTTTCTACTGTTTGATAATGATGCAGCAGATCTACGTATGTTTGGATAAGCTAGTACATCTGAATCACACAGGTCACCAGAGCAACAGTCATCATTAATGGATACATTTTTAAATGTATTTAACCTCTTTGAGATTCTCATTTACAAGAGTGTCCTGGAAATGAACGAAAACAGTATCTGGTCCGCAGTAACGTGTGAACATCATGAAGCAACCAGAGTTCAGGAAATCGTCTGGCTTGCTTGGTATAAGTCCAGTTTCAGTCAGGGTGTGGAATGATTCCATTTGAAAGGATAATAATCTGTTGTTAATAATTGCTGACTTCTAAATGCTTCTTGTTGAACTGTTGTACATAAACATTATCACATGTGAGGGAGTGATGTCCCATAGCAAAGCAAATTTAGGATAAAATCTCATGTATGTCTCCTAGACAAAAATGAGCACTAGTTGAAACCAAAAGGAGATTTTTGTCCACTGTCTCACTTTTCTCAAAGACGATCCTGAGACTAGATAATGATTCGTCTCACAGTGAGCCCTGTGGAAGCCCTGAGTGAGATCTCTTATATTTCTTACTCTTGTCTCATTACCAAGATCTTAGATAAAAGAAAAACGAGTATACAGCAAGCTCTGAAATTGTCTCAGTGCCTTTGAAATTGTCTCAAAGGCACTGAAAGTTCTACACTGAAAGTTCTTTGAGTAGTCCTAGGCTATTTAGAATATAAATAGAATATTTACATTTTTGGACACCCGATCACAAAATCCTTTGATTATGTTGCCTTGAGCTCTGCCTGAGAAGGAGATTGTAGAAAACCCTGAAACTTTCAGCGGTACTCCATTGAACGTTTATACAGTATATGGTGATCTTCTGACATAGAATCAAGTTTGGAGCCTGTAGCGTGGTGGTTAACGCTGCCTCGCATTCAGAACACAAAGTTGGAACACAAAGAAACACCTGCAGCTGCATCAGTAAGAGTAATAACTAAGACATTTTTTTGTGTTAGTCTCATGAGATTCTCTCGAGACCAGGGCTCTTAATTCTTTTTCGTTTGTCTTATAGATGTCTCGTCTTTTTTCATCTGTTTTTTTTTTAAAATTAGACACAAAAAAGACCCAATAAAGACAGATATAAGATACTTGTTTTGAGCTATAGATGAATATCAGTACGGCTGTGATTAACAAACTGCAGCCTCATGTCTATGACCAAACCACAGCCATTCTGATATTCTGTATAACAGCACTGTTTCTTTGTGATATCGCTTAAACACCATTGTGTCTTTATAACCTTGTTCCCTGTCCCCGTTCAGCTCCAGAAAGGACCTGTCCAGCTTCCTGTATTCAGTTTGACTCCTCATCTGCACGACAGACAGCAGGCCTCGTCTGTCAACCTAAAACCCAGTGAGCTTCGCCTCTCCCAGCCGAGACTGGACCCTGGTCCTGTGCACTCAGACCTTAGTAGCCCCACTCAGGAAGGTCTGCAGCGCTACGCATCAGAGCCAGGCCTGAGAGGAATCCTGAAGAAGAGCTGCAGGACAGAGGCTGGTCGAATAGAGGCTCCTTTCACACATGAACAAAATGGTGGAGGCGTTGAAGAGGCAGGAACACGAGGGAAGATGGAGTGCACAGAGCTTCAGGAGGTTCCCGTACCACCACGGAGAGAAAGAAGAGGGGCTTCAGGCGTAGAGAATGCTGCACCGTGGAGACAGAGGGCTCGAAACAGGAGGGAAACCATCGCCTGTACACCGATCAGAGTTTTGTCAGAGCAGGACGGTCCTCAGGAGGAGAGGCCCTGCCAGAGCGTGGCACAGGAGGTTTCTATTGTGGGACACAACTCCGATACCAATGGCAGGGTTCAGTAAGTAACCAAAATTGATTTTGTGCGTTGTGGTAATACATTTGGGGTCTATTACCTTTTTAAAGGATGCTAAAATGAACTTAATACAGTTTAAATTCTAGTTTGGTGGTTTATAGTATGTGTGATGTGTCCAAAAGGCATCAAACTGAGGAGAGTGATGGGAATGTAAATGAAGAAGCCACAGCGATGGGGCATGTTCAGGTGACACAGGGCGACGACAGCGTGAAAATGCAGGAGATGACAGACACCAGCAGGTGTAAGGTAAGAAACAATAAATACATCACACTGTCAGGTTATCACGTCTTCAGAATAAGCAGCTGCTTTCGTCTGTGAAGAGATGACTCTTTGTAATTGCCAGAGCTTTGATCCTTCATCATTTCTAATCCTGTGTGGAGCCTGCCGGTGTCAGACTCTCAATAGAGAGGGTGAGGGTTTAATGGTTAGTAGAGGGTTAACAGTACAGCAGTAGAACATATAAATTACATTTTGTATCTTCAAGGTAACTTTTCTTTAACTATATTAGAATCTTGTGCTATGAACTGCTTCAGATGTATGAGCAGGATAGTCCGTTCCATTAAAAAAGAGAAATGTTGATGTGTTTACAGTCAGAGTAAATCACTTCCTGCTGCTTTTCGCTCTGCCTCGGTGATGCGACCACTGCATTCTTTAATGTCTGAACGTTTTTAATTGCCATCATCACGTCATCGATTTCGTCATGGAAGTCTTGCTTAAATGTTTGTATCGTCTTTATTATGTCCATAGTAGAAGGGTTTTCAGCATTATCCGAGTTACCTTTTTCTGCTTGACCTGCTACACCTCCATCTGCGTGTTCAGACCCCGACACGTCTTCGTCATTAACGAGCTCTTCAGTTGTTTAAGGTTTCTTTTTGACTCCTTTTCTCGGCATATTCACTTTTTACACCTATTAGTTTATGTTGTGTCACTGTCTTGTTGTTTGGGATCGTGTAAGTAGTATTAGTTTCAAGATTAGCAACAAAGCATGAGTAACCACGTCAACTTAGCTCGCCGCCATAACCAGAAGTCCAAGATAGTTGATTTAAAAGTAGTCTGAAATATCAAGTTGCTCTTCATCTTCGACTTCGTTTTTTTTTTAGAAAGGGAAATGTCTCTATTCTTTCTGAGGAGTTAGTGTGGCTCCGTCTTGAAATCATTTGGATGACGCGTGCTTAATAAAAAAACTCCAGTCCAGGTTCTTCATTTTAACACTTTACTGAACTGTAACTTGCTGTTAGAGATACAAAAAATATACAAAAACTACAAATAAACTAAATGTTAAGCACTGTCAAAGACCAGCGTGCTACCATAGCTCTACAGCTTCAAGCCAGAAGAAGAAGAATGAAGCCAGGACTGGCAGCATCCTGTGAGCTTCAACCAATCAGCAGCCGGGGATGATTGCAGTCTTAACTGGCTTTAACACTCAGGGCTATTGTTGGATCATTACAGATAACACAATAAGCAAAGAGCGAACACTCCCTCCCCGTATTGATTGTGTAAATCAGACTGCAGTCATGTCTTACACTAAAAAAAAGAAACCTGTTAAATGTGATTTTAATAGCAGCTATTCAGCCATGTTGAAGAACCTCCCATGAACATTTTGCCATCTAGAGATTTGCTGCTGCACTGTGCATTAAGAGAGCGTAAGGCAGGTCAAACGCTGGTAATTAGAAATGTACACATGCCCAAGTATTCTTGAAACAGCATGTTGATCTAATTGATCTGGAAGAGGAGTGTGGTGGCCTGAGAGAGAGGTTGTTGGGTTCACTCGGGCTGCCATCCTTAAATCCAGAAGTAGAAGAGGTTGTAGTTGGATACATTGCTGCATTTGTCGTTCCAGTGAAACCAGATATGCTGCGTCTCTTAGCAACAGTGCTGTGGGTTTGTGTCTTGATTTCAGATCAGACATACCAGCTAGTGTTTATGTACTGAGATGACATGAGGAATGTAAACACAGATTATTGGGTGGTCAAATGTTTCCCCTTTATTTCTATTGTTTGGCCTCAGCTGTGCCACTGTGACAGTACATGTGTGTACAAAAATGTGTGTATTGTTTGAATCATCTTTCCTTTTCTGTTCATTTTTATTTAAAATGTAAACTTCTTCAAGTATTTGAATGTGTTTCCTGTTATTTTTATGATCTGAACCCCTGTTTGTCCCATACTGCCCTCTGTAGGAGGAGACACAAAGCGATGTGGAGAGTGTCAGCGCTCAGTGCTGGGTAAGTCTCAAACTCGTGCCATGAAATGCATAACTCTCCATTATGTATCTCTTATACTAATTTGACAACAGCTTTAGTCGGCCCCTCTCTCTCTCTCTTCTAACTCCTCTTCTCTCGCAGGAACCCGTCTTTGCCTCTGTCTTTTCTAGCGGTACACCCCAATATATCATGTGTTTCAACCAGGTAATAGTCTGAGCCGCTGCATGGCAGGTTTAACCCCTGCTGCTTTTTGGTTTGCAGTGATTTGTATGCAGTGAAAAGTTTCACAGATGACGTGTACAGATTCACTAACAGGTATTGTTCTGTAGAAGTGATCCATCAGAGCACACAGTCCCAATGTTGTGTCTGGTAATAGTGTTTCTCTAACTCTTTTGTTCATGCGGTTTCTGAATGTCTTTCATTGACCTTTTTAAAACTTGAAAATGTCAGTCCCTTTGACAAAGTAAGAGGAACAAAAAAAAAGAGACATCTATGTTATAATCAAGAGCATTCGATTAGGAACATGGGGGATGTCATTTTGGAAGTGAAATGGCATGCTCCATGTTGCTTTATTTTTTTTTCATATAGAAGAAAAATAAACGTTAACCATGTATTTTTTGTGTTCCTTTGTTTGTCTGAAAGCTGTTGTGAACTGAAATCATAACTACAAAGACCAAAGCCTGAAGTTATCACACAAATCCTGTCAATGGATGCAGAACATTATTGATGCTATTATAGATTTTTCAGTACCCTTTTTTCTGCCCAATACTGATTCTGATACCTAAACTTAAGAATAGGCTGATATTAAGTACCCTAGTGTTGAAGTACAGTACTCGAAATCGGCCTTGGTCTCAAGACCACTTTTTGAAAGTCTTGGACTCGTCTCGGTAATGAAAGCATTCTTACTCTGTCTTGTATCGGTCTCAGACTGGGCAGCCACCAGGCTATTTTTCTAAGTCATTTCTGTGATTAGAAGGACACTTACTCTTTGTTAAAGAACAAATAGCTTCAATTCATTTGTAGTTTGATTTTTTTACCCCGGTTACGGCCACAACCTTCCAGGTGTAAAGGTCTAAGTGAGTGACACGCCCCCTGCACACAAATTGATGATTTTTCAGGCATATTTATGATCTTGGTCTTGCCGCTGCCTCGGAGCACTCGATTAGTCTGGTCTTGACTACGACACTCGAGTTCCCCTCTTTGATATGAGTACTATTATATACATAATATTGGTTGAAAAACACTGATTGCTGTCTTAATGCTAGCTTTGACTTACATTACAAACTGGACTAACGCCATGCTGTTGTTATCTGAAACCTGTTGACTTTTTGGGGGGCAAATTGGTTAAAGTATCAGATCAGATTGGTGTACCAATAAAGCATTTTAGTTGATATCAGGGGTTCCTTTAATAATGCACTCAGGCACCCTTTCAAAACATTTTATATTCTCAGCTATGTTTTTGTCCCAAAATCAAAACTACAATAAATGTTTCTGCAACATGTTAAAATCAGACATGCAATGTCATGCTAGGATATCGTCCAGTGACTTAACAAAATTTCAAACTTTCAACTTTCAAACTTTACATGTCTGCCTTGGGGTGTGACATGTAAACTCACCAACCATGTTTGTCTCCTTTTATTTCACTCTCAGACAAGTCTTTCCTTCGAGGCACAGGAAGTCTCCTCTCCTACCAAGAACCCGATCCAGCCCCAGTGGAGACAGAAGGTGACAGAGGCTGGTATTACTTTTAAATCTTTCTTTGGTTTTGTTATTGAATTTTACAGAAGCTCATCTTTATCTCACTTTAACACATCTGCTTCTGTACAGGCTAATGGAGCTGAGGATGAACTCCAGGTGGACAAACCCAAAGAAGTGAACGCCTGTAACGACACAAGACCTTCCATAGACACTTCATTATGCACAGATGGAGGTTAGACCAGGATTTCTTTACATGATAAAAATGTTTCTATTTGTTACTGTCTAAACTGTCTCGTCTGTTTGCCTGATAGAAACCTCCATGCAGACATTGGTGCAGTTTGAAGGTAAAATCATGTAAAGACTCATGAACATAAGGTGCTTAAGTCTGCAGTATTTTGAGTTTATGTTGTGTTTCCTGTCCCTCTTATCAGCTCCTCAGACCTCACAATCCCCTGAGTCTCCACCCCAAGTAAAGGAGGAGACCCCTGTTGACGAAACAAATGCTTTTGATGCAGGTTTTTACGGGGATCAGTCACCTCCATCTGCCTGCGCCCTCCCGCTATGTGGTGACACTGCTGCTCCAGAGAGTGAGCAGGACCTGGACGTCCTGTGCCAGTCCAACACACCTATGTGAGCTTGTTATTACCACAGATTCTAGCATTATTAGCCTGTGCCATCAAGTTTTTTTATATATATATATTTGTATACAAAAAAAGCATGCATCAATTTTTTTGTTGGCAGACACTTTATATAACTTTAAATGCTTCAGGTACAATTGACCAATCATACTCGCACTTTTACTGAAGTAACATTTAAAGTGCAGGACTTTGCCTTGAGCATATATTTTGTAACTCCTCCATCAGTGCTGTTAAACCGTGTGTTGTGTATCTTCTGCGCAGGCTGACTTCAGCAGTAGCGGAGCACCGGCGTTCGGTGCGTCCATCGCGTCGGACCCAGGGCTCCAGAAATCCTCTGAGGGCTCTGGCTGCGAGGGAGGACGTCAGGCAGGACTACATGGGAGAGAGAGCCAACAACGCTTCTGATGAGAGGATGGAGGCAGAGAACAGTCAGTGGGACTATTTTTCTGTTTCTTATATCCTTTCTTTTACTTTGTCTTTCTAGTTTAGCTTCTTTTTCTTGTGTTTTAATTCCACACAGGGTCCAAAAACTCAGATTCACATCTGGACAGACCAGAAGACCTCTCTTCCTCAGATGCTGTGACTACGAAGTCTTATCCTCCCTTCAGCAGCCTGATGCTCATCCACATCAAAGGTCTGAAAAGATTTTAGTTTATCTGGTTTATTTAAAGATGTCTTTGTGTCCAGGTCTTTATTTAACTGGTGCCTGTGGGGACAGGTAGGCGGCATGTCCAGGTGCGTCTGGTGGAGCCCTTGGTGCATTCACTGAACAGTGGAGACTGCTTCCTGCTGGTCTCTCCAGAGCATTGCATCCTGTGGAGTGGAGAGTTTGCCAATGAACAAGAGAAAGCCAAGGTACCACAGAGAACAACAGTAAAACATTTAATGATTCCTTTTCCAGAATAGCAGGTTGTTGTCATAAAATTGCAGGGTGACACAGTATACCAGTATAGAAGAAATTAATTAAATGCAACGCTTTAAGCCGTAACCCTGAGTTTAGAGAAAGTTACCATGGTGATCTAGCAAGCTTAAAAGAGGGCCAGCTTTGTGACACAAAACATTATGACTTTAGGCTCAGCAGATCCCTCTTAAGCCCGGCATACATGATTTCAGGTCGATTCTTTAGTTGCATGACTCATTTTGAAGTCGGGCTAAATTTCAGCCCAATTACCCGGCGTCAGTCGTGCAGTGTACACTGATGCACGATGGCCGATCACCATTCGAACAGCTGCTCCCAATCAGTCAGTAAACATTTCTGTCATGTTTAATATTTTCCTCATTTGACTGCACCCACACCGCACAGTGTGAGCGGAGCCACAAGCTGATTCCCTGACTCTCTGAACTTCCCCCCTGTTTTTACCTGCACAAACTGACTAACAGCGTCTGAGATCACCATGGCAACAGCAGACATGCCTTTTTTTTTTCTCCCCCCTCCTATCATGAAAGAAATAGGCCTGTGGCAGAAATAACTGCGGACCTCAAGTTGACAGGGAATATGATTTAGCTGCTAGTTAGCTTGTGTTTATTGGTGATGCAAATTGTGTGTGTGTCTGCGTGTTTGTGTGAGAGAGAGAGAGAGAGAGAGAGAGAAAGAGAGAGAGAGATAGCACATTTTTGACTTTTGTGTAGCCCAGTTGATCCGTGCATATGAGACAACTGAAATCAACCTCCTTCTGTGGAAGTTTTATATGAAAAATTGTGAATGCTCCGCCCTGATTTCACTCGTACAGTTTAAGTACATAAATTGTGAGCTCTGGTCGTGCAGTGTGAGCCAACATTCTGCCACGACTTTTCTACAATCTTACAGCGTACAGTAAGTCGGGCTTTAGCTAGAACTAATCTCTCTTCCTGGTACACTTTCAAAGGTAACAAATTAAACGAAAGATTCTATTGTAACAAAATAACAAATTCTACGTCAACATCAACAAAAATGACATGCTAACTAAATAAACAAAAAAGTTATGGCAACTAAATAAACAACAAATGCTATGGGGGAAAAACACAATTTGCAAAGGTAAATAAAATCTAAATATAAACTAATGCAACTAAATAAACCAAAAAATACGGTAGCAAAATATTAAAAATATGCTTCTATAACAACATAAACAAAATAAGCAATGATCCAAAAAAGTGTTAGGAGCTGTGCAGGGCTAAAATAAGAAGGAAAGCAAAAGTTCAGTCAAAACATTTTAGCACAAATCAACCTGTTCAGTCACTCAGAAGAGAACATGAACATTTCTAAGATGTTGTTATTAATTTTATTTCTCATACTATCTGATGGTCTCCTGATTTTTTTATACCTAGCTGTCAGATACTGTATCACAACATGCTTAATGTTATGATAGTTTCAAAACTTTGTAGTTGAATACAATAACATACGCCTCTTCTGCAGCTGTATAAGATACTTTTTTACCTTTCAGGGCACTGAGCTGGCATCCTTCATCCAGAGTCAGGGAGATCTCGGCTGTCAGGCCTCCCAGATCGTCCACCTGGAGGAGGGGCTGAACTGTGACAGCAGCCTGGCTGCAGACTTCTGGAGCCTTCTTGGAGGACGGACACAATACAGAGGTTAGAGGTCTATGCGTCCACTTTCAGGACTACTTTTTCATTCTTTATACAAAAACATACACAGGCGAAGGACGGATAACACAACACCCACTTTATACATAAAATGTTTTATGTTAAAATGTAGCATCTTCTTTCCCCACAGGAGCCAGTGCAGAAGAGGAGGATGAGCTCTTCGAAAGAGGCATAGCGGATTCTAACTGTGTGTACAGACTGGTGGAAAACAGACTGGTGCCCCATGAACAGGCCTGGGCTTCCATCCCAAGCGTGTCCCTGCTGGGCTCCGAGGAGGTCTGACAACTCTTCTCGATTCAACTGTTGCTTTGTTGTTCTGGTTTTGGCTAATATGTCGTTTCTAATTCGATGAGTTGTGTGTGTGTAGGCCCTGGTGTTTGATTTCGGCAGCGAGGTTTACCTGTGGACTGGGCAGAATGTTTCCCTCAGCAGGATGAACGTTGCTCTCCAGCTGACTCACCAAGTGTGGGTCGGAGCTTATGACTACAGCAACTGTCGAGTCAATCCACTGGATCCCACACAAAGTAACCCTGGCATACCGCTGTGAGTTCTCTCTGCAGAGTGAAGCTTTTAGTCCATACTTCAAAAAGAAAAATAACAGCACATCAGTATCAGGACTCATTACTGTAACATTAGAATACATAGAGAATATTTTGGTACACATAATAAAAGCAAGGGATGTAATTCCACACTGAAAACACAGAATATATTGTGGGTTTACTGTGCATGCAGCAGAACTTCCCAAGTCAGCAGAAGATATTTATTACACACTATAAAACCAATGCAAATGCCTTGTAACTCCATAATGCACACAGAGGAACCCATGCATACAGTATTGTGTTCACAAGACATGCTGTGAAATCCAAGCTCTACATGCTGACAGGCTGCAGCTGGCAAAAGACAACTGTGCACATTCAACAATTGGACAAAGATTTTTGCAGCACACAGTACAAACATCCGTTCACGAGAAGAGGAAATGTTTGCCCAGGGTTACCTTCACCAAGGACCTGGCTGCATGATTTCTGAGAGTTTCAGAAACATGTTATGTGGTTATATGGTTTGACTTGCAGAAGGGCATTTTAATGTTTCCCAAAGGTGTTTGATAGAGTTGAGGTGGGAGTTTATGCAGGGAAAACCAGTTCTTTATGAATCCAGATTTATGAACAAACAGGAAAGAGTGCTCACCAAACTCTTTGAAAAAGTTTGAGGAACGCTATTGTCTAAAGTATTGTTTGCTGTAGCATAAAGATTTCCACTAAGTTAATGAACTCAGACCAGTCCATGAAAATCCAACCCCAAATACGAACAGAACAGAAAAGTCCACATACTTTTGGTCATATACTGGAGTGTACCAGAATCACAATCCAAACTGAGATTGAAAATAAGTAGGTTTGCAAATACAAGGAATTTGTCTCTGTGTTTGGTTGCATGGAAATAAACATAAAAGAAGAATGATAAATGGAAAGCAAATCGATAGAAGTACAATCCATAAAACTTTAATATTATTCATGTTTTTTTATTATTATTGAATAAACATGTCAAATATTGATTTTAGAAGTGCAGCTAAGTTCAAACCTGCAAAAATACACATATATGACTAGGAATGCTAATTTGATTAGCTTTTTCACATATAAACATTATTTACAGTGGGCAGTAAGACAAACTTGTTAGCATCATTTCCACTTTGGATAATAATTTAAAGGGTATTTTACTGCTAGTACTCTGGAAAATGGATTCCCTGCTACTGGATGGACTAAATGATTTGTGTCAGGAACTGTGTTTATTTTGACTTTTGAGTATTGATATGTGTCCCCTCACCTCTAACTCTTTCCACAGGAGGGGGGAGGGGCGTCCCAGCTGGGCCTTGTTCGGCTGCGTGTCAGAGCACAATGAGACGGCTCTGTTCAGGGAAAAGTTCCTGGACTGGACTTTCAAGAGCACAGGCAGAGAGGAGGCTACTTCTGTGAACAAGGAGATGCAGGTTTATCTCACAGAGCGACATTAAGAATTCACACTGCAGCTCACAAAATACCACCAAGGAAAATAACAGTTATCATATCATGACCATATTTTCTTAACAGCCTGTCACAGTTCCATCTTACCCATCGTCAGACCTACTAAGCGCATGCAACGCCAAAGCTCTGGTGTCAGGTGAGTCACTGCAAGAAGATAGCTTGGTCCATAACGTGTTGGCCGGCTTTGATGTCCAGAGGGGGCACGGGGTTATCACGCTGGAGGAGGGACTTCAGATGGAGCTGAAAACCATTTCTGTGGACAGCTGGCATGTCCAGGAGTTTGATGACAGTGAAACCCCCATTGAGAGCACGGGACAGCTTCATGAAGGAGACTCCTACGTCATCCGCTGGACGTATAACATCAACACTGTTGGTCAGCCACATTGACAAGAGATTTAACTATAAATATCCCCCAAAAATGAAGATGTAAAATAACTAACCTTCACTCTGGGTTTTTTCTGCTCCAGCGAAGATGAACGGTTCTGATGAGTGTGGCAGAGGGGAAAAGGAAAACACTGCCTTGTTCCTCTGGAGGGGCTGTCACTCAAGTGTAAGTGGGCGGGACACAGCAGCTTTCCTGTCCATTGGGATGAATAACCAGGAAGAGTCACAGGTAAAACCTTTGATGACGATATACGTCTATACTGAACTAGAACCCATAGTAATAACGCTGCATGTTAAATATAGGAACTCAAATGACACATCAACTATACATAGTTTAATAGTACCACTTTATTGACATACAGTTTTTTTTTATCAACTTCGTTTACCTAGTGACTCACAGAATATGCTCGTTCTATGTTAGTGGTTGAAAAGTTTGACAGATGCAAAAAAAAAAATCCTGACAGGAATCATAATTAAAGATATTAGGTATGTTTTTAATCAACTATTTTTTTTAAATGGCTCTATGGTCCAAATTAGAATTCTTGGGATTTCTTTGTTTAGACATTCAATAAATAAATCACGAGTGAAAGAAAGCAGCATGAGTTCATACTGTATGTAGGACAGTGGATAGAGTCGCAAATCAGGGAGAGAGAGTGGGGAATGACATGAGGGGAAAGGAGCCACAGGTCGGATTTGAACCCAGGCAGCCCGCTTCTTCTTCGAAAACGTCAACACCTGAAATGCAGCCTAACTGATTAAAACACGTTAGTGGTAGCTGTTTGTTCCTGTCCAGTTTGAAAGAGTAGATGTTTGAGTTTTAAGGCTATTACTTGTGGTTGTGACAACCAAGAAGGTGCGAAAATGTTACATAAGTCAGGAGAAATTAAAGAGAATCGGAACTCTGGAAGGAAACAGAGAAAAGAAAATGAAAAACAGGAATCTTCACAGAATATCAAAAGGTTGAAAAGTATGATTTAGGTCTTGTTTTCACTGCAAATGCCACAAATCATCTTACAAAGCTTTTATTTATACTCCTGCTGTTATAAATCAGATACATTTTTCGTGCTTTTCTAGTAAAGTAATGTGTTTGCTGTGTTGTTTTCCAAAGGTGGTGGTTCCTCAGGGAAAAGAACCTCCCTGTTTCCTGCAGCTTTTCCAGGGAGGCCTGGTCATTCACAAAGACAAGAGAGAGGAGGTGTCCATTAAAACAGGTGAGGAAGCCTACAGGTATTTTCCTTTCCTGTTTCTGTTTTTCTTTTTTTTATTTGTTTAAAGTAAGTATTCTCCTCTATCTCTTACTGCAGAGTGGCGTTTGTTCTGTGTGCGTGGAGAGCTCCCAGAGGAGGGCTCTTTGTTAGAAGTGGACTGCTGTTGTTCAGGTCTAAGGTCCAGGGGCTCTGTTGTGCTGCTCAACAGCCAGCAGGGAGTGCTGTATCTCTGGACTGGCTGTAAAGCTCATGTCAGCACCAGAGAGGTCGGCAAGCGAGTGGTGGAGCGTCTAACTGAAATGTAAGGCACATACAATGAGTAAGAAAAAAATGTAGACATCAGAGACAATTTTAACATTAAAGAATAATTATGTAATAATTACATTTTTTCAACAGGTGTCCACCTGAGCTGGGTCTGAGCAAAAGCAGCCCTGTGAAGGTGCAGGTGGTGGAGGAAGGTTCAGAGCCTGCAGACTTCTGGACAGCACTGGGACAGATGGACAGAAAAGCATACGACTGCATGCTGCATGGTAGAAGACAGCTTTAGCTTTTTTATTCTCTCTGCACAGAAAAAAAAATCAAAGTTAAACTTATTGCATGTCTACTTTTGTTTCAGATCCAGGAAAGTATACCTTCACACCTCGCCTCTTCCACCTGAGCGCCACCTTAGGGAGTTTACAGGCTGAAGAACTGCAGAGTCCGACGCGGCTGCCAGGGCTCGTGACGGCGATGCCTTTCACCCAGGAGAGCCTGTACGCTGTACCACAGCCAGGTGAGAGCACAGCCAACTATTCACAGTCAGCCATGATTCGACTCCTAAAGAATATCTTTTGAAAACAAGATAAAAAACAAAAACATAAAAACATCAACCTGGAACATTCTTTCATCTGTCTTTTCTTTAATGCCCTCTGGACGGCGCTATCTCGCCCCTCCAAGGAGAACCAACAGATACTTAAACTCTTTTATCCCTTCGGTGAATGCTGAACAATTTTTGATTTACTGTATGGACTGCTACTTAACACTTAAGTAACCTGTAATATCCATTCATTTATGTATCTATTTATTGAATACATTTCTGGTGTTGCATTTATTAATTTGCTAGCTCTTGCTTCTCATTTGGCAACCTGTTCCTCTGTTGAATTGTTGTTAATGTCATGTGAATGTAACTGTCTGAATGCTGCTGTGATGTGTGTGTTACCTTTTCTCAGCTGTGTCCCCTTTTTCCTGCCACAAAAACCCCAAACTTATGAATCTAATTGTCTAATTTATCCTCTATCTATCTGTCTTGTCCTTCCACCAGCCTTGTTCCTTCTCGACAACCGTCTAGAGGTCTACCTGTGGCAGAGGGGTCAGCCCGAGCAGACAGAGAGCTCTGCCTCAGCCTGGAGCTGCTGGCACAACGAGCGGAGGTGTGCTATGCAGACGGCTCTGCAGTACTGCAAAGGTGAGAGGACACAGTTCAAAAGGAAGGGCTCAGGATGTAAACAGTTGGCAGTAGTTGATTATTTTTCTCTTGTTATTCAAGAGATGAACCCGAGACGCCCTCCTCAGGCCTACCTCATCTTCGAGGGGGCAGAACCTCTTACCTTCACCAATGTGTTCCCCCGTTGGGAGAGGAGCCACACGCAGGTATGAACACCATCAAGTTATAAGATCAGTTTTGATTTAGAATCACAGCCAGACTTAGAAATGTGTTTGGACGTGATGCGTAACTCTTTCCTGTGGCAGCTGAAGAGATCACCGGCTTCATAAAGATGGTTTGACAAATATTATATCTTTTTACATTTTGTAGCCAAATAAGAGGTTAAGATGGGCACAGTCATACTTATAAAGAATTAGGGTCTTTTAAGTCTTACATATTACATTTTACATAGATATATATTTGTCCATCCTTTAAATATTGGAGGTGTTGATCATATTATAATCCGTTGTATGAGCAGCCGTACTGAGGTTACATCTTTGTTGCTAGCAGCGTAGAGCATTTTAAAGACATATTGATCCTGAGCCATGAGGTTGTCTCAGTTTATGCCCTTTTAAAAAATGAAAAGAAATCATTTTCTATCTCAAAACTTTCAATCTTTTGCAATCTTTTGCCAGTATGACAAAAAAAATGAAAGGGCAAAAAAAAAAAAGAAAAGAAGCAAAGAAAGGTGTGCATTTTTCTTACCTCAGAGCCTTCAGCATTCATCCTGTCCATGATCGCCCCTTTGAATGAATTTTAACATCACAAAATGGACAATAGATCTCTCCGCCAAGGACACTGTGGGCCTGTGATTTTTTTTCTCTCCAAATATCTTTAGATATGTAAAGGCATCATTTATTTTCTCTGATTTTTGTTTGATATTGACAGCGTCATCTTTTTTGCTTTTTTCTATTACGGTAAGGTTCACTACCTTTCAAAAGTTTGGAATTGCCTGCCACGTAAGCGGTTCACTATTTATTTAATATCTGCCCTCCATATTATAAGCATAATAAAGAATCTATCCCGTTTACAGCTACAAAAAATGTGATCTATAACCTTCATACTTAAAAGGGGAAGAGGCACCAGGGGGTAAAAAAAAAATCTTTAAGCAAATTCACAAAACACAACAAATGTATCTATTCTTTTGTCCAATCATAACTTCAGTCTCTTGTTTACAGTAATATTCACATCTCTGATTCTTTCCCCGTGTGTGTTGCTGTCAGGGTGACACAGGGCCGGTGAAGCTGACCTTGGTGCAGGACGCCCTGGCCCAGCTCATGAAGACCCAGTACCCCCTGGATGAGCTGCTGCGGAGCCCCTTACCTGATGGAGTGGATCCCCAGCACCTGGAGGTCTACCTGTCTGATCAAGACTTCCAGGTAACCTGACAGAGCAGCATGTAGTGACGTCTTTCAACCAGCAGCCTGCAGTGTTCACCATGATTTGTAATGGATAAATAGATACTCTCATGTTTTTAATGAGAAGATAAATCCTGAGAGAAGGTTCAGTCAAACTTAGGAATTCACTTTCCATTCAATATAAATTGATTTTTTTACAAATACTCGTCATAAATAAATCACCACAATTATGTTTCAGACTATTTTGGAAATGAAGAGAGATGAATACTTCTCCCTGCCGAGCTGGAAGCAAATTGATCTGAAGAAAAGCAAAGGGCTGCTTTGCTAGACAAGCGGAGGCTGACTGACACTCGTGCAACAGGGACTCCTTCTCCACAGAGAAAGGAAGATGGCAGGGGGCTATTAGTACCATGTTGCTGCACAAATGACTCCTCACAACGTCATAAAAAGAGGAAAGGAATTCACTTTTATTTATGTCAAATTAGTATGAGTGTGTGGACTTCTTATCAGATGTGGATTTCTCCGTAGCTTTTGTTCAGAGCAACAACAGAATACATTTTCCTATGAAACTTCATTTTATCTGTACAAATCAATGAGAATTATAAAGAGAAAGATGTGTGGGAGTGAGGGAAGGACATCAGTAACAAACTGTGGGATGAGGATGAGAAAACAAAGGAGTGCTTGCAAAAAAAGATCAATGCTAATAAACAATGTAATCAAATAAAATAAAAGGCTAACCACTTTCTAAATGTTTCCTCCTCGATCAATACCTCTTCATCAAACATCTCTGCGTGCTTACGGAGGTTTTGGGTCCCCCTTCTGACTCAATAACTTGTAATTCGCAGCCTTGTGTCACTGGCTGTACTAACGTGTTAATTTTCCAGCCTTGTGTCACCAAAGCTTTGTGCCATGTGAATTGAAGCCTAAGCCCATGCGCTTATTGTGGCTCTGGTTAATGCCTTATTAAGACCCTTCTGGGATTCACTATTAGCTATGCATGGAAGAGCAGGTACACATGCTCCAATAACATCCCTCTGGCCAAAAACGACACGCTAATTCTGCTTCACCTCCATCAACACACTTTGCAAAACCTCCTCATAATGTAATATAGTACATGGGGCCTACAGACACACTAGATTTCTTCATAGTGTGTAAAAGCTCAATATTCCAGACAGAATAAACAACATTACTTTACAGTAACACTAAAAACAGCTAATGGTGATACAATTAAAAAGTCTCAGTATACTTTGATATATTTGTGTATGATGTTATTCCTCCCCTGGTGGTCAGAGAAAGCTGCTGAACTTATTTAGAAAATGTTGTATTTGTAGAATTAACGAACAGATGTTGCTCAAATCACTGTCTTGCATTGACGAGTACATTACACAGAGGCTTCAGGGCATCATACAAATACTACAGACTCGTCATACTAACATGTAAGCAGTTCCATGTGGCTGAAAGCACAGCTGTGCTTTGACCCTTGTGCTAATATCAGCATGCTAACATGATCACCGAATAATTCAGAAGTCCATTAGGCTTTTAAGCCAATTTGAGATAGTGACAATTTGAGGTTTGACTACTACCTCGTAAAACCAAGCGGCAACCTCCAGTTTTTAAAAAATGAAGCCAATGCAGAAGTGCAAAAAACTTAAATTCTTTGAGTTTCTGCTGGAGGCTGGCTCCAGGAGACCCGAAAGGCCCATACAAGCCGCTTATTCAAATGTCAATTTTGAAAGCAGAAATGAACACGTTTATAGCCTGATACAAAAATTATTTTGGTCTGATATGTTAATGTCTTTATTGACACACGCTGTGTGGGGTGTGAATTCTTTTGAGCCTTTTCAACTGTGTTGAATTTTTTTAAAGATACGAGTGATGCATAGTTAGAGGTGTGACCGATCTGACTGCAAGCGTCTGTGTTTAAGCGGTTTGTCAGGAGGCTTAAGGCCTGCCTCAGTTTCATCTCTTTGCCCGTTGTTAGGTTGACTGAAAGTTTGAGGGTCAGCATTTTCAACATGGCCACCACCATGGATAGGCTTCCAAAACAGCCCTTCAGACAGCAATGGGTGACGTAACTCAGACTTCATCCATTCTTGTATACAGTCGATGGTAAAACGCTTAAATAGTCCTTAAATTCAAATGACATTTTTAAAGTTCTGTTAAATGCAGAGTCATATTCATCAACACAATAAACCCGCAGGTAAAAAAAAAAACTAGTGGGATTGTCTTGACCAAACGATAAGGTCTCTATCCGGAGGATCCAGGTAATAATGTCGTCAGACTTTTTATTGCATGAAGTGCCACTGAGCAGCTTCATAGGAATAATATCTAAGAAGCTGTATCAAATTCTCCATGATGCTCTCAGTGATAAAGCTAACATGCAGAAGTTTAGCAGAAACAAAGTTTATCATTGAAATGTTCATGTTTTAGCATGCTATCACAAGCTAATAATCCATAAATGCAAAGTGCAGGCTGATGAATGTCCTTAAACAAACAAAAGTATTGGAATTGTAACACCTAACTTGTACTATGTGATTACTGATTGCAACATTAACAACGTTCTGCCCCAGGGATACATGAATATCACTGCCAGATTCCAGGACAATCTGAGGTCTTGAGACACTAAAACCCACAAATATGAACCTGCTCATGAAGCCTGAAGAACAGTTACGTGATCACTGAAGTCAATAGGAAACATCCACTTAGACCAGTGATGTATGCCCAGAGACTTGCATCAATTGATCTGGTGGAGTTTGTGATATTTCAGCAAGCAATTAAACATAATATGCAGCAATGGCACATAAGGGCATAACTCAACTGGAAAAACGTTTACTCGACTGCTGATGTGGCTCAAAAGAATGCTATCTGTGTCTGAAAAACTCCCAGATCAGTGATTCCTAACTAAGAGTAACTGCGGGATGTTTTTGAGCATCCACAGGTCATGCTGATAACACAGGCTGTAATTATGTTAGGTTGGTCTTCTATTAGTCCACTGAGTTGGAGCCCTTTTGGGTTCACTGGCTAACTGGGTTTTTTTTTCTTTCTCAGAATGGATTAGCTGACTAAGCCTCCATGTGACGGCGAGATTGGATTTAGGCCCACCGCTGGGCGATGGCGCACTTTGGAAGAAATGTTTAAAAGCCCCTCACTTGCAGGCAGCTTACACCTTCAACAGACCAACTATTTAAAGATCTGCTGTAAGGTTACATACAAAATACACCACCTGTATCAGAACATCTTTACAGATGTGCGACTGTGTGCAAGCCAGAATGCACTTTTCGTGAAAATATGATAAAAAATAAAAATCTAGGACAATTTTTTTGTGTTAAATGTCCCTGCATCCTTCTGCACAGCCTATTTGCTTGATGTTGAGATCGGGAAACTTGCTTTTTCAACACCATCTTGCAGAATATGTGCCTGTTCATTGCGAATAGCAGCAGCTCAAGGATAGATTAGACATTTTTTATGGCCTACTGCTGCTTTTCTGTGTGGGTGATTAATATCTGTGTTGGCACTAGATGGCTTGCTCTTTCTGCGCGTCAGCTCCAGGTATGCCACGATCCGGTTCGGAGGCCAGAGCCGCTTCACGCAAAACCACCATGTGATCTTCAGCAGCGTGGAGCGACTGGTCGATCCAGTCCATACTGCCGGACATGTGACAGGCGTTGCGGGTGACAAGCACCAGGTGGCTGACTGAAAGGAGGAGAGCTGTGGCCCTGAGGAGAAAGAAAAGGAAAAAATTATTTTATTTCACAGTTTACTGCAGGATGAAAAGCTTTTATTTTTAAAGGAAAGGCTTTTTACAACTAAGAACTTCAATTTCAATTCAATTCATGATGAAAAACAAATAACTTTGAGTTATAATGTTTTCCTGAAAGCATACATTTGCTGCCACACTTAAGCATTTGTCTTGCTGCCTCTTTTTCTCTCTGTTTCAATGTTATTACATTATTGATAAGTCAAGTCAAGCATGTGCTCTTTCCAGCTCTTACAGACGCCTAATCAATCACATTAGTAGGTCCTTCCTTACATTAAGAAATCACAGTCATACAAAAAGGCTGCTCTTAAAATGAAGAGGCAATAAATGAGATTACCTGGCGTCGAGGAGG
The DNA here is from genome assembly GCA_020745685.1 of Tautogolabrus adspersus. Taxonomy (NCBI): domain Eukaryota; kingdom Metazoa; phylum Chordata; class Actinopteri; order Labriformes; family Labridae; genus Tautogolabrus; species Tautogolabrus adspersus. The sequence goes on from CM036553.1 coordinate 15,852,192, forward strand.
ATTGGGTCCAGAGGAGGGTACATAGATCTGACAACGTCGTCCACCCTGAGGAAAGAGGCAATGAGGATATGAGGCGGTAGGTAAGCTGGAGTCAGTAATGTGATCATGTTAATTTTTTTCTGAATCAAACAGTGCGTTACCTCGGGCTGATCCGTTTGGCTACAGTGATGATGTCACTCAGGCTGGCTGGTGCTTTGACCTTTGCCCCTGAGCCCATGGTCATGGCAACCAGCTTTTCGGTCAAAGTGTGGCAGATCTGTTCATGGAAGTAAGATATTTTATAGTTTCTGCTGATTGGTGTCAATAAATATATAGACTAAAATGGTGAAATCCTGTTACCTTTAAGATAGAAATGCAGTGAGAGACCAATCCCCTGTTTAGGACAAAAAACAAGATCGGAGAATTGGATTTGATCTATGACAGTAACTATGTAGAGTTAATAACATTTTTAAAATTCTTATATCATGCAACATATAAACCAATAAGACATACGAGGCGTCCTCTATCCAGTCCTCGTTCTCTAAGATGGCCTCGATGTGGGGATTGGTGATGACCACATCGTCCAGCTCCAGATCTGACAGCTCACTCTGGGTCTCCATGGCTCCGATCAGATCCACAGTGGGCCTGAAATACAGACAGAAAAGGATTATTAACCAGAATCCAAATGGCACATGAAGTCACAGTTTTATTACTCTGCCTTGTGGTAAAGTGATCACGTTTTTTTTAGGGAAAATGTACCATTAAAGCAGGTTCTTTTTTAATACTTAATTGTGTCTGGATATAATGGCACCATGTCTTTGAGCATGTAATGGAGGTGTCATAAGGACTTTGCTGTACTTAAAGATAGTCAGTAGCTTTTTCCTAAAAAACAAAAATATAGACTTATACTAAAGTACTGCTGCTCAATCGTCACTTATTGGCTTCATAAATGTGTGGTGGTGGTGGCGACTGTCCTCTGCCTGGATTTTCATGTTTTGGTTGTCTTGGGACATTTCTGAGCAGAGAGCTGGTGTATTGCCCCCAGCCAATGACAGCTAACTGGTGCGCTTTGGAGTGGATACAATTCAGCGTTTGGACACGATTCAAACCTGCCAATATGATGGAGGCGGACGTAGCGGCAAAGAAGAGAAAATGTAATCATAGTGAGGCGAAATGCCAAACGGATTAAGTTAGTTCCAAAGCGAGGGTGAACCTTGGGTTAGCCTTCACCCGACACAGAGTTGGCCTGCTTTTTTGTTGGACAGGCAGGTGCCAAACACCGGAGGTTAGCTTGTGCTAGCATGCGGTAGCTTGCTGTGTAGGTACAAGCAGTAAACGTACACACTACGTCCTGCAATGAGTGTGTGCCTCTGGGGGCAATGAGCCCAGGGGGAGGGACACAGTTTGAATGTTGTGTTTACAACCTGCAACAAACATTTCTACTGACGCTACCATTAAAGCTGGGGAAGGCAACTTTGGAGTCATCAGATAAACTCACACAGGCTTATTAGCCTGCCACAGAGGATTTCATTTATTGCTGCCAGGATGTAAGAGAATTTGAGCAAAGAAAGAAAAATGCTTCTATATTTAATTATCTCTTTACTAGCTTGAGAGTTAATATGAAGGCACCATGGTACACACACACACACACACGCACACACAATGCACACTTTCATGGGGATAAAGGGCATCAATAAGGATCCAAAATAAATGTAACAGGAATAAAAACTACATAAAGAATTTTGATGCCCAGTTTAAAGGGTAACTTTGTTAGGCTGTGAAGAACATTTAAATTGATATCTGAGATTTAAGTTGCTACTTTTAGTTTCATTTAGAATCATTCAAAACAAACCTAGAAAGCATCTCGCTTTAGATCAAAGTGTTAACTACATCATAGGGTGATGACGCAGTAAGAAAATAATTCTTAATAGTTGAGGTAGATTTACTCCAACTGAGATTTAAATGCACAAAAAATGAAGTGCCAATGTGGCTTAACGATTAAGATGCCAACCATGAAGCATAACATCTCTGATCTGAGGGCCTTTGTTTTAGCTTTTTCTGGCATCTTTCTATTGTAGACATGCTCCCAATTCGTTTTAAAGTTGCTTCTACAAGTAAAATATTTTATCCCTATCCTAAAAGAATCACACAGTACATAGGCTATGTAGACAGTTTAGAGGAAACTGCAGCAAAAGTCCCAAATAATCCTTTAAAAAAAACTAAGACTAAGATTATATCTTATATAGTAGATAGACTGATCCAGGTTAACAGACTTGTGTTGATTTACTGACTTGGAGTCAAAGTGGTGCAGCAGGTCATGAGGGTGGCAGTAGCGATGTCTGCACACTACCACCAGGGCAAAGAAGGAGGCCAGGAAAATGGTGGCCAACACCCCTATGGCCACAATCACCACCGTCTCCATGGCGACTCGGGCTCCCACAGGAGCTGCAGGCAGCAACACGTTTGGAGGGGGAAACAGTCCAATCAGGGTCGGCTGATTGTCCGAGCTAAGTTATAGATGGGTGCTCATCTGTTGAGGAGAAAATAATTGGTGGTTTCAGTGTGATTGTGGGACATCAAACAGGAGAATAGTGACATGATCGCCACACTTGACGACAATTTTGCATGAACATTTCCATTTTTGTTGGACTACAATACCCCTCTTAACTGTGGAGAGGAGAACACAATCAGCAGTGGTTTTGTCTGTTTCTAAATGTGGCACACCTACGACATGCACATAAAAATGACCTTTATCTGAGTACATAAAAAGCTGAAGTGCACTTGCCCTTTGTTTGTGCTTCTTACAGCGAAATGACAACAGACAGTTTGGTGCAAACTGACTTTTTGCTAAATTAAAGGGAGACCACAACCACCAATGAACAACATAATATTTATTCTATTGAAGTTTAACAAGCAAACTACAAAGTCGACAACTTAAATGAAAACTGTGTGAAGAAATCCTGTTTGTACTCACAATATATCCAATCTCACAGTTGCTTGAAACCTTAACGAAGCACAAGCACAACATTCTCATGAACTTTGACCTCCTACCTTCAGGTGTTTTCAGTCCCAGCTGAAGTATTCTTGGATTATCTAACGTTTAATTCAGGCACCATTTTCCCGCATAGCCTTTTTCTGAAAGTGTAAAGTAAAACCTGCCCTTCAGCCCGGTCTGGTCACTCATTAACCTGTACTGCCCCACCTGATCTTATGTGTGTTTGTGTGTGTGGATGTGTGTAATCTCTCTTGAGGGAAGCTGTCATAGGCTCTTTAGGTACACTATGATGTATTTGTCATTATACAGCATAGATACAGTTTCATATATAGTTACAAGCACAAATGACCTCAGCAGCAGCTGAACTTTCAACATTACAACATTGTGTAAACCTGCATTTTTGCCTGGATGATTGTGTGAGAGTCTGCCGTGGAATGCTGTAATTCTTTAATCTGATTAATTTGTGTTACACTCGCTGTATCATACAGGGCTTTCTCCTGTCTCTCTCCTGCCCCAAAGCTTATATTGCTCCTTCTCTTTTAAAAGCCTGGTGTTTCTGAATAGCCTGAAAAGCCTGCAGCTTATTTGAACACAAAGACTAAAATGAAAACTGAGGGACTGGTGACATTTTAGTTACAGCAAAAATCACTTAATATTTCCAACATTCCTGAGGGCTGTCAGCAATCAATCCCATAGACTTTCCCTTAAAGTCAGATTTGCTCTATGTTTTACCCATTTTTTACCCAAATTTTTACAAAGTTTTTATTCTGTGTTAAAGACAAGCATAGTCCATCTCAACAGAACAACCTTTTCTATAATGCATAAGATTTGTTTCATTATGAATTGAAAACAGTAGCCTCTCTGATACACAAAAAAGTCCCTTGCACAGAGTAACTTGGTGCCTGAATTTAAGATCTGAATGTAACCACACGAATTCAAAAGTTGGTCTGGGTCTCAGTTTTAGGGCTCATGGGTAACATTAAAAGTCCCAGTTTTCTCTGAATCATTGTAGCCTGCACTTGCCTTATAGAAACAAAACATCCTGAATACAACTTTGAATAATAATTCAAAGCCATCTCAGTTGCCTTAATAAATTCAATTGATAGAACAGCAGAAACCAACAGGCGCGCGCTCACACTCATCACAGCTAAGTTTTCCCATTTCGCTGTATTTAACAATTGCAGACAGTATGCCTCAACATCCCCGTTATAGAAGATAAGATATACATTTCTCTTAGGTCTAAAGAGGATTTTTAAAACTACGGTTAGACTATGTCTTTTTGCGCCTGAACACATCAAAACAAATACATTTCCAGTTACTTACCTCAACATTTTGTCCCTTTAGTTGGATTCCTTTTAGGACTCTAAAAAAACTTTTCTACCCTGCACCATGCACGCGGAGACGGCACCGACATCTCCAAATCTGAGGCTGTGAACGCGCACAGAAGCAGCGGATGGTAATGCACGAGCTGGGGGTGCCTGAAAGTGATAGATGAACATACCTATTTTCTGCGCGCGCACCCTTATTAGGGCTTGCAATACCGTCACTTTGCAAACGCGTTTAATCACAAAAAATAAAATAAAACCACGGCAAAAGGCGTAAAAACTGGCGCCCTGAACACTTGGACGCCGCTTTTTGCCGTGGTTATTTTGTTGTTGACAAAACTCGTTTGTAAAGTGACGATATTAGGCTCTTGGGGCATGTAATACCTTGCAGCAATCATCAGCGCGTGTGTAGATTTGGCCACGCGCCTCTTTAGGTATGTTGTCTATGTGAGTATGTGTAAAGCGCGTGCTCACTTCTATGTTTTAATGTTTTATGCTATGGTTTTATCACACTTAAATCGGTACAGGCAACGCCAGGTGGCGTACACGGACCGCGAACTGTTCGCATCAGACAAGAGGAAAGGAGCCAAAACATTTAAACATAGCTTGCGTTTACTCCAGGAAGGCTACTCATGTGGTCGGTTAGGTAGCAGACTAGTGTTAATGCTAAATGTGAATCTTGTGTGAAGCTTTTTGACATATTCCTACTCATTTGTCACTGTGTTTTTCAATGTGCCCTATAGCCTACACGATTTTAGATCACTGTGTTGGGAGAACATTGCTGGTCAGTTTTAATTTATATAGCCTTCCTTTAAATATTTTTTTGGACAATAGCCTATTTCGTACTTGTCTCACTTTACTATGAAGTTTTCCCTTTTCCTGTCCTTGTATTGCAATGCCTGAACTCTTAAATGTAAACCTATCCTGTTAGCCCTTTCTCATGGCAGCCATTATTAATTGTCAAAGAAATAAGAACACAGGTGTAACTAATTTTATTAATTAAGTATGGCTTTAGGATTGTTGCATTCTAAGTGTCACAGTAGCAAACATATAACCACATCCTAGCATCTGCACCAACCAACCAAATAAAATGCAGCCAGTTTGATTTTAAGTTCTCCAACAGACTCAAATAAGGTGAAATAAACTTTTAAAGTGCACTTTAAAGCCAAAATCAACGAGAGGTCCTTAAAGTTTAATACATCAAATTAATTCTGCTAATGGTGATATCTCCAGAACAAAATTCACTTGACCTGGAGGGCCAAATTATTTGGCCAAATGAATAAATCTATGATTTACAGTATATTCCGAAAAACTGGATGTCATCTATCAATCTTAAACTAAAGAAAAGGAAATCCCTAAGGAAAATCACTGTATAGAAAGGGATAATTATGAATGATATAGCTGACATTTCAAGATGTCCTATTAGCCTAGTGTTAACATGATACGTCCTCTACTCTGCAGAGCCATTGGTCCACAGGGGGATGAGGAGCCGACTGCTTCTTCTCTTCACAGATGTGCAGGAAAATGTTCCACGTTAATGAGGTATGACCAGCTTTTTCGCTCTGCATTATATCAACTCATTCAACATTAAACCATTTCAGAAAGTAAAGTTGAAGAATCCCCTTTGTTGTCATAGTTAATCCATCTCGGTTACACTTCAGCTCGGTGCTTTTCCCTCATAAATTATAGCTCTGCATCCACTTTTCCCTGCGTAGCTCACTTTGCTTTAAGCAGATCCATGCCACCAGCAGCGATAATTATCCCCTCTACAGCTGAATCCAGCATCCAGCATGAAAGCAGAGTACCTCAGTACAGAACCGGCAAAAGCTGGTTAGCTGGTTAATGCTTGAGCCTACCTTTCAGTCACGGAAATGCATCATTAGGTGTGTCTGTGCCGCGTTCTGGTACAGGCATGTGTCTTTGAAATTCAGCACAAGCATAGTGGAGCACATCTATGTTTATTCAACAGCCCCAGCTCGAAGCGAGAGTAGCAATATAGATTGTCGTAGTCTCATCACATCTATCCCATCACTCCACTTATAGTGCTCCAACATACATATATCATCCAGGTAGCTTTACTCAGTCTTTTCTTCTGGTCTCTGCTCTCTGACACACCTCTTATTGTTCATTGCTGGCTAGTGAGCTTGGAGTAGCACCATGCTAAAAAGTAGGTGACTGTTATTCGGTAGGTGTATTAAGCTGCAGCAGCAGAGCTTATCAGCTGGTAACAGTCGATTCCCCCTGAGATTGAACTTGCCCGGCTGTAATTGAACTATAAACTGTCTTTGATGCTGCTGAGGTGGCAGGAGTCCAGTATATGAATAGTAATGTCTTACTAAGACTCCACCAAAGGAAAAAACACAGCAGTGCTCATAAGCTCCATTTTTCTTACCAAGTTTGTTGAAGGTGTAAATTAATCTTTCAAAGAGCTTTCATTTATTCAATACTAGATTTTAGCTTCATAGAGTATTGCCAGGAAGTTCTGACAAAGTAATGTGTTTTAATTATGCAGAAGTAGTTTCAAGTCAACAAGAACCTTTAGAAGGTCTCACTACGGGACCCCCTCCACTGTCTTCCATAGCTTCATAACATAACAACAGACGTGACGAGCAAACTGACCTGATATCTCCTCCCTAGAGAAGGGACATCCACCTGCTATAAAAGCCTGACTTATTGTTCTTCAATCACACTTTGCAAGCACATCTCTTCCTCACTTCAAGGAGAGTGGTCTGGTGGTCTCACTATGGGTTAAGAGACTCCCTTATTGCCAGACAAGCTTACCTGGAAGACTTGTTATTTACAACCCCAATAAACAACTGCATGTATGACAGGATTACAGACACAGTATAGATGGCACTTGCACATTAGGCAACACTTTCAGGAGAGCTTGTTGCAGTAGCTCAAATACCACCCGATGTCCCTGACGCCCAGCCACAACCACCGCTGTCCTCATTCATGCACGGCCTGCTCCAACCTCCACTTCAGCGGCAAGGAAGTGTGGACAACAGGAACGCAAGGAAAGGAGAAATCCTTCCTTCTCTCGCATCTTATCCCATCTCCCCCTATCCCATTTTTCTTTTGTAATATAACAATGAGTAAGGTCTTTACCTGCTTTTTGTAAAGCGTCTCGAGATAACATTTGTTGAGAATTGGCACTATACAAATAATGATTGATTGATTGGTTTTGATTGATTGATTGAAATGGTGGATGTGAGTGTGTCAAGCATCATTGATGAATCCCATGGGGCAGGCAGAAGGCTTTTAAAGGCTTTAAAAAAACTCAAATGAGAGGATGCTGACCTGATATGACAAGTCGATAAAGATCTATTTTGAACAAAAAACCTCTCATTTCCAGTGCTTAATTGTCGCTTTTCTCTTTGTAACCAGAGATATTAAGGCCAAAATGGCCATTGATTCAGAAACGAATGAACAATTGTGTTCTATATAGATTTTTTTGTTGTTGCAATTGTAGATTGTAAGTATGAAACTTGTGTGCAAAGCCCTGAAACTCTCTACACCTCTAGACTTACCCTTGAGGAGAAATATTATGTAATTTACAGTGTATCAAAAAACATTCATCTGTAATGAAGAAGACGCAGTTTTGAAAAGCCCAAAGATAAATGGCAAAGTACTGGTGGAATTTTGTGAGGTAGCATCTTAATGTTTTCAAGTGAAGCAGCTGTTCTTAAATTGACTCCCTTAATTAGAGCAAAAGGATTGTATCATAACAAAAATGTCCGCCTGTTCTCTCCTCCACAACGTGTGATGGACAAACTGTTGTGCCAGCTGCAATCGACAGGAGGGAGTAAATGATGCTTTCCCTAAAACTCCCTCTTCATTAGTTTCCTCATTATACCAGTGTTGGACTAAAGAACGAGACTGACTGAGTTAGTAATGTTTTTCTGGTTTTTCTCTCAAACAGTCACACTCAGAAGTCACTGATCACTGCTGCGTTAGACTGTCTGCTGTTAACTGATCAGTGTGTGTACTGTCCCTGTGGCTTTTTACGACATCTGTGGCCTGTTGGAGTTCTGCAGGCAGCAGGGGAGGGGCATAAAGTGTGTGAATGTGTAAGAGGGAGGTCTTTTTTAACAGATGGCCTTTGAGAAGCTATGGAGCTGGAGCAGCGCTCTGATGATTTATCTATTGCGTTTGCTCTCTCAATCACAGACAGTGAGAAACATTCTCGGCCGTCAGCGCCTGACAACAGTCTTTGTGTGTGATGACTGTTGTTGACAGCGTGGCAGGCGACTCAAATATATTTCCCTCATTCTCCCTAGCAGGTGCGGGCGTTTAAGCGGAAAATCCATCAACTCTGGCAGTTTCTAACTGTGTTGTTTCATGTTGTTATGATGACAATGCTTTATTAAAAGCAGTGTTTTCTGATGGTATCACGTTTTTTCCTATATTTTCTTCACCTGTTCCTGCATGAGATACTTCATCAGGGCTGGGACTGAGAAATGTTTTTGATAATAAGATGGAGAAAGTATTTCAATTTCCTTCACCAATTTATTTGAAGTACTGTCGGCCAGTCTGCTGGGAAAAGTGTTGTAGAAGCACATATACCCCCTATTGTATTCTGTGTGCCCATTTGTTTGGCGGGGGTGGTTATGCTTCCCACATAAAAAAAAAAAGATGTTTTGTTTTCTCTGTCTTATCAGCTCTCTGAAGCTTGAGGCGAACCATGAAAATATCTATGTATCAGAAATGTGGGAGAGACACAGAGTGACCTCATGATGTTGATGAAGAGGCTTTAGTCTAAAAGATGCAACCCAAGGCAAACTCAAGATGAAAAAAGAGCAAAAGTTAGTATATTTTGTGTGTGTGTGTGCATATGAGAGAGCAGTTTGCTTGTGGCTTGTAATATGATGTTTATCACACATTGATTTTTTTTGCACAAGTGTTGGCCTGAATGATGACACATGAAAAACATTGACAAACTGCATGGTCATCACATGTGCTTATCTTTGATTTATCAGTTTCTTAATGATCCAATAAGAGATTTTTCAAGTGTTACCACCAGTGGGACTCGAGGGATCCATGTATGTAATAAGTGGTCTGGAGCTGCAAACGTTTTAAGGAGTAACTTTTTTGGGGAAAAAACAAGTACATTCTCTCATTCATTGGAGAGAAAAAAGCCAGACCAGTGTGCAAAACTAGAACACTTGGACAACCCATATGAGAAATGTATACATATATTGGAAACATATACTGGTAGTGACTGAGAGTGGCACTGCTGCTATTCAATAGAAAAAAGGCATTCTATAGGCATGTCAAACTGGGAGGTGACAGACAGACAAGGGGCAAACATATCAGGGAACCCCTCAGGATCTCCCACAAAAAGCTAAAGAATGTGTCTGGGAGATAGATGGGATTTTTCTTAGCCTGCTGTCATTTTGACCTTGACCCATGTAAGCATCAGATGGCAGAAATTGAGTACAAGTGCATAATACACGTCAGTTCCTGTCAGGAAGAATAATATTCTCAGTTTAATGTCCTATATGTCATTTTTAAATGGTCTCATGGTTCTTTTTTTCCTGGAAGTAGATATGAAACAACATCCCTTATTTTGGTTTAATTTGCAACAACATTTTGAATAGTGTCTACACAAATCCCAAAATGTGACCTAATGGCTCTTTCTGTATTTGTTACATTCTCCATATTTGACATAGCTTCGATTTATTGTCCTTTTTTATAAACCCTACATTTGATAAAGAGCAACTCTGGGTCTGATTAATCACAAAATGTTGTCAAAGAATGTTTGCAGCGGTTTGTCAGAACAAGAAAACAAGTGTATCCTTTAGAATTAAACCAAATATGGTAGCTCATGAGGGGCTTGTTTTCAGTCTTGTTCACAATGGAAGTGTAATTTTTTAATAGAAACCTCAACACATTTAGTCTGGATGTACCCTGAGACTATCTGGCACGTTTGGGATTGCAGGAAAATAGTTAAGAAGGCCTCTAAAGTGAAAACAAATAATTGATCTGAAGATCCTTGGACTATTGTCCTGCTAAAACAATGTGTTTTAAAGCTTTATCTCGGAGCAGAGGGAGGGCGGTGAAGACGTCATTCAGTAGAAAGTCGCACAATTTATCTAATGGCCATGGTTGAGTGGGCGTCTCATATGGAGAGCATAGATTCAATACATTGTTCATTTTCTGCATGTGGCAACAATGCAGCAAGGACGACTGTTCTGCCTGATAATACCTTTTATATGTATTTTTCTTTCAAAGCGTGACTTAAACTCTGAGTCTGAATGTGAATGAACACATGGCATTCTGAAAATGCAGAACATTTCTTATTCTGAGTGCCACTTGTGACATTTTTAACTTTTAAAGACCCTGTTTTATAAGACCTGCTGGGCTCACAAAGTTCTCTCAGTATTTCAACTTTTTAAAAAGCCAATTTCCTGTGAAGAGCGACTTAAAAATCTCTTGACTTTCAAAATGGGGTGCAGAAAAAAAAAAAGTCCAAAAGCCAAACGAGAGTTTTTCTAAATGTTCGCAGCTTTTACCCCAGGGATCTCCAATCCCCGCGGCTCCACAGGCTTACACGGCTCTCTGTTTTATAAGCAGCTGGGTTGGAAAAGCAGGAAGCTCTCTGAGACTGAGAGCCATACAATAGGGCTGGGTGGGCTGGGCTCAGATAAAGGCAGGGGGACTCAGCGGAGTATAGGACGTGGAAATGTCCTTGAGATTCAAAGAATCCTGTAGGCTTTTAGCCAAACAGCTCCACTGCTTCATTTTTTCTCTATGAAATCTCTTTCTTGGCAGGCGAAAAGAGAAAAACAGCAAACATTTTTTTCTTTTGTTGCTTTTTCTACGGATTACAGGGTGTTGGAGGCTACAGCATATGAATGTGTATTCTGGTATTTGTAGATTATGTGTATTATCATTTAGAGAGGAGTTTAAATTTAAGAAAAATCCACAACATGGAACCATCATGGAAATTAGGGATTGTTATCTCATATTTGAGAACAGACTACATTGATGACAATGTGATTTTCCCTCCCATTTAATTTAAATGTGATATTTTTTTACATTTATCTATTTAGTTGATTACTTGACTCATACTCAATCTGACATCCACCCTCACAACTTCAGGTTTTATCTTTTTAAAGCATAAACTGAAAGAGCTAATAGCATCTCTTTTTACCTTTCCCTTGCCAGATTGCTTATTTTAAAGGTCCCATATTATGCTTTTTCTGGTTTTATATGCTCTTTAGTGTGTTTTCCAGGTGTCTTGTGCATGTTTAGGCACATCTATGTGCAAAAATTCAAAGTCTGCGGAAACGCGGCTCCTCCTACCTCCTCCTGTTAGCAGTAGCAGTAGCAGCATGTCACGCTCGGTCCCTAGCCCCCCTCGTTGAAATTTGCCAGTGTGACATCTTGCCAGTGTGGTGTCACTGATCCAAGCCCATTGGCTCGTTGTAGCAAGCACAAGCTCATGCTGCACAGTAGCTGTATTCCCAATATGGTAAAAGGGGCGTAACATTTCCGAGAATTGTCCGAACGACTGACCAATTACAACAGAGCAGATCGCCCAACCAATCAGGTCAGACTTGGCACACGTTGGGACCCTGATGTGGGCACTTCTGAGCGTAACAAACACAGGCAGATGAGACGGGCTGCATCGATCAGCAGTACATGAAAACAGACACTTTTTTCGAACATTAGCGATTGTGAACGTACTTTAGTAGGCACAAAAATTAGATATATGAACCCCAAAAAGGGCATAATATGGGATCTTTAAGTCAATGACCATGTTGGTCTTCTGCCACGATGTCTGCACTTTTTGTAGAAAGTTGCTCCTCATTTTCCTCCCAGTAGTCTGTGCCATGTATTCAAAGACACTACTGAAGCTGTTATTTTGAGGTAATAAAAATGTTGCTTCACGATGATCATTTTTGACCAAACCTCCTACTCATGTCTCTTGCGTATTGAAGACCATTTCTGTAACACTTCTGCTGCCCGTTTTCCCGCTCTTCTCCCCTAGAGCTGTAACTCGATAAAGATACATAAAGCCAGTAAGAGCTGCAGATTCCTGTGAAAATTCTCTGGTGGCTGAGCGATACGAGTGACCCCTTCACTTTGTAATGTGTTACATCATTTCAAAATAAACATCATTCCTGCTTTAGGGATGTCAAATGTTTGTTAGGCACCTTTGTGGTAAAAGTAACAATCTTATTCTTTCCTCTCACTGGGCTTACAGAAGTTAAACAAGTTAAAACTCCACATACTAAGTCGTCACTGTGAGACACGTAGTATATCCAGAATCTCACGACCTCTCGTTCACGGTTGATAATAGTCACTGTCCAGTAGACCAGAAGAGCCGAACAGTAGCTAAATCACTATCTCCAATCAGACACACAGTCTCCCTGTTTTCACTTCAATTAAATAGTAAACTATAATGAAAAACATTGGAGCTATTTCATTGATATTACTTTGATAATTATTAGTTATATGCATTTGTTTGTATGCCCTTTGAGGACACTAGGGGCACTGTGCACCAGACAAAGCACCTGTTGAGTAGACAGGATTTAGGACAGGTTTTAAAGCTACCCTTTAACCCCGTTTGAGGTAAATGATCATCTTTTTATTATTTGTTTGCATCCTCATCATCCTCAAGCAAGAGGCAAGTCTGACAAGACTTGGTTCAGAGATTAACTGGGACTTAGAGACAGAAGCCCACATCATTTTTTTATTCAAGTCAGAGAAATTATAGAATGAAGTCACCCTGAAAATGAACTTTTGTTCAGTGTCACACAGAGCCGCTGGCTGTGTTGAGCCGTCCATGTGCTCCAACCCTGTACTTTGTTCCTGCTCACTTCACATGAGCGTGCTGGCCTGAAGGCAAAAGTAATGTTTTATTTTAACAACAGGACATACTTTTAGTAAATTGTCTTCATTATTCCTCTTAACATTTCAGATGTTTCAATTCCTCCAGGATTTTGTCTCTCCTTTAAACACACTATGAATCTAACCTAATAACATTTACAGAAGACAAATTCATATTCATCACATCCATCCACTCTTATTTTCTATTACATTTGATCTGTATTTCTCCCTCAGTCATTGCTCATGATATTGCCTCTATTTTGTATACCTCCCATCATTTCCAGCTTAATGTAATTGAATCAAATTGGATTCATTGGTTTTCTCCGCTCTCCATTTCTTATCTCTGCAGCATTGACCTGAGAAATTGCTTCCTGCTTAGATTCATGGCCTGATTTTGAAGTAATTTCTTGCTTCCCAAAAACTGAATGGGGAGAGAGAAGATGGGGAGAGGACAGTTCTATCTTTGTCACCGGGTAAAATTGATGGATCCACTGCTGTGGAATTTTCATACAGAGGGTCTGAGTGGATGGACACTTCACATGCTGGCTGAATTAGACGGAATTATCACCACAGAGTGAACCAGAGGCTACATTAACACTTTCTGTCTAAAAACAGTGGAATGTAGACTCTTGAAGTCGTACTGGCCCTGTGTCAGTTTGAAAAACATCGAGGTTTGCATGTGTAGGGGTGGGAAAATAGACTTTTCATAAAATTATGATGCAGGTATGAACAGTTGCTTCCTGGTTGAGTTTTTTTGTTGGCAGTATTTTCTCTGCAACCAGAAACCCACCTTGGAGTAGAAATCTACTTCCTGTCTACAATTGGCTGCACATTAGTACATAAATGGTCATGTGACGCAAATTCTCTGTATAGCCACTATTACACAGTTGTTTTTCCAAAAAAAATTGGTTGAAAAGGATGACATGTTAATGTGGACATAGCCCTAGCCTTTTTGAAAGAGATCTCCAGACCAAAGAAGTTAAGATATTTCTTGAGGGCTGACAGAACAGTACTAACAACCAAAACTGTCCCTATATGATGGCTTTAGTGTTGGAAGAGCTTAAATTGTGGAAAAGTTCAGATCAACAGCAGAAGGGAGAAATCAGAAGCAATTATCGGTAAGTCAAATAGATTCAGGGAACTGGTTCTTTAACATCTTCAATTGGATGAAGACATTGGCTGATTGTAATTTAAGTTTATTTATCATAGAAAATGAAATGTGTTTTTTGGGTAAATCTTAAAGGACACAGCAACAGAAACCATGTTACTATCAAAAATAAAAAGCAAAAAGAAACTGGTTAAAATCATTTAAATGTCAAATGTCAAATACAACTACAGGTTTGTTTGTTCAATGTGCCAGAAATCCAGAGTGTTTGTTGTTGTTTGGCTTCAATGGAAGGCAGAGTGAAAAAGTGGAAAGAGATGCAATATCTGTTTTTTAATATGGTCATAATCCTGCAGGTATTCAGACAACCTGTCAAAGAGGGAAAGTCAGTCCGGTGGCCTCGTCCTAGTCTACAACTGTAATCAAAATCGGCCCGGGGCCTTTGTCGCATGGCAACTCCCCCCTCTCTCCCTCCTTTATCTTTCCATCACTGGCTGCATAAAGATGGTCGTGTTGGTGTTTGTGTGTGTGTGTGTGCGTGTGTGTGTGTGTGTGTGTGTGTGTGTGTGTGTGTGCGTGTGTGTGTGTGTGCGTGCGTGCGTGTCTGTGTGTTTCGCTTCCGAACCTGGTAAAACTGGCATTATAGTGTTGTGTGATGACCTCAGTAGTTTGTAAAATGATTCAATCATTGAAGGCCCACTGTGGTGTTGTTCTGATTGACCTATCAGACGTCTTAATCAACCATGTCGGGTCAGTCCGCTCTGCGTAGAGGACGAGCTGCCATCAAAACACTCTCTAATCTCTTTAATCACACTTATTTTCCAACCGGACAGGCCTGCTTTAATTCTGTTACCCTCTTCCTGGTTGATTGCTGTAACCATTGTGGAGCTCAGTTGAAGTGAAATGCCGCCTGACAAAGACGTCCGTTTGGAAGAGATATTTGTACCGAAACCTCACACCGTAGCGCTGATGAAATCCACTGTGGTCTATTGATCTGGCCTGTGATTTGATTGATGCTGTCTTTAAAAATTCATTAGATTGAGGCATGGGGGAGCTGCGGGGTGGCAGGCGCTTCTGTAGAGCACATTTGTCTATGTTTACAGAAGCAGGAGCATTCAGTCAGCACTGAGAAAAGAGGCCTGACAGACCACCCAGGGTCCAGTGAGTCACACTGTCACTCCGTACCATGCACACTAACACAGCCTCACAAGGCGACAGCTGAAGGTAATGTCTTACACATTCATATTTGCCTACATATCTACTGTATCTGAGGTTATTATTGATCCCCTGGTGTGAGGTACCTCATTCTTTCCTGTGTGTTTATCGCAGGCTGCAACAAGGCCTCTTGTTTTGCAGAATCACAAATCTTTCCTCCTGACATTTGAAATACATACACTTCATTTAGAGGCTTTGCTTGTTCAATTATCTCTCCGAATACAGAGCCATAAATCAGCTGAAGGGGATGTGGCAAAAATGTTACTGTTTAAATTGAATCATTTTTATTTGCTTAAATATTCCAAGGATGTTCTCAAAAAGGTGCAAATCAACCTTCACTGTGAGCGAGTGGGCAGGGTGATGACTATTCATGTTGAGCAGAGTTTACTTCTTGGCTCAGTTGTCAGTATCTTCTTTTCCACTGTTGTATTTGTCTTGCATGAATACCTATCCTAATACATGTTGTAGTGATATTAAGCCAGAGATATTCACCGTTAAGGAATAGTCCAACTTCTGCGTGCGCTGTTTTTTCTCTCTCCTGACGGAATTCGGCTTCCATACAAGTCCCATTTTCTACCCATGTTGATTTTTTATTCATACATTCACTTTTACTAGCTTTTTGTATGTATCCTGTTCCTGTAGAAAAATCAAAATCCCTCATATTACAATTGTAAAATCGACTACAATATTTCTCTACATGTCCATAAGGTCTGTATATGATCATTGTGAGCATGCAGGGTATCGATTCTTGATGTCCTCTCTGACTCTGCAGCTCTTAACAGTGACCATAAATCATGGAGCTACTATAGGGGATTTACCCAAATCAATGTATCCCTGAGTGTTTGTACGTGTGTGTGTGTGTGTGTGTGTGTGTAATGGGGGTGGGGGGGGGGGGGGTGAGTTAATCACCTGCAGAACATCACATGCTGCAGGAAATACCCTGACTTGATAAGCAGGGTCATTAGGCTGTGTCAATGAAGACTGGATGTTAATTACAGCTGTATTCTTCAATTAGTGCTGATAGGAGGCAGGTCCACTGCAGGCTTAAAGTGAACGGTAGGTCAGTGGGGTTCAGCTCTTGTAGTGATGAGTGAGGTGAGGAAGGAAGAAATTAATGCCAACAGGGAGAATTAGACGAAAGAGAATTAAAAAGGGAAGAAAAAACGGGTTTGGTAGCCTTATCATGCCGGTGCTTTAATTGCTATTGTATTGCGGGTGGTATTACACTGAAACCCGACACCCACTCTGCTCCTGCCACAGACTAATGCCCACCTCGCTCGCACTTCAACATGAAAGCAGAGCCTGAACAGAAGGCGATCCCTGCAGTCGGTGCTGGCGGCTCCCCCACAGTGGATTCTGGGTCAGGTTGTGTTCGCCAGCAAGGCAGAGGGAAAGCCTCGGCTGCCAGCACATGAAACACTACAGATCTGCCGGCTTTTTGAAGCAGGGAAATGAGAATTTGCCTCCGCCTAAGCTTGCATCACCCGTGCTCATCGCCCACTCCGACGATGGAGTGGGGGAGAAAGTTCAGACGCAACGTTCATGCCCACGCTTTGTTCTCCATTTGTGTGTGGATGTATCAGCAGTAGAAGAAGTCATTACACAGATGATATGCAGTTTATTTATTTGTATGTTGTTCTGCTGACATGCTATATTGTAGTATGTTTGCGTGTTTAGGTGATGAATAAACCTGCTTGTGCATACATGTGAGAGTGAAAAGTTGCCCTCGGCAATCGTCACAGCAATCCTCTTTTTATCCAATGACTCAGTTGAACAGAATAACACCTCTGGCTTCAACTCGTTACACAAGAGGCATGTGTGAGAATAGAGGACAGTAATGACTTCTCTCTTCTGCAAATAGAAACATGCACATTACTCTGTCAGAGGTAACACAGCCATCCTCAGGGGAAAAGTGTGTGCACTGTTCATGTAAATCACTGATTAGTTGTTTGTGAAAGGCTGGATTTGTGGCGGTGTTAACTCACACCTGTTTATGTTGGAATAATGAGATCTGAGAATGACTCCAGTCTTCAATAAATAATGTAACTGTAGGCCACATGGGGGCAAATGAATGTTTTTGTCATGGTAAGAAGATTGACAACTGGACATATTTTTCAATAGCCCCATTTCACTCTTTTTTAAAACTAGAATAATGTAACTTTATATCACGGCTGTGGCAATAGTGGAAAAGTATCCAGACCTTTTCCTTAACATTTAACTCAAAAGTTGAGTTAAAAATCTGGTTGTATACTTGTGTACTACATTTTTTTCAATTCAAACCCCTATAAAATAGTGTTTTTTGTCTGACTACACCCTGCATGCTGGTGATTCAGAGGCCAGACCTTTTACAGTGCTGACCATAAATACCCAACACTATGCTAGCTTAGCGTACGCAAGACACTAGAAGAAGTTTACAGAAGTCTTAGGGCTCAAATGCTGTTTCAGCAAAAAAATGTCCACATCATTTTATTCAGAAAAAAATGAAAATGCACATCTGCAGAAGTATCCTAGTTCACACCTCCTTGCAATGGAAGTCCAATAAAGTGAGTAAGTTGTAAGCTTCAACTCGACTTTCCCTTTTGGAGCACTTGTATCAAAAGAATCATAACAATGCAATGTTCAAATGACCATGTCTATTTGTGAGTAGAGGAACATATTGAAGAACTTCAGAAGTTCACCAGTAACAGCAGGGGGGGGGGGGGGGGGAAGTGAACCATTTACGATTAGAATGATTTAAAATCAGTTGAAGAAATGTTTTATGTGGAAGAAAATGTATCAAGATGAGAGATTATCGAACAGAGGCACAGGTCGGCAGTCTGTGTGTGATGCTACCTGCTTGTGTTTGGGCTTGAAATCAGTGTTTTCCTCAAGGCTCATACAGAGTAGAGTTACATGCTATTAGAGTGTCTTAAGTAAAAATGATCCCCTTTGCCAGTTAAGTTGGGAATTGAACATGAGGCTGTGGTTTAGTTGAGTCTAAAACATCATCCTTGATTAGTAGTATATGATTTTTTTTTCTGAAGGAGGGCAGAGGTAAATCATTCGTTAATCATTTTTCAGAGAACCAATGATCAATAATTGAAACCAATAATTGAAATGTTTTTCCAATCTGTACTCTCACTCCTTGTGCACATTATGGCTTAATATAAAGCTCCATAGTTTGAGGTAATTTTATGATGCAAGTGAAAAATACAGCTCCTTAGAAGAAAGTAGACAAGGACAGGGTTTTTATTACACTCATTGATTCCCAGAAAAACTGATGAAGGCACAAGCGTGAGTGCTGGAAGATTCTGTGGGGCTGTGAGCTAAAGAGCAGGAAATGACTTCAGTGTTTCTGTAGTTTTATCCAGCTTTTGTTATTTAATGTTTATTTACATTTTTATTAGGTCTGTTCTTTAAACACCTTATCAGTATTTAGGACAGCTGGTATGTTTAAAAAACACAAAGGCTGCCCGTCTTTAACTCAGTCTTTCTCTTTAGTTTATTTTTTAAAGGTTGAGGACATCAAATGTATGATCTTCATCTGACCCCCTGGCGATGCAGGCTGACTCCTTAGCATTATATACGCGGAAACACCAAGTGGTGGGGGAAACTTCTGTGGGACAGAAGAGGTCCCAAGTTACCTGGGGATGCAGGTTTTGGATCTGTGAGCACATGTCTACGAACCCAGAGAGCTACTGTACATCTAGTGGGACTGGTTAAAACAGACCTTTGGACCTTTCTGAAGTAGAGGATACCAACAGCTCATACATTCCTGCAGTCTGCATCACTCACCATCCAGAGTTCACTGCTGTACTTTTTTTTACATGGGACAGAAGCGCTAGGCTATCAGCGCTCTCAGCTAAATAATCTTTAGACGTGTTGCTACAAACTATCTCAAACTGGGATGCAGTTATATCAATTACATTAAAAACATAACTCTCTGGCTCAATCCATGAGGGCAAAATCCAAGTTGACTTGAACACCCAGTGTGCTGCAGGTTTATACCTGGTATGTGGTGTGCTGCAGTAATGCTCAAACAAAGATGTCTGCTGAAGGTGAAGTCGAGCGCTGAACATCTCTAAACATCACTTACATCAAAGTTCATTTAAAGGGAAAAAACCTCTATGATTTTTTAAAATAGAAATAAGGATGACCAAATCAGCATGGTTGTAAACAGTGTTCACATTGAAAGAACATCTGAAGCTACATTTCAGGGAGTCATACAGTAATAGATGACAAGCTGACGTGGGAACCGCATATAGAATATTTAAAGAGAAAAGTGTGTAAATGTATGGGTGTGTTGAACAGAGCAGTGGACAGTTTGGATTCTGCTTGACTTGTGAACGAATAAGCCATCTGATTCTGTATCAACAGTAAGTTCTGTTAATAAGAAAGGGGCATGTCTTTTAAGTTTTTCTCCTTCCTGCTCCTTGTGTGTTCAAGGACAGTGTATATGTTTTTTGAGAAAATATAGAATGATGTGTGTTGTGCTATTGTGTTGGAAAAATACACTGAAATGAGAAAATCAATCAGATATGAAATATGAAAAAGGTCATTTTTGATGGCTAATAAACTTATGATTGACAAGTACCTCACACAACCCAATTTAAAAAATATTATACTAATATACTATCCCTTAAATCCAACTGTGTATGCTTAATCAATAGTAATTGAGGATGCCTCAGTTCCTCACCAGTCGGGTAAAATAACTCTATTTACCATTCTGTTGGGTTCACGTGATGTGTGCTGTATTGGAGTATTTGTTTTCTTTATTCTTGTTCGCTTTGAATTACTTTTTCTCTCAGGAAAATCCATTTCATGTTTGATGATTGTGCTCTCATGAACATGTGCCCCTTGCTCCAGCAGGTGTTGGCAGTGTGGACTGTACCAAATGGCACTTTGGGAAGGGGGAGGAGGCAATGATTTCTGTCTTTGTATTTTGTTTCAAACCTGCTGTAGTGAGAATATATCAAGTTTGGGGGCTAATGTTGAAGAGTTATTATAAGTTTGTGTTACATTATTCTTTATAACTTAAACAGTCTTTGAGCTTTACCCTTCGTAGTAACAATGTGGTTTAACCAGGAAGTATTTAAAGCTATGTTGGAGCCATTTTGCCTCTTGGTCTGTTTAAAGGGGACCCCCTTTTTCGTGAGTTCACTTTGATTTTTGGGATGTTATTTTGTTGGTTAAATGTTAAGCTACAGTGAAGTAAGAGTTCTGAAACACGTTTCCAAACTTTAGTGATGAGTTTGGTTCACCAAACCTCCCAGAACTGATGGTTTACATCTGATTAAGTGGAATCTTAACTCAAGTAGGTATAATGCCCCAAACTCTCTGGTATTTAAACGCAGCACTTGAGCAAATTAACCTGGATATTATTCTCACACTATACTTACCTGATTTTCACAAATGGCTGTTATACAATGATTTGATGAAGTCCATTGGCTCAATTTAGTCACTTTTTTCATCCACCAAATAAAATCAAGGACACTTATTGATTGTTCTTAAACTGTCAAGTCAAAAATGATGACTGTTACTTCTTAACAAAAAAGTGAAAACAAAACAGGAGCTTTCACGCTTGTTTTGTGTTTATTTAATTTCACTTCATATTACTTCATCATTCTCCACGTTTTTTCTTAATGGAGGATTTTTCTTCGTTTTCCTTGAAGAGTTTTTATAAACCATCAAATATTTTTGTCTGCTCTTGTTTCCTTGCATGTCCTTTATGCAGCTGACTCGGACAGAGGTGTTGCTGATGAAGGACAGTGATGGATGGACTTCTGGAAACACGTGCTCTGATATATCACATCTGCTGTGGAGACGTGATGCCTGAACTGAAGCATGACCTCAGGTAAAGGAATAGAGCTGATCAAAAGAGGAAGAGAAGAGAAGAGAGGTGGAAAATTGGGACTGCCTGCTCCTCTTATTCCTCTCCTCTCGGTCTCTTTGTATTTAAAATAATTTTCCAGTCAGGCTGCTACTGAAGCTACCTCTAAGGTGTATGAGTAAACTCCTCTCTTTATAGAAGCTGAGGTGAACATATGGAGGATTACATAACGGCTGTTCTAATGTTGTCAAGAAGCCAGATGTTCTGAGTGTAAAACAGTGAAACCTGAATGCACCTCAGGGATCCTGTGAGTGTGTTTTTCCACCTTTTTTTTTTTTATGTGTATTCAGCCACTCAAAATAGACAAGTTCTGAACATGTGCATTATACACCTTTTCAAGACAGTTAGAGCAGGGACACCTTGTAGTTCTATCTAACACCTGTTTAATATCATTTCTGGAGGAGACACCAAGGCTTTTCTTGGCATGTCTTGGTAATCCCATCCTCTTTTGTCACCCTGGATGTAGCAGCGTAACAGCCTTGTCTTAATTACCATACTGCAGGGCTCCCTGGGCCAGAACGCCTCAATTATACCGGAATAACCCGCCTGCGGTGTCACATTAATTGTGAAGTAAACACTTGTCACTATAAGAGATAATTTGAAATAAAATCTTTGTGAAGATAAACAGCGTGGGAGGGAGAGCATGGATGCCAAAGGGGGCACTGTGTGCCTGAGGTTTTTGCAGGCCCATGAGAGTTAAATGTGCCTGAACTGTCTAATGGTGCCGCCGTGCAGAGAATTTCTAATCAGGCTGCTGACAAAAAGCCTGGCTGCTTTAACTAACAGGTGAGCCACTCTGCTCACTGCTTTACTTTATTTCTTTAATATATTTTGCACAGGGATAATAGACGATCAACAACGCTGTTCATGTCCCAGCAATATGAAACTGTTGTCACTTGCCCGGATGTTGATTTCCCATTCAAATCATTTTATGAGATATATTGTTTAATCAGTACAGGAGAGGCAGTTTAAAAACCAAGGCAGTTAAACAGCAAATAAAAACCTTAAAGTAGGAGACGAGCAATTACGAAGGCTTCAACTACATTTACTCTCCAAAGCCGAAGCTTGTGGGGACATATACTGTAGGAGGCGTATCCTTGAAATAAATACATTTCCCTGCCCACATTTACCCAATACAGAAAGCAAGTCCAATTCAACCCTCTCCAAGGCTTTTTTTTGCGTCATCTGGGATCACTACTTCTGGAGTTGTGCTTGTTTTAAAGTGTATAACGTTTAAAATGGTATGGACATTATAGAATAACTGGCAGCCTTTTATAAGTCCAATTTGTTCATCTGAAATTATAGCTGGGTGAATACTTTCCAAGCGATGGGTCTGAGCCTTAGCAAGGATCTTAGCCTCCACATTTATTAAGGAAAGACATCTGTAAGAGCTGCAAAGATTTGGACATTTGTCTTTTTTAGGAGCAGGAGCTTGTCTTAAAGTAAGAGCTAGAGAGCCATGTTGCAGAGATTAGTTATATACTGAGTGCAATAGTGGGGCTGGTTTATTTTGACTTTTTTAAAAATTCTACTGGAAATCCAACATGGTCAGGAGCTTTGTTATTTTGCACTCTTTTCATAACAAGGGTCGTCTACGTGAATTAAGTTATTTAGCAACATCTGAGTTAATGAGACGAAAAGTGAGACTATCTAAGAAAGAATTCATTTCAGTTGTGTCAGATGGAGATTTAGATTTCTATAAAAAAGAGAGAATGAATGGTGCACTGTACCAAATGGATCTTTAATTTGCGGGATGATGCGTGAGGCAGCTTGGTGGCGTTATTGATGAGCCAGGAGATGGCTTGACTTATCGCCATGTTTGTATGAAGAGTGTGTGCAAGAGAAGGCTCTCAGTATCAGTGGCTGTGATGAGGTTAAATTCAAACTGCAATACAAGATGATGTTTGAATAAATCGGGAGAGGGGCAAGCGGCAAGTTTTTGATCCGATTTGCTAATGTTAATAGAGAGTTCTTGCAGTTTAGCTTTTATGCAAATGAACTGGATAGGAGATGATTTGGCCCCAAAGGTACGCCCAGTAATACCCACAGCAGTGAGCAAGAGATGGGGTCACTGCATCCTGATGAATAGCAATAACGTCATTAGTTGTGGCAGAAATTAATGAATAATTTAATTGAATCATCTGATAGACGCAAACTGTGGATCAATGTAACCATTCTGCGACATGAAATGAGAAAGTGATCTTGACATTAATGATGGGGCCGGGGTTTAAGGATTAGAGCGGTTTAAGTTGGATTAATTGTTCATTTGTGTCTCCTCCAAATATAAAGTAATTGTGCAGCAAAGAAAGACGTTCAAACTGGCCTTTCATAAACTGTGGGTCATCAGAGTTGGGGGCATGAATAATATCTAATAATACAGGGACATAAGACAATGTACCTGGTCTGTAGTGTGCTGATGGGTTTCTTGCAGTAACAGTATGTTGACTTTAAGCAGTGCCAAATGAGCCCTCTTACTCCTAATAGTGCTCCCCATATCTTCAATAATCCTGCTCACAAAACGGACCAAATAGCCAGTAAGTGGAGTTCCTTATTTGCTAGCGTTAGTGGCCGTTCAACAAAATGGTTATACAGTATATAGAGGAAATGAAGGACATGAAGTAGGGGAAAAAAGGAGGGAAAAAAACACATCAGACACAGAACACCAAAAGCATTTATATCGACCCCATCCCCAAACGGTAGAGTACAAAATGTGTGAATGTCAATTAGTAAATGCCCATGCAAATGAATCATCAGCATTATATATCTCTCAGTGCTCTTACTTGTTCAGTGTCTAAATTAATACCCTACCATTTTCCGGTGATTTGAACTCCTTCTCTCTACAGCTATGTGTAACTTGGAGGTGTGGAGCCTGCATCATGCTATCCCTGATATCTGACCGAGCTGGCTGCAGATATCATTGAAGGCAGCACAGGCGTGGGTCGTCTTCAGAGTGTGCTCGTGGGAGAAAGAGATGACCATGTCTCCAATCTTGATCCATTGTGGACTGACCAACACATCACCATGGTACTATAGTTGTGTGATTATTGACCACAGGCGCTGACCTGGTTTGGGCTGAAGGGTGCAATGAGCACATTCCAGAAGGGGCTCTTTGTTGAGGTATAGAGCCTCCTTGAGCACAGTGGAGATGACCACTGATGTTGAGGAGTTAGAGCCCTCAGTGTCACACACTATCTTTGTTGCATTGTGATCTCAACTCAAGGTCCTCGCAGTTAGTGTCCATTCTTACCAGCTCAGCTGGAGAGCAGGTGAAATGGAGTATCTCTGTATAGTTGGATGATAGATTCTCATGTAAGCCCACCTGTAGCTTGGTCTTGAAAATTGCTACAATCCCGTTACAAAGGGAGAAGAGCAGCTACTCTTGAATTCCGTGGAAACAGTAACACCTGTGTGCTTGGCAGTTCCGTCGGGGTTGAAGAGGTGTCACTTCGCGACCAGGATGTGGTGTGAGGAGTAGGCCGCTGTGGCAGAGCAGAAACAGTGCTCCTAGTTTTGGGTTAAGGACCCATATTGGTTAGCGTGAAGTCAAAATTAAAGTACTGGACAATGGGTCGCATCCGACTCCATTGATCCGTCGTCCAGAAGTCTGCTAAAGTTCATTTTTTCAGTTAAATGATCATTTCAGCTTCACTAACTAACACATAGTGCTATGTATGCAGTGCAAACAAGTGTGAAAAAACAACAGACACAACAGGAAAAAGGAAGCCAACAAATTATGAACAGAGGAGGATGCATTAACAATCCTTGAGCCTTCTAAAGTTTTAAGCTTATATTTTAAAGAATTTGAGTGTTTCAGGTCTGTGAAATGCAAATGCAGGTAGAAAAAAACAGCAATAGAGCAGGGAATACAGCCATATAGGGAGCAAAGATGTTGGTTGTAAGATTGACTGTTCTACTTCCTGCATGGTGACTGTGTGCTGCTGTTTGTGCTGTGCGCTCAGCCATGATAATTAAAAGACTCCCTCCCCTCGTCCCTCCAGAGTGCTCACTGTTTCCTACACAGCAAAAAGGAGAAGGTCTCTGCATTACCGAACACCCAGAGTCAGTCAGACACAGAGGAGATGAATACTAGAACGTACTGTTAGAAAGCAGTGACAAAAAGATTAATTAAACATTGAATGATCAGTAATACTATATTCACCCGAGGCTCATCTGGTCGCTGAGTGTAATTTCAACTCATAAATACAAGTTATTGTCTTCAGAATTTATAATCAGAAAAACATGACTTGAAGTAACATCTCACTGAATTAAACTGTTTTCAATAAAGTTTGTTGTAGATAACTAACATTCCTAGCAAAATATGAAGGAAAGAAAACTCTGCCTTCAACTTTGAAAAAAAAGTTTGTATATTTTTTAATATATGTGTTGTTGCAACCGTTGTAACGATGCATATTTGTATCTCGACATAATTGTAAATGAGGGAAGCCTCAAAGATTTTTGAGGCTTAAAGGCAGGGTTGGTTATTTTCTCCAGATACACTTTTTAAGATTTTGGTTGAAATTGTCTTCAAGTCCTGACAAAAATTAATAATTCATGTGCTCTAAAAAAGGAACAAAGAAAATCCGTCATCTGTGGCAGTTGTAAGCATGTAAAAACTTCAACCAATGTCTGCCACGAGGTACCAATGTGATGAACCAATCACGCCTCACTGTACCCCTTGCGTGCGCTAGCCCACACTCAAAGCGCGTCACTGATGACAGATTTTATAGTGTGACTTTGCCGTTGTGAGTAGTAAAATGGTCACGTTTTTTTAAACATGTATTATGATAACCTTTAGTGTTTACTTACCGCTGAATGAGACATGAGACGACGTAGTTTCTACACAATGCAAGCGAAGAGCTGAGGTCCACTCCTGCAGCGACGGCACTCGTGCATGTAAGTGAGGGGCGTGGCTTTTGAGGGAGCACAGAGGGGAGGGGGAGGGTGTAACCTTGCCTTTAAATGATGGTTCATGATGATGATGATAATTTTAAAGGGGACATATTTGGAAAAATACAGATAATCACAGTGAAAACTTTAGTCCTAAAATGCTTAGAGAGAAAAAAAATCATGGTTTAGAAGGTGGTTTTTCCACTCAGCTGCAACTCAATAATAATATCCATCTGTTTATTACATAAGTCCAGTCTGAAGCTGTGTATTTTTTTTTTTACTACTACTTTAACCAAGAAACATCCAGTCTTTTTGAAATGCAGGATTGTTTACTAAATTAAAGAAAAGATATCAGCTATATATCCATTATATTACGATTTTTGAGTTAAAGTCTGGGAAATGGATTCAAATGAAATTCAACAGAACATGTTGACCCTCCCTCGCTCTTTTCCGCATTGACAAAAGAAGCCGGAGTACTTTCAGTTTGTTCTGACATTTTGCAGAAGAACAACATGTTGTTTCTCTTGTGTGTTCATGTATATTCATCGGGACACTCACTGATGTCCTTGTTCTTGTCTCCCACATCAGGGGCCTAGACTGGCACAGTGTCCAAATAAGAATTAATTAATTAATTCTTCCTGGAATAGAGATGACGTTGGACCTATCCTGGCCTTGTACAGTGACAGAGTGAAACTTGATTAGTGTTTACAATGCAGGGAAACATGCTCATGATTGTGCTCGCCTCCTACAATGCACTGCATGAGATGGGCAGCTACATGATCTAAATGCAGCAAACCATTTTCATGCATGCCCCAAATGTGTAAACAGATTGTGCCTTTTGGGAATAAAACATTTTCTTTGGTTGTTTGGCCTTAGTCACAGTTAATTCTTGATTCAGCAGAGATTGGAGGACACTATATCTACCCGTTTGACATGGTTTTCTTTAATGCTTGTTGGCTCAGTTTTCTTCTTCTTTTCTCTGTTGTTGAATTACTACATTTCTTTGGCTTTACCTCCAAGAACTATTAACAACAGGACTGTTTAGTTTGTCACCTTCTCGCGTCTCTGTGCTCATGTACGTTGAGACCATCTCTTAAAAACATTTCCACTCCATAGTAGTACACTTTTTCAGAAACTCCACAAGATACCTTTAACTCTGAGAAAGATCAATTTTTACTAAAGATCTACTCATATAAAACACATTTTTGTCTTCACAGGGGGCAATGATCAAAATGAGAAATGTTGAATTTTTCTATGCATAACTTAATAATAACACAGAGGACAACCAGTGAATCCATGCTGAGTGGTTTTAAGTGTGTTGTGTATTCTGTGCCTCAGGGTTGTCTGACCTGAAGAAGCAAATTCATGCATAGTGACAAAAGGATTTTTCTCATAATGACTTTCTTGAATTCTTCCTGTGCTATGATTTAGGTACCCAAATAAATCAATACACATCATCAGCCTTCCACTATTCATAATAAGTCCATTTATCTTCACAAAACACATCCCCACATGCTTGATAGAGACGTACACAGTGCAACACTTATTCCTACCGTGAGTTAAGCTTTTTATGGTGACTCATGCGCGCCACAGTAATCAACAAGATGCTACATAAATTGGAGGAGAAAGCAGGCTGGCCTCTTATTCTGCTCAGCGTGGATATTTCAGCGCTCAGACTTAATGCTTTTGTCTGATGCGGCGTAGTGGCTCTGACACACACCCGACTAGCAAATCTTTTTACTTGTTCAGCTTGTGTTTCCTGTCTGAGTTTTGGATGAAAGACTGCATGCTGGAGCCGCTGTGTGTTGTTGTCCAAAGGTGGGCAGCGTAAGAGAGGTAATAAAAGGGAGATCAGACTTACTTCACCCCACAGGGATTTGCGATCTCATCATGCTGTGGCCTTTTTCGTGTAAGTTTCATCTCTCCACTGAAGCATCCAGGCGAGAGGCCACAGGCTCAGGTGCACATCAGCGCCCAGTGAAGCAGACAGCAGCTCTGCCTATGTGTCACTTTTACAGGATGTCTCTGTTCCTCCCTGTGTGTTTTGAGTGTATTTGTGGCTACGTGTGTAGTTGAGCAGTTTTACCCATGTTGTATTGTTTATTTGGAGGCAATGCTGCTGCAAAGTCTGTAAACAAACCCCCTGTTGAGTATGGAGCAGTGCTGTATAAAAGCTCATACACAGCTGGCTCCAGTCCGCCTGTAGTGCTCACGCTGTTGGCTTCATCGACAACTTTAATCTTTTTTGGGACAGATGGTCTTATTTTAAAAGAGACGGGCTCCATCCAAACAATTTAGGCTCACGAATGTTGGCTGCTAACATGCGACATGCCGTGCACACATCCTCAAGAGACTGACTGTTTACAAGGCCGGACAGCCACGCCCCCGTTTCACATCATGCACCTGACTCTAATTTACTGGTCTCACACGTCATCCTGGTTAGAATTGGGAATAGGTTCAAATCAGGTCACCACCCACGCATTACGGCTTCATCTGCTAGGTCAAATAACTTGATCAATATCTGCTGTAAAAATTCCATTTCATCTAAGAGCCATAGCCCAGCTATTTTTGCACTTTTAAACGCACAGTCTGTGGTTAACAAATCCTTTATTCTTAATGATCTGATTACGACTCACAACCTTGATTTCCTTTTCCTAACTGAGACTTGGCTTAAACCAGGGATGTGCTGTCCTCTAGTGGAGCTCTGCCCACCCGGCTTCACTTACCTTAATGAGCCGAGGTCAAATGGCCGTGGTGGTGGCATTGCAGCAGTTTTTAAGGACAGCTTCACCTGTGCTAGACTCAGCTTCGGCTCCTTTAAGAGTTTTGAATTACTCCTGTTTAAAATTGTGTGTGACAACCCCATTTGCTGTGCAATTATATATCGACCACCCAATGCAAATGTGGGTTTCATCAGTGAATTCTCAGAGCTAATGACGTCTCTTGCGCTTAAATTTGACAGAGCTATTATCGCTGGAGATTTTAACATTCATATTGACAACCCCTCAAACTCATTTGCTTCAGAATTCTTAAGTATTTCAAAATCTTTCAATCTTGTACAGCATGTCTCTGGTCCAACACACAACCGTGGGCACACCCTTGACCTTGTTTTTACTCTGGGTGTGACCCTCAACTCATTGAACAAGTTTGATTTTGTTTCTGACCATAAAGGTATTATTTTTGATGTTCCATTATTCATTACTACGACAACCCAGAAACGTACATTTGACTCCCGCATCTTTTCTGATCAGTCTATACCCACATTCTCTACCTATTTCTCTAGTATGACCATTAACACCCCTGTCTCCCTCAACATTAATGACCAAGTTAACCAATTCAACAATTTCTGCACATCTGCCCTTGATCTCTCAGCTCCGTTAACGTCAAGAACTGTCTCATCTGTAAACACAACTCCATGGCTGAACGAGAATATCAGACTGCACAGAAGGAAATTTAGAAAGGTTGAACGCTTATGGAAAAAATCTAAACTTGAAGTTCACCATCTCCACATGAAACAGTTATTATCCAATCTAAACCAAATGATAAAAGATGCAAGAGCTGCCTACTTCTCTGGGTTGATCAATAGTAATAAACGCAATCCTAGGTTCCTTTTCAAAACTATTAATCATCTGACAAATCCTCCGCCTGTTACTCTTCCTCCATCTTCTGAGGATCCTGAAAAATTTCTGGTATTTTTTAAAGGCAAGATCGATGGTCTAAGGTCAAAATTTACCCCGACTGCCATCCCCCCCCCCCCATTTTGCTGCCCTGCTCAACTGTCTGAATTTGACACAATATCTCTCCAGACCCTCTCCAGCACAGTAGCACATATGCGCCCTTCCTCCAGTCCCTGTGACGCTATCCCTTCAAAATTCCTAAAATCTGTCTTTTCTGTGGTAGGCCCCACCCTGTTATCTATCATCAACAACTCACTTACATCTGGCTCTGTACCTGACTACTTTAAAATTGCCAGCATTCACCCACTTCTAAAAAAACCTTCTCTTGACCCTGCACTTGTAGAAAACTACAGACCAATATCAAAACTTCCATTCCTCTCCAAAATTCTCGAAAAACTGGTTTCTGTCCAACTCCTAAATCACGTTGAAGGCCATTGCATCTCTGACAAATTCCAATCCGGTTTTCGAAATAAACACAGCACTGAGACAGCATTATTAAAGGTCACCAATGACATCCTTATGCAGGCAGACAAAGGTGAACACTCCATCCTGGTCCTTCTAGACTTAACGGCAGCCTTCGATACCATTGATCATGCCATTTTACTTCACAGACTGCATAACTGGGTTGGCATTTCCGGTACAGCCCTAAGCTGGTTTCAATCATATTTGAGCAACAGGTCTTTTACGGTGTGTATTAATAACAATGTGTCCTCCTCCGCTCCTCTGCTTTGCGGAGTCCCCCAGGGGTCGGTCCTTGGACCAATCCTTTTTTCGTTATATATGCTGCCACTGGGTAATATTTTCAATCGCTTTCATGATGTATCCTATCACTGCTATGCCGACGATACCCAGATCTATTTTTCCGCCAAACCTAATAACCTTAACCAACTTTCTTCCCTTCACAACTGTTTAATTGCCATCAATGAATGGATGTGTCAGAATTTCCTTCATCTCAACGCAGACAAAACTGAAATACTTTTAATTGGACCCGATCATTTCTCAACAACAGTAGAACAGTTAATAGGCCCTCTCAAATCAAACATAAAACCAACCGCTAAGAACCTTGGAATCATTTTTGACCAACACCTGACCTTTGACACTAACACCACTAAGCTTGTACAGTCCTGTTTCCTGCAATTACGAAATATCTCAAAAATCAGAACAATGCTCTCCCAGTCAGATCTTGAAATATTAATTCACACTTTCATCTTCTCCCGTTTAGACTATTGTAACTCTCTCTACACTTGCCTCAGCCAATCATCACTAAACCGTCTACAGCTAGTTCAAAATGCAGCCGCCAGATTATTAACACAAACCAACCGCCATTCCCACATCTCCCCCGTTCTTGCCTCACTTCATTGGCTCCCAGTAAAATTCAGAATCCACTACAAAATCCTGTTACTTACATACAAAGCACTGCACAACCTCGCCCCCAGCTACATTTCTGACCTCCTCGTACCATATCCCACCCCTCGTCTACTCAGATCATCTAATCTTGGCCTTCTTTCCATCCCCCGCTCTAATTACAAAACAAAGGGTGATCATGCCTTCACTGTCTTAGCCCCCACTCTTTGGAATCAACTCCCACAAGCCCTCAGATCTGCAGAATCTTTGGACATTTTCAAGAAACATTTAAAAACTCTCCTGTATAGACAAGCCTTCGTGTAACATATCAACCCTTCCTTGTGCCTACTTTTGCACGTGTGTTTGTGTGTATCTTTTCCTGTTTTTAATATTGCCTTGTTCATCTTTGTGATTTATTTATGTTTCATTGTTTAATTGTCTCCATATGTGAAGCACCTTGTAACCTAGTGTTTTAAAAGTGCTATATAAATAAAGATTTACTTACTTACTTACTTACTTACTTACATGTTCAGTTTAGCAGTGCACAATTTACTGAGGAGAAACTGTCCAACTGAGCAGGAGGTTTCCCAGAGGATTCCTGCTCCTGCAAGCTGAGCCCACAGACTCATGGGAAATAGAGAGGAAGTCTCCCAGGGGTCCATCACATAAAGTTGTATTGAGCACAGATCAGAGAGGAAGAGGTATCTTCATATTTCTGTGGTCCCTGCCTGGTAGTTTCATGTTGCTGAAGAGGAAGGACAAAGAGTGAGAATAATTACCCTGTGCAGGTCATTAAAGTTTATCATTGCATTGTTGGCTTTATCTTCCTCCCTATCTAATTGTTTAGACTGCACAGACAAGTGTCATTGTTACAGTCTGCTGATCGTAGCTTAAACTTCTAGCCAAATTTCCAGATCTGTGTGCCGAATAGATCCTGTGATGATCGCTTCACAAACAGTGCTAAGATCTGCCAGGCCTGTCTATCTGTTTAAACAGGGATGGGGTTTATGAGGGAGAGAAATTCAACACACTGCGGGACTAATTAGACTTGGGACATGTTTGTCTAGCTTTGTCAGTTGTTGAACTATAAATACTTCAATGGATTGAATCCGGTAACTAACTGCTTACTGTCTTGACTCCTCAGGCCAGAAGGGATGAAGGACGCTCTCTCTCCGTCCAACTGTGGCACAAATGACTCTCTGTGGGACGCTGCTGCCGCTGTTAAACTGAGATTCGCGAATGTTTCCGAGCAGATTCTTGTCACAATCAAAGATCACTGACTGAGCTGGCAGCACAGACAAGCACTGCTCTCTGTTTCAATTTGCTCAGCAATTTTCTCGTATTTTTCCAAGAGTCTGAGCCAAATTGTTGCAACACAGACTCTTCACGGACAGACAATACACTTATGTGTGTAGAAACACAGAAACCACTCAAATGTTTAAGATACATTTGAAGCTTGCAGACAAAATACTGTCATTTTCTTTTCTTTTAATTTCTTTGTTTTGTCAGTTGGTGATTTACAAGCTTCAAATCCTCTTCTGGCCATTGATTGCTAAAATCTCTTTGTGGCATGATATTACAAGGAATTCATATTTTGTTCATAATTATAATCATGAGAATGGAGGCTGTCCTCAGAGTGTCCTGCGGTGCTGCCTGGAGACAAAGCTTCCTCAGAAGATGCCACAGTGTGACAGGCCTGAATGTCTCCTCAGAAATGAACTGTGGCTTTGCTCGCTGCTGTGAGGGAGAAAAACAGAGGCAGTGAGTTTTTGTGGCAGACGCCGCACTGTGTCATTGTCTCACATGAGACTTAACACATTTAGGACCCTGAGGGACTCCTCAAACAAACACCTTCTCCACGAGCTTATCCATCAGCTTCTCAACAGGTAGCGTTTTTATTTTAAGTGTTTTGTATTCTGGATATTTTAAGATGGATTCCTAGCGTGCCCTCTCTGAGCTACCTGAGGCTGATTGTTCACCACTGAGTGCTTCCTGCTGGTTCTCTGGACACAGAAAGCCTGCAGGGGCCTGTGAGCCATGCCTGTTCCGGTCTTTTCCATCCCCTCTCCGCGGTAAAGCTGCCCCAACCAGCTGGTGGAGCTGGCTAGCTGCAGGCTGCCTTGGACCCTGATCAAGTATTGATGTCTGGCTCTCTATGCTGGCTGAGTCACCAAAGAAAGAGCTCTATGAGGCAGAGCGAGACAGAGACGGAGAGAGACGATAGTGGATTCAAAGGAAGCTTTCTTAAAAAAATTGAAGAGCTTATTGCACAGTGTTCATTGCTCTACATTTGTTATTCAGTGTATTTCCTGCAAACAAAAGATCAATTCTGACTGCTTGAGAGGGATTGAACAACAGAAAGAAACAGCAGGACTTGATGCTTCTGTGTGCAAACTGTTCAGTCTCATCAGTGGCAGGTGCTTCTGCAGGTCAGTGTGAGAAACTAATCATAGTTGCTGACCTTTTCTGGTGCCATCATGCTGTGCATGGATTATCTCCATGCAGGCTGTTGTCAGTATGCATGGGTCACACCAGGCACTCAGTCGTCCAGAACTCTCTGTGATGGGGTCGGATCAGTTCAGTCCAGATTTCAGTCTCTTCAGGTTTTTTGCTGCTTTCGTCCGTGTGAAGTGAAGCAAAGCTGCTGTTCCTTTTCTATCAGGTCCAATACCTCCTCAAAGTCAATACCCTTTACCAGTTCTGTGGTTTAATCAGTTGATGCTAACTGGTTTTTACAGTTGACTGACCCCTTGATGCCCAATCTGTTACCTCATAATGTGCATTCAATGTAAATTGCCATGAAACGTGTGTGTGTGTGTACGTGCGCGTGCGTGCGTCTGTCTAAGGGCACACAAGTCAGATAATTGCTCTCCCCTATCACGCCAAAAAATCAACACCAAACTGCTTCCACTAAATAAGAGCAGTAAACGTCTTCGATTTGATTTTTTTTGCTTCGTGATAATGAAACTTTTGCCATATGCTTCCAGCT
Source organism: Tautogolabrus adspersus (assembly GCA_020745685.1). Classification (NCBI taxonomy): domain Eukaryota; kingdom Metazoa; phylum Chordata; class Actinopteri; order Labriformes; family Labridae; genus Tautogolabrus; species Tautogolabrus adspersus. Next base: position 15,886,415 of record CM036553.1, read on the forward strand.
TCTTCATTGTTAAATCTGACAAATGTGTCTGAGGACAAGACCAGAAGGGCTGACAAATGTGCCAGACAAAGACTTCAGCCATGTTAGCGGCTAACATGCTGTTGTGGAGTAAGTCAAATCTGTACTATGGTCAACAACCAAGTTAAACATTTAAGGACCTTGCAATATACACAAGGTGCAAGTAGTGACCTAAAAATGTTTTATCCGATGGTGGCATTGTGTGGAAAGTTAACGGATTACCTTAATTATCTTTAAGAAGTTGAAGATGAATACTTGGGCCAGTTTTCATGGTACTTCATTAAGTTTTAAAGACATTGTCCCCCATATACAGTAGCCATGCTGCTAAAGTGACTAATTGCTGTATCTACAATATCAGCACAAAACCAGGTTATTATCAGTTCGGTTTCTTTTAGTCTTTGTATTCACCTTTTTTTGTTTGTTTTCCATAAAAAGCACCTTATTCTACAGCTGGATGGTTTGTACGCTATGTATGCACTCTTTTTAATGTGATTCTGATCCCTCTCATCAATGTGTTTAAATACTTTGACTTGTTTTTTACTTACTCCAGCATGGCAGCATCCAACTAGTATTTATACTTTGGATAAAAGTATGATTTGTCAAAACACTCTTTACTAGTTTCTAATCATGTTTTGTCTTTGCTTCGCTGAGAATTTAATTGCATTTTATTCTCATCCCTATTCAATCACTTCGTATTTACAACATGTATATATGTTTTTTGTGATAATTTGCTGCAGCCACGGCCCAGTTTCCTCAAGGGTAATCATTACATATGCATCTGTGTGCCACATAAAAAAAAAAACCCCACTGAACCTTTTTTTTTTGCTCTTTTACAACCATCTAAACATTTTAAATAAACTTCATTTGCAAAATATTGGAGTGCAACACTTTGCTTTTAATACAAAAAAACTCTAGAGGGCAACTAGTTTAAAAAACACAGTTCAATTGATCATGGGGGTGACTGCCAGTTTTGTTCAGTGTACCCTGTATGCATCTGTCTCTGTCCTGCTTGGAAATACTCCAGCCCATTAGCTGACCTTGATTTTTTGATGACTTATCTTATCTAGTTTCAAATCAAATACTGAACTGTTTTTAAGGCCTCTGATGTGATACTTACCGGAAACAAAACACAAAAGACAGAAATAAGTATTGACAAATAGCACTATTATAAAACTGTAGATTTATAAGCGAACAGCAGCCTTTAACAGAGCTGACTCAGAAAGGTTGAACATTTGTGAACTCAAAAGAGAGCAGAGAGGGAATTAGATAAATAACAAAAAACAGGGAGAGAGAGATGCATGCTACATTCCAGGAATAAACGATTTGATCGTGTTCTCAGCAAAGAGGCGATGTTGACAAATGAAGACATGGCTTAAAAGCTTAACCACAGCTTCATTGTTCTCAGCTCCATTCACATCGGTGCATAAATTAGATGCTCTTCCTTTCAGTGGCTGGAGTGCGAGTGGTTGTGTGCATGTGGTTGTGTGTGTGTGTGTGTGTGTGTGTGTGTGTGTGTGTGTGTGCGTGCGTGTTTGTGTGTGTGTGCACATGCTCATGATGATGAAGTAGGCTCATGCATACTCCAGGTGATAAGACAAGGCACTAAAAGCCATGATTAAGGGAAGCTGATATATGCACAACCACTATTTAGCCTCAGTGCACCCGTCACCTCCTTAGGTGCTAGTGACAGACAGACAGACAGACAGACAGACAGACAGACAGACACACACACACACACACACACACACACACACACACACACACACACACACACACACACAAAGAAAACAGAGGATGCCATACTTGAACATTGTACTTAAAGTGTAAATTATAGTTTGGGAATTTTCCTCTATGCTTTTAACTTATTTTATAGCCAGGATTTATTTTTACATTTATGCACAGCAGTATGTTGAGACTCTTAAGGCTTTGAAAATATTCCTTATTTACAAAATGCAAAACACAAAATGAAAATTTGAAAATTAGTTAAAAAGAAATTCCTTATTATCCGGGATTTGATGTTTTTGTACAGTACAGTGAATGAGTCAGTTTTGGGGGCAGTTACAGGTTAAACTCTAAGGTAAAACTGAGAGTCATCATTATAGAGGTACAGATCATTTATTTTTTTAATATAGAGTGTAAGGAGAGTGTGTTTATTGAGAATAAAAAGAGGCCCTGAAATTGACCCTTGTGATATTCCACTTTAAATTGGAGCAAGGCCCCGGAAACCGAACCTAAAAAAATAAAACAAAATGATATGTTCTGATTTGCTGGTGTATCTGGTAATAATAAAAAACCTTTCCTTCAATTTGTTCCACATCAAAGCCTTTCTAGTGTTCATAAAGCTGTAATCTCCTCAGTTTCCTGGAAGGTTTTTATTGTGAAATATTTTTAACATGTATCAGTTAACTTTCAAAATGATTCCTACATTTGGTATGAAAACAGAATCTTGTTTAGGAACCAAGTGAGATGTTTCCCTTTGTTTTCTGTATGCAATGCTAAGCTAACATGCTACTGGTTGAGTCCTTGTATTTGCTGGACAGGGATGAAAGTGGTGTCAATATACTACTTGAATACTGTCTCTTTCCCAGAAGACTGCCTTTTGTCTGTACACTATCTTGAGTGCATTTCAAAGTGTATGCTACCTGTGAACAACCAGCAAACCGCTACTCGTTTCCTCATTGCACTCCGTCACTTCAGTCTCTGAATATCAAAACATCCTCAGAGTTGTTGTTCTCGCATTTTCTTGAATGCACCATACCATACCATCTCACTGAACTGGCTGGATGAAACATTTATGCCTGGTGATGTTTATGCTAATAGAGGAGTAGCGGTGACTGTAAGAGCTGAGTGACTTGAATCTTAAAGTCACTATTAGAATCTCTTTCATGTGGCCTGCTGGCATAGGGTGAATGTGCTTTACTGGCCATCACATGTGAAGTCTACTTGACTGCTGAGTTTTCCACATGTATAAACCCTGTTTAATGACCCAAATGATAACAGCTGAGCTAATTCGGCAGATGTTTGACAGGTCATGTATTTAAAGAGGACGTTAAACATTCCCTCTGTACTGTAGGTGGTGAGTCACACTCTGCATCAGTATCTGAAAAGTTCCTTTAATCTCTTTCAAACACTTCTACATCAGACTGATTTAGAGGGGCTCTGTCAGTGTTTAGTCCTGTTCCGTAGTCCTGCTGAGTGTACTTTTTTCACTAATACAAATAATCTCTGTGGTCATCCACAGTGGATGAGTTTAAGGGGTAAATGTTGCTGTCATGGCAACAGAAAACTACATTTATGAAGGTATATCAATATATGTTGTGCAATACTGGCTTTATAGTGCACAAAGGGCATCACATTACTGTCACATACATCTGCCAGGTAGCTGCAGTACATGTACAGGTATGTGACCCGGTTTTTTCTGTTACTTAAACCTTTAACTTTTTAAAAATATTTGGGAATCAAAAAATCAATCTCTTAATTTCCACAAAGAGTGAATCAACTTCAACAGCCATATATGGCAGTACATACTATACATGAAATATAAATTAGGTAAATATATATCGAAAGAGAAAGAATTATCGAGACACAAAATAAACTACAGCAACATTAACATATTATTATGGTTACAACGTACTTCATGTAATAGATCTTAAGGTGTAACTTACAAGCAAACGGTACTTTGGCATCTTTTTTAACAAACATCAAACAAAATGCTTTTATGACATTGATCTAGCCACAGACTGGGGCACAGACCATCACCAAGGTGTCTTGCACACAGCCATTAATTCTAAGATCCCCCACAAAATTGAAAGATTAAAAGCCTATTTCCCAGGCTTATATACAGAACAAAAAAAACATTGATCTGGTAGCCCAATTGTCCAAAAAATGCATTAAATGAAACAAAGCCTCAATGCTTCATCAATACTACAGGGGCTGTCCATGGTGCTGAATCAGTGTAAGGATATAACTGGGAGACTAGGGAATGCATTCCCCAGTGCTTTGTCCTATCCCTGAACATTACAGCTGAATAGAAAAACAATCCATTGGGACATCGTCCTGACCATTAGCCTTTCAGAAGAATTGGTTATTGGACAAATGGGCTTTTGGTCCATTGGGACTTTTTTTTTTTTTTACGCTATTGTGATTTTGGAATAATGGACTGTTTGAAAATGGGCCACTCTGCCATGGTCCCCTCTCCCACTCGTAGTTGATACAACTTTAAACGCTTAATTAACAAATTAAAAGACAAAATAAAACTTCTAACACAACCAAGCCAGCATAATATTTTAGCTTGGAAAAAAAGTCACACAAAAAAACAACAGACAAATGTAATGTTTTATTTTACATAGAACAAGAGGATAGTTTTGTTTGGAATGGTGTTGGTAGCCTGATAAATTTGTCAAAAAAATCTCTCTCATTTAGCTCTGTTTTTGGCCTCTAACAGCTACTGAAGAATATATTTAGCTCTTTAGCTGCTAAATACTAAACAATGCTAATATCTTGGTTTGCTGATGCTGCTGAGCAGGAAATGTACAGTGGATAAATCAATGCTTTTAAACTGAAAATCAGCTGCATGTTAATTGGAAACCAAGAAGGACATAGTGTGTGTGAAAGTATTGGTTTCAAATAAGTAGCTCTACTTGAATTTCCTTCTCAACTAAATTGGGATTATGAGAATCCATGTGTGCACTGAGACATTATGTAAAGGGATAATACTTGTATCAACTTTTTTCCCCCCTCTTCATTTTTCCTTCTTCTCTTCGTGGCTTACAAAACACACATTTCTCCCTTTTCCTCAGAAGTGTTCAAAGCCCTTGAAATAGACCTCCCCTCCCATCAAACAGAACAAAAAGCAAATGTCTTGTGGCTCATAAAATGAAGTTGAACTTTGAATGTAACCCGCCACTGCTGAACTCTGCTGATGAATGTTGCTCTGATAGCGCTAAGCTCTGCTCTAGCTTCTCTGTTAGCGTCTTATGAGTTTTTTTTCCCCTGTTCCCCTCGATTATCAACTCACAGATGATCCTGCAGTCTTTGTGTGTTGCTGTGTCTACAGTCACGTGTGTGTTTGTTACTGTTACCATAAATACATATATTACATTCAGGCACCAATTTGTCACAGGTTGTAGCACATAAAGGAGAGTCCTCTCGGCATGCAAATGGGCTATTTGAATGTACCTTACACACAGTAATGTGCTGATCTCTTCTGGTTGGTTTATTGACATTTTGAACAAACAGCTGGCATTTCCTTACACTTAACTGAGATGCTCTTTTTAGCCTGATGATGATAGACTGAATTGCCTTATGTTTCCCTTTATTTTGTTTATGATGCTTTGGAAGAGGGGTTGGTACCACCCAGCAGCAGCAGCAGCCAGCAATGTTTCCTCCGCCCAATGATAATCTTATTGTACAGTGGGAGGTAAACGTTACTTGGAGCTGTTGACCTCACAGATTTCACATTATCAAAAAAATGTGTTTTCAAAACTAAACTAACCTGTCTCCTATAAATACTAACTAAACACTGCACAAAAAGTAAGGACATTTGTGTTTGGTAGATTATTTCTTTGTTGTAACAAAGCTTCTTGGCAATAAATCTTATACCGTTGGAAAGCCTGTTTATTTCCCTTTTAAATGGTGCCACATTTGTACGGAACATGAATTTGTGGGATGAGCAGCAGAGCTGAGTATGTGGGTTGCGCCCATAAAAAAACTTGCCAAATCTTTTCTGTTAATGCCAAACAGCTTATTCTGCTGTTGCTATTGACTCTTGTTTTGAGCTTCTGACACCCCAGGTGCTGACAATCACCTGATTGGCAGCACCTGTGAGCATGGGCCCTGCTACAGTGGTCAGTTGTTGCCTGCTCCAAGCATGCCACGTTTGACTGATCTGGATAGGGCCCGTGCAATAGGGCTACTTCAAGCTGGTGTTCCGCACAACCAAGTTGCAGCATTATTTGGAGTGAGCCCTAGTACCATCTCCAAACTGAAGGCTAAGTTCCATATAACGGGGGATGTCAGAAAGCAGGCAGCGAAGTGGGTGTAAAAATGAGTCCCAATGTAGTCTTAAAATGTCTGCTATACAGGCTGTCACGTATATCAGCGGGACACCACTGTCAATGTATATTTCATTTGCTTTTATGACGTTTCGATGAAAGCCAACAATGACTTGAAAAGAGTCTATTGGCTATAGGTGTGGAAAATGGTCATTTGGCCTAATATCGATGTGTTTCAGTATCCTTTGTTCTCCTTAGGGACACAGGACAGCTGACAAGAATCGGACACCAGAGTTTCTGGCAATGACGTCTTTAAGGTTAAAAGAACTGACCCGCTGCTTGTCTTGAAAGAGGATGGTAGTCTAAATGATCAATGCATTTACTTATCCCCCCTCCAACAACAACAAAAAAGGAAAAGCTATTAAGTGTTTCAGGATAACAAGACAGAGATATTCTGTAAAATGTGCATGCTTACAGTTTTACTGTCCACATAATGTTTCCAGTTGAGGTTGCAATACAGAGAAGGCTGTAATGTGAAAGTGAAAGCTGGGTTTCTCGGGCTCAGATGGTAGAATTGAAGGAAACGAACCAGACAGACAAAACAAGAAGCAAAAAGAACATGGAAATAGCTTGAAGTCATGTTGTTGTCACCATAAACACAGTTTGAGATCTTTTGCTTTTGCTGCTGCATGACACCGCCAGAGGTATGTGCTGTCCTCTTTTTCATCAATGTCAAGGGTTGTACCTGTTCCTTAATGACAAGCATACAACCAGATATCAGACGATGCTTCCTTAGTTATACATTAGACTTCAATGACATGCTGTCGACTTTAATACATTCTGTTGATTCCTCCACTAAAAGAAGCCCTTCGTTTTCTTCAAGGATAATAAACATGTCATACATTCACTGAGTGAACTCTTGCATTAGTGTCATTTTTCCGTCAATCCAGTTGACTTTGGTGAATCACAGGACCCCAGATTTCTGAGTGAAACCTTGTATAACATAAAAGAAGGACACAGTAAAAGCTTTTATCACACAACCTCAAGTTTTAAGGATGTAAACTACACACAGACTCACATGTTACAGCCACACTGTACTGAAGTCTCAAAAGGTTTCATGATGCAGAATCAGGGGCTGAATGAGCTGTAATGACTTTCTGTAATTTGAAAAAGTCAGAACGGTCCAACGGGGAGGTGACTAATGTAGACCTCCATTAACCTGCGACTTCGTGTCTCCATGTCATCCCGTCATCGACGACCTGACGTGCCCTGCGACTCCAGGCCCGGTGGGAAGCCTAGAAAGTTCACATACCCCCACATCCAACTCCCTCCTTTCTTACACACCCCTGGATCCCCGCAGCTGCTGAATCACAGAGGAGCATTGGCTGATGGGAGCTGACAGCCTGTCTGACTGACTGCCTGTGGACACGCTAAATGTACTGACTTTCACATACTAATGTCGAGGTCAGGGGTCATGTGAACGCACACAACATGTGACCGCTGGGGCAAGCAGAGCAGGGAAGGAGTCTTTGCAAGTGTGCGTGCTTTTTTCTCCTTGTATATGCTAAATGTGTGATTCAGCCCAGCATCCAGAAGAAATGTGCTCCTATTGGACAGTTCTGCAGCACGCGCTTTACCAACAAATAGTATGCAAAATGAACTGCTGTCCAACTGGACCAGTTACAGAATTCAAATGCTAAATACATGATTACGCATCAGTAATAATTATACAAGAAAAATGTATTTAAGATTAAAAACAGGGCAATACATGTCACAAGTATCAAATGTCTTTTGGGATGATGATGAAGTTGAAGATGAAGTAGATCAAATTACATACAAAGGCATAATAAGAGTTCATGGTTTAAAATACAAAATATTTAAAAATGTCTGCCTGCAGAGCTGGGCTTGGTACCGTTAAGTACGGTCTTTACGTAAACAAAGATTAGCGTATAATTTATCGAGAATGTTTCTAAAGAAAATTAAAATGGACTTATGCATTCACAAACATTCAATTGCACCACAGCACCCAAAAAAATCACCAAGCATCTTTTCATTCTGTTTCTGTAATATTGTTGTCTTGTAGATGTATATGAGTGTTTGCAGTATATAGAGGTGTAAACGGAGACGTCTTCACTCTGTGTGTACTCATAACAAACCTGTGTGAAAGAATGATATCATATATTCATAATTCATTATATCAAATTAATATATAATAATATAATATATATATAAAAAGAAGCATAATGATTACTTTGACTTTACAAAAGGAAATGTAGCTTTTAGTCATTCTTTCTTTTGCCATCAGTACCACTGAAATACAGGATTTTAAACTATGGAGGAAGTCTTCCTCATATTTTCTGCCTCGTCATGTGCATTGTGTGCAAACCTCTTGCGTGCTGATCTCTCCTTGACATGGCCATAAACTGAGTGACGTTGGTATGCTGTCATTTTGAGTCAGATTCCGGCCTTCAGCAACCAAATGTCCCATTACTCCCAAACCTAAGTCACAGAACAAGATTTAAACATGGATGACTGTTTCTTTCCTATATGTTTTCTTTTTTTTTTACAGAGAAACAGGGGAGTTCTTGTTGTGTTAGATGGAGAGCTGTGATGAAAACTCTAAAACGATCAAATCCACACAGCAGCCCTACAAAGCCCTCTTTGTGCAGAGCTGAAAACCTCAAAGACGATATTTTGACAGTGAAAGTGTGAGCCAGTTGCTGATTAAACGCCAGTGTTTTCTCTCATTGTCCATGAATACGTAGGTCATGTGAGGTCAAAAACACAAATTAAGGTTTATGCATGGACTGTAAATATTTATGGACGAAGCCTGAGTGATGTCACCCATCTGTTACTGCATGGAGCTCTGGAGGCTCAGCGACGGCAACCGCCATGCTGGAAATCCTGTCTCAGCCTAACCTAAAGACAGGCTGAGAGCTGGAGCTGAGGCAGGTTTAAAGCCTCCTGACAAACGTTACATCGTGCCCACCTGTCAATCAGGTCAGCTACGTGCATAACATAACATATACAGTGTGTGTGCCCATGAGGACAATAACTAATCAGACCAAGATTATTTTTTGTACCAGGCTGTACAAACAGACTTTTTTTTTGGCTGTGGTGTGTATGTGACTTCCAGGGCTCCTGGAGCCAGCTTCTAGTGGACCCTCGACGTACTGCAGGATTTTGCACTCAAGCTTTGGCTTCATTTTCCAACCACGGATGTCGCTGCTGTGGTTTATGTCATATTAGTTGGTTAACAGATTTGTATCATTATTATTATTTCTGAATAAGCTGTAATCAATAATTAGCCTACCCTATCCGAAAATGTAATTGACAGTTTTACAGAGTTTGTGTGCGAGGATCTAGAAGCTGATGGAGGCATCTATTGTTGTCCATTCACAAAGCTACATTTGTTGGCTACTCATTTTTGTCTTAACCCTTACAAAGGGTCTTATATATCTAACCTTAACCAAAGCTTCATTGTCAAAAAGCAACAATGCTATTTCCCAACCCTTGATCATACTTTGGTTTCCACAAAGCCATTTTTCAAAACAAAAATGTTCAATGTTCAAAATGAGCTTGAACCTGTTTGTTCAAACACTAAGGAATGGTCTGAGCAGAAAGAGAAACGGGTTGTGTGGTCAAGCAGAGAGACAGAGAGAGAGGGGCTTCCTGCGGAGAAGAGGATCTGATTCACGATGTGGAGTGACACTTATCTATTGTGTGATAGCTGCTACAGTGGCAGCAACCATAGGTGGGCACGGCACCCTGCTAAACATTAGACGCCTGAAAGGTCCTGAAATGAATCGGGCTGGCAGAGAAGGGTGATGATGAGGGCTTGTAACATAACACTGTGATGTCTCTCCAGCTGCTCCGTAATGGTATAATGTTTTCAATTTTATAGTATAAGGCCGTCAAACATGATCCAGTGGATCAATAAACTGTACATGTACCCATTTGCTCCCTTTTGAAGCCCCTGATCTTAATTTATGACTCATCTGATGTTTGATGCCTTAATCTTTTTTACTATATGTTTCATCACCATCAAACACTAACAGAATAAAGCTGTGATTTATATTTTACATTCAGTAAATAGCATATTTATTTCTGTAAACTGTTAAGAAGATCACTCTTAACCCCCCATTTTAAGGGAAACACGGACTATTACTTATTTTTTCCTTTCTTGAGACTTACATTACACATACATTTAGGTTTTTTTTGGACCGTCACACAAAATACAGCTGTATAGGTCTTCCATTATAACAGCTTACAATGATGTATTGTTTAGCTGAGGCCTCTGGTTGCTGTATTGTGCGTGCCAGCGTGCGTGCGTGCGTGCGTGCGTGCGTGCGTGCGTTTTATGTCCCCAAACGTCTTGTCAGTGAACATTTCACTGCAAGCTATTCATTTTGACAGATTGCGAGTCTTCCTCTGTTCCCAACCCTGACATTTTTGATATAAAGTTATTTAAAGATAAGGTCAGCAATCTGACATTTGTTGCTATTCATGTGTAGTTGTGACATACCTTTTGTAATTGTTGAAGTAAAGTACAAACTTTACTTAAACCAGTATGAGTTTAAAAAGGGCGAGTTAAGAGTGTTAAAAGTTTTAAAGAGCCAAGATGAGCTTTATCAGGAGACTAAATGTAGTGAAGTTAAGTTTATCTCCAGACAGTAGATTTTTCAGCAGTGGTTTGTTTCGAGCTATTTTTAAAATTTCTTTGCTAGTTATTTTTGTGATATTTCTTTGGAGCACACTGTGTAGAAAGGTCTGAATGAGCTCCTCACACATCCTTTCATGCTCTGGTTTGTTTTGTTTTGATGACGACATTAGGGGATGATAGCCGGTTTCTGTTAGGATCTAAATTGCATCCAAAAGCTGTTGATCTCTGAATGTCAGCAGAAATTGGCACCGGCTCTCCTAAATGCTCCTGCTGTCAGTGTGACGGGGACAGGAAATGTTAAATGTGAAATCTAAATGTCTCTGGTGGATTGGTTGTCACATGTGAGGAACATGTGCGTCTCTGAGAGGAGAGCTGAAGGTCAGAGTTTCAGTTTTGTTTGGGTGCGTTTGAGATCAACCCCCGTTTCTCCCCAGCTAAGTGCTCCTCCTGTGTCTGTCTCTCCTCCTTGACTAAGAGGATCTCTGGCTGTGACTTCAACACAAATCAATTTGTCGCCAACATTTTAGAGTCTAAAAAAGGTCAGAAAAACACAAAGATGCTAACAGTCTTTTACCTACCTTAAGAGCCTTTTAAGTCCTAGTTGTTCCCACTCTACACATGTAGAAACATCCAGGAATAGACTCATTTGTGTTATCCCATGTTTGCGAACAGATGCTCACTTTCTAACATCATGTCCACTCACCTGTCAGAGCGATTTATCTTGCTGCCTTTCTGCCCGACGGCTTGCTGTTGTCGTGTAGTAATTAAAAATGACACCTGGCGCAGATTTTTACACATCCTGCTGATCTAGTTTGGGTTGCTTGTCAACCTCCTGTGATTGATACAGAGACACGGCCTGGCTGAGATGCTCATTTGCATCAGCCTGCAAGTTGCTTTTAGCGGCCACAGGATTTCCTCATGAATGAAAATCCTATCAAGCTTACTGAATCTTTTTCAACAACTAACCAAGAACCAGCTCTGTCTTTCACATGCGTCCATTTGTGATGCTGCAAATTGTCTCAAGCATCCAGAAAAAGGTTCTGCTCCTAATTCCACGAGGCATTAAATCGTATCGAATTAAATGCATGAGCTTTACGTCTGATGATGTCAGTAAAGCTGTGGAGATGAGATCTGACCTCTGCAGTCGTGGTGTAGGTGACCAACTAAATCAAAGAATTGTTGATTCTGAAGTGCTGATGGAGTGCCGATAGATGGCTCAGCTGTCGTATCCAAGTGTAATGAACAAAGTGTTCGACCATAACACTCTTATGGTCGAACACTTTGTTCATTACACTTGGGTTACGTGGATTTTTGCTCCCGTGTGGGCTTTATGAAGCTGAACCTGAGTGATAGCATGGGAATGTAAATGCAGTGTTAGCTTTCGTAAGACAACGGCTGATGTTAGCACTAAATCACTTTCTAGCATACAACATTGATAGTCTTAGAAGATAAGGAAGGAAAGCTGTGAGAACTCGCTTACGGAAATGTAATCTTGCTAACGGAAATGAAATCTAGTTAAGAACGTTTGCTCACAGTAATGTCAGCAAGTCTTGAAGGAATTGGGTCAGTGCTAATTAAGCTGTGATTTAGCTGTTAGCAGCTAATGACTTCCAAGAATGTGTTTTTACCTGTAAGTGTGGCCAGATTCTAACTATCCATTGTCTTGATGTTGCTGATCAACAGAATCAACAAAATTCAATCAACAAAATTACACCAACTTGTCAAATTGTTAATATGATTTAAAAATAAATAACTACAGCAGTACAACATTGTAACTGCCTTTAAGCTTGCAGCCCTGCATAAGCATGACGTAAGAGCAGAATGGCTGTCATTTAAATACATTGAATTGGGAGGGTGAGTGTCAAATGCAGAGAGCGTCTTAATCAAAAAATGACCTTTTTCTTCATCAAAGTGCACTTTGTATTTTCATTTCAGTGTTGACAGCACAAACTTTCGACACGTGTTTTGAATTGGTCATTTCAGGTATTTCTGTGAGATTTCTGTGGTGACTGGGGTCTACCTCCAGTTGAGTTTAATGTATGGAAAGTGTGTGTTGGTGTGGGTGGGGGGCATGCACATTAGGTGGGTTTTGTTGGTCTTTTTGCTGACGTGTTTCTGGACCAGAGCGTGATTGTGTGCCTCCAGGAAAACCACATTCGAGGAACAACAAAGACAAGAGTGTATGTCAGCAGCCAGATCATGACATGGACAAAAAGACTCTCCCCCTCTGCCATCTGGTAACGATCCTGGTTCATTCTTTATCCCCAGAGTGTGCTGAAAGAACACACTTTCTCCTCTTGGGACCATTTTGATTAGATGAGAAAAGAGAGCATACAAAAAAACCTGTTAACATTTGTTTTATCTGGCAACATCAAACCTCCTGTCTTCTGTAAAGCCAAGACAAAGAAAAAAAAAACCTACAAAGTGCTTTGACTGCAGTGAAAAGTTGCTTCATCTGAACTTGCTTCATTTTGCTTTTGACACTTTTTCCATTATCTTTCATGAGATTGAGAATTGAAGGATTTTGTGTAACAGAGGAAGTTTTTATGAATTTTGTTGCGACTCTGAGCTTCTATAATAACACTTTATCAGCTGATGCGAGACAAGCCTACAGTCACACATCTTCCGTTCTCTGTTTTGAAGAATGATAGTGCATTATCAACTCGCCAGACACACAGTCTCGACTTGTCTGCGGGGTTGACTGTGACTTTCATTAGTTGTAGGAAAGTAAGCGTCCGTCGCTTGAGTCGTTTTGAACATTTAGAGTATATTTTAATGGGGACTGCTGATGTGACAATGTTTCCATAACATTCACACTCCAACACATTGCTCAGTACTTTGTTGTTGTTTCCGACTGCTCTTACTGGTTGCCTGGAAACTGTATCAGATGAACGCTGGGTCTTATCTTGTCACACTCCTAATTTCCTGTGGACCTGCTCTCCCCTGTGGCTGCTGCTCCCGTGACGATGGAGATGCAGAAGAAAAGGGGGTGGAGGAAGGGGTTGTAATGACAGTGCGGCTCCCGCTAAGACAACAGTGTAGTCACACAGGGTGGAGAGCCCTGTAATGACTGGGTAAACAAATGTGGAACATATGGAGCCCTCCATTGCCAGGGACAACACCTCCTCGGCAAATATATCTCATGTTTTCAAACCAGCAGGACAAAGGATGTGTTTGGATGTTTGCATTCAAAAGGCCTCGGCAGAAAATACAGGTTTATCAGACCGGAGCTGGACTATGCACAGCGCTGAATAGTCCCAGTCCTCTCATCAGTGCAGCCAACGCAGCAGGTGTTTTGTTATTGTCAGGGATTTTTGCAGAAGGGTGGCTGAGGGATGTTTTATTCTCTCTCACTGGAGCTGTGCACTGAATACTATTTACACCACAGAATTAGATGGATAACCCAGGCAATTTTGAAACCAGCCAGATATAGATGGATGGATAACAGAAGATGGAGTGAGTGAAGTGTTTGTAATAAAAGCAGAGTAATGGTGTCCCCGCTTTCGGGCCTCCCCTGGACCAGCAGCAGGGCCCAGGACTGAATGAAATCCATCTACTAAGTCAGATATTCTCCCATTTCCCGAAGAAATTGAGTGAAAATCTTGTTACGGATCAGACTGGGGAAGTACACTTATTCAAATACTGAATATATTAGAGTTATGTGACGGTTGTAGCTCTTAAATTAGGCATTTCTGATATATGCTTCTCTAAATATATCAACCTTAATCAAAAGGTTTTTTGGATACAGCATTTCTGGTCCTTTGTAACTATTCTTCAGCTAAATGAATTACTTTTAAATGACTTTAATGCTCCTGTTTAGACTTTTTGATCTGGTTATGAAACAGACTGAAATGAATACTACCTCCTCTATCTAACCTAAGCTGCTCTTTCTATGTGGTTATATTTTAAATGTCTGAAACCATCTGCAGGGTAGGTGTCACACAAAGCGATAACAACATGCTGCCAAAAGACTCTCAAACCAAAGATTCTCCAGGAGTGACGCATTTGACGATTGTGACGACCCTGTCACCAGGCCACTGGTAGTCTTTGTCCGTCTGTGTGATTGCTGCAGGGGGTGTGTCCTGGCTGGAGGCTCATCGGCAGGATCAGCTGCACCTAGGCCTGGTGCATTCTCGACTACAAAGATCTGCTGGCTTCCCTTATTCACTCTCTGGCTCTCTGACCTCTGGCTCTTCCTCAGCCTGATCCACATTTTCACATTTGTTTCTTTAGTTATTTATGTTGGTGCACTCTTGAACACCTCACACCACATAATGCTTTCACACACAACACATTCACCACTGATGATATAGATTAAACACACCTCATTCCTCTTGTTATTGAATAATTGAACTTGTTTTTTAATAGATTATTTGTTTTCTTTGGTAAATTGTTCTGACTCCTCCTGTATTTTGCCATGACCCACGAGCCAGGTTATGACGACAACTAAACATGTTTTAAATTGCATCTGCACATTCATTCATCAATATGCATGAACAGTAACACACATACATATGCACATTCATTCTCAAGCATTGGCCTTCAGCGTGACTCTCCTTGTGACCAGACTTTTGTCGTGCTCTCTGTGAAACAGCATCTATATGCAGATGATCTTCCCCTTAATGGTTTGAATATCTGATAAACACTTAACTCTTTTGTTTTTTTTGTACGCCGCCACTTCGTGATTTCGACGGCCTCTATAACCGCTTCAACCCTAATCGTCAGATTAAGATTGCAAATGAGCAGGAAACAAGAAATCTTCAAAGCTAAGAGGGCGTCATTATTTATCAGCTCACTTTTTTTTTTATATACAGACTGTTGTAAACGGGTGCAGCAGTCCAGTGCATTGGTTTGTAATTATTCTTCCAGCGATGAGATGTCAGGCCTGGAGAGGCATGAGCCTGCTGTCTGTGTGCCGATGCTCTCGCCTGATTAAGATCTGTTACAGCACACAACACAGCAATTCAATTAGTCAGGCCCTATTCCCATGTAAAGCACTGAGCTGTGCATGAAAGAAGGCTGGCCTATGCATCTCAAAGCACCATGTAACAGTGATTAAATATGAACAATGAATCCCTTTTTTACAAGGATTAATTACAATTTTTCCCTTCCTCTCTCTGTATGCAAATTAATGACAAATTACTACACATTCATAATTAGAGAAACAAGGCATTATCCAGTGTGTCCACGTTTTAATGTATGTGTGTGTCTGTTTGCAGAAGCATGTTAATAGCTCTCTGTCAAAAATGTAAACAACCACTGAGTTATGTTTCTCCATCCTCTTATATTTTCAGTGCTGATGGAACATGTTCTTAATGCATGTTCCGCACAGCACATCAGGAAATAGCTTCCATCGCTAAACACGTTCATTAAATCATGGCTTTTGTTGCACATTCTTCTCACTCACTCCTGCTTTAAAAGCACGCCAGCAGTGTTGGCACTTCATGTGTGTGTGTGTGTGTTTACGCGTTGCCCCTCTGATAACCCTTATTGGCTTTTCCCCTTATAGCTCCCATCGGGATCTTAGCACCACGTACCTCATGATTGTGTGTGTAAGGGAAGCTCTGCCCAGGGGATTTTGTTGTGATAGGTTTAGCATGAAAAATGAATCACTTCAATGTAAAAGTGAGCTATATGCAGAGTGAGCTTCAGTTGTCATTCTTCTTGGGTTTTCAGGTTAAGTATAGCCTGTAATGCATTATGTATAGGGTTAGAAGTGTAATTATAGAGGACACTTCTGATAAAGGATCATTTCACAAAAGTTACTATTTACACCCTAATTTTATTAGAAATAATCTATGGTTAAGTAAACTTATTTTCCCCACAATAAGGACAAAATAGTGAAACACAACAGACATAAAAACACAGTCTACATAGTGATAACCACTTTATGTCACTTCTATAATCGTTGCGATATAAAGATGCTTCCTAAAACCATACAGTATGTCAACATTGACACGCAATGCGTTTGTCCTCATCAGGAGCAGTTGACCAATCAGATGTGTCTGCGTTTATCATGCAGGTGTCGGCTGGTGGTTGACAGCAGCTGTGGATTTGTTATGTGTATACTGGTATTGAAATGATGCAGCTTTTCATAGTAAGGATCGTTGCACTCAGATTGTTCAGTCATTGATTTGATGGTTGGTGGTTTAGATATATGAGGAGAAAAAGTGTTTTGAATATAAAAAAAACTTAACTCAATAATTTTGCGTTACATTCATAGAATTCCATATCACCAGAATAGGTGCAAACACAAAGAGTCTATGTTAAAGAAACTATGGATGGGACATGCAAATGGAAGAAAGTGTTTTAGGAAACATCTCACAGATCAATAGAGTGAGGTTGAAATACAGTTTAAAGGCCAACAACTGCGCCAATTGCAACTTCTCATATGAGGCATAATGGCTTGTCCGAGGACTTTTTTTTTCTGAGGATTTTTCTTGTTTTCCAGAGTTTTTCTTGGTATATTCAAACAGAAATTAAATGATAAATGACTTTGTGATTGTTGTAGTCACAGGGCACCGTGTAGTTTCAGCGGGGCCATAAATGGAGCAGAGTGATTCCACAGACATCCTCTCCCTCCTCCCCCTGCTGCCTGTGTGACAGGCCTTTTAATTGTCTCATTCAGATAACATGTCATCCCAGGGCTGAGACCGCACACTGACACCTGCTTATCATCTGTCCACTGTCTGTTCACAGATCGGTCCATCCAGTGTGAGGATCAGATTGCCTCTTGGTGCCCTCTGCCTGCTCCCGATTCATTCTCACCTCCTGTCTGTGTCTGTCTCTTTTATTCGCGCCCTCTTTTCACACTCCTGTTCTTCTCCGGTGGCACTCGCACTCGCACACACACCTCCCACCTATTTCAATTTCAATCTCAATCTCTCAACATTGCTTTTTATCTCTGCTCCACATTCACCATGTCTCTGATTGTGAGGCTGCAATCCTGTAAATTCACCTCACTCTCTCTTCTTTTCATTTCTGACTCTTTGATCATTTTGTGTGAATGTACTTTGTTCTGAACAACACAGTGTGAATCTATTGGTTCACAATATGACTTCTCAAAGGATAATTTTGGTCATAAATTGGCCCTTATTTCCAAAGTTCAAGCAGAGTCGTCCTTTTTGTCAGTTGTTGTTGTGGCAATGCTTCAAACGAACATTTTGTATACAAGTCAACAACTTGTCCAGAGCGTACAACAATTTAATTTAGAGGTAAAACTCTACATGGTTGTCATGTTAACCTGTCGTTGTAGTGGATGGTCCTTGTGTGCAGAATGTTTAAAAGTATTCACCTCTCCTAAAGCTGTTATCACAACCTGTCGGATCCTTTGACTGCTCATGTTTGCAGCTCTTTAGCTTTACGACTTAACTTAGTTTGTATGTTGGTATTATCGTGTTATTACATCTTTCACATCATCAGCTGTGATGCCTGATTTACGTCTATTTTTGTTTCTCCCCTCTGATTATAATAACTGTGGCATTGATGGACATGGTACTGTTACACAATACAATGTTTATAAGAAATGAAGAAGCCAAAAACGTCCCTTTTATTTCAATATGTGGTAATCCTCAGGAAATAGTTTATTCACCTCTAAACAGTTAAGCATTTTATCTTTTACACCCTTATTGGAACGACACATTTCTACTCCATTGCAAATGTATTCAAGTCCTCGATATCCCTCATTGGCCTCAAGATGTTTTTTTTTTCTAAAACTGGAAAAAAAGAGAGAGGAGCTGAAGGGCAACTCAAAAATGGCAACTCTTCCTAACATATTTCAATATTACTGACAATACCACCTAATGACATTCATCTCCTCTCTGGTTTATTTCTTATTATTGAAAATTAAATATCATGAAGTAATGACTGTTTGTTTAGATCAACATTTTTTAATGTATCATTATCATTCACATTATTATTTTGACTCTTTTGTTCTGTTCCAGCATCCTTCTGTGATATACTGCACTAACCATGTTTATCAAAGTGTTATGAACAGAACATTTTAACCGACAGTGAATATGCTTGGTTAACGTGCACCCATTAATAAAGACAATGATATGCAGAACTGAAGAAGCCACCCACAGACGTCCACTCAAAAATGATTGTGAGCATTGACTTATCAAGGAAAACAAAAGGGATAATATGTGTGGACAAACATGTTCCTCCTCTTTCTCTCCAGCACACTTTGAACTGAGTGTAGTAAGTGCAGATCTGCAGCTCTGTTTTGTTGTGTAAACTAAATCAGCTTTTACTCTTTAATATCTGAGTTTGTGGAGGTCCTGAGCTGTGCCGAGGTTTTCTGATCTTTTCATCCATACAAACTGCCTTCATTACTTTTCCTGGGGCTGCTTTTTTTTTAGGCACCTGGATGACATTTATTTAAGCTCTGTATATATGTGATTGAATGGGTAAGGCTCTTCTGCAAACTGACTGCAGATGAATGGGATAAGGAAGAAATAATGATGGTGGTGGCGGTTGGTGTGAAGCAGGCTTCATCTTCCTGCATAAATGTATTGGGTTTTTTATCTCAGCTGAGTCTGTGTTCAGGCATGCATGTAGGCGTGCACTGTAAAGACTAGTGAACCAACACTGTGATAGTCAGGCTGTGGTTAAGAGTGCGCTTAGCCCAGCAGAGAGATCAAAAAGGAGCGTCTTTACTTGATTGCACTGGTGGGATGGTGAAGTGGTCGGAAAACATTGCACTCAAGGCTCATTGACCAGAGAGTTGCACTGCTCTTTCCTCAGAGATGTCCTTCTCTCCTCTACAGTATTTCCAAGCCCCATATGGCATTGCAGCAGAACAGAATGGATTTATTAGTAATTCGCCTTGTGTGTGATTCTGTGTGTGTGCAAGACTCAAATGAGGTCAAACGATTGGACCGGCTAGGCATGAGAGACCACAACTGTGCATTTCATGCTGTAGTAGCAGCTCATAGCTCACATTTCCCATGAATACAGAGAAGGTTGTTTGCACTAAAGCACAGTCAGACCGGTATATATGTTTTCAGGGTCAGGGACGCTCAGTGGCTTTCTTTACTCTTCAAATCGCTAATCTTCAATGGGCTGTTTCCCCTCACCTCCATTTTTCAGCAGGTCCCATTCTTTTCTGCCCACTGACACATCCAGTGATAAATCACACTCCCCACAGTGGATCGCTCAGCATGAATCACCTCTACTGTACTCCAACATGACACTGAATGGGCAGGAGAGAGTGTTTGTAACTGCAGGGGTGAAGAACAGTGATATAATAGCATGGTTAATATAATTGTACATTTCAATAATGAAATGTATCATCATGCCTGGGTCGGAGCACGTGCAACATTTGAGGTTAGATGATATAAATATGTCATCAGTAAGAGACTATTTTTTATATTAGGGTAAGTGACAGCCCTGAAAGCCTTCCCTTCTTTGAGGGACTTCCTCTTAATATTGAACTGCTTTGTGGGTTCTGCTGAAAGGTAAGGGTCTTGGCAGCTTGCTCTCTTGCTCCGACTATCACTGTAGTACCAATAAGCAGTGCCTTTGTTACGTTTTAGATTGACAGCCTTCTTGCATGTACGTAAGACCGTGAGAGGACTCTCAAATTCATCGACAAGGTGGTGCAGGTTATGCCTTTGTTTTACTGCTCATGTGGAATTGGCAGAAGGGAGCAACATGAACGGTCTTATATCAATAAACAACAAAAATATCAGCTATTTGCAAGGTAAATAGATTGCAGTTCTTGAGAAGCCACAAGGACTTAGAAAACTTGAACATGTTTCTGTAGCCTATTGAAAATCTACAAATAATAGAAACTTTTCTTACATAGACCTATCACCTCCTCTGCCTGACAGTGGGCTGTAGGTGTTTTCTCATTATCACTGTCACTTTAACAACTGCTTCCTTGTTTATATTCTGTGTATCACTCATTCTACATCGCCAGAAAGTTCTGATTACTGTGATTCCGACCATGTAAACCAATCCAAGATCCAACCAACACAGCAGCCACAATCTATGCATCTGTCAGTGCACCAACAAACAAACGCGTCTGTCTGATTCATTTTTCTTACCGTCTGAAGGTCTACTGTACTCTAAAGGTCTTGCATCGGCGAGTGTTATCATGATCCAGTAAAAGTTTGAATCCAAACACATTACATCCAGAAAGATCCACGGATTGATTCAAACTTTCCCTCCAACTGTTTACTAGTGTTCACAAGGTCATGACCTTTCGACTGACACCTCATTTGACCAAGCAGGACCTTCCATTCATTGCTCCTAGGCTACAGTAGCCAACTAGAGCGTAAGAAGATACATGACTTCCTTTCTCTCCCCTCCATGGCTGCATCACACATGATGCTGATGTGACAGTTATAAAAAGAGATAACAACAGGGTCGGCAGTCTCGTCTCTTCAGAGAGTCGGGAGCAGCTGACAGGAGTTGGCAAAAGTGAATTCAAGTAACAAAAATAATGTTAACGGAAACCAAATTTAACAAGTTAAATGTTCCATTAATCATTTTTCAAATTAACTTCCACAAAAAAAAAAGAAAGAAAAAAGAGCGTAGATAATTAATGGATTAAGGGACTTGTCCCCAGCTCTGGTGATTAGTGGATATATCGCTGTGGAGACCTGGCACTGTATGGTTGATTTTAAGTATTGTAGAATAAAAGAGTGGTGTGGAAATTCCCACTCTCAGCTATCCTGTGACATCTGCTAACTGATACCTGCCGCTAGATTCTCCACCTGTACCAGTGATGTGACAGTAACAGTATTAATGAATCCCGTTCATATGCATTCACACCCTGCTGGCGAAGCCACTCAGGATAAATGTGCGGTTCAGTGTCTTGCCCAAAGACACACTGACATGTGGACTGCATGGAATCAAACTGCCAACATTCTGATTAAGAGAAGCATCACCTCTCCCCATATGATGATCAACTAGGAAGGGGTAAAATGATAATAATTAGTCACATTTCTTTTTTATTCCATTGACTACCAGGAACACAGCAGTATGACTTTATAACAGCATGTGAGCTGTGCTTAGCTTGACTTTATAAGAAAGTAGTTGCTGTGTGCACATGTTGAATTCAATTGATCTTTGTCTTTCTAAAATGTAGAGCAACAACATGTCTCAAACCTGATTCCATAACCAAGCTCCACTGTCATTATGTCTTTGTACATTCATTTGTTCTGCAACGGCGTAATATTAGTGTCCCATTCTGTGAATTCACAGTGCCTTACGGCGTTGCAGAAGCACAATGTGTGCTTTCTTCGCTGATTCCCTCTTGCCCCTGTAACACCTCTGTTACAAACTCTGAAGGCCGTACAGAGAGTGGATCACTTTGTCCACCCATTATGACTCTGTGACATTCACAGTGAAGGCAAACTTCATAGGGACGTAAATTTGCACCTTAAACTGTCAGTCTGAATAGGGCTTACCAGGTACGTCTTCCCCAATCCACAGGTGGTCCAGAGAGAAATTAAACCTTCCAGAAAATTCGTAAACAAGTGAAGTCTACCCCATAAGGGGCGGCTCAGTGGTAGAGTCGTCGTCTCTCAACCGGAAGGTTGAGGGTTCGATCCCCAGCTCCTGCAGCTACATGTCCGATGTGTCCTTGGGCAAGACACTAAACCCCAAATTGCTCCCGCTGCTTCTTCAGCGGAGCATGAATGCGTATGAATGGAATTAGTTACCTCTGATACTAAGCAACCACTGCCATCGGTGTGTGAACGGACTAGGTATGACATGCGGTGTAAAAATGCTTTGAGTAGTCAGAAAACTAGAAAAGCGCAAGCTAAAGTCTATTTACCATAAGCAAAAGTAATGGGCATTTGGTGGTGAAGTAGACCAGTCTATCTGGAACCAGCAGACTGTAGAGGTTCTTGTGTAGTGCAGGGTAGTATGCTGTGTGAGATATTCTCTGAGGTGAATTTAATGTCATATTTTCATTAAAGATCCTGGGTTTCTGTATTTATATTGAATAATTGAATAGTTTTGAATGCATGTTAATAGAGTAAATATGCATTAGTTGAATCTATTTGTTGAGTTTGTTTGCATCTCTTTTGACTGTTTTGTCTATTTATATCCTCGCCTATAACTGTGCACTTTTAGATTCCCACTTCTCACTGCCATGTGTTGACAGTTGATGTTTTATTCATCACATCCCGATCCGAAGTAACGCCGCCCAAGCTCTCAACTAATCACGATCATCCCGGAAGTCTTTTTCATTATTAGCTTCACCTGCATCTGTGCCTCCTCGGCTACAGATGCTAATATGGCCGTGATGAGTTTAGACGCACAACAGCCGCTGTGTTAGTGTGCATCTGTAAATGCAGGTTGAAGGACGAGACCCAATCACCAAAGCACGTCAGATCTTGCTAAAAATGCGGAAGCATCAGCAGCTCCTAATTGCCAATCAGGGATAGCTTAAGTACTGTTGCGAGAAATAGGTCAGCGTAAGACAGTGAAGTGCTACCTAAACCTGGTCCAGACAAATGTAGGAAATTCAGTCTCCCCTAAGAAGAGATGTTTTTTTTTTTTTTTTTTTTTACTGTGTAAGGCAACACTGTGTCCCTTTGAAGTACACTGTGTACTGAGACCCTGACAGGAACAGTTAAGTTTCTCCCTGTAACCATCAGACTACATTTGATTTCATTTTTGTGCAGCAGACTCTGAACCATCATTACTGTGATGCAATCATTACAGAGTGTAGTTTTTTTCTCATTTCTACATGTATGTCTGTGTGTTACATCATTACAGACGGTACTTTATAAAGGTAGCTATAATGAGTCGTTTATTTTTTCTTAAAAATGAAATGTATGCTATGTAATGTATTACGATGTATGAGACAATATAATAAGTTATTACAGCACCAGTATACCTCAAAGTTAAGATAATAATGCCTTCACGGCAATGTGCTACAAAAAACAGTTGACATCAGATAATTCCACTGAAATGATTTTATTGATTTATAAGGGGTTGTATTTGTCTCGCTAAACAAATACTAATCCAATTCTACAGTTGGAACAGCCACCAGCTCTCTCTTCTTACTTTTCACAGTGTTAATGGTTAAAAGGCATATTACTATGAATGTGCTGAAGTTGATAGACTTGTTCCTGCAGTATGATTGCGCATGGCTCTGAGATCAGACTGGATCAGAACGGCTCCTACAGCAAAGTCCTTTTTTTGTTATCATAGTAGACTGTATGATGCTGTAATTCACCTTTCAGAAACAAGTAATCAGCAAGGCTGTGATATGTTTAAGTGTTGTGTTATGTTTATTATTATTAAAAGCCAAAATGCTACAAACACGCTTGGTGTGAAAAAAGGATGATGAAAGGTTGCTAACAAATTCACACTACATCCTTATTTTGTAAACCAAATTATTTGGAATTAGCGTTGGCTTTATTCCCGGAGCTCTGCAGTTAAATTGGCAAGCAAAATATGTCATTAACAAGCATTATGCAAAACCCACGAAAATGGCTCATGTGGAATGAAGACAGAATTTGTCCAAGGAGAGCAACAACACCTTATTTCTCTTTTTTTTCTGTTAGATTTCACAAGTCAAAACCTATTGATGTTTTAGTATGTCTCCCAATATTGTGGCACCACACAAGATGACAATTTCCTTAAAAACAACAACAGGGTTTTGGCACTAGAGGGGGAGAGCAATGGGCTGAGACTTGCTTTGTTTTTGAGCTGGAAGAAGGCAGTTCTGGTGATATAACTGACATGGTGTTTGAATGAGAGTTTGCTGTCGAAAATGAATCCAAGGCTGTCTATGTGGGGTGATGGGAACAGAGTGGAGTTATCAATGGTGAGACAGAAATGTTGGGGTGGTTTTGGTGAGGGATTTGGGACAGATGATTATCATATCTGATTTGTCACAATTTAGTTGGCTTGCATCCAGGTTTTTATTTCTATGAGCCAGTGGGTCAGAGTGGAGCAGGTTGCTGTGGCGATGCATTCTGTGGAGATATAGATCTGGATGTCATCGACGCAACAGCTGAAATGGAGACCAAGTTTACGGATGATGTTACCAAGGGGGACTATGTAGAAATTGAATAAGAGAGGACCAAGCACCAAACCTTGGGGGACACCTTTGGGACAGAGGAGTAGTGGAGGAGGTGCAATTGTTGATATTTATTAACTGTTATCTGTTTGAGAGATATGACCTAAACCAGGAGGCGCCGTTACCAGTGATGTTGAGTAAGAATTCCAGATTGGAGAGAAGGACAGTGTGGTTGATGGTGTCGAAAGCTGCTGTGAGGTTGAGCATGATGAGAATATTAAGATGGCCAGAGTCTACAGAGAGGAGGAGGTTGTTGGTGACTATGAGGAGGTCAGTTTCAGTGCTGTGCTGAGAGAGGAATACAGATTGAAGGTGAACTAGAACTAGAGTAGAATCTTTTTAAACTTCTCCCAGTTTGTTTGTTTTCTCAAGGATATTCAGCTCATTTGAATGCTTCCTTTATCCATATGTGTTAGAGTGTGAAAAACCCCTGTAGATGTTCAAGATATCCTCTGTTCCTCTGTTGATACACTTAAGCTGCAAAATCTTTTATTCTTCTGGCCACCAGTGCATTAGTTTTATATATTTGGCTACCTTGAAGTACAAAAGGTTTGTTTAACTTGGACTTCCCCTTAATTTCCCAAAATTGCCACCTAGCTAGCATGCTATTATATGAACAGCAGAGTTTACTGTACATGACAAGGTATGTCTACTTAAGATGTTATGGACAAGGATACATTTTATAGTGTTAGGCAGACTCTGATTTTCAGCATCTTTCTTTATTGAAGCCCAAATATTAGGCTGAAGAAAAGGGGAAAGGGATTCCACGGCTGCATCTTGCAGCGTGATGCACTCTGTTCCTACAAAACAGTTCAATGGGCAGGAGATGTAAACGTCCTTATAAGCTATAGTATTCCCTGTGGATGTTGTTTTTGTAATGGTCTCGACTTTATTTGGTTTAACTAAACCAATTAGAACTTAATAAAAACCACACAATATATCATACAGAGTGAAGTATCATATCACCTTGAAAAAGTTTGAACATTTATCTTCATTTGAAACAAAGCAGATTACAGGAAGCAGCATAAAGGGATTCAACAGGTTTATTATTCATGCAAACTGACTCCTTTCTGTTATATTAATCACATTGTGTTCCCCCTCCTGATACTAGAGCTGATGAAGCTAATATCAGACTGGGATTAATATCCAGGTCTCCTATTAGACAAGAAATGGTGCTGCTGGTGGTGAGTGGGTGGAAGGAGATCGTGGAAAAATTGCAATGTTGATGGTTAACTGTATTTAGTTGTATTGGGCACAGGGATTATGGGAATTATGGGTATCCACGTACTGCACGGAGAGCTTATTTAGCACTCATTATCTATTCTATGAAGAAGAGAGATGCACAAAGAGCTTTCTCCACCTCAACTTTGACTCTCATTCAACCACATAAAGACCTTTCACTCATGCCATGCTTACATAGTTTTCATGTTAGCTTTGAGGTATATATTTTGTTTATAATCTTTTGTCCATCACATAGAGCTCACTTATGCCCTCCTGAAAATTTCAGACGGACTGCCCTTTAATTCCTCTTGAGTTTTTTGTCCACACATGCACCCCACATGGGGAGACTCTCCCTGTTGGACAGGGGGGATGGGTGTCTCAGGAAGGTCATGAGTTAAAGAGAACGACACAGAAGTGGCGAATGAAGCAACACAGACTGCTATAGAATGATAATTTTTCCCTTTCCTAGTTTGACACATTCACTATATTATCAAAAGAGCAGAGAACAAACTGGCAAACAGAAAACATAATGAAGCAGTTTCGTTGTGTGCATCTACGGTAGTCCCTGGTTCACAGGATATAACCGTCACCACCCCCCCTGCTTGCTTGCAGTGATTATTCCTGAATATTACCTGCTGCTTGCTCAAATCAGCTCACCCTGACTTCATATGGAACATTTACAAGGGGGCTGGCAGGAGAACGTTTGTGTAAAGTCATAGTGAAAAATTGGATGTATGTGTTCACTCATGCAGCTTCAGGAAGTTTACAGGACTAATTTGTCCAAATGTGAACGCACTATAGCATATTGTGTGCAAGTTTGTGTAAAAAACCCAGCAACACTACTACCAAGCTACTGAGAAATGTAGGCTAATAATGCTGCTTTTTGTTGTGCCGTTACACTATAAGTTCTATAAGTAACAATGGGGGCAATGATTAAAGGCTATATCCAGATTTAACTCAAAGGCAATTCAGGACCAAGATGATGCCAAACTGATGGCTCTATTTTTTGATTTCTGTGGAACTTTAGTCTATAGACTCAGCCAAGTTTGTGGTCAGTTTTTCACAAGGACCTTGTGATTAATCAATTGTTGACTGTTAATCCTCAAAGCCATTTTTTTCTACAATCGAGTCAATATTGAATTGGTAACGCTCACCAGGCTCCGTATCAAAAGAAACATTTAGACGTAATTGAACACAACAGAGCTGTGGTGCTTTACACTTCAAAGGCTTTCATAGATTGTCTGTCAGTCTGCTGACAGCCGGCAGCTGAGAGCCACTTCAACCCCTCCGTGACAGCGTTCATGACATCCAGGAAACACTGTCTTTGGCAGGATTTCACACAAATCACCCAAAAATAAGCTTTACTGCAAAGCTGTTGAATTAATGCAAGTCTGTCTGTATTTTTTGAACTGTGAATTAAAAGCAGAAAGCATGCAATGACGCCAGCGTGCTGAAGAAATACAGCTGTGATATCAATACACCACACCGCTATAATTTCAAGGACCAATAAATTAGGTGGGCCCGGTCAATTTTCGCTGTTAATTAAGGCCTATAACATAATGCTATGGCACAGTTGGCTGTAATTGAGTTAATTACCACTGCTTGCTTGACTGTTCTCATGCCTCCCACACAGAAAGAGGGGCTGAGAGGTCAAAACACACCTACATGGATGTCATAGAGGGCTCCCTGGAGAGGGCTGCATAGGCGTCAGAGGAGATTACTTCGGCTGAGTGTATTGAATAGCTTTTTAGTTTCAGATGAAAGAATGGCAATAAACCTGCACTGTCATATTTTATATACAGGCTACAGTGATAATTAAGGCAAAGCTGGACCACGGCCATATTGAAAAAAGAGGTATAAGAATATTGGATATCTATAGCAAATTAGATTTCTGCAGTCTCCCTGAATGCAGCAATAAGGAATAAACCCAACTTTCTCATGCTTTGTCATTTTTGGCTCAAATCGTATCTTTTCTTGTCCTCACCACTTTTCCATTCCCCCTTTCCTTTCTCTCCTGTTCTCACTTGGGACTCACACAGCTCCAGGATTAGATTAGCTATCATTTATAGCAAGCCTGGGAGGCTGTGAAGAGCAGACTCCATCAGATGGAGAGATAATGGTTCTTTATGATAGATCCTGGCTAATGAAATGCCACTGTCTGTAATGAGATCAGTGAAAAGTGAGCTTTTGACCTCCTGAAAAGGGCAGGCAGTACGTCGAGAATATCCGCTGAGGATGATCTTGACGTCTAAGATTTCTCGCCTCTTGTTCGTGACACATTTGTTTTAAACTCATGGCAGAAAGTTATTTGGGGAGGATAATAACTACAAAAAAGTCTCAGTGCGACAAAAATGCAGAGCCTCTTGAGCTGAAGCACAACTTGAATCAGAGATGCAAAAAGCACAAACACTGCAAATGCCAAAATGCTAATGGCAACATTTACCAGAGGCTAAGAGACAGGGCTGTTCAAACAGTGGGAATTGTGTAAGGTCAAGAAGGGGATTACTCATTCTCAGTGTGCCTCTGAGGTCCAAATGTGCAAAGATACACAATATCATTCCCGACAGTACTGTAGCAAGAAAGGTTGAGCCTGTTAGTACTAACTCTTAAAAATCAAGACGAAATAGGCAAGTAAAGTACATTTTCATCAATTATGCAGCCTTAAAAAATAATCAAGAAAAACGTTTTCCAAATTTTTTTTCCATATACAGAAATAGGACTGCTCAATTATGTGAAACATCAAAATCAAAATTGTTTTTGATTGATATTGAGATCATGATTATTTAACACGATTCTTCACGATTTTACAACATCTGGATCACGTGCTTCTTCCAAGTCTCCACTGGTTTAACATGACACCTTATCAACTTTACAATGTATATTCAAAAAAAGGCATCAAAATCCCTGCTCCAGAACCGGTATCTTTTCTTATTCAACAATTTGTTCTTCATTGCCAAAATCTGGCACCTACTTAACCAAAATGCGTGAGTGTCCACCAACAGTAACATTGAAGATTTATGGGTGTTATGCCTGTAGCGGCCAGTGTAGCCTCAAGCTGCCGGTCTCAAGCAAAAATGCCTTTTTGTTTGGTGAATCTCACACTGTATGAAACATGGACATAGCTTCAGTGATATCAACAAATGGTTCCTGAAGAGACGATATGAAGCCCACCGATGGCATTGGTCATATTGAAAATGCTATCTCAACCTAGCTCTCTATCTAATACCTGTCAGTCAACTCATCCCCTCAGCCCTAATTATGCAAATTAAATTCCAGAAAAATAGAACTTCAAAATACAACACACTGATCTAATAAATACTCATTTTTAGTATTTGACCGACATAACCATGTTTTGTCTGTAAATCTGTAAATATTTTATGCTTAATCTTTGTAAAACATAAAACTTGTTTTGATGTAAACTTGTTTATTTGACATGTAACAGCTACTGTCATTCTCCTCGTTGTCTGTAACTCCATCGGACCGTGCTTCCCACTGAGATGTGCTAAAGAAGCAGAGGCGGGTTTTCAGGCACAACTTCACAGACTACCAAGGTGGATGGAGAGTGAAAGGCCTGCAGCCTGCAGCACTTGTAGTATGAAGATCAACTTTATTCACTTTACTAGACCGAGCCTTTATGGCCTTGTGGCCTTCATCGGGGTCATCAAGAAACACATTGCAAACATCATTTAGATATGGTACCTATTTAAATGACATTTTGTCCCAACCCCAACCTTTGGTTTGCAGTAGAAAAAGCTGTTTTTGTATTTTTTGTCTTGCATGACTTCGGCCATTTGCTTTGCTTATTTTATAAAACCTTAGCCATTTTTTAGGCTCCAATAGCCAGTTGAATAAAACTATACACAAATAACATCATATCGTTTTTTAAATTTCAGTTTTTTCTTTATATTGTAACTTCAAAAGTGTATCTTAGTGGAAAATGATATATTTAAATATCACAACAATCTCCATCATTCATGATTGGATTGATGATTCTGTGTCAGTTGCTCCATTAATCTATAAAACCCAGCACAAGTTTCCAGTTAACATATTGTCTATTTTCTTGAACGCTTTCACTCTTTGATTATTTCATAAAATATCCCCCTTCTCACTCTATATTTAGTTCTCATTTCTTCCTTTTTACTTATACAGGTCATTAACCTCTCCTGTTCCTTTCCTTTTCGGTCCACTATCCTCCCTGCTCTCACTAAGTCCTAGAGTTGTGATGACAGCAAAAACACATCTGCGAGCTGTCATCTTCCCCCTCTCATCATCCCGCCGAGCTTAGCCTCGTGTTTCCTCATGAGTCCCTGAAGACAGGTCAGGGGTCACGTGAAGTCATCTATAGCTTGAGGAGGATTCAATGCGGGCTTATACGCATCTGACAAGTTTTCATTTACACCTTCTCCGCTCTCCTCACTCAGATTCATTTCTCATCTCTGTTGTCATTCCCGGGGGAACAGCACGCACTTGCTTCCCCTTGAAAATATGTGTTTTGCATCTCAGAAGGAGACTGCTTACAAAGAATGTGCTCTTTCATTTTCCCCTCCTACATTTTGTTTATTAAAACAGCAAACTGTTTCATTTGATATACTTTGCCTGTGGCTATTAAATTAAACTGTTCACTGCGATAATGTTGCAGACATTTTTTAAATTCACCTGACTGTCAAGGACATTTCTCATTAGATAATAAAAGCTGGTTAAGTCTTTTACCACACACACACACACACACACACACACACACACACACACACACACACACACACACACACACACACACACACACACACACACACACACATAAACACAGAAACATTATGTATACATTTTATTTAAAAAAGGTCTGGAAGGAAGGAAGCTCTCCTTTCGTAGCAGAGATCAAATGTCCTGAATCATCTTTCTTTATTTTTTTTTTTTACAAAATTTCTGTTACTGTCAAGAAGTCATTTCTGTGGCTAATCTCCTTTTGAAAAGGAGTGAGAAAAGTCACAGAGTAATATACTTTTTTAAAATTTTCTTTAATTGAGGAGTCACAGCAGGATTACATTTTATTCGGTCCAAGGGAGCAGCCGATGCTAGTGAGGCGACAAAGGAAATTGATTTTGTTCCCCTCATCCTTCCCTGCAGCTCCTGGCTTGCGTTGTGATGGTGTGGCACAGTGCCATGTTAGGGCGGGCTGGGATGTAATATAGTTTCATGCAATTCTTTATGTCTGAGTGTGGGAGGCAGACTGACCGTCTTGCGTTTTACAGGCTTTAAAAAAATAGTTAGACCAAGAGAGTGTAGTGGGTGGAGGAAGAAATCTCAGTTTTAATAGTTTAATTGGATGTGGGTAAAGTTGGTAGGGATAATGTCTGCCAGAGGTCAGTGCACATGAAGAAAACAAATACAAACACATGAAGTGGTTAAGAAGAGATTATCCACTCAGTCCCAAAAGTACAGTCAAAGACCACTAGCTTCCTGGCCTTTACTAAAATAAGAAACTTTATTTTTACACAGATTTGCTCCCATCCTAATCTTTCTGATCTATTTCCGCAAGCTCATTTTATTCCACCTGGATCATTTTGGAGACCGCTTTTCAATACAAAACATGTTAAATCAGGATCAGAGATAATCATCCTTTCAAACATGTTTAAAGGAACTTGTTCCCAAACATTTTGGCTGGAGGAAGGACACCTGAACAGCCCCGTTATTATTTATCATGTTCTAAATATAGGTGATGAGTGAACCTCTTCTTTTACAGTAGACATCATAGACACCATTTAAGTGTCAGTGTAAGAAACATTACTATTTAAGACCACTAATTATTGTTTCTTGCTAACTTTTTCAAAAGCTATTTAATTTCTTTAAATATTTCAACTATGCTACTTTAGCTAGCTATGTTAGCCATGTATCAAAAGTTTTAGCTAACTATTTCAACTGTTTTTCTATTACTTTAGCTAACTATTTCAACTGTTTTTCTATTACTTTAGCTAACTATTTCAACTGTTTTTCTATTACTTTAGCTAACTAGTTCCCAAAAAAATCTCATTGCTTTAACTAGCTTAACCATGTAGCCTTTACTTAACTTTGTCAGCCTTTTATTAGCGTAAGCTAACTATTTCAACTGTTGATCCATTAGGCTATTATGTATTAATTACTTATTTCAGCCATAACTTTTATATCAAGATATTAATAGATAATTAAAGATAACAAGATATAGATAACAATTTTAACTGTTTATCTATTACCATTTTTTCCTTGGTTTAAAAAACTCTTTTAACCATGTTTACATAACTGTACATCTTTTTATTTAATTCATTTATTACCTAATCAAAACTTTGTAGGGAAGAACAACTTTTAAAACTGTTGGTTTTGTTTATTGTGCCTGCAGGTTAGCTTAAATGTATGAGGAGTACAGATATCAGTGGAAAACACGTTTGAACGGACAGGTACAGTAAGCACTCTCAGTATAAATCCAAACAAGACATTTTTGGTGTAATAAACAGATAAAGATAGCTGTATTTTTTTTTATCATTCTTAAAGTGCACACATGGTCAGAGGGTGGCATTTAAAGATCCGTCACACTTAATATGATTTACAGCAAAGTTCCATCGCCACCTCAGCTGCTCAACTTTTCAGATGGCTGTAGGGCTGAATTCTAACAATGCCCGTACCTTTGAGAAACCCTTTTAGACCAACTGAGCCTGAGGGCACACTGGCCTGGGTGGAAACCTCCGAGCAAGTTGGCATGCCCTTAATATCATGGCCAGTGGTCACTTGGGGCTTCGCTGACAGGCTAAAATGTGCTAAGCTGACCTTTTGATTCCCATTAATATGTGTTTCGTTTTACCAGATGTGGAAAAGCAGCATATTTTCAGTCTGTGGAGAGGGGCTGACGTCCTGCAGCTCCTGTTTCTGTGGCTCATTTGCCTCATGGTCACATCCTTCACACCACTACTCCACAAACCTGTGAGTCCTGACACCTTGTCGAGTGCTTAATGGCAGCTATCCTGGAGGAACGTTAAGTGTCCCAATAACACAGATCCAACATGTCCTTGAACACAGAGATGAGTGGAAAACTGTACACACACTCTCTCTCTCTCTCTCACACACGCACGCACGCACACACACACACACACACACACACGTTGGTACTTTAGTATCACTGAGGAGATGCTCCTCTCGTCTTTTCTATTTACAGATTTTGATATCCTCACAAAAAAAAGAAAGAACTACTAAGAAAGAAAACGGTGAATAAAGGAATTCATTTAAAATGGGAAACAAAGCAAGTCCCTTGTGAATAAGTTCAAATATGGCACATTGACTATTTCAAGCTATTCCAGCAGCTCTGTTCAGTTTCTCGGGGAATGTGGCCTCTTCATTATTTCCTTATAATGAAAAAACTCCTGCAGGGTCCTTGAAAGATAATGCAAAATGGCTTTTTCTATTTACGTTTAAGAATCTCATGGATGAAGCCGCATCTTCTAATCTGAGTAAGGTTACTGGTGGCTTAATTATAATCCTCTCTAAATGGCAGTCAATCAACAATGATTTATAATTAGAGAGCAACAAAATGTTTTTTTTCATTTAACCTACAAAAGTGCATCTGTGAATAGACCAGCTTCACTTTGCAAACCAGAGATCTTACTGTACCAATAAAGGTAATGATTAGAGGTTTAATAAATGTGATATCTGCGAGCAGTTTGTATGCCACTTAATGGTC
This sequence comes from Tautogolabrus adspersus, assembly GCA_020745685.1. Lineage (NCBI taxonomy): Eukaryota > Metazoa > Chordata > Actinopteri > Labriformes > Labridae > Tautogolabrus > Tautogolabrus adspersus. The sequence continues at coordinate 15,920,062 of CM036553.1, forward strand.
AATGTTGGCTGTTGTCTGATGGCAATACATCCCTAGGAGCAATAGCACATTTTTTCTGACCTTCTGGTGTAGCCATTGGTTAGCCGTATAGGGGACCTGTCAAGGCTTCTTTTTCATGTTTAAAGGCAGGGTTGGTAATTTTCGAAAAGTAGCATGATTTTGAAAGTAGCATTCCCTCCGTGCTCCGTCTTCACCCACCCCCTCCCCTCTGAGCTCCCTCAAAAGCCGCGCCCCTCACTTACATGCACAAGCGCCATTGGTCCAGAAGCGGACCTCAGCTCATGCTTTGAGTATGGGCTCGTGCATGAGTCGGTAGAGAACGAGCAGGGAGACAGTGAGGCGTGATTGGTTCATCAAACTGGTACCTCGTGGCAGACATTGGTCAAAGTTTTTACAGGCTTACAACTGCTACAGATGACGGATTTTCTTTGTTTCTTTTTCAGAGCACATGAGTTATTAATGTCTGTCAGGACCTAAAGACAGTTTCAACCAAAATCTTAAAAAGTATATCTGGAGAAAATTACCAACCCTGCCTTTAACCATTGTTTACAGTGAGATTAGTTTGTGTTGAGGAACAAAATCTAGGAGAGGATAATTAGCTACACTTGTCTTGCCTAATTCTATTTATTCACTAATAAAAGGTAAATCCTCAGTAGATGACTGCAAACTAGTTCCAGGATTGCATTATGAGGGAATATATACCACCTTTTTTGCTCTCCACAATGACTATTTTTCTGTGTACAGCCAATGCCTGCAGACACTCTGGTGTTTGATTATTTTCCAGCTACAGACACTATACCACTTCTGAACAAAATCCATGTGTATGTGTGTTAGAGTCATTAACATAACCGTCTTATCCTCCTATCGTCTTGGTTCCAGGAGAAAGACAGCACTGACCAGAGCTGTGCTGCTGATACGGAACAGTATCTGCTTCTAAAGATGGTTGTGCTTATTGTTGGCTCTTGCAGGTGTCGGGGTAGAGAGATTGCTTTTAAGAGTCCTAACACACATTACAAAGCTGTTTCTGGTGGGAGTGTTGACAGCTGATCGCTCTGTGGGAGTGTGACACTTAGAAAAAGCAGAGGTAGCTAAGATAAGAGTTGTCAGGGAGGTTAAGGGTGGCTAGACTTTTCCACCATACTATTACACTTATTTGTCCGGCTGTCCTCCTGCAGCTGCCTCTGAGTTGGACGATCTGCCGTGACTACACCTGGACTAATTTTGTCAACTTTCTGTGTTTTTTCACTTGAGGGAAGTTGACATGAATTATTAATTTTAGGAACTAATGATTCAAATTCATCTGACGCCACATGAATGCAGTTAAACATGGTATTAACCCACCGTGAAAATATCCACAAAATTCCTCAAGGTTGATGCATTCTGATAGTTTCCCTCATCAAACCGTTCCTTTAACTGTGAGACACATATATAGTAGCCACTCTTTCCTGCCTAGAAGATCCATTTCTGTCTACATTAAGCAAAACACATGTTATCTGCTCTGCTCAGCTTTCAGTGTTATAGAGCTCTGAAGTCCCGGACTACAGAGCCTTACCTTCCCAACGGTCACAGATACACCTGCTGGTCTTCCCTAATCGAAATAGATTCTGTTTAACAATCCACCCCAGCATCTCTTTCCAAGGATTTACACTCACAGTTTGCTGTGGGGAGCAGAGCACCAAGGTGCCCTGAAAACCACACCCAGGGACCCATTTTAAAAGAGCTTACAGATTGGGAAAACCTCAGGTGTTCTGGTAGTTTGTTCCACATGTGAGGGGTGTAGAAGCTAAAAGCTGCGTCACCCTGCTTGGTTCTGATTCTGAGAACATAGAGTAAACCTGTCCCAAAGGACCTAAGGGGTCTGGATTCTGGGATTAGAAGATCTGATAGGTATTTAGGCCCAAGATAATTTAGTGCTTTATAAACAAGGAGTGGATTTTAAAATCTATCCTTTGACTCACAGGAAGCGAGTGTATTGATTGGAGGACTTGTGCAATGTGTTCTACTTCCTTGGTGTTGGTGAGGACTCTGGCAGCAGTGTTGCTGAGCTGCAGCTGTCTGGATTGTTTAGTCAGACACAGTTACACTAATTGAGCCTTATACCAATACTAGCATAAACAAGTTTCTCTGTGTCCTCTTTAGAGAGAAATCCTTTGAGTCTTGCCATGATCAATAAGACTATAAGATGAGGCGCCAAAGAGCCTAGCTGTTATGATGCGCACTGAAGAGGCTGTAGTCCTCTTGACAGAGGCTGTGGGTGCGAATCAGACCTCAGCCCTTTGCTGTATGTCATCCCCCTCTCTCTCGTCCCAGCATATCCCCTCTCTCTCCAGCTGTCCTATCTAATAAAGGCAAAAATGTCCCAAAAATCAGCAATTTTAAATGTCTCATGTGGTCCGTGTAAAAAACAGATATTTAGAGAGACATAAAGACTTTTATTGGAAACACATCCATTGGCTCGTCTCATAAAAATCCCTGTCTGTAGAAACCTGCACAATTGTTGTGTCTAAAAACTTGAGATGCTCAGTTTGCAGTGTCATTTTCTCTCACTCTGTTATTGTCCTGTCCTGTAGTTTTCCAACTTATCACTCAACATCACTTCTACTTCACCAACATTCAGTTTAGAAAAGGTGGTGGCCTCTCTGTAATTATTAACAAGCGAGACAGTAAACAGAATACCTGGCATCACTGACTCCTTCCCAGACACATCAAGGATAACTGGCTACTTTTACTCAGTCCATTAGTGCCTGTCCCTCGCAGGCAGGAAGTGACTGATTGGAGCAGATGATTTATTTATATTCCCGGCTTATTAGGCTGCTTTGTTTGCTGGTTGCTTGTCAGGCATTGTTTGAAGTATTGTCAAGGGGATCTATTGTATGACAGGCAGGAATAAGCAGGAGTGTGTATGTGTGTTTACACTATAATGTGTATGCATGTGATTAACATGTGTGGAATACACCAGGGAGGTTTAGAGCACCATGATCGATAGTCAAGCATTCTATTTTTACACAGTTTTTATGCAAAAGAAACTGCACAGCCATTATTGCCTTAATGAAGAGAACCCAGAGACAATAGGGCAAAGAGAAAAGCCTGACACCTTCAGCCAAAAAAGCTCTCATAAAATACAGCTGTTAGCAGGACTATGAGTAAACGAACAAAAAGCTGCCATGAAAGTAAATTACAAATTCTTTGTTTAGGCCAATTGTACCGAACGACATGATATCCTATTACAGCTTGAGCTAGTCCTATCATAACACTGGCTGGAAGAAATATAAAAAACAAAGCAATTAGTCTGATTTTCTCAAGGTCCAGATCATAAACACAATGCATAGAGGTGTAGGTTCTGACAACATTTTCAAGAATAAATAGGGATGTAAAGATTAATCGTAAAATCTTGATAAATCGATTCAAAGGTGTCAAGGTTCACATCGGTACTCTGAAACATGAATCGCAATAATATTGTGAGCATCAGCAGCTGTAGAGCAGAGGCGGCTGGAAGCTGCAGAGCAAGATTTCGAAATTGAGGACATACCACCGTCTTTTAAATCGGAGGTGTGGAAGCGTTTTGGCTTCCCCAAGAAAGAAAATGAAAGAGGTGAGAAGATAACAGACAAGACAAAAACGGTGTGCATATATTGCAAGAAGACAGGGAACTACACAAACAGCACAACCAACATGATGCAGCATTTAATCCATACCACAATGAGAAGCTCCAATCACCTCCCCTTGTTGCAAGAAACAAAAACATTAAAAGGCCAAACCACACTGACAAGTAGGTTTGCAGCCCCTAAAGGAATCTTTTTCAGTCATAATTTGTCTAAAGTCTCATTTAGTAAAATAAATCGTGAGAGAATCGTATCGTGAACCCAGTATCATGAATCGTATCGTGAATTGAGTGAATCGTTACATCCCTAAGAATAAACCATCCCCAACCATAAATAAACCTTGGAAAAACCTTTGATTAGAATCTGAAGCATCAAGAATCATAAAAAGACCAAGCCCACCCAATTCTTTTTTTAAGGGAAATGTCTTTAAAGAATTTGGGACAGAGCTCTAGGGTGTCTCTGAATGATGGGTTGCCCATAAGATGTCGGCTGTCTATGTAGTTTGTGTGTGTAATGCTTTCTAGCTGCTCTGCTCCGGTTCAGGATCTGGAGATATAAAAGGACTCCTCTCCTGGGTACTCACCAACACTGTGGATGTAGATAAACTAGCAGTGATCAGATCTGACCCAGCTCTGTCTACTACTGACCCAAATACTTTGACACTCATCACTCCTACTTGACTTAAAATTTGCTTTATAGCAATTGCATTCTCGTTAAGCAAGAATAATACAAGATATGTGTGCTACGTGCTCTCTCTGGAAATGAAAATGATTGGAAATTCCAATTAAAAATCAAGAAATTTACATTGAAAATTCCTTAAAATATCCACAAAAAAATCCATAATAATACCAGAAATTCCTAGGGCTGTCCCGAATACCATATTTTGGGCTCCGGATATTCAGTAGTAGAGTCGAATATGCGGTGGGGGGGGGGGGGTGCGCGACGCGGCACATCAATAACGGCGCGGTCACACTGGCTGGCACGGCCTGTGGTCACACTGAGTCAGGGACTAACCGTGCCCTCTTGTACATAACGTCGTAATACAGCAAATGCATGCTTTATGTTATCAGACTCGAGAAAACAATCAATTGCCTACCCGACGAACGAATATCCGAATAGCTGAATATTCGGGTCCAGCCCTAGAAATTTCCGATAAAAGTCTGAAAATTCCCTTTAAGATATAGCTGTTGAAAATATAGGCCTACATGTCATTCCTGAAAATTTATGATAAAAAATTCTAAATAATTTTCAAAGATACCTGAAAATGTCTTTGAATATCCCTGGAAAATCCAATTGCTATCTTGGATCAATGATGAAAGAGTGTTGTGATGTTGTGTGTGATAACTACGGGGGGTAATGGAAATTTGAATGGACCAGAAGTCAAACTTTCCTACCAAGAATGGATTATAAAATGTAGAGTCGAGGTATAACTTGTCAGAAAATGGAAGTTCTCAAGTAATTCATTCTGAACAATGGGTACTTAATTACTTCCCAGCACTGCTTTTACACTGAAGACAGCATAGAGAAGAGTGTGTAATATTCCATGGTTTTATTCTGGTTTCCAATCACTCCTAAAAAGATTTTTGGGGGTAATTTTAGCCCCAAATCTTCCACAAAGAGAGGTGACAGTTTTGTTTCCCTGGGAGGTAGTAAACATTGCAACACCAATGATCCTCCATTCGCGTTGTATGAAAAATTGCTTGTAATAGAACTTGATCAAAGAGTTTGGGTCTAGTCCCTTTGATCTGATAAAAGCAGCAGGTCTTCCATAGCAAAGAGGCGGCTTTTTGGTTTGGTTTTTAACAACAGACCTCACATCATAGCTTTCTTCCCTGTCAGGGGAACATATTTCATGAAATCTAAAATGAAAACATTTTGCTCCTCCTCATATTTCCTCCATACGTGTAGCATGACTGAGGGAGTAATCTTTACTTCTTGTAGTAATTCTTATGGATGAACAAACATGAATTGCAGCACATGTTTTCCTTTGCTAATTGTGTCTAAAGTCTTCCATTTGTTATTTTTTTTATCTTTGGACAGTTAAACACGTAGGCTCATCGTTGGTTTAAGTTAAAAATTATTTTTCTCAGAGAAATTCAGTCTACATAACAATACTTTCTGGTATAAATTAAATTAACAATATTTGAAAATTCTATGAATGAATACAAAAGAACATGTAGTTGACCCCCAGCGGTTTCCACTTCTAAACTGATGAACAAATAACAGCTGATATAGTTAGCACTAAGGGAAGGTGTCTGCACACAGAGCTCTAACTGCATTTGACAGGGCTAAACACAGTAGACCTGTGGTTTAGCCTCTCTCACAGACTTGACAGGATCATTTGGCAGCCTCCTGTGCTCTGCAGCGAGGCGCCTTGTCAGCAACTCACACTCTGCATTTTACTCCTGCTCCCAAAGGAAAAGGAAGCCTTCTGCCAAATGACGTTCCTGGAAAAGAAGCAATAAATGAACAGTTTGTTTACTTTAATCAAGCTTAGGCTTGTACAGTGAATAGAGCTTGTTATCTGAGACACTCTGAGTCTGAGTCTCACTGGGCTCAATAGATTCATTTAAAGTTGACCTTGTTCCCATAAATCTACCAGATTGAAACAAATTGGACAGGAGCATAACTTTCTCCCTTGAGAATCAATCATTGTAGAAGTAATAGAGTAATTTAATTCACAAATCCGTCAGAGATATTCACAGTAGTGTCTTCCTGTGAGAGAATAGAAAATATATTACGTTCTGCTTTATGTCAGGACCCTCAGACACCAGGAAACATGCACTCCAGTTAGCCCAGAGTTTCCCCCAATGTGGACTCACAAAACCCCAGAACAAGTAACACAGAGGGAGGTTGAAGAGTTTCTCTCTGGTCCTGAACACAATACTGCTATTTTCTTTTTCTCAAACATGATGTAAAACCATCAACCGATCCATGAATGTCAGTGTAAACTAACTACACATCACATGAACATATATTTGAACCTTAACTTTAAAGATGCAATAATACAAATGTAAACATATCATCCAGAACTCAAAGGGTCACTTAATGGAACTAACTTGTGGAGACCAAACTAGAGTTAAAGGAGATTGAGTACAATTTCAGATTTACCAGGTATCATAGACTTTCCTCCAGTGGGATGTTAATGAGGGTTCTCTGTGCTGTAGAGACAAATCAGTTTGCTTACATATTTGATAAAAAGCTAAAGGAGCTGATTTTTGCTGTCTCTAATCGAGACAAAAACCTCAGAGTATGCAAACTGAAAAAATACATGTAACTGTAACATATTTGAACTATTCTATCTGTATCTTTTCAAATAAATGCAGTGTAATATCTTAGGCATCTTTTTTCACTATTTGAAACATTCAGTTATTAGCTGAAACACTCATTTCTTTAAAAGAAAGAAAGAAAACACTGAGAAATTACATTTCATGAATTTAATTGAACAGGTTTACCTCTTCATTTTGAACAATCACGTCATGATTAGTTTTTAGGTCGATGATGTCCTGAGGCATATACATCAGTGCTCACTTCCTCTGGACCTGCTTGTTTTAAATAAATCCAACAGGATCAAGACTATCGGTTAGCAACAAATCTTTAAAATCTGCTTGTTCAAAAGAAAAAGATGTCAGAGGGGATCAAGTAATCCAAACCTGCTTTTAATCCAGAAAAAAACTCAAGTTTGTGTTCAAAACTTTTGAGAAGGATAACTTTGATCCAAAAGACAATCATCATCCTGATCTAAGCAGAGGACTGGATTCAGACTGAATTACAGGGGAAATATAAGACATTACAGATTTTTCAGTTTGCGTGGATTTGGTGCCCCCTGTGGACAAAGTATGTAGTGTGAAGTCGACATTAAAGCACCGGATTGGGTTATCCTTATAAATCTGTACCTGAATTACATGATCCTTGGTAGCAAAAAAGTGGATTACCAAATCTGTAATAATTTAAATCCGGATTAAACCTTTTTATCAACCAGGCCTTGGAGATTTATGTATTCATTCATAATTCTCTTTTTTATCATGTAGACAGAGGTGACTCTCCTTAACTATAAGAAACGAAGAGAAATGTGTGATGAACAGGAATAGACCAAGAAAAACAGAGTCGAGGGCACAATATGGTTTGAAATGTCTTAAAGTTTGACAACTAATTCCGTGCATAAAACGTTGACAGCCAGTCTCATAACTAGTCTGTTTTCACGTTCACTCTCTTTTCATTTATTCTCATCATTTTAAAACAGCATTAACCTCAAAACCAGCAATAATAAACCTCTGCAAATGTAAGCTGACAGGAGTCATAATTATTCTGTTTTAATTACTGATTATAAATTAGAGTTTGTCAACACATCAGCAAAGATTGCCACTAATTTGAGTTATTCCATTCAGACAGCTCCTAACAGGAGAGAGACTTGTTTTCTTCATTAGGTTCCAGTGTGCATCATGAAAGCGGTCACTAACTGATTTAATGAGTACAACTGTCAAACACAGCTCGTGTCACAACTGATTTCAGTGAGAGATCAGACAGATACAACAGAGCTCATTCACACTTTTCCTTGTCACATAAGTGTCTGTGACATGTCCATTATTTCAACAGGAACACACTGGGGCGAGAGAGAAGAAGAAAACTAAAGTATCATCTTTCTCAGGACACACTGCAGCTCCCTGTTCTGAGCAGAAACACGTAGAAGCACTTCATGATATAATCTCTATGATCAACTGCTTTGTTCAACAAAAGCGTCAAAGTTAAACTAACTCCCCCCCCCCAGTTTGAACAGTATGAATGCCTATTCTTCCAGGAGCTCATTAGATATCCGGACAGGTGTGTGTGTGTGTGCTGCTGGTGTCCCTGCTGATAAACGTCAACCCTGTCTGGCAGAGAAAGATGAATCGTCTGGAGAGCCATCTGTTTGTCTGTTGGACAGAAAATGTTTAGTTGTTTGTGTCAAACACCAAAAATAATCACAAGACCACTTTTCTTGGCAGACTGAGCTCAAACCCCGCATGGTCAATTTTCTTGGTGTTTTACAGAAAGGAAAGTAACATCTTTCCACATAGATGTACAGCTCTAGAAAGACTATAGTTACTTCTTGGTATTCACTCTTAACACCTTTTCTTTGTCTTTCTTAGCTTGAGTTGCTCGGGGTGGCAAAAGGATTTAATCAGGAAGTGTTTTTTCCCCTGACAGAATTCCTCTTATTTAACTTGGAGAAAATGAACCATGAATGTCAAAGTGAACCTTCACATCCTCAAAAAAGAAAAATGCTGCAGGACCAACAAGCTTTAGAAGAGTCTCTTTGATTAAAATTCAAAGAATCGTATTGTGTGCTCCAAGATTTTAGCAGAGTCCTATAGTAACAAAATCCACTTTCAAGTATCTCTTTGACTTAGATGCTTTCATGAACACTTTCCCCCACAGTTTGTTTGATTAAAAGAAACATAAAATGTAAGATGTGGTTATGCAGGTTACCCTTTAGAGGAGGTAAAATGTGGTCTCAACGATATAAGTGAAAAAGACCACTAACTAGCACCACAGTAGGATCCATTGTTGTGGCTGCAACATAAAATCAAACTATTTATTTTAACATTAGAGTATGACAATAGCAGCCAGGTAGAGGGCTCAAGTAAAGGTGGTTGGCCATCTTTCTTGACTGGTTGGGTTAAGACAGAACGAGAGGACAGGTAGTGCTGTATAAAGTCTGTAAAGGGCGGTGGTTGGAGGTTACGGGTCAAACAAACTTAGGACTTGAGTCAGATGTGACGTGATCTGCAGAAATGAACATAATATGTTAATATTAATTAATAATCTTAATAGTTCATGTAAGCCATGTTTATCAAACATGTTACTTTATTAAGTTACATTATGTTATGTTTCTCTACACTACGTTTGGTGACAGTATGCTACGCTACCTTATTTATTTATGACATGATGTTATATGCTATGACTCAGCAATGCTACCGTAGGTTACTTTACATTACTATTTGATACACTGTTACGTTGAGTCATGTTACGTTGAATCGCATTATGTTATGTAATACACTACTTTAGGTTTCTATGTTATGGTCGGTGATGTTTCAGCATGTACAGTAATGATGCTACTTTACATTATACAGCATTTTGTTACAATGCACTAGATACTGAACAATGCTCCTTTAGTTTACACTACACTCATTTTTGAAACGCTACGTAACGTTGAGTCATGTTACGAAACGTAACAATGCTACTTTAGGTTACTCTGTGTTATGCTAGGTGATGTTACATAAAGTTAAATAACGGTACTACTTGTGTAACGCTTTGTATAGTTACATTGAGCTAACTGACATTAGCTTACGTTGTCTCACGAGTAGTTCTGGTGCTTTGAGCTGAGCAAACGGTGACAACATTGATGACATTTAAAAAGGTTTTCTTGTTCTTCCCCAACATTTACTTTCTATTGATATTGTTTCTGTTGTGCAGAAACATCATTGTAATATATTATGCCTCCCACCATGAAAGAATGCAAGAGGTGTTTTTCCCCCATACATTTTGTGATAGACATGCTGCCTGATTACTTAATGGTTCGGAGCAGCCAGACTTTTCAGAGACTAACCTTTTCTACAACGCAACTTAAACACCTCAATTTTAGTATGTAAAAAAAACCAAACTGTTTATAAATCCAGTTAAATGGTTCACTTTAATTGTGCTGATTGGTAAAGTACCAGTTGACATTAATGTTCTGATGTCACTCAGCAAGAAACTCAATAATGTTGTTTTGCAAAATGTCAAGCTGTTCTCTTAATGGTATGCTACAATTAATGTAAAAAAGATTAACTTTTCATTAGATAAAAAGCTTGTATCTGCTGAAATCCCTCGATAAGAGTTTAAAAATGAACATTTTTGGAGCTTGAACAGTTTGGAGCTTGAACAGCCATCAGTCCCCTGTTTTAGTTTTTAATTCTACATAACAATCCTTCATATGTAACGGGACCTATTTCCCTGTAGTAATCTGTTCTCTGCAGGGGCAGAGATATAAAAGGTGCACATGTAGAGAAAACATCAGGAGGTATGATGTGCTTTATTTTTTCAGTCTCTCTGATCTTCCATGATACACAGAAGTGTTGGTGACAGGAAGTCACACAGTATGAGAGGGGGATAATTAGACAGTATCTGACATCACGCTGTGTATTACCAAGCTGGCTGACATATTTCACTGGCATGTTGCTGACATGTTTTGTCAGCGGTGTCAGACCTGCTGTGAAGTGTTATGGGAGGAAATATTACAACACAGAATGACAAAGAGAAACAGGAGGTGGTCCAACGTATCTGTCACTTTTCCCCTTTCTGTTTTTATGTGCTTAGAAGCTCTGAGTTGTGTTGAGTGTATTTTAGGAAGTTTTACTTTTCATTAATTGGAAACTTCAGTAATTATCTCTTTAAGTTTCTAAGGGCGCACTCACACTAGCAAAGTTGCTCTGTACCGTGATTAAGCACAATTGCCCCCCCTCCCCATTCCCCCACTTGGCCTGCACTCACACTGCTCCAGGAATAACCGGGCCTGAGCACGGTTACCTCTTGTACATAAGGTCGTAATACAACACATGAGTGGCTTTACGTAATTATGAAGCGTGCATAGATTACAAGACAGGCGAACTTGAGAGGAAAAAGAAAAGAAAATCAAAGGGACGCGCTGTCGGATCGTCGTCCGCACATCGGAAAAAAACACAGAGAACAAGACAGATATTTGACTGACTTTGTGGCTTATGTTGAGTCATTTTAGTCAGATACAGCCACTCCATAATGAAGGCAGTCAACGTTGTGTACCTGCGTGCTTGTGCTCTTGCATGAACTGTACCATGTCGAAGTACACCTCTCCGAAGCGTGCCAGGGCCAAGGGCGTGTACCGTGCTTGAGCCCAGATCAGAGCGGTCACACTAGTCAAATGAACTGGACTTTAGGGGTGAAGTGTGCTTAGGCACGGTACGGATTGCCTAGTGTGAGTGCGCCCTAATTTTGCTTTTAATAGATGACTGCAGTGAACGACAAAACTTAAAGGTTGCATATTATTCTCCTTTTTTAACGAATTTAAATAAGTCTTAGAGCTCCCCAAAACATGTCTGTGAAGTTGCTTTACAAAATTACACTCTGATCCTGTTTTTGATCATGTCTATAGACCCCTATATTTCAGCCCTGCTCAGAACAGGCTGTTTCTGTGTCTATAGCTTTAAATGCAAGTGAGCTGTGTCTGACCACGCCCCTCTGGAAGGGCTTGGGTTTACGTGTTCCATGCTCAATTGTTTACGGTGAGAAGGCAGACTCAGAGGGCAGAACAAACTCCTAGCTGTGGGAATATCAACCACCTTGGGGGAGGGGCTACTTCCCTTATGTCACAAAGGGAAAATCTCCAAATGGCCTGTTTAAGCACACATTTTCTGAAAAGTGGAGCAATAAAACGACGGAAAGGATGGACTTTTCTAATAATTGGGTGGTTTGTAGACAGACTAGGGAAACATATTAGCGTTCGAAAACCATGGTAGAGTGTATATTTCATAATATGTGACCTTTAAACACAGACAAAACTCTATTTTTTCTCAACTCTGGCGCTCCTCTGTGCTTGTTTTCTAGAAAGAAAAAACTATGTGGACTCAAGGCCTTTTTGCTATTTATGTGTTTACTTTGTTTATTTGAAACTCCACACAGTTCTCTGAATACTTTGAAGTCTATAATTCCAAAGACTGCAGCATATGGCTTGCATCCTGTGGAAGCGTCTCTCAGTCCAAAACACATTGTTATATTTGTTGATTCACTGGAGACTCACACATTTGTAGCTGGCAGGCGCACTGTGCAATACAGACGAGCTGTGAAAATGAATAGATATTCCTCCAGCAGAAATAATTGCCAACCTTATTTCTTAGGCTTTAGTCTGAGTCAAGTCTGACTTCAATAAAGATTAATTATGAGAAACTAAGTTTGTTGTTTTGATGCAGTGGTCTGCTGCTGGTAGAGATGGAAATGAAAGAGGGCCTTTAGTTCTCATTTAAAATGTTCATTCAAATCAATGCACTGAGAGATATGTAGCTGACAGAGAGTAGTTCCTAAAAATCCATTGTTTGTTTACATCTGCATCATGTGCTGAGGTAGACAAGTGTCAGTGTTAGAATACTCATGTTAAAAAAACATTGGCGCTTGTATATGATGTATAATGTCCTGTTGAAGAGATATTCAGAACAATTTTTTACATTCAGAACTGAAAATAGGTTGAGATTGAAAGTGAAATCAAAGCATTCATGGTGATTATAAATCTGTGAATAACAATATTCATTTAAATGTTAGTCAGCTTGGATGGCTCATGTATAGTGAAATATCTGAAATGTGCGGTTCTCCTTTAACGGTCGGTTAGGCTAGCTCACAGTCAGGCAGATGTTTGAACAGCGTGTGCGTTCTTCTGTGACGAGGAGGGCGCTTTTAAAGCTGACACGCTGTGATGGACATTTGGAACAAGCTGTGTGACCTGTGTTTAGAGAGTTGGTGGGGTAAGGAGACTGGGGACATATTTTACATTTCAAAGCCAAGAGACAGAGGGAGGAAAGTGAACATCAGGTGTGGGAATGTAGACTCCATATGCCTCTACATCAGGACTACAGAGAGTGTGTGGAGACAGATTTAGTAAACAAGAGTGAGGTTGGCCTCCTTTATTGGAAATGGTACTTACTGTTATGCCCCATCTAGGGGTGGCCAAGACAAAACATGAAAAGACCAATAAAGACTAATAGTTCAGGGTTTACAAAAATAGGATAAAAAAAAAAACCTTGGTTGACATCATCACAAGAAGTAAATCCGAATGAACTTTACGGTGTATCAAGGCCAACGTAACGGTACTGAGAGGTAAGTGAACTAACTAACAAAAACAGGAGAAAACAAGGTGAAAAAGATTGGCGTCCATATATAGCTAACAAACATACTTTGAAAACAAAGGTTAACCTGGCCGGTTGGTGCGAGGAGGGAGATGCTTGTATGCTTGTCATTGCTTCAAAAGCATCTTTGATAATTCAAATCTACCCAACTTGCATACATTATTTAAAAAACAGAGCGCTGGCTCACTAGCCCCAATGCTAAACAGTTAGCAACATTAGCCTACCTTGCTACTCCCTTTTCAGTCGCAGACTGCATATTCATGTTTGAGCATAAATTGATGCTGCTCATAAAAATGGGCAGCATCATTTTTATCATAACCTGGCAACCTCATTCACAACAGGACTTAACCTTTTTTTTTCTTTCCTCACCCTTGTTTGCTAAAGCCATCACATTTTGTATGTGATGCCCTGGAATTTTGACACTAAGATTTGGAGACACTGTACCCTCCTGTGCTTGCTTTAAAAAAGGCATGCCTGACCGCAGGGACACCTTTTCCTGTAGTTTTACACATTCAGCTTCTGTCTGAGGTGTTTATGGAGGTCTACATTCTCTGCCTCAATGACTCTGACATGGATGTCTGCAATGGTTAATAACAGGAACATGGATAGTTTTTAACAAGATGATCATTAAGAAGCTGTCCCACCAAATAAAATCTGCCGTTGACAAGTTAATAAAAGAGTTTATAAAGTTTGAAATGACAGCATCACTCTTATCTCTAAAAACAGCTGAGTACATATATTTTCCATTCTTCCCTGTCAGATTATTAGTTTTGGGATGTTTTAATGCAAAGCTGTTCATTTCCTTTCTACTGTGTTACACCAACTGTGAGTGAATGATTAATGAGGACACTTGTGGTGTCTAAGAGGGAAATGTGCTTGACTGAACAACCTCACTGGGACATGCACGCACACACACACACACACACACACACACACACACACACACACACACACACACACACACACACACACACACACACACACACACACACACACACACACACACACACACACACACACACACACACACACACACACACATGCACACATGCACACAACAGATGCAGCGCTGTCAATCAAATGCAAGCCACTTCTTTTAACCCCTGTCACCAAGGCAACAGGGTACCCTTTTTTCCCTGCAGCAGTGAGGACACACATATAGCTTTGGTGTATATATGTGTGCGTACGTGCTTTTTCTTGCTTTTATGTAGCAGCATTTAAAACAGAATTCTGGTTGTGTGTTTGTGTCTGGGATGAGTTGGACCGCTGATCCAAGCCGCAGATATTTGGCGTTTCATCTGCGGCTTTGTGATTAATTCCTCCTTATCCGTGCAGAGGAAGCCTGTGGGAATCTGGAAGAAAGCAAATATCATCATCTCTCTGTGTAGCATTTTAATTCCAACATGTCAGCTTTAAAGTGGAGACGACCACTGTTGACATGCTTTGAGAATAAAGAATGCTTGACTGCATCGATTTTCTTTTTTCCATGCATATATTACCATAATACTCGCCTGTGGGATGTATGTGAGGAACGTGTAAATATTGGTTCTTTAAAGCTTAAAGCACCCGTACTGGAGTGCTGGAATGAAAGGTTCATCTTGAAAGAAGAAGAGTAGACTGAGTTTCTCTAGGGGCGTCCCTGTCATTGCTCTGCCTAAAGTAACCAGGCTAAAGATCGAAGCACAAATCAATACCTGTCTCACCTCCTCAGCAAGACCTGTGATCTGCGACGCACTCTGGTGCTCAGAGGCCGGGATAATCACTGCGCACTGCGGGGACAGCTGGTGTCAGGAGGGGAGTGGAGGATGGAGGTCCATCTACAGCTCAGAGGGAAGTTTGGAGCAATCTGACCTCATGCGCCCTCACAGGAAATCAATGAGTTTGAGCTCATGTTCATCACAGAGACTCAACACAAGAGAACCTCAGAGAATAAAAATGCACTATTTGCTCATCACAGGTTGGTATGCAGCCATCATATTTCAGTATTTTCTGGGAAGATTTGGACTTCCTGTGTGTGACGATCAAAGAGAAGGAATCCAATATCAGTTTCTATCACGGCTGAAAATCAGAAAAACCTCTCATATATTCAGTTGCACACCTTCCATGCTCAGAGGCTTTGCTGCCTCTCATGTTGGCACTTCTTTTTTAAATGTTACTTGGGCCAGTGGATGTAGATATAACAGATATCAGAGTTTAGAAACATAGCTGAAATCAATAAATTATACGTAATTATGCAAAAGTATTCACGATCAATGATGGCTGTCTTCTCTAGCTTATTTATTTGAGTTATTGTCCTTTCATTCTCTCCACACAAACTGAAATTATTAAACACATCTCTTAATTAGGCCATATCACATTATAAAGACCAGGCCCGTAAGGAAGAACAATGCCCAGAAGAAACCTTATGCTTAATACCTAAAATCCACAAAAAGCTTTTTTAATGAATTTTGTGTTAAAAAAAGAAACACTCTTTTGAACATGAGCTCCCATGTACGATATGAATAAACCTGTATGTAATCCAATGAGCAGCCATGTTTAGACATCTCATGCCTTAGTTTATCCATCAGTAAACACAAATGATTACAAAATCAGGTTTACGGTCGGCAGGTGGCTGTTCCACATGAGTCTGGTTCTGCTCAAGGTTTCTGCCTCTAAGAAGTTTTTTCTTGCCACTGTAACTCTGCTGAATGTTGCTTCGTGCTCATGATGGATTAATGTTGGGTCTTTGTAAATAATATAGCAATGAGTAAGGTCTTTTACCTGTGTTAAAGCTTGCCTGAGGATTCAATCTGTGAAGGGAAAATGTTTCCTGTTACTGTTGCCAAGTAGCTCGTTGTTTTATTGAGTCTCTTTAGATAATACATTCTACACATTATCTTTATGTAAAATATCATTGAATACTTTGTTTGATTTCGCACCCTTGAAATATAGAATAAGTTGAATCATAACATGTTTAAAGTATTTGTGATCCTGAGATTTGTTACTTAGTTTCCAAAGCACAATGTGGTGTGGGGATGAATACAAATCAATGCCACTAAATGAGAAATAATGCAGAGTGTGTTTGTTAATGACTGCATATTAGGTTTAGTCTTTTTGTTTCGGTATCGAACAAACGCTCCTTTTTTTAACGATGCATTGAAACGCCTTCACTCTTTCCTGGGCATTTCCCTTTTCTTTCTGACATCCATCAATGAAATCCTGGACTCTCAAACCTTTAAACATGAGTTATGACTGCCTCTCTCTGCTCCATTTATCTATTTTTCTCCCTTTCCCTTCTTGTGTATTTATTTCTTTTTTACTTCCTTTCGGCTTTTTTTTACTGCCGCTCGACACACAATGTGCTCGATAAGCAGTTTTCCTCCGCTGACGAATCGTTTGTCTGACGCTACCTCTTCTGTGAAATTGTACTTGTCACACGCAGGCATGCATTTTAGAGAATTATGATCACACAAATTCAAATGCATTTCAACATCAGACACCCCCCCCCCCACCCCCTTTTGTTTCCATCTTTAAAATCCTGCAATTCGCAGCCTTCAGCAACAGCAAGGGAACTTTTTCTCAGACTTCATTTGAAATCCATCTTCAGACAGAGAGGAGTCTTTTACTTTTTAATCAGACTCTTCCTAAAGACTTTTAATCATTCTCTTCCTTCAGTGTACTTCATTGTGCACTGTGTGTGTGCGTGTGTGAGAGAAGAGAGAAGTGTGACATTGATGTGGACAGTGAGTGAAAGCCAAGAGAATAAAAAGAGACCCCATCATTACATGCAGCTGTCCTGTCATTCCATTAGGAAGAACAAAATGACCCTTATCACCCTGTCTTCCCTGCAGAGACATAATTGAGGTTTCAGGGGAGAAATTTCTTAGGACCTAAATTGCATTTGTTCTGTCTCCTCCCCTCTCATGCCCTGCTGAGCAGGTCCCTGCAGCAAAAACTCTGTGAGGGCTCCACAGGAAATAATAATTCCCGTTGTCACACACTAATGGTCATTGCTACATAACTGCATCGCCACATGGAGAATAATAACATTAATTCAGTGGTGATGGGTGTCAGCGACTTATATATGAGGCCAATTTCTGTATTTGCAAGTAGGATGAGGTTGTGAAATTATTAAGTAAGCACCAGATCGGTCATTTGGATTGTCCTCTGGTGATACCTGACACTTAGGTGTAGTTAATCACTGCAATTAAAAAAAAACGGATGATTCATTCACCTGACTGGGACGGTAATTGTTAACAGGCTGGATTAAATTGCTGAGGAGCAATAGGCAAAAGTTGAGCTATGGGACAATATTGAGGGCTTCTTTATGAAATGTCGTATTAGTATATTGATATATAGTGTGATGTTGTACATTAACTGTAAATTGAAATTGTATGTATATCTTAAATCACAAACTAGATGCGTCTGTTTCAAACACATCAAGCAAATTTACACCTGATACATTTAGATTCTGCTGTCAAATTACAGAATCATGTTTGATTGTAATGAGCCTTCAACACTGCTCTGAATTTAACATTCAGGTTTCAAAGGGATGGCTGCCCTCTAGTAAGCACTTATTCAGCATTTTTTAATCCATTTATTCTGCAGAGTAACACCCTTTTTCTGCTCTGCTATCTCTGTGGTTAAGGTTTAGGTTAACGTTAACGTAATATCCACTTGGAAGTTCATGGTTATGGTTTGATACTAACTGAAACTAGCACTTAATTCAACTTTGGAATTGGCAGATTCCCAGTCATTTATGTTACAACATATTGTTCCTGGTCATACTTTATAGTCTTAAAACAAGAAGTTATTTTGTTAACTTGTCGCTAAAAAAGAACTCTAAGAAGAACCTCCTACATCCTCGGACACTCTGCTCTTATATTCCCATGCGTGTCAGTTTCACAAGATTCCAGCAGTCGGGAGTTTTAAAGATTACTACCATTAACTGAGAGTAGAACAACAATTACCACATACAGATAGATAGATACTTGTGTATAGGGAGTTTTGCATGTCTCAGCAGCAGTATAAGGTGTGAAGTGTAGTGAAAGTATTAGTAAAAATCAGACCAGATCAGATATCAGACAATGTATTGCACTGTGCCAGATGGTGTAGAACATGTATGTTCCTCCTGTGGGTCCCTCAATCACTTCAGGTACATTTTGATTTCATGTTAACCACTTATCTTGCACAAACAAAGATAGGTGGTGATTTTACCTTTGGTGTTCTTGGTGAAAACCTACTTGTTCAACCACATTTTTTTACACATAGGCCTATGCTATCTGTAAATTCTGAAATACAAGATGGGGTGGGCAATGAGGAAGTGTAAAATCTGTCCTGTGGATTTTTGCTTCCACCCTCTTTTTGTCCCTTGTGTTTAGTCCATGTGTAGTTTGTGAAGTTTCTGCCTTTTCTACAGGATCTTTCAATTAGAAAATGTATAAAGATGTTTCTTATTGTTTAGGATTAAACTAGTCTTCACATTTTCCCCAAGCTAATGCTAACAGTTCAGCTAGCAGTAAAGCTAGCTCTAACGGCCTATTTTTATTATATTCCATTTTTAGTTTAAACAATAACTCTTAATTGGTAGCCTGCACATCCTTATTCCATATATCACATAGGCCTAGTGTGGTCAAATATGATTCTGTTTGATTTCCATGATCATCATGAACATTTTAAATTAGTTTGTTTTTATTCATTTAACACATTTAAAAAAAGAAAAGCTTAGAACTGCTCCTATCTGGTTTTAATGACAAGAGCACAATGAGTTGTTAACGTGCCTCTCTGTTTTATCTGTTCTCAGATGTCTGCTTTTTAAGGACCTTGTATCTAGTAATTGTTCGCATGTCATATTCAGCAGTAAAGAGACTAGTGAAAAACCACATGTCGGGTGTGTTAAGAGTAAAAACACACACGTAAAGCTAAAAGGGAGGAGTAGAGTAAACGGAACAGTCCAGGCTCTTTGAAAAATGAGTGGGTGGTCGTGGAGCCTGCAGATTCCTAATGAGAGGGGGGAAGGTCTCTTCAAGTGTGCAGTTGAAGCAGGAATCTTCTCTTCCCATTGATTTTCCTGCCTCTGTGCAGCTGCAGAGGTGGAATGAAGGCTTAGATGTTCTAAGTGCTTCAGATACTTGGACTCTGTGGTACTGATGAGGCTTATTGTTTCCTGTTATCCATGCATTTTGGTGTGTTTATTCATGGATTGAGTTTAGCACTGTGGCTTCAGCTTTCTGTTTGCAGAGGACTGGTATGCGGGAATGTGCTGCAATGTAAATTTCTAGTTCCACTGGTTATTGATACAAAAGCTTCCTAAATTTGACTATGAACAGAATCTGCATAAAGGGATGAACAGAATCTGCATAAAGGGATGAAACTTATACTACCGAAAGTGTAGTCATGTGCTCCAAAATAAATTGTGCGTAAGAAAGCATAATCTAATTTTCATTTGCTTATCAGATGTCTTTTGGCCCTTTTCCATTCCACAAGTTGTTTCTTGTAATTTCACAATTCAGATGATGAACAAAGTTAATAAAGCCTTTGCAGGCAGGGCTCATATAGACATTTAAGGACCTGCCTGAGGGGATCAGGGCTGCAAACACCTGTATTGTCTCTTAAATACCTTTTTTAACCAATTTACTTTAAGAACAAAATAAATAAAAAAAACAAAAAAAACGTTTTTTCTGTGATTTAGTTGATGTATAATGAAATCAAGTGGGATTTTATCCCTCTGTCTTTTGATTGTGCATGTTTTAATTGTGAGACACTTTGTTACTGTTTCTTTGTGTTTCTCTGTCTTAGTGCATCCTCTCACCGTCTCCCAATAAACACCCTTCATATTCTGCAGCAGCCCAGCTTGTTAACCTCCCTCTCTTTAACACACTTTATCCACTTAGATAAGGGTTCCTTGAAAAGGAACAGCCCATTAAAAATAAATTGCATTGCTTTGTTGGATTACCTATTGACATTAGGCACAGCTGTTGCATTTATAATAATGGCTTCATAAACCAAACGCTTGTGCTTACGACAACAAAAACACAAGGAAGAGAAAGCTCAGCATTTATTATCATTCTTTAATATAATTTATATTTAGATAAAACTAAGGTTGACAATTCATTTAAGTGGTGCATACATTGAACAATGGATTTAGTGTGTACGTGCAGTCATGAACTCTTGCAGAATGATCAAATTTGGACTTAGCATGAAGTTTGTGTTTCCTTGTATCATGTGTAATAAAGCCTGCATGAATACCTTTGCTATGAAACACAAACATCACAGTAATCCCAGTAAAGATTGTGTCTCAAGAAAAAACTAATAAATAAATAATTTTTACCCCTTTCAAACCCTCCAAATGTGAAATACATCCCTTAGTCTTTCTCTGTCCGTCTTATTAAGAGGTCTGTTGGAGTCTTTTGTTGTGGTCTGTAACACTTTGGGTTTCAGCGATCAGCGTTCATCTTCCGCAGCTTCGCAGGTAAGTTGTCCTCCGGCCTTCCACCTGAAAGAAGTGGGCTGTGCATTGGGACTGGAGCAGGGGACAGTGTTGGCGCTAAGCTGTGCTGGTACAGATCTCCAGTCGACTGTGTCATGGGTTCAAAGCCTACCTTAAGGGACTTGAGCTGCAGCCGGTTCTCCTCCTCAGGTCCCGGTGACGAGCTGAGGCGTTGGAGCTTAAGGGGCAGGTCTCCTGTGCTGCAGGCCTTTTCTGAGTGCTGGGAGCTGAGCATAAGCACTTTCCTTTGCAGGTCCTCCTTCCCTGATGAACTCATCCTCTGCAGCTTGCTCGGCAGACGACCCCCAATGCCTCCCTGACGACCCCTTTCCTCTGAAGTGTTGATGCAATCGACAGAAAACACACGGTTACGCCGGGCACCGTGGCTCTCAGTCAGTGCATGCGTGGGAGTAGATAAAGGGGAGGGCAGTGAGTTCTTTTCCTCGTATTCCTTGACGCTGTATGCAGGTGTTGGTACCTCGAATGTACTGTGGAACTGAGAGTAATCTACCCGGAAAAAGCCCTCCTCCAGGGACATCACTGGCAGGAAGCGATGGCCCCATAAAACCTCATCCTCGGTGTAGGAAGTCCTAGCCTGGCATGTCATACCTATGAGAGAGTGACAGCACGGCAATAAAATATACATAAAAAATGGGACTTAGGTCCCACAAAACAATTACTGGCTGATGAGTGGTAATGAGAAAGAGCAGCATTCCCTCCCATCCCTTTTTCTGCACTGCTCTCTCTTATTGCTTTTTGAATCTCTGCTTCATGCTCTTTCTTGTGCAACATACGATGTAGTCCTTTTTAGTCATGTAGTGGAGAATAAAATACCGCGCCAACAGTAAATCCACAGGGAAGGATTGTTACCATTTTCCAATGCTAAAAGGGAACAATGCTGATTGTTATTACTGTCTTTGGACAGTCAGAGGATGTCAGCTTTGATGTGAAATGGAATAACAATTATGTGACATGGTATGTAACTACAATATGCACTATTGGTACTCTGTTGAAAAAACCCTTTTTGAACTCAGACCATAGCTGTTTAACATGCTATAACTAGAACATGTTGTGCTGTAGTAACACAGGTTAAAGGTGAGTGACACTTGTTATCAGTGTGGCTTGTTTTGTGATAATTGCCAGATTGAATCTGATAAACGTCATTAGCAGTCACCAAGCACCATCCTGCCATCAATACATCAATGGCAAGAGGCATGGGCCCTGCTTTTACACATCCTCATTGTAGCTTGTGGTGTTGATTGTTAATTGTACTGGCCTGAACACAATCCCAAGACAATCATCCACTGACAAATCAATGGCTTACCATTTATGTAGTTATTGTTTTTGTGTTCATAAAGCAAGGATGAATCCTTGACAAGCAAAGACTTTATTGAAATTTTGGATCCTGTATGTCTGCTGTATCAAAGATGCTTGCAGGTATTTTTCCCCCCATATGACCTCTTGTCAACATAAAATTCTTGACATTTGATGTCAGAGGTCCCATTGTGATCGATACGCACTTATCCATGTGTTTTCTGATTCAGTGGCTGTGGTTCAATCTGAGCTTTTCTGTTAAACACTTCACTTAGCAGGAGAGTAGGAGTCTGATCCCGTCCCTCTGAGGGATGATATTTGCAGTGTTATGTCATAGCCTGATGCTATTCCAGGCTCCGTACTCATGTTCATCCAGAGAAAGCCTTCAACAGTCCTACATCCACACAAAGGTCATTTCTACTCTTAATGAGCCAGCAGCTTTTCTTTAATTATGTGGGTTAGCTCAGGATAGTTCTTTGGCTGGGTTTTATTGTCATACCAGGGGATTTGATTCATTTCTGCTGACTATATATACATAAGTACATAATATTTCTGCAGAAGAATGTCATAGGTTAGGAGCTTAAAAGGCATGTGGGTCATCAACAAACTGGATAATGTCTACTGAATCTTGCATGAAAATAAAGGCCCTCAGCAGAACTATGCAAACACTTGGCAGCTAGTGAGCAGGGCGTCCCTGAAGAAAACCTTATGTAAAATTCCTGGCAGTAGCCTTCAGTGGCTCTGTTTACTGAGTTCATTATGATTCCTGCCTTTTTTTGTGAGGCTATATTTGAATCTGATCCCTGCAATAATCTAAACGCACACATGCAGAGAGGATTGGGTCATCTGCATATTAGTGAACCTGCCACCTAAAGAAGAATCTGATCATCTTCATTGTGAGAGGTCATTGAATACCAACTCCTTGCCACGTCACTTATGATTTACGTACGAATGCCCTTTAGATTGTGTATGAAATGAATCGGGCTTTCAATTATCTCCGATGCTCAGAGCCTGCTCAAGCTGTCCCGCTCTAAGGAAATCTGTTGACTTGTATTAAGGGTAAGAAGTTCCACCAGGGTGGTGGATGGGTATGATGGATGGGCCAAACAGAAGACCTTAGAGATAGGGGTTGAGCCCCATGTTAAAGCAAATATCAATGTTGATTTATCTTTTTAACCCACGGTTATTCCCTTTACCTAACCAATAAGCAGAGGTGGGCACAGTTAATCAAAAATGTAACTAGATTAACTGTTTATCCGTTAATCTGTTAAAGAAAACGTTACCTTAAAATCAGTTAATCCCGTTAATATTTTAACTAACCGGCGGGCCGTCTGTGTGATTTCTCATCATCACCGCCATGTAAACAACTGCTGTTCTGTGTATATCACTCATGCTACATCGCTAGATGTTCTCTATGCATGATCTGGTAGACCACAGACAAACGAAGAAGTCTGTCTGATTCATTCTTCTTACTGTCTGAAGGTCTACTGTATGCTAGGCTACTCCTCCAGTCATAATATCCTGCTGCATCAACAAGGGTCCTCAACGATTCAAATCCAGCGAAGGATTTAATCCAAACACAATACATTCATGAAGATCTACTGATTTATTCAGAAATTCCACCACTGTTCAGCTGTTTTTCCTGTACTTACGACATTGAAATTTTGAATGACACCTCATTTGATCAATCAGGACCTTCAGTCTTATGCGCCTATGCTACTTTAGCCCCCCCCCCGCCCCGCCTCCATGGCCGGCATTGCAACAACATTAACCCTGTGTTGAAAACAGGCCAGAAATGCTCACAAAAAGGTTCCTTTGGCATTTGTGCTGATGACATAGGGCAAAAAGTTGGTGTTTTGAATCAGAACAGGTTGAATGCCAGAGTGATATCTTGGTAGGGGACTTACATCTGGACATGTTAGCCACCTGGCACACATTGATTTACAGAAGTTTGTTCCGCTGTATCATCTGCTTTCACGGTTTGTTCAGCTATCTTTAGGGCCCCCCATCGCAGTCCTCCAGGCTGCTGGAAACTAGGTTCTAATGATATTCAGTCCAGTTAGGTCCAGCTAGGCTCCTGTGTCTCTACATTATGTAAATATGTTGCACGCCAATGTGGACCTGAACAGACTCGCTACAATTACTGATCTCGTCTTATGTCATAATTAACACAAGAGGAATGTTATTTATTTTTAGGTGAGGATTAAAAAGTGAACTCTGTGTTGTCTGTGCTGCAACTGACAAAGAGCTACTGAACTGCCTTCAGCTTTGGGAGATGCTGTTCAACATGAGTCTGGTTCTGCTCAAGGTTCCTGCCTGTTAACACTAGAACCGCCAAGACCGTCTGACGAACGGTTTGGG
Source organism: Tautogolabrus adspersus (assembly GCA_020745685.1). Classification (NCBI taxonomy): domain Eukaryota; kingdom Metazoa; phylum Chordata; class Actinopteri; order Labriformes; family Labridae; genus Tautogolabrus; species Tautogolabrus adspersus. The sequence continues at coordinate 15,944,697 of CM036553.1, forward strand.
TTTTTATAATACAAATAACTCTGTTAAAATAAAACCTACAAGCCTCTCATGCTATGACTTTTCCTAAATATGTGTCTTGTATGTTTTCTGAAGCTTATGTGTTACTAAAATAAAACACACGAGATTTCTGCGCATTTATACCTATAACCGCCGCCCGCCGTCATACAGACGGCAGCTGAAAATGATACATTTCCCTCGCGCGTCTCTTTTTTTTTCTTCCATAAGTTAGAAAGGAGGCAGTGTCAGACAAACACGCGCTGCAAAAAAATATGACCGTTGTCACCTGCAAGGGATGCAAGCGCCCCATGTGTGGGACGTGCACCTATAGGTTGAGCACTTTTGCCCGAGGTGTGTGCCTCAGGAGCCGCGCCGCTGTCCGAGGTGCTGATCGTGCCTTTGTTTTTTTGTTCGCCTGTTATGGAGTTCTGCACTTATTGTTGTATATAGTTTGTCATGCCAATATATAGCCTTGTTTTTGTTGTTGTTTTTGTTGTTTGCCAGAGCCTTGTGGCGACAACCTGTTCATTCAATCTTCGCGTGTGTGTGAGTGCGTGCGTGTGTGCGTGTGTGTGTGTGGGGGAGTTGGGGGGGCTGCGGCGGCGGCGGCGTTTATCTCGGTGTTTATCTCTCTTTTTGCAGTGTTTTTATTAAAATGCATAGCCTTAGATAGCAAACAATATAATAGACTAAAAGTTATGCATTTTCCATTTTTGAAGAATGTGTTTTAGCAACGGGAGACGTGGAGCAACAGTAAAAAACGGCGCTCTAAAAAGCCGAAAAATATCGTAAATTGACATGAGACATTTAAAAGGTTACAATCCTGCCTGGTTTAAGTAAGTTGTATTTATAATTGTTTCTCATAACGTCATCAAAAAAATGCTTTATTTGTGTACAAACTATGAAATTACATATGCCGTCTGATAGACGGCTGGGGCGCTTGGAGGGGGGTCTAGAATGTTGGCGGTCCTAGTGTTAAAAGTCAGTTTTTGTGGATTGATGTTGGGTCTTTGTATATAATATAACAAAGAGTACGGTTTAGACCTGTTCTTTTTGTAAAATGTCTAGAGAAAGCATTCGTTAGGAATTGGCTCTTTATAATTAAAGATTGACTGACTGATTGATTGTTTTTAAAGCAATGAATATCCTGTTATTCTATTCTATTTTGGACCAAGTCTTGTTTTTCTCTTTGAAGGTAGGGTTAAAGTAAAGTTTGCGTGGCACCAATTAGATCAGGCTAGAACCTTCTGTTTGAGAAGACATCTTGAATTGTGAGGGCTGGAGCAAGTTGGAAAGACAACCATCCAGATTTAATGTGACACTCCCAGGGCTTCCCTCCTCTACTCGTCAGCCCTGAGAGCCACAGCACTGTGACTCTAAACTTTTGGCTGTGCCCTGATTTAATGGTTTTATCAACGGTGCACAGACCGTGTTGCCTGCTCGCTCTTCGCTTCCCTGCTGATCCCTCCCTCCTCCTCTAAGCCTATTCAGCTCTGTGTTTTTTTTTCCACGACAAAGGCAAACTGAGCATTACGGGGGATTGATATAGGCACAGGCAAAAAAGAAAAGAAGAGGATTGAGTTATTTGTACCGGACTTAAGGGAGGAATAATCCTTTTAAAAATGCAACAGAGGAAACAGTGTTGTATATAACAATGTCTTACAGGTTAAGAACTAATACCTCTCTCTGCTGTCATCTGGAAAACGGAGCCGAACGCCTACCAAAACCGCTTGCTCATTTATCAAAGTGACATACGCGTCTATGACCACAAGCTTTATTATACATAAGATGGGCAATAACCAATTCTGCAGTAATAAAATATCTCTTGTAATTCAATCAGGACGTCATTCTCATGTGTGGTTGTCCTTTTTTTCTGCCTCCATATCTTTTAGGTATGCAAAACTGGGCAGGTGGTGTAATGAGATTTCACAGAGTTTAAATTACGAGACTCTATTAAACTGTGATGCATGTGGGCAGTTATTAAGAAGGGAATTTACATTTAGATTGAGAGCGAGAAGAGTGACGAAAAGAAGCAATGTGAATGGGATGGAGGTGGGTATACAAAAATAAAAAAAATCTAAAAGGTCAGAGAGGTGGTAGGAAGTTTTATTCTGTAAGATATCCCTCACCAGTGGTCTCCACGATGCCCTCTAGGATAACGACAATCTCAAACTGTTCGTTCTTGAGGGAGCGCTGGGATAAGTCAAAGAAGGGGCTCTTGGGGTTGATTTCGTGGCAAATGGTTAGAGGAGACACCAGAAAGAGCTGGTCTGCCCCCGTCCCAAAGCCAACATCCAGCTCACACTGGTCCAGAGGTAGGAACTCGCCCTCGGGTGTCTGACGGGACTGAGAGACAGTAGATCAAAGAGAAAAGAGGGAAGGGGATAAAAGATAGATAGATTTGATTATGTTTCCTCTACAGTTTTTAAGATAGAAAAAAATGAAAACAAAAGGTAAAACAGTGGATTAGATAAATGTAATCATGAAGCAGAGGAGAAAGTGTTCTTGATCTGATACTGCTTGTTCATCTCATGAAAGAGGAAGCACATCTTCAGTTTCAGTTTCTCAACTTAAATAAAAGGAAAAAAAAGGAATTGTTATAATTTACCCTTTCACAGACATATCAACATCACATTAGAACAATGGAAAACGTAATGTTAAGTTAAAAAAGACGTAAGAATCAGGGACAGAAGGAACACCAAGTATACTTGTGATTATAGTGAGATATTGTTAATAATGATAAGATTTAGATTGTGAATACTGATGCAGCCATATGTAGGCTGAACTCTCTCGTCCTGTCTCTTTGACATGAAGCTGGTTTTTATGACTTTTAGTTTCCTCTTTTGTTTTTAAGATGAGGAGGTAAGAAGTCAAGTCACTTTATTTATATAGCACATTTCAAAAACAGTTGAACCAAAGTGCTTTACAGCAGACATTGTATATGATGAGACTAAAAAATGAAAACAAAGGGGATAAAAGTAGTAGAAGCTAGTTTGATAAAGCATCTTTTTTCATTTTTTCTTCGAGCCTACAAGGTTGATTGTCAGGGCACACTCACAGTAATCCGTACCGTGCCCAAGCACCATTGAGCCACAAAGTCCAGTTCGTCTGACTTGAGTACCTTCCTCAAAATTGGGTGGTTTTGGAGTAAATGTTCAATCCATCTTTGCTTTAAAAGTGTAATAGAGTGATTCCTCAAATACATCTGCATGCAACCCTCGTGTAAAGGCAATGGAAGGTGCTTTCTCTCTCCTTCTATCTCATCTTTCTCAAACACCTGTGCTGTGCAGTGTTTGCAGTGACCATAGACCTGGCACTTCACATTGATTGGTGGAAGAACCTGCAGGCGGACGTGTGAGACAGCCGTGTTTGGACAGGACCTACCCATAGAGCGTTAACTGGTGCGGAAGCATTTAATTGCCCAAATGACTGTGGAGCACAACACCATGAGTCCTGCACGTAGTTCATCTTTTAGTGTCTCGTTCTGTCTAATCAATCTGCTCGCCTTAATGTCTGTTTTTCCTTTTCCTGCGAATTACCCTCAATTTCCTGTCATAAAAGGCAGCTAAAGGCAGCTATTTCAAAAGCCTAATTATGTCAATCACGTGAAATATTTCAATATAGATTCACCCCTGCTAAAACAGGCTTGTGCTATACATTAATCTATACGAATCTTACCCTCGAAGGTTAAGATCTCTTTTAAAAGATGAACAGATTTGAGATAATAAGGAGCAGATTAGAGATAGAAGACTTCACTTTGGGTTCTTAATATACAAAACATTTGTTTTGTGCAAACATTTTATAAAAAGGATAAAAAGTATGTTTGCCTTTCTTTTAGAGTGGATACATCAAAGTAACAAAAACAATCTTTTGTCCAGTTTTCTCATGATGACTTTATAGCAAAAACACTTTTTACTTTTTACTTTCTCTACATTCTTTCACCTCCAACCAATAATTGGGATGCGTCAGCCTCCTGCCATCCACCCACAAACACACACACACACAAACACACACATACCATCCAGCCTCCACCACACAGAGCTTCATAATGATCTCCCACACAGATTCCCACCCCCTTCTCTACAACCCTTTCTCCTGTTTCTGGCTCTTTTGTTCTAAATCTTTAAATAATCGACAGTTTATTCCCACACAGGCAGTTTCCTTTTTCAGCCTTTAATACTGAATCAGTTTGATCTTCTGGTAATAAAAAAAGAAAACTTCAGAAAGATGAATACCTTCACACTTTCTGTTGCTACAAATGTGACCTGGACTGGACATTCAATATTCTCAGCGAAGAAAACCCTGATTTACTATTGAAACTTTGTCTCTTTGAAATAATGAATCCAGAAGATACGGGACAAACAAGAACACAAAGCAGGCTTCTCCTCTGTACTTACAAGCTGCCACGTTTTAAGGCTGAAATAGTGTGTGTTGCTAGGACCGTCCATCAGCTGTAGCTAGTTCAGCTGTTGTTCTCTTCACAATTTGATCCAAAAAAAAAACACTCTCAGGCAGACATTTTAAGGTGCAGCAGACACTTTTTGTAAGGAGTTCTCTGTAAAAAGGGTCTCACATCCAGCCTTGATGGTTACATGCAACTATCAGTGTCCTTTGGTTTTGCATTGATCTCATATTGTTGTGTAGAGCTGGTCAGTTCTTCTAAAAAAAATCAACAATCCTGTAGCTTCCCGGTAAATGATGTTATTCATACAGTATGTTCTTAGTGACATTTAAACAGTCTGTTTAGGATCATGAATAACTTGTGTTTGAAAAAAACACACAACACTTTCTCAGGTAATGTTTGCTTTGAAGAGAGGAAAACTTCAGAGTATACTTACAAAGACCAGGAAGGAACGACTTACATTAGCCTAAACCTCAGGGTCATAGGACCTTCTTTTTTTTCCTTTTTGTTTTAAAGAGCCTACCCATATGTAAAGTAACCTACACCACATAAACTATATAATCTCACCTAAACCAGTTATTGCCATTTACATAGGCTCTGTTACATTGTGACACAAGCACTTATTTTAGTTCAAAACACAATCTTTTTCTTAATGTTAATCCATCAGTTTGAAGCATAAACAAAATGTATACAATTTCATGGTAATTACATGTAAGAAAGGCTTCAGTCTTCTTCCACATGCACTTTGTATTGTGTTATTAAGTCATGATTTTTTATAGTATTTTGCATGTAAATATCACAAAGTGATTTTTTTGAGTAGTCACTTGTCTTTATAAAGTAGGTGTTGAGCTTCTTCTTCACATGTTCTCATAATATCAGCCTCTATTACTGTAGACTATAAACGGTTTAATCCATTCCTTATATGGCTCTGCTCGTGTGTTTTGAGTTTGTAGGTTGAACAAATAAAGCATATTATCACTCATTTTCAGCATGTGGAGTAAAAAAAGTAAGTGTAGAGTGTGGCAGAAATCAGTAGACAGAACGCAGACTATAATGAGATCCAGACTACTATGAGAGGTTTTTTTAAACGTTTGTCAGAATAATTATAATCCAAGTTGATAGCAGAAGATTTGTAGCTGGCTGTTATCAAATTGTTTTTGGCATCAATGACATAAATATGACGACTTAACTGAGGTTTGGGGGCATGAGTGAACAATATTCATTCATAAATAAATTTGATTTCAGTAGGTTTACTTGTACATCTCTGTTAGAATAATCTTACTCACCCAGTCAGACCACTACTGTACTACAGCTATACGTGCCAACCATCCTGACCTCCCACTGACATTGCCGGTAGATGTATCCCTCCGACACGCAAACTGTGAATGAAGTGTGAGTAAACATGCTTTGCATTGCCAGAAAACATGGCAATCTATTTCTATCTCCTGTGCATATCAACGAGATGTTCCTCTGGGTTTATGCTGGAGAATGATTTCATGTCAGGGGGGCATTGTTCACTTGTAAGATGCTTACAGGCTGTTTGGCGTCACGTCTCCATGTGGGTTATCTAATGCTAGCTAAGGGGAAAAAAAATTTCACTCCCTGTCTTTGTCGCTTAAGATTAAAAAGATGGATGACTGTATGCAAAAATTGAAAGGCAAAGCTTCTTACACAGGGCCTCTGGCACTCTCCCACGCTTCTTTTTGCTGAAGATCCTGAGATAGCGGAGCTTGTCTACAATTTTTAATTTTTTTTTTGACACTCCAAGAAATATACTGATTTCTCCCTAAGCGCTTATGCATCCATACAGGGTCTGTTTTTGTACTTTACTAGTTTTTCTACTTTGTAACGTTGAATGATGGTGCAGCAAAAACACTGAACACATTTCTGTTCATCTTGTCTGCGGACTAACCAACCCAGTCAGCTGCTAATTATCATTCAAAAAGACAAGCTGGTTTTGTTTCACACTCACAAAAGGAACACTGTGGGGATGTGAATGATGCTCATGTATGAAGACAGGTGATAAATATCACTGCTTAGACCCAAAGTGGTCTAATCTTCCGACTGAACAGCACTCCCTCAGCCAAGTCTCCATCAATCACTTGTCTTTCACAGGGGGGCTTATGGGTAATCAGGCCGACTGACAATCAAGCCAATGACGATCATGTGGCATTTCACAGTGCTTGATACTGACTGAACATCTCAAAAAAGGTCCAACCAGTCCGATCCTGCAGGGAAAAGATAAGATGAATCGTCCAGATCAATTTGTGTGATTGATTGCACCGTTTTCTCCTCAGTCTCCATTTGCTAACAGTCCTTTTTAATCAGCTCTTAACTTAAACAGAAGTGATAAAAATATAGCTTATATTCACTCTTATCTGCATTGAAAACACCTTCAGGCATAAAAATGAATTGTAAAATGACACTTTTCTGTGTTAATTTTTTTTTTGGGTGGGGAAGAAACCAATAGTCTTTTAAGTCGACGTCTGGTAAGGATTGGCAAAACCATGGATAACTTTCTCCTTCACAGCCTGTTAAACCTTGACTGTGTTCCTCTCTTTGCTTCACAATCACCCACACAATGTTTTCACACAGCCAAACTAATTATTAAGTTGATACAAATGAAAATGTCTTGCCCTTGCTTTCCTATTGGCATAACCGGGACAGCTGTTCTCACACTTAATTGCGTCTTCTGCTGCATCACTTCTTCCCTTCTATTGGGAAAAATGTCTGCATCATGGCCTGTCCAAATTTCATCCTATTGTCATTCACATTTTTAGCTCACTTAAGCTTTAATAGACTGAAATGGACGACACCAACTTGTCCATCAAATGTTTGCGAAAAGCAAACTATTTACCAGATATGATCTTAATTATGAAACCAAAACTGACTCATCAGTTACTTGTCAGTGACTCAAACCACTGGTATTAAAGTTTCACAAACTACAAGTGCATCCAACACACCTACCTCTAAAGTCTAGTTTTGCACCCTGCTAAAAATCCCAACACATTTCCATAGCTTGATAGCACAGTAACTTTATGGTCAGTAACTTCCTGAAGGACATTTATGTCTATTTTGGAGTATCAGCAACGGGTGCACCACACAAGCGTGTGGTAAACCAAACAGTTGTAGTTTGTTTAGGTTTAGACACAAAGTACTGCGTTAAGTAGGAAAGGATCACGGCAGAATGAATAATTTATTTGTATAATTCACATTTCATAAATAGGTTACATTAAGTTAGAACTCATCATCGACTTTTGGTCTCATAGGACACAAACACTTGAGTTCACTGTGAAAGTTTGTCTCTGAAACCATCACTGACCCTGACTCCTCTCTATGCAGATGATACACTTATTACACCTATTGGACGCAAGGTTCTCTTTAGTCCAAGAAGAAGTGCTCGCCTGTTGCCAAAGGTTTTTTTTAGGTTTAAGCTTTTTGGTTCTTTGGTATGTGTCCACTGATTTGATACGGTTGTTTTTTACGTACTTGCCCCAGCCATAAGTTGGCACACTGCCATCAAGATTTACATTATGATGAAATCACAATTTGAAATAAAAAAATTACAAACAAAAAACCTTTATGGATCAAAATAACATCATATTGACACTGGCTGTGGTTTAACTTGAACTGATTTTATCTGTACAGTTTTAATTTTGAGGCCTAGCGGGGTATTTGCCCTGAAATAGCACGAGTGGCCACTTTATACATCATAAGCGAGGCTGAGCAGAAGTCCTGATCGAAGTCTAGAGAACAGATTCATGATGCACAAACTGTCTTACTCTAAATGACATGCTTCCTTTTTTTTGAAAGGACATCTGCATAATACTATACTTTACATCCTCATACCATATTTGACATGTATACAATGTCAACTACAGAACTGTAATCAAAAGGTTTTTATGGCTGCACTGTATACTGTTTATCAAGATGGTTTATTTCATAAAAAGATTGCCAGATTAGTCTAGACTGTGAATCCAATGAAGAGGCCTGTAGATTAATACTGATTAGGTGACTGCAGAAGTTTAAGATTCACTCATATCACATATTAGACAGGTTAGTAGAGTAGGTGAGTGAAGCAGGATAAAACTGGCACTGCAGGCTTACATATGCCAATCCTCAAAGTGACACTCGTAGATTTAGGCAGAAATGCTGTCACAGTGTTCTCAGTGGAAAAAAATATGTTTTGTTGTTTCTGTGCTGCCTCTAAGTCCTACTTGGACGTGAAGAAAAGTGCTGTCAAAAGGACCCGGTAATTGTCAAGAGTCTTAATGTGGCACGTTTATTGAAGAATAGAACGGTTTATTGTGGCCTTGATTGTGGCTTCTTTTGAATTCCTTATTCTTTACAAATGTTTGCCTGTGGATTTTCAGCATGCACTGAGTTTGAAGGTTTTCTAAATCTCAGGGTTTGCAAATCAGTGACTGCGTGGCTTTAATCCTTTGTCCAGCCCTCCACAACCTGATAGTATAATTGCATCACTATTCTTATCGGGGAGGGGGGGTGAAGAAAATCAATTCTAGCTCCAGTGCCTAGTATATGTAACAATCCTCTGAGGGGATATACAGTCGAGGGGATTTCTCTCCCTTGTAAGTCTCTGAAATAGAAGCCACCACCGCTCATATAATAAAAAAATATTTATAAAATCTGTTGACACTTCTTCTTATGTCTCCCCTCTCTTACTGCAAGTGTCCCCGGCTCTTTCACCAACTTTCCATCACTTCCAATCAATTTCTTTCTACCAGATATACCAGAGTCATATTTTCAGCTTAGATGTTCCACCAGGATGCCCTCTGAGGCTGTCATGGATGCCCTGCAAAGCTGCATTTCATCTGATTTTGGTTTGGACTGATTATGACAGCTCCCGTGGCTCTCACTCTCTCTCTCTCTCTTCTTTCTGCTGTCTGTAGCCAACCAGTGAACATCCATATCAGGTCAGCTGAGCTTTGGCATTCCAGCATACTGGTCAAAACACAGCTGGCAACCACATTCACGTTTAACAGGCCTCTGTATTTACTGTAACAGAGTTCTGTAGATTTAAGCTCTTGTGGATCACTGACCCTTACAGTTTGTAGCACTTTTGGGTCCGGTTGTTTGTACCACACCAGGGTTTGATTAGAAGCCAATACAGCCAGCACTCAGTGGGCACAATTGTCTGTTTTTATCTGAACGAAAGCAGGACAGTAAAACAAACTTGAGCTTTTATTTTAGCTGACACGCTGTGTAGCATTTGGAAAAGGGCAACTTCTTAACCTTCCAGTAGAGGGCACAACCTACGCAAAACAAAAAGTTGTTACATAAGATAACCTTTGTTATATGAAATAAAAGGTGGAGTCAAGAATCTATCCTAACCTGCTTTAAACATACTGACTGAAAGGTTGAATCCAAATGTCCACCTGCTGGGCCTGTGGACTTCATTCAAATACGTTCTTTGACGTGTTCACTGACATTGGGTCAAGTTTTAAAGCGCACAAAACAGAATGGACATATGAGATATGGTATTATTCAAAGTTATACAATACCTACAAAACTTACAATAGTTTGGTGCAATACTCGGATATATTTTCTAGAGGAAGAATCAAAGCAAGAAACAGTTTTGATTTTCATCTGTTACAGATTTCAAATGCATCTGGTTGGATGTGACATCAGAGCTGTTAATTCACTCTCCTGAAGATGCAGAAAACCTTTACACAACCTCTGATTCATCTTTTAGTCATGTGTGAGTGTTTTATATGACAAAGCAGGACTAGAGGAGGGTTGCAGTTCAACAGCACCACCAACATTTCTGTACAGGCATTGCATGAAATAAAGAAGTATGACCACCTCAAGTTTTTATCTGAGGGTTTTTAAACATTGTAGCTCATGTGTATTATGTAAAGGTGTGTTTAGCCTAAATGGTTGCTTTGTTAGGTTCACTTGTTTTATTCTATCTCTCTTTGGGTGTGTTTTGTATATGGCAGAGCTGCTGCAGAAAAAAAATCTGTCTCGGTAAGGAGTCTTTGAAGCGAAAGAATAAGGTTAGACCACAAAGCCTTGGGGCTAAAAGAAAAAGAAATGACTAAGAAGCACACAGTGGATGCTACATTTATTCTGTTTCATGGAAAGAGGCAGTTTAAAACTGATGTGGGGTTGGCAGAGAGGTCTCTAGAGCTATACTGATTGTTTTTTTTTCCAGAGGGACAGGTGAACGTAGAGCTAATGTACACCATAAATATCCCCTGATCTTTAATTATTTTGCAGTGCAATGGATTTAGCTCAAATCTGGCTTATTTCCTTCTGGTTGTTGGTGCCATTGATTTATAAAATCCTCTCTTAGCTTGAACACATATATTGATATTTATCACTACAAGTTCCACTTGTGCTGTTGGGCTGAAATGAACACCATACATGTGTGATATCACGTTAGAGTGCTGTTCACTCCCTCCATGCTTGTAACCGTGCAATAGCTCCCTGCCTGCCTCTCCTCTCACTGGCTGCATGCATCATTAAGCTGACCGACACTGTGCTCAATGTGGCAGCGTAGAAGAGAACACAGACATAAACAAGCTCCAAGCACTAATGCTGTTTGTCTTCTTTATGGCTCATTTTGCACATTGAACATGGATGTGGCTGAACGAAGCTCTATTATGATAATTGAAAGAGGAGCTGGTAGAGCTTGCCAATGTTTGTGGTCATTTTCTGGGCTATTGGTTGTTTTCAGAGTGTGAGCTTCATTAGCCGTATTCTCTCAAAATGGGCTGAGTTCCTCATTAGAGGAAAAGGGGATTCAAACCCACAACATAATGGCTTAAACAGTGAAAAATATCACCTTTTTACTGAGTAAAATGTTAAAGCTGTTGTCTAACATTGTGGTACTAAAAATACGTATTAAAGAAAAAGAAGAAAGAACATGCAGATTTTTTTATGGAAGCAATCAGTAGTTTTTATGTCTCCATGCTCTCTCCCATGAGTGCTGTTTCACTGAGTTTACTGATCAGAGGTAGTGTGTCTGACTCTCTGATTCTCTTATTCGGGGCCTCTTGTCTTTGTCAAAACCACTCACTGATACGAACATCTCTCTGTCCAGGTGTCTCCAGCTGAAAAAGGAATTGATGCCAGACACACTGTTGACCATCCACACTGCCGCCTTTGTTCTCTTATCTCAGTGTTTTTGAGATGCACCTGCGGCTGCTCCTCATCCTGCAGCTGCAGGATTATGGTAATGCTACCTTAAGCTGGTTTTGTTTAACAAGGTGTATATTGTGAAGTTCAAACTGCTTTAATTAAGCTTTGAGGGAAAAATGGTGAACTAAAAGTGTTGATATACACAATGAACTGCTTTTTTCACCCTTAAAGGCTCAGATGAAAGGGGAAAAAAATCAGCTGTCAGTCAAAGGTGCAGTCATTGTGGAAGAAGAGTTTTTGTACTGACCTCTCACTGTCACATTAAATACAATGTCTGAAGTGTTGAAGAGAAAATGGTGCTATCAAATACAGGAGAAGGAGTCTTAAAAGTCCCACTTTCTGGTGGGCTGGGAAAGTAACACTTTGCTGTCTACAAATCTGTCTGGTTCTGCTCGAGGTTTCTGCCTTTTACCAACCCATGGGCTTGCTCATTGGTGAACCAACACTGAGAGCCTGTCTGCATAGTGTGATTAAATGTGTGTTATGATTTGACTATCTATGATTAAAAGTTGAAAGATGGATTGATTTTAAAGTCATTTTTTTCTGAATGTTAACTTCATGTAACTGTGTTAAACGTATTTATTCGTATAAGAAGTTGTCATTTAGTACGTTTTAGTTTATTTTAGATGTTCAGTTCCAGTTCCAGAAGGTTAGATCTTACCTTTATGAGTTTGCACCTGATCTGAGCGGACACCATGTGGCTGTTCCGCAGGTTCCCCACGCGGAACATGAGGCACAGTTTCCCATCTCTCTGGGAAATCACCGAGGTCTGACTAAACATGAGCGTCTCTGCGCGCTTCTTTGGTTGGGACATTTTAATAAACATGCAGCCGATGAGAAAAGCGTCCACTATGGAGCCCAGCAGAGACTGAAACAAGAAGAGGATGATCCCCTCCGGACATTTCTCTGTAATGTACCGGTAGCCGTAACCGATCGTGGCCTCAGTCTCGATGAAGAACAGAAAAGCTGAGGGAAAGTTGTAAACATTTGCCACGCAGGGGGTATAGGACGAGTCGTGGCCGTGATTTAGATCTCCTCTGATGTACGCGATGATCCACCACATTGAAGCCATGACCAGCCACGCGATTGTGTAAGTTAGGATGAAGATGAGCAGATTCCATCGCCACTTTAGGTCTACTAAAGTTGTGAAGAGGTCAGAGAGGTACCTGCTGGTCTCTCCTCCCAGGTTTCCGTGCTGCACATTGCAGCGACCGTTCTTATCCACGAAGCGCTGGCGTTTCTTCTTCACCGGAGCAGAAAAAGTGTTAGCCTGATTTGTGTTAACTACCTGATAGTCTTCTCCAAATTTCCTGCGAAGTGCCGCCATTTGACCTCTCCTGGATTAGGGTGAATTTATTAATGTTTAATCCATGTTTTGATAGTTTAAGCTTCCAAAACAACGGTTACCTGCAGTGCGTAAAATGAGCCATGGTCACTTCAGCGCGCAGTAAATCCTTTGAATAAAAGACACAAATCAAGTGTGTATCGGTGCCTTTAGAGCAGTGATCTCATATGTTTGTGTGAAAAATATCCACTACAGTTCCAGTTATTTTTCATGACAGTACCAGGTCGCTGTCTATAGCTGTGCGCTCTGCTAAGTCTCCACTCTGACTGGCGTGGTGCTCACCAGCGGAGCGAAATACGAGGAGCTGACTACCATTCACAGCTTCTGTATGAAGAGAGTATGTTCGTGTGTATGTGTGTGCGTTTATGTGGAGAGGGAGGGAGGGAAGGGGGCTGGGAGAGAGGAAAGGGGAGTTGCACAAGACTACGTTTCAGTGTAAAGAGAAAGGATGAGAGGGATGGACAATTTGACTCTTGTGCGTAATTTGGTTGATTAAATCAGTTGGAGACTTAATTGAAATATAAATTAATTAGAGGATTAATATATGAAGTAATTCTACCTAATTGCTTTCGCTGTCTTTACATTGTTGCTGATCCTCTGTATGATTAACTCTGGAGAGTCATACAGACTAAGTCATGAGGTTGGATCATCGGTGCGCTTTCAAGTTAAATTGCGCCATCTATTGGAAGGGAACCATACATGCAGCTTTGATGTGGTACTGACATGGACAGGATGGAGGATAAAAACTTGAATTTAAGATAAGGCTATAGTCATAAAGCTTCTTGTAACATGTTCCACATTTCTAAATCGTATTTAATCAAGCTCATAACACACAAAAAAACATTTTTGATTTTAACATTTTTCCTTTAATCTTCTCATTATCAGGGCTTCTTCCTTTCAGTCACATTTAAAAACTCTCTTTTATTAAAAGGCTTTCCTCAAATTAACTCAGACATTCAATCTTAACATCTCCTCTTTCCTGCAGAGTCTTTGTATTGATTTAGACGTTGAATGGCTGGAGGACTTCCTGGACTACTGTGCTCCCTGAGGACAGTCCTTAAAAGGGAGGCTTTGCCCTTGCATCTTTGGTGCCCTTGTTTTTAATCAGGCAGAACACGAGAGGTCTGTATGTAAGTACTACTACTATTTCTATTACGTCTGAATGCATTATTACAGTTTAAATCACACAGGTAGTAGACAGATAGGCTTGAACGGCCCTCATCTCGGTTTTGTTCAGATTTAATATGTATTGGCAAGAGGATTTTCATATAAAAGAAGTTAACACTTAAAAACGAGAACAAAAATCTTCTCATTACATCACTTATTGATGACTAATATAAGATACTATTCTGATGTATTTGGTTCCGCATTAATAATGTAATGAACTCATTTTAGATCCTATTGGAAGTCAATGGTGTCTCCAAGGTGCAACTTTTGTCGTTACTATTTTGGGGAGGCAACAGAGGAAATGTGATAAAGCAACAGGTTTTTATTTTGCACATAGTTTTAACATTAAAACAATGATGATGGACTTGAACTTTTAAGGAGTCAGGGGCTTAAACAACAGATCCAGAAATGTACAAGTTTAACACAGTATTCAGTCTTCATAATAATCATAATAATAATAATAACTTTATTTGTATAGCACTTTTAAAAACAAGGGTTTAAAAAGTGCTTTGACACATGCAGGAGCATAACAAAGCATAAGAACCCAAACAATAACAAAGCAACCCACAGAGGAGACACCTAACCAACAACAACAAAACCTATGTTATTTTGCCTACCATCAGTGATATAACAGTGTAGACATATTATGGTGGTACAAACAATATAAACACATGTCATAGCCTTACAGGACTTTCATGCTGTGTGTGATAAATCCTGTAACACTTTGAAAAAAGAAAAGGTTGAGGGAACTTGTGAATTTAAATGACGTTAGGATTGTCTTTACAAACATGAACTTATAAGCGGTTGTAAAGTAGTTTAAAAGCTCACATTGACTTGCATAAGAAACTCCTCTAGCAGTATCTTCAGGTCGTAAAAGGAAGAGAAGAATTGTCCCTATAGAGACAGTATCTTTACATGCAGAGGAAGAGAGAATGTGGAGCAATTATCAGAAGACCTCAAGGCATTTCCCTGAGATGGAGTAAGGTAAAACCCGTCCAGGGATTGTGTGGTATTGTTTTTAAGTGTATCACTTTAATGTTGTACTGAAAAAGTGAGCAGTTATTTCACCATCCAAGCTGCAGGTGGTAAAACTGTACTCAAACAACACAATGGTATTTAGACAGTAATTATCAGTTGGATCTTACATTTAATTTGAAAGGAAAATGAATATCTGTGTTAAAACAGTGACCAGAAAGTAACATTTTCCTTACAGATAAATAAATGGTTGGCCTTTTACATCAATGTCTTAATAAACATACTTATTCATTATGCAGACTTCCACTGTTGTTTTCTGCTTGGTGGTCATTTTGGGCTCTGGGACAACCTGATCTCTATCTCTCTGGAATACATTTGAACAAAGCTATGGTTAACTTTCAAGTCGGTCACAAAAACTCTGAATAACATGGCTTTGGTAGTACATATGGTATTGCAGGACTAGATATTTCTCCATGATATCAATACATTTACAGGTTTTAATTAGAGATGAAAGTACCAAGGAATCTGTCTTGATCTGTGACGTGGATCGGCGCCGTCAGTCCGATAACCAATATGTATGTTACATCAATATCGGACCCGATAGCGATATTAGATCAGATCTTTCCATTAATATGTTATACACAACATTTCCTTATCATTTTGTTTAACAAATAATCCTGTCAAGTTTTATTCTATGTTGGGAATTACTTCAGAGACATGGTTGCATACTTTGAAAAAACTCATTTTAAGTAAGATACACTTCTCCTATCTTTGTGTTGTTGTTGGTGCTTAAAGAAATATTAACTAATAATTCATACGAGTAATAATACAGGAAATATAGTGCCTTCAAATAGGGTACTATTAATCCTGCTCATGAGAAAAGTCTTCCATCACTTTATGGAATCCAGCCTCCAGAGTAAAACATTTGTAAGGCCATTGTTTTTTTATTCTAGTTGTTGAGAATGTTTCTTAATCTCGTAATTTTTCTGAGGAAATAATGGTATTCCTGAAATCTTCAGCCTTTTCCTCAGTCATTATACTTTTGCATTTTTAGCTTCACTTGACCATTTTGCCAGCTAAATAATGCTAATGCTACTAAATATTTTTTGACAGACACAAGAAGAAAAGCAAATTCAGCCTCCATGTTGCCGCTGCTTGCCGTTATTGTTCCCTTGTATTGAAAGCCAAGTATATTGTGTATGAAGCTTCTCGTGTCTTAACCCTTAAAGATTACATTTGAGGGCAGCAATAGCTTGAGCAAACAGCTGGTTACCTTGTTTAGCACGGAGGGAAACAGCGAGCCTGACTACTGCTCTTATAATGCTCCTTTGTTAAATCTGCACAAAGGTGATTTGCTAAAGTGTTTCTTAGACGGGTGCAGTTATATCATGGATGCTCCTCTACTGTAGTTGCATGGCTACAATTTTGGACTGTTTCAAAAAATATAAGCTAAGCTACCATAGCTACTAGAGGTGGTAAAAAAAATCGATTCATGTAAAAATCGAGATTCTTCTCTTCTAAGATTTAAAATCGATTCATAATTTCCAAAAATCGATTATATATTATTTTTTTTGGGGGGGGCTAATCAGTCACTCCCTGCTCTTTAAATCAGTAGAATGCCAAATAGAGCAACAAGCAATTCAGCCAGTCTCACAGATGACTTGAGTAGATCCTGAAGTATGTACTAATTCAAAAATAGACTTTGAATCCATGGATCAATTAATCCAGAACAGTTTTGAATCGAAAATCGATTCTGAATCAAGTCGTTACCCCAAGAATCGAAATCGAATCGAATCGTGAGACCCCTAAAGATTCCCAGCCCTAATAGCTACATATTAACCATTAAGAAATGTTACAAACAAAGGTCTTGTTTAAAACATGAAGACAAGCAGAAAGACTGAAAAATTGTCAGTTACAGCTAGTATTCACTCTAATTTTTGTTTGTTGTACTTCATATCATTTTCGTACAGCTGAACAATGTTATTATCACCCATCACATATTTTTGTCATATCATGCCTATAGTGGCTAGTAGGTCATGGCACATGTGCAGACAAACTTTGTTGAGGTGTAATTGCGACCACAAAAGTGTGTGTTTTTAGGGACTCTGTTGGGGCGGCGGTTGCTCAGTCTGTAGGGACTTGGGTTTGGAACAGGAGGGACGCTGGTTCAAGTCTCGGTTTGGACCAAAATATGGAAGTTGGTCTGGTAGCGGGAGAGGTGCCCCCTAACATCTGTGTATCAGCACACTCTGACTTCTCTACATTATGTCCATAGCTCCTGTTTCGGGGATTAATAAAGTATGTAAAACTGAAATAAATAAAATGATGTATTGTAGTAGTAAGGAACACACAATCAGTTGGGTGAGGTATAAACTTAATTTCTGATTTGTATAAAATGCCGCCAAATATCTATCAATGCACAAAGAAGAAACATCCAGATTTTATATTACCACCAATACAAAGTCTAACCCCAGAACAGGTTTTATTAACTTCCAAGGGTCTCCTTTGTCAGTGGAGGGATCTTGTATACAACTGTGATCCTCCTAACAATTGAGGATTAAAGTGTAGACGGCCAGGACCGCCATCTGTTGTGTGTAGGCACCAGGCTTTCCCATAGAGAGGAATCCAAATCAGCACAAAACAGGAAATCAGTTAATCTTGGCTCTCAGCTGTTTAGAGTTTTCTTGAATTCCTTTACTAGATGAAGAAAGTTACTCAACATTCACATACAGAAAAGGTTGAGATAGATTCAGGGGAGGAGGGGGAGAGAACAAAGACGTGCTGCACCGGCTGAATTATTGATGAGGAGTTAGGATTGATAACCCTCAGTGTCATATGAGGCACAAACTGCCACAGATTGCAGACGTGGAAGTATTGGCCTGTTTTTCATGTTTTCTTCTTTGTTAGCTGTGGGTTGTGTGCTAGTGCAGGCGTCAATGAGGGCTGATTACTCCAAGTGGAGTCAGAGACATATACTGTAACTCAAAGTGCAGGAGTCATAATGTCTCTGACCTTAGCGTCCCAAACGTACTAATAGAACGGGCTGGTTGAAAGTTGAGACATACAGTGACATTTCCTAACCTCGGCCTAGATTCATAGATAACTCTCAGAACACGACATTGAAATAATACTTGCAGGATGTCCTCTCTTCGTGACAGGATTTAATCTCAGGTCTGAGCTAAATAACAGAACAGAAATATGCTTTACACTCTAACTGTTATGAGGTGACTGATGATGATGATGATGATGATGGACTATTATAAATTATATTTCTATACACAATGGATTCAATGTCTGCTTGTCTGTCATAGCCAGTCATATTTCATCTTAGGCAGTGCTTAGCCAACGATGCAGTGATGGTGCCCATGCAAAATAATGTCAGTAGGGAACTTGTTCTGGAAGAACACAGCAGTCAGTGAGGCGAGTCCTGTCATTAATACTGCTCAAAAACCCCAACCCAGATGACATAGTTCTGATTCTGCATCAAAACTGTATTTGCTTAATTATCTTTTACTGAAGGGTAATCCGTGTAGTTACGTTAAGTTAAAAGGACGGACGGGATGAACCTTTAAAAAAACACCTTATGCTGGTAAGATATCTAAAGTCCTGTAAATAAAAATGCATAATCACATTGCCCACATAGACCCTGAAGACTGCAAAAGTCTGCAACATCTCCAAACCATAAAAACATAATTATTTTTTAATTCATTAGTACAATGTTCTTGCCCATACTCCATAAAAGTGCAATCTACTTCAAACATAACTTGATTAATATCTGTCTACATTCAAATTGTAAGTAGATGAACTTTAATAACCTCAAACCATGCTCTCACATTCTAATCGCTGGTTTTCTTCTCAGTTCATCAGGCAACCATCATCACACCATCATACATATTTAAGCAATCCCCGATGAGAGTGCTTTCAAAGATAGTACTGTCCACTGTGTGAGTTGTCATCTGGGATATATGAAAGGAGCAGGGACATCAAAAATGCACCCACTGACCTTTTTTTGCATCACTCTACTGTCTGCATTTCCATTAATCTTGGCTCTCTGAATTAATTGGTTCATTAGCCGAGAAAATTAGGAGTCGGGGTGCGCCTTCTGACTCTGATGTGCCTTTAGATGTATACACAGTCATTCATCCATGAGATCTGAGAGCTTCACTGCTAAATACATCTGTCAGTACATCTGAATGGCTGCTCTGAGAATTTTGTTCTTGTGGTTAGAGCACTCAACCACAGCCATCTTTATTAAAGACATTTTTAGTCAACTACTGACATTCAAGGGGGGATTTCCCTCTCTCTCTTTTCATTTATGACTGGGATAAAAAATACATGTAAAAGAGAAGAAACAACTGCAATGACAGAAGTATTTGAGCTTTAAAAATAATACAAGACTAAACTTAAACCACAACATGGCTGTGACTGAACAATCTTCAGTTGATGTTTGTATCAGTACGTAAACATTGTATACTGGACATGATCCCTACAGTAAACTATGCTCAACAACACTTAAGATACAATTTCGTGATTTTTGTAGTTGTTGCCATGTTCTGTTATTAATGCTTTTTATTTAGGTGCATTTTGCACTTTGTACTACTTTGTGTAAATTATTAAATAAGCGTGGTCTTAAAACAACTCTAAAATGCTGCTCATGTGTTAAAACATTTGTAATTATAATTCCCTATTATTATTATATCATATTATGATATGATGTACGACATATTTCACCACTAATATGAAGTAAAGACAGACTACTTTTACATAGATGATAACATTTTGCTGATTTACCTTCACATACTTGATAACATTTTGCAGGCATTATTTTAATGAACATTAAAATGCACGTTGCATTATTTAGATTGGGGTTTATTACTTTCTTTGCATAGCCTACTAATTATTTATGTAGTTTAATTCCAATACTCTTGTAGAGTGTTTGTACTTCCTTACAACAAAGAAAGTAAGGTCTACTAATATTTGCATTTCCTTTTTTCCTTTTTGTCTCACATTGCACACCAATTTAATTACCATGAAATTAAGACAATATAATAGAAGTGACATTTTCATTATATATCGGCCTATATATATAAATTTTGTGAGAGGGAACTTAATTTATTTTTTAATTAGATAAAAATAAAAGGCATACCGTGAGTTAATAATAATTTATAAGTAAAACAATGATGCTGTTAAAAAACGTAAAAACGTAAGTTTGCTTTAGGTTTAGTGGAGTCTCTTTGCTGGACGCGTCTGCCTGCGGGTCCCAGAATCCCCTGCGCCGAGGCAAGATGGAAGAACACAGCAGCTGCGGGAGAACAATGTTTTGGCTTTAGATGTTGAAACGGACGGCTGAGGGTGAACTTCACGGGCCAAAACAGCAGGTCATGGTCCTGCTCCGGTAAGGGGAATTTATTTAAACCAACTTTTAGGCTGAGTCGGTGTCAACAGTCGTTCAGCTCTTCGTCCGGGACAGACAACAAAGCGCAGCGCTCTAACGTTACTTTACCGCTAGTTAGCTAGCTAAGTTAGCTAGCTGTCTCGGCTAGTCGGACGAGCATCATTGTTCGCTGGAGTTGTGTGGGCCGTTTGTTATGGGGGTCATGCTTGTGTTGTCGCTCCATCACTTACAGTAGGTTCACTGGCCAGGAAACGACTCCAACAACTCGAAGAACACAGTCAGGAATAAGAACACACGACGTAAGATGGTCACGTTTTGTTTTTTATTCATCAGGCTCAAAACAGCATTCGTCCTTGATCATTTCTCCAGCTCGAAGATTGTGTGCGTCTTGTGTAGTGTTACGCTTGTGAGCAACGATATCCAGCTCTAAATCGTCGTTCTTATATGAAGTAATTTAAGTGAAATATTAACTTTATTTACATGTTTATAAAGAAACGTACTTTCCCCACATTCTTGCTGGTTTTCGTGTGGAAATGTGCGCGGTCTGTTGTTCATCAGCGCGGATCTTCTGCAGTTATTGCCTGGCCATATTAATTATTGCCTGATCCTGCATCACAAAGAAGGGCCCCGCAAGAGTGGTTAGCCAAATGGTTAGCTTGGTAGCTAATTGCATAGCTAACAAGCTTGTTAGTTTTCGTATATCTGCGCACGCCACGGGGTCAACTCTACGCGTTGTTTGTCGTCTTTAACACGTCTGAGCGAGCTGAAGTTAGACGGAGAGGCTGGAGTCTTGTTTCATTTATTTAAAAGTTTGCTTTGTGTGAGCAGAGTAGGTTATTGTTGCCAACGCATCGTCAGAGCTGAAGGCATTTGGCAGCATTCATTAGCTGGATGGGTCGTTTATTCTTTGGCCAAACATTGCAGAGCCGTATAGTGTGATCTTAAATGCATTTAAATGAAAAAATTGAGTTTACCTCATTTGATTTCCTTTACATGGTGTATTTAGTCATAGCTAATTCCGCAATTTCAATGTGAGTAATACATTACACAAACACCGTATGTCTATGAAATATCTACATTAAAAGTTAGAGCTATTACAAAACATGCACTTGATCTGTTTATGCAGAAGCCACATAATTACACCAACCTCCTTATGCAGTCTGTGTGCACTCTCATTGGCAGATAAGCTCATGCAAATAGGATGACTGGGTCAGACAGGCCCATCAAACAGATTAACACACAACTTCAATCCTCTCATTCCTCATCTCATGTTGTGTCTGGTGTTGCAGCCACAGTGACCTTTTTGCCCTGTAAAATACTAAACATGCTTATTGTAATCAACCAGAGGGTATTTTGTACATTGTTGTTTCAGGGTTTCGCTTGTTTCTGCTCGTCATTGTGCAAGACTGCAGGCCCTTTGTTGACCCACAAATCGTCAGTTTTAATCCGACTAAGCGCCCAGTTGTGAGATCAGAGGCCGTGACACTGATTCTAAAGACTGAGATGGCTACATAATTTTTTCTGTTTGCTTTTATTGATGCCTCTATAACTTGTTATCAGTGTGAAATGATCAGAGTAATTGCTTGCTACATTGATTTACAAAATCATGAGACTGATACTATCTTTCCTCATAGAATGTCACTGATTGCCACCCTGTAGTCTTCAAGCCTGCTGGCATCCACCATGAGCATCATTCAGGACAAACTAGGCAATGAATTCCTGCACTCCAACGGGAGCATGGACTCCAATTTCGGCCCAGGCATGATTATGTTCAGCCATCTCCCCCCGGTGACCAGCTTTACCCGGCTGGCTGCCCACTCCGTCATGCAGGACCTTCCGCCTCATGAAATGATCCTGAAGAAGGAGCGTGACTCCCCCGACTGCAGCACGGGCACCCAAGGTGGCCGCATGGGATGTGTAGGGGTGGGAGACTATGTTCACACCCTGGGCATCAAGCAAGAAAAGCTGTCAGAGCATGATTACCGCCTGCCTGTTTACCCTGGAGGCCTCGGGAAGAGCACAGAACTGCTGGAGGTGACAGTCAGTAACAACCAGAGCCTTCTCGTGCATGACCTCAACATGGGCAACGTAAGTTCAACTGATGGGAAATTACATCCTGAAGGGAGCTACATAAACACTGATTGCACTGTTTTGATAACAAGTTGGTATTCCCATTTTGATTGTTTTGAGCTGAAGCGATTAGACAATTATTAGTTTTTTATTTATAATCGCCAACATAAGTGTACAATTAATACATTGTTATAGTTCATTGCCATTCAGAAACACTAGATGTGCTGGTTGCAATTTATCCAATGTGAGGATTTGCTGCTGCTTACTGTTTGTTTCAGCAAAACAAACCGTGGACCACCGTTTTATTAGCCAAAACAGTATTTGGTAATTGTAGAAAAGAATCAATTGCCTGGTAATAAAATGAAATCCGTTTCAAGCATTTATAGTAAGATACTGTTGTTGATTTGGCTAAAGTTTTATTTTTCAGGGGTATCTGCCTCTGTTCTCACAAACACATCAACGCATTTTATTACCGGTCAAATATCAGATTGTGCTTCGGTATCCATTTCCATTCTGACTTGAGTTATTTAAATGTTCTTTTGATAATTTGTCTGGATTTTCAGGCTAGATTTACAACACAAAGGTTAGCAGTGATACATTCTTAACAAATCAAAGAAGTATCAACTTTTAAAGTTCATATTTTAAGCCCTCTAACAGATCCTGCAACCGACACTTAGATGGGTAAATGTGAAAAATCAATATATTTTAACTCCGATAGAATATGAGCAGATATCCTCTGTAAAGTTCTTATGAGAGTCAGCGTTCTGCTGCCTCATGTACTCTCTCCCCGGCCCGCAGCACGTCCTGATTTAGCTCATTTATATGAGGCACAGATAACTGCACAGTCAACATATCTATAAATGCAACGCAGCACTGCTAAGAGTAGGAGAAGTTGTGTTTCCATCCAAGTTTATGGATTTCTAACATCTCGTTATGAGGAGGTTAAGGTGTTTAAAAGTGTTTCCTTTGTCTTGTATTTTTTAATCAGCTACACTTTATGCATTTGTTAACACAAATAATAAGATCAGAAAAACATGCAGCCAAAGTAGGTTTAATAAATGTAAAACTATTTCATCTTGTATGATTTTTTTTTGGCAAAAGCAGCAGCCCTCCCGTGTTGTAAAGCTTATTATTCAAAAGGGAGAGGGAGGAGCCTTGGAGAGGACGGGTGCAAGGGAGGAGCTTGTGTATTTATGGTGACATAAATCCACTGACGGCTTGGGATGCAAAATATAAAAAAAGCCCCCCCCCCCCCCCTCCTCATTCCCTCCCCCTCCATCCTTCCCTCTGTTTTTCTCTTTGGGTAGAACGGTGATGTCATCCTGCCTCAGTGTGAATGAAAACGTCACAAGGACACAGCTGTCTTTTTTTCATTTCAGACATCTTTTGTGCTCATTCAAATAGAAATACACACTACCACACTCTTCTAACAATAGCCAGGCACCCAAGGTCATCAGGGCTTCAGAATGAATTATTGTCTTCACTGTGCCAGATTGTTTTACGTTGTCTACTCAAAGACAATTTTATTATATCACGTAAGCCTTCAAAAAAACATAAATATTTGTTTCTTACAATTCAGGCTCTCATGAATATTTTTCTCTTTTTTGATGATGCATCTTTTTCGGCGATTGTAAGGTTTTTTTTTTTTATCCAATCAAGTCAAAGCCTGCGCGTTCTACTACTTATTTAATATTGACTTTCTCCTTTGAAACCATCTACATTTGGCAGGTTTCTTTGGAACAGCAGGTGCAAACCCGTTTCTCAGACTCCATATGGCACTAAGGTTTAGCATGATGAGCAGTAAAGAAGCAGCAGAAACTAAGCTACGCTATCTTCTTTCCTGAAGTATTACCCTGGAGAGGTTTCTCATAATGAAGTTTAGAGAATACTTCACAGTGTCAGTGATAAGCTTTGTGTGTATATATGTAGGTGTTCAGTTTGTCTGTTTCTTCGGGAGAAATAAAAAATGAAATGCTCTCCCAGAGAATGACAGGCTGCTTATGCAAAGTAGGGCTGTGAATTTAAGCCATTGTTATCTCTCCTACTTGAACCCCATTTGGCACACTGAGTTTTCTAGAGACCATCAGTAGGCAGTGTCAACGTGTTTAGTTTTGTTTGCTTGAGCAGCATACATGGACATGCTTCTGTGTGTAGTTTTTAGACGTAGGACCACTTACCTTCAGTCAAGTGATTTCCTTGTCATGGCTCGCTCTCACGGCCCGCTCCGTCTCCCTTTGTCGTCCTCACAGCTGCCGAGTCAGTTAGGAAAGGAACCCACTGGGAGAAAAGGTCGAAGGTCAAATGGTGATGGGCAGGAGGGTAAACCAAGAAAGAAAAGAAGCGAGGCAAAGGTTTGTCATATATTTATGTATTTCTGAATGTAGGGAACTTATATATCCTTAACAAAACACTCATCCAGGAACACAAGCAGCACTTAATGAATACAAACTTTTAAAATAAACAAATGCATTTCTGTCAAATAAGAACAGAAAGCAAGCGGGGCGCCTAGCGGTTATGTGGCGTGCCTCATGTACAGAGGCTCTAGTCCTCGTAGTGGCCGTGGGTTCAAATCCAACCGTGGCCCGTTGCTGCATGTCATCCCCCTGTCTCTCTCCTCCCAACATTTCCTGTCTCTCTTCAGCTGTCCTATCCAATAACATTGCCCCAAAACATCTTTAAAATATAAAATAAAACCCTGAAAGCGAGGAGCTTTAGCTACAGTGGAAAGTAATGACATAGTAATCAGACATTTTATTTTGACATCTGTAAAAAGACATGCATGTTGTTATTTTTCATTTTCATACCTTTTAAAAACCCAACTCTGTTTTTGTTCTACAGCAATCAATGATGCTGGATGCAGATGGAGGCAGCCTGTCCCCGGGAACCAAGCCTCACATCTGTGAGCACTGCGCCGCTTCTTTTAGGAGCTCATATCACCTTCGCAGACACGTCCTCATACACACAGGTACTGTGGTGTGCACTTTTCCACCTTAAATGGCATATTTCCCCCTTGTGTGTTTTTTTTTTTTAATCTTAACACAATCAGCACTAAAAAGAAAATGATGACGATCATAGTTATTCCACCCGAATACATTAAAATGTACAATTGTTGTGAAAAACCTCTTGGACCAGTTTTTATAACGTCATCTTCAGCTAATTCTAAGTGCTTTGAAACTCTGTGTGGAGAAGGGAATAACTCACATCACAGGTGAAGTGCATGTCGATACAGGAGGTGAGTATATGACAGCGGTTTTCTAACTGAATAATGGAGCAGTATATTTCTTAAAACTGTAGGTTAGGCATTTGGAAGGAGCGTGTTTATAACACATTGCTGTATTAGCCTGAAAAAGAGACATGGAGTTGGCTCTCCTTATTCACAGATCCACCATGAGGATAATAAAGACTCTGTGCTACTTTAGTGAATTTATTTATTTGATAGGGACGATGTAATTTCACATCGTTCTAGTACAGAGCATGAAACTGATGTGTTGCACAGAGAGTTTCTGCTTTCGTCCCTAGTATAAATATTATTATATACATGTGATTGTTTTGAAATTCAAATGAAATATTTGCCTAATTCAAATAGAACTGATTTCCTTCTTCAACTATTACTTTTATTTTTGAATCTCATCCTTCACATTAAGTATGTTTCATAGTGCTAAGCTGTTAAATTCAACTGAAAGAGCTTAGCCTTTACTTAAATATAATCAGGGATATGATTCTTCCCGATTTATCCGAAATTGCGGACCATCATAGAGAGGTAACCCACATAAATCATGAACATATGTGAAAACACATTTTCAAAGACGGGTAATTAGCTGTTCAGTGAAAGAAGGAGAATTTCAGGAAATCTACAGATGATGTGATGATACTTTCCATTCACAAGAATCCAAGCTAATGTTTGTGTTGGGCTTGAATTCATCCTGTTTTAAAATGGACAGCATTGAGCCATGTTAGCTGTTTGTGTTTATGTGCTGGTATGCTTCAAAGTACGATGGCTGTTAGCCGCGAGCAAATGGAGTGTTATAAAAGAATGATCCGGTTTCAATCAGTGCTTATTTTGTAACCAGCCTTGAACTCACCGAGGTCCGCAATGCAAACAAACTTAGAAAAGTGCCTGATGCCGATCACTTCCCTGTTGAATCATTCAAAGGTTTTCTTTCACTCAGTCTTTGACAATAATGAGGATGACGGGGTGTGTGCAAAGTCAGTGACAGTGGTTCAATTCTTGTATTTTTCAATCTGATGAACACGTGAATCAAGCGGTCACATGTACTTCTGATCAGGGAAAGTCTTTTTTTTCAATTCACAAATAAGGTCAAGTTATCACATAAGGATAACAACCGATCCGGGGCTTCAGCAGATTAACCATATACATGTCTGTGGTTTGATTTCAGGTGAAAGACCGTTCAGATGCAGTCAATGCAACATGAGTTTCATTCAGAAGTATCTTCTCCAGCGACACGAGAAAATCCACAGCGGTGAGTGATAAGTGACAACCAATTAATATCACCGAACAACCTGGTTTGTAGTGACAACTTCACCTAAACTCTACTTTGTGTATATCAGGAGAGAAGCCATTCAGCTGTGACCAGTGTAACATGCGCTTCATTCAGAAGTATCACATGGAGAGGCACAAGAGGACGCACAGCGGAGAAAAGCCGTACAGATGTGAGACCTGCCAACAGGTCAGTGAGCTGCATAGTTTCCTGCAGAGGGCCCTTTAATGATGGTCTAATTTCTGTATATATATAGAAGTTTTTTATTATTTGCTATAAATACAATGTTTCGTGTCTTTGTTCCCTTCAGTATTTTTCAAGGACAGACCGACTGCTTAAGCACAAGAGAACCTGTGGAGAAGCAATAAAGCAGGGGCTGGATCCCGCGATGATGGACATGGGTTGTGTAGACATGGGACATGGCAGCTATGGAATCACTCAGGGAAATGCCGGGAATACTGGGAGGAAGCGGGGAAAGTCCAAAAACTCTGGAGAGGGAGGGGAGCGCAAGAAGAAGAAGCAGGGGGATGGAGGAGGGCTGAGGGTACAGCACATTCAAGGGGTGGTGTCTGGAGGCTACAGCATCCATGAATTCTCTCTGGAGAACCAAACGGTGTCTTCCTCTACCGAGCCAGGACCCATCATGCAGCAGGGCCATCACAGCAGATCCCCAAAGATGGCGTTCAAGAAGGCAAATCGTAAAGGTTTAGACAAGGCAGGAATGGGACAGGCCAAAGCAGGCTCACTGGAGCAGCCTGTGGGCATGGACAGTCTTGGTCTAATGCAAGGTAACGGGGCTAAAGCAGGACCCACCAGCAGCAACTATGACGACGCCATGCAGTTCGTCAAGAAAAGACGCTACCTTCATGCAGCAAACAATGCAAACTCATCCGGGCAAGTGGGAGTCGGAGGAACCAGCAGCGAGTACGAAGTCGGTATGGGACACTTGTCTTCCCATCAGTCAGTCATTCAGGGTGGGATTGATAGTGACCCGCCTCTTAGTCTGGATAAATCAGGGATCCCAGACGAGGTGCTCCAGAGCCTCCTCGAACACTACACCCAAAAAACCGACGGCTCCCACCACGATGTTCACTTTGACATCAGTGACCAGCACGTGGAGTTACACCCCGTCTCAACTGAAGGCCCCGACATCGGCCACAATGGTGACCACTCCAGCCCTTCTGGAGACAAGAACGTCATGATGAACGAATACTCTCGCTTCTTGCTGCAAGCTTTGGAGCGCACCAGCCACAGTGCCAGCTTCCCTCTGGGCCCCGGGACCCCAGCCTCAGGACCTTTCACAAGTTCCCACTCGGGGAATCCCATCTATGCCGACAAAAACATCTACACTACGTCTCCGCTGGAGTGTGGGTTTGGCCAGTCAGCAGGCTCACCTTCGCTGCCCTCCTCTGTGCCAAAGTCTCACTTTGCGATGCTGACGAGCTCCTCGCCACAGCACGGCTTCCACCTGAGCAGCCTGGAGGCCTCCACACACCAGCAGCTCACCCCGTCTCAGGAGCTCAGCGACCAGATGGATAAGCACCACTCCTCCACGCCCCCTTCCTCCTATCAGATCAGTCCATCAGACCTGAGCAGCCAGAAAGACCACCCGCCCGTCAAGAACGGCACGGTGGTCTACCATTTGGCCCCCTCGCAGGATCTAGCCTCTCTGGACTCCTCCAAGCCTTCCTACCAGATAGAAAACTTTGCCCAGGCCTTTGGCCGAGGCGGCTTGTCTTATGGCACTGACTCTGGCGGGGCGGTGGATCACAGGATACGGACGCCTGTGTCTGAATTCTCAGGTTATACTAGTTTGTTATCTGATGTCAATGAGCCAGTAAGTACAGGTTCCAAAACTGCAACAAGCCAAAGCTACAGATGAGAGCCTGAGAGGGGGAGAACACTCTGTTGTTATAGCTGATGTTCTTGTTTTCATTTTTTTAGTGCTCCTATTTTATTACTATTATAATTATTGTTATTATTATTTTTTAAGTGACATCTCTCTGTTATGTTTTCTGAAGCTCTGTTATTGTGCCCACTCCTCCCCACACAACGAGCCTGCAAAGGCAAAACATTTTTTAAAGTACCTGTTATTTTTTTAAGTTAATATGTATGTACTGTTTTATTCTTGTCATTTTAAGGACACTAGGTCATTAATCATGAACCGAAAGTACTTTTTACTTAAGCGTAGAGTAGCACCGGACACATTTCTTTTCCAAGGAGCTGAAATGTTTGAGCAATCATCTTTACACACGTGAAATAATAGTGATTAAACCGTGATGGCAGGGAATAGCCCAGAATCGAAATAGCAAAAAAAAAAAAAAGGTTGTCTGTTACAAGTTGAAAGTATTACTCAGGAAAAAGTGGAAAGCCTACGAGGTGCCGTGAGCTCTCTTTTCAGAAGTTTTGCGACTTCAAAGAGCAATTTTCTTATGTTTTGTTACTTGTTGAATGAGTGTGACATAAACAGACTGCTGCCAGCTCACATGAGCACTGAAAACACTTTCTACTCGGCTGTATAGAGATTATGGTACTTGCGCGTCAATGTGAAACTCATGTTTTCTTCAATAAGGGCCATATATATATCTATATATATTTATAACAATATGTATTAATGTAAAGAAACAGATTAAATCAGTTGAAGGAGAGGAAGAACGAGGGCTGGTTCAGGGGCTACATGTTGTCCTTGGTATATTTTTGGAGAACAAAAGTGATGTTAGGGCTTTTCTTCGGCCAATAGAGGTAGCTGTTGGACAGCGATAGAATGGCCTTCCCCTTTTCCTGCCCTCCTCCTCTTCCTCAGTTCCTCTTATTTCTTTAAAAGAATCCAATTAGCACTTTGAGCCGTTTTCTTACATAGAGTAAAGTACCCTGTCAGATCAACAGAGCTCAAACATCAGCGGTGGACTGAGTAGTTTGGGCATATGCAGACGGGGTTTGTGGGCTGAAATATTCTGGGTGTATGTTCAGGGATACCCTTTGTTTGGGTTTATAGGGGATAGGGGAGGGGGTGGGGGTATGATATGTGAAAGTGGGATTTGAACATTTTTCTCTCTCATCTTTAGGAAGGGTTAACGGGGCGGGTGGGGGGCTTTTTAAGTTTTATTCAATCGGGATATTGTAAATGTAATTCAAACCCTTAGTTTTAGTTTGACTTGTAACCCAATTTAGCAGCTTTGCTTTCTACTCGAATTTGATGACAAATGTGTTAGTGATTAAGTATTTCTTAAGCTGTTACTTATGCAGCCATTATACAGTCGGAGCAAAAAAGATGGCTGACCAAAAAATGTGTATGCATTTTGATCTTTTTCTCGTGTGCTGGCAGTTCCAAGCATAACATTTGTCCCGTCAGAAATTGGCCGCACGGGTGCAAAATACTAAATGTCATTAAATGTTAAATGTAATTTTTAAATGTATATGTGTTCTTTCTTTTTTTTTTTTTGTAAAGACAACAATAATTGCGCTGTCTTCCACAGCTACAGCTGGCCTTGAGTGCTGGATTTGATATCACTCTGCTGAATGAGACTTTAAACCCCTTTACACCCCGATGGCCTGTTGTTTTAAGCAATCATTTTAAAATGGCACAGTGAACTTGAATGCTGTAATATCTTAAATAATGTGTTGCCGTGTTGGACAGTTTGAGCGTCAACAAGAATTTGCCTCATATATACCTCATATCACAGTAAACCAGGGACGACGGAGTGAAGGTTGGATGTGTGTAGCAGAGATGCTGTTGTATGTGAAAACCATGTCATGTTTCTGTCCGACTATTTTCAACATTCGTGCTCATGACATTTATATGACCCAGTAAGACATTTGTTGCTGAAGGGTTTTTGTAATTACGTCATGCTAACCAGTATTCACTTTCTTCAGTTTGACTCTCATCCACGTCTGATTTGCCAGATAGTTTCATGAAGTTTGTTGTTCACGAAAAATATACGAAACACTACATCTTACTTTACTGAATTCTGACCCATGTCTCAAATTTATTTCAGTATATTCCTTTCCCTGTCTTTATCACCGCCAAATTTTTGTAGTGATGATATCTTCCATTTTTATGTTCTTTCAGGTTCTTGTGAAACGAGACACAAGGTTGTGCTTGTCCAATGAATTTAAAACTGATTAGGGAGAAAATAAAGAAAATACTGTTATCAAGTTTTATTCTTGTCATCATTAAGTGCTGAGTGGTGTTAAACATGATGGTGTATTAGTCCTCTTTATGATCAGGTTCATATAAATAAGTAGCAGGTGTTATGAGAGGTGTGATGACACTGTTTATCATTTATTATCCATCAGCTTTGTGGGCAGTATTTACTTCTTCAGTCAGCATCTTTGTGTTTGTAGCACATGAGAGGTGCACTAAAGCTTGTTGGAGCTGTATTTATTTCCACCACAGGGTGGTGATGATGCTCTTTGAAGGGCCTCTTTAGTTCAGGCCTCTAGTTCACTCATGATGGAGTGCTAATGTAGTAATCATGCCTCCGTTCTATGTGACTCTTGTTGACCTTTCTTTCACAGTTTATTGATAATCATCAGAGTTTTCATCTATAATCACAGACTTTAACTTGATCTCTACTTGAATTTCTAATAATGTAAAGTTGGCTTTAGGAGATATTTGTGCTACCCACTTAAAACATTCAAAGGTCCTTCAGGGATTAAAGCAAATAGACCAAGTCTTTGTTATGTAAGATTAAAGTTGAATAGATTGCATGGTTTACAATGACTCCAATTTAACCACATCAGCCCCCAGTACACCACTGTCATTTGTCTTGTAACGATTTATTTAAAGATGGACTTCTTTGTAGTGTTATACACACTGGTTATGTAAGCAAACCACTGGAAGGAATGAGTGAATGTATTTATCATCTACTTGTGGTGTGTCAACATTTTTTATTCCAACACACAAATATTTTTTTCCAATGTTCTACTACTCCCAAACAAACTGCAAGAAACTCTCACTAAAGTTACGTCTGCGTTGCCATCACGTACACTATGTATTTGAACCAGAGCATCAACTGTTAGCTTACCATATTCCTTTCATTTTTATGCACAAAGTTCACGGTCAAAAGGATTTAAAGGAAAAGAAAACTTCACTTTTACTGTTTCTCTTATTTCACCTTGAGATGAAAAAACATAAATTGCCCAAGAGAATGAAACTGATACTGAACATTAGAGTACAATCATTCTGATACTAGGAGCATTGCCATTACAGCCACCTGAATGTAACACCAGCATCACCTTAACACTGCAACATAACATTCATACAAAATACTATTCAAAAATATATGATAACAGTTATATATACCTGTACTAGTGTGCCATTTGGACTACAGTTGAAAATTAGCCTGCTGGCTAACACTGGCACATTTACAGAAATGTTGATTAATGTGCACTGTCCTTTAAATAAATAAATGAAATTTAAGTAATACAAAAACAGGCCTCCTCGAGTGGTCTTTAGACAATGGTCCACATTAAACTTATGAACCCCATCCCCATTCTAACCAGAGAAGCCCTCATGACTACAGCTAACCTTCTCAGCCCGGCTAATATGACCTTGAACTTTGTTCATATGCTCGTGTCTCCTTTCATCACCTGTGTGGGGAAATAAATTACTTCCTTAAATGAAAAAGAGAAGTCTTTTTTCCCATCACATCTACATTTGTCTTGTAAACGTGAATATGCAACTCTTCTCTGCACTTTAGTACACACCTTAAACCTGTGATTCAACGACAATCCCTTCCTCATCGGTTAATTAGTGATTGCATTTTCTATGTAATGTCATTTTAACATTGCCACAGTTATTTTCCGATATGGACTTCCATTGTATCATTATGAGTCAAAACTGATAAGAGCTTTACTCAGTGTTGACTTGACCATGAGGAATCAGGCTATAAAAACTGGAGCTGGAATATTTGGGGTGTGATCAGAAGGAAACTGTTGCTCTGATTGAGACTGTAAAGCTACACACTCCATATTATTTCCTGAGCTGAATGTCTAAGAAATGTCTTGGCGTAACACACTACAACAGACACTCACTTAACCCTAGTAAACAGTGAGTTTATTTCTCTGACTCCTGATACCTTCCAGAGGTCACAGGTCTGTTGACAGAGTTGATGAGAGAGTGTTGTGCATGATGGTGTGCATGTAGTTCTTATCTTCAGAGCTGGGTAGAGGCAGCATATTTGATTGTGTACACACAGAGGAAGTGAATGAGCAACAACAGCAATAAAAAGGATGAGGGAGTTTTAATGATGCTGTAATGTGAGTCATTGGTTACATTAATCAAATAAAGAATGCAAATGGGTGGTTTTTTTCCACCATTCCTCTTTGCCTCTTAGGATAGGCAGAATTGTTCCGTTAGCCAGATAGTTGACCACTCTGGTCCAGACTGAAATTAAAAGCTAGTCAATAATGAAACTCAAGACAGATGATCCCACTTACTGCCTGCTTTCACCTTTGGTGCTACCTTGAGGTTCACATTTGTGGTTCTTAATGAAATGTCTCAAAAAGAATTGGATTGAGTGCCAGAAAAAATGTGGTATGCATAGGTACAGTATGTCACTCTTTCCACTTTTCAACTTAACGTAATATAGCCCAAAAAAAGTAATCATACTTAGGTTTAATGGCTAATTACCTTCAGCCTTATCTGCACTTTCATTTTGACACTAGTGAGTAGCATTCTAACACAAACTAAGATTGTGAACATGGTAAAGATTAAACCTATCATTGGTATTGAAAGCTATTAGCTTGTTGACGCTATAATTTAGCCAGAAATACTACTATACATTGGAAGCTAGCTTAAAAAACTTTAAGAAAGGCTATAAACTCAGGTCGTTGATTTTACTTGTCTAATAGTTAAGTTGTTTAAAAAAAAACACAGTAAATATAACGATTAGCTGTACTCCTATCACTCTCAGCGTTAGCCATGCAGTAATGAGCTAAAGTTAGCATAACATGTCAAACAAAGGCAATGAACTGGGTGTAGTTTCATAAATTCTCTGCATCATCAATTTAGCATTGCTGTGAGGAGATTATTAGCTCGTCCAGTAGCATTTTTGGTTCAAGACTTGTTACTGAGAAACAGTCGTATGAAGCCTTAGAATGGCTGTAAACACTAAGGTTGTTCTTTGCCATCAAGTACGTAATTTTTCGGCTTTAGTCTATCATGCTTTTGCTTAATAGCCAAAGTTAGCGTGATATCATACTTAGAGGGTAAAAAAGTAAACATTAAACCTAATCACCATAGCATGTTTGCAAATTTTTGCATGTTAACATCCTGGGAGCATTTTCCTATGAGAGCCGCTAAATCCTCTTTGAGCCCATGGCTAAAACCTTGTAGCAACATTTTTTAAGTCTACTTCAGTTTATGAGGAGGGGAGTAGACCTACAAAACTGACAGCATTCCTATCAATCCTTAGCTTATTGTTTCTTTAATGCTATTTGGGGAAAACATACTTTTATAACTTGAATGCAGTTCATTTAGAACATCTGATCACCTTTTACACAGTTCATATATTTTGTAGTTTGGTCCTAAATTGCCTGCTCCCCCCCCCCTAATCCATCAACACCAGAAAATAAAACTCAGTCTATAAAATGACCTTGTACAAGATTAAGAATGGCAAGAATGGCAGCACTCCAGTTCTGATATGAAACCAACTTGTGTCAACACTGAAAGAGACTCTGGAATTAATCCTGGTGGTTGCCAGGCTGAAAATCAACAAAAGGTATTGAAATATGTTGCAATGTTCCCGAGTATTTACATGAGATAAGAGTGAGGTCAGAAAGGTGTATGAGCTTATTATATGCACGTCGGACATTTGTTATGTCTCCTTTGAAGGAGTGTCCCAGAGCAGAACCATAAAGGCTGTGCTATGGCAACATGATCAACGGGAAAAGGCAGTTGGCTTATTTGCCTCCATAAAAATGTTGGAAGTTTGCAGGAAGAATTTAACTATTACTGTTAATATGTTAAGAAAAGGTCTTCTCAGTTAAATGACAAGCCAGCGTGTCATACAGACAGCCTCAGAAATAAAAAACTTCCTTGACTATTGATCAATTTCTGTAATACATTAAATACACACTAACTAATCCACTTATTAAAGCAGCACATCACTCATACCTCTCAGCTCCAAGAGAAAAAACAAAATGTTTCCTTGATCATCTGACAATATTTAGCTGCATCATCTGATGGCCTAGTTCACAGACGTACTCTGGGCCTTCAACTGGATTTCTTCAGAAATTCAATATGCCCGAGTTTTAGGCTTGATGTCATCATTCAATAAACATTGTATCTTCTTCTCATCTGTTTGCTTTTGTTCAACAT
Organism: Tautogolabrus adspersus; assembly: GCA_020745685.1. Lineage (NCBI taxonomy): Eukaryota > Metazoa > Chordata > Actinopteri > Labriformes > Labridae > Tautogolabrus > Tautogolabrus adspersus. Next base: position 15,980,034 of record CM036553.1, read on the forward strand.
GTGACATTTCCATTTCTGTCACCCACAATGACCCAAATGAGTTAGTCATGTAACACAACAAGGGCATAAAAGATACTTCCTATGAAAGGAAGCCACTGTCAGGCTAATGTAGTCTGTTGGTGGAAAGTAGGAAGAGAACAACACTAAAAAGACACAAACAACAGACAGGTGATAAATCCCCTCTGTATAACTGTATGACGACTTTATAATCAGTTTAAGTGTTGTTTTTTATGTTGTCGTTTTTGCATCTGATGTGGCAATGTTACAATATGATTAGACTAAGCCAGTCCTGATTGAAGTACTGAACCAGCATCTGAAACGACAATCTTGTCAAAAAAAAAAGAAAGAAGCTTGAGCAGGTTTAGATTGCTTGCTTAGATCAATCCTGGATAGGTAGAATATTATTATTGATTTGGATATTGATCATGTTTTATTTATAACGCTTTAAATCATTCTTCTGTACAGGCTGCTGTTTGTGGGGTGCAGGCCGTAGATCTATGAGAGATGAATGCATTACTCTTTGTTCTTACAAAACTTTCGCCATCCTCACAAAAATGCACTCTGGTTCATCTTCTGATGTGAGACTTAGAGATCTAAATCACTTTTAGCGAAAAATATCCTCTAAAGTTATCAAGCTATGGCACTATTGCCATATACGTATTTTTAAAGCAAGTAATTACTTTGACAATACTAAAGTTTAACACCTCCCCACATGGATGCAAACCTTACTCACTCGTTTCAAAAGCTACACTCTTTTTAGTCTCTTCAATGTTGTACCTGACTCAAACCTACACACTTAGAGTTGATAAACTTCCTTTTGGTAAAGAAGCACAGTGAGACTGATGAACTGCTACGGACCAAAGAGGCAATAATTGACAATAGAGGATATGCAAATGAATTCAGGGATAGTATTTTACAAACTGCTAAATGGTTAATTAAAAGGTAAAGCACAGAGCTGTTATCCAATGAGGTTCTACTACAATTCTACAATTCATTTAGCAGACGCTTTTATCCAAAGCGATGTACATCAGAGAGTGAGTACAACACAAGCCAGGATCTAGAAAAGAGGTAACAATGTAAGGAAGTGAAAACGAACAGCTTTAAGTCTGATTGGACACACACGTGCTGTTAAGTCTCCAACTGATTTAATCAACCAAATTACGCACAAGAGTGCTCTGATTCAATTTTGCTCAATTTGTGACATCACAGCGGGATTCTGGTAAAAAAAAAAAAAAAAACCTCCCCTCTGCTGGTATCTCCACCCATGGACTCCACCCCCAGCCTAGAGCAAAACTTTTGCTCAGGTCCGCCATTTTTATTCTCACTACAGAAGAGTGATGTCTACTGGGAAAACTCAGGGGGGGCTCATTGCATTTAAAGAGACACACACACCAAAACGGAGCGTTCTGAGAGAGCTGGTTTATGCAGGACCACAAACCTCCTCTGGTGCTTGATTCATGTTATATTTTGACCAAAGCACAGCACAGATATTTCATTTAGACCACAGGGGACTGTTTGAAAAGGTGGAAAAGGGGGATAAGATGTCCTCTTTAACATGATGGAAATAAAGTGGGGTTTTTTCATGCAAGTCTCTTTTTATGTTCCACACCAATCTGATTTGTTTTTGCATCTCCCTTGGAGCTTTAACTACCGTAACAGTTGGTAGATTTTCTTTAGATAAGATAATAACAAGTTTGAGTTTTCCAAATTCATTTTCTTCAAAGGTATAATCAAAACTTACAAATCTAGATGGATAGAGTAAGAGGAAGTAAAGTTTGTGATTTTTATAACTGAACTTGCAAGCATCCACCTGGAGTGGAAGGAAAAACCAGGTCAGTCAGAAATTGCATGTTTTCTTCATGAGATTGCCTCTAAAGCAACTTAACCACTGAAAATATAAAATTAAGGGGATGTCTTTTCTTTTTATAAACAAAGCCTATTTAGTCTGAAATGTTGCCAGCCCATTAAGAAGTCCACAATAACAACATGAAGAAAAAGGATGAGACTGTTATGGGTTTATTATGTCTCCAGTCTGAATTAGTTTGTTCTTTGGTTGTCAAGACAAGAGACAACAGTCTCCTATCGAAATAATGACAGAAAGTCATTTCTTTTCAAACTATTTAAGGGCTTTGCTTTCAATATGTTTAGGAATAACTTGGTTATGTAATGCTAACTGCAGCCTTTTCTCTTTTATTGTACGCTACAGTATTGTTTTCTCTGTAATGAAAAAGGTTAGGATGACAGGTGAACAATTAAAGCACTAGTTCATTGGTGGAGGCAGGCTCGTGCTGCAGCTACAGTCAAGTAATGATGAGTGACAGGACAGTCAGCCAATCAGTGGAGGGACTAAAGCTTTTAATGCTGTCAGAGTCTGCAGCTCTCAGTCTGAGCCACCTGTAGCAGGCAGTGAGTGTACTGTAGTACACCCCCGGGGGAAAAGCATCTGTTCAGTTCCGTTAGATTCACCGTTACACCGGTAGCACACGGGTTTTTTTTTCTTTTTTTACAGGCTGGTCCTCCGTAGACGAACCGTTTTTACAAAGTCGCACTGAGGACTGGAAACATGTTTTTATGTCATCTGTCTGTCGTATTTCTGCTGGCTGATGTCGTCAGTGGTAAGTTAGGTTAAATTATGTTATTATGTAAAACTGTGAAACTTTATACTTCTAGACCAAGGCTGCGTCATATTGAAAACCAATAGTACCCTGAAAATGAGTTTCCATGTTTGTTTTGTTGTTTCGTTGATGTTAGCACAGATTTCATTCTCATGTATTGTCTTAATATAAAGTGAGCAGTGTTCAAGAAGTAAAATCAGTAGTGTCACCCTAACAGACTTTGTCTGTCAATATGTTACTGAAGTATTACCAAAATGAGGTAGCTTTAAAGTGGAGAAAATGAGTCACATTTAATGTCATTATCATATGAAATGCATGTTAGTTCTGATGCAAGGTTGGGCTACATCTGAAGGTCTACTATTGGTAGTTTACATTTTACATCACGTATAAGAAGAACATTATAGGTATTTTATGTCAAACCTGAAACTAATATATCTGACATTTCTAAATGAACCATGTTATGAATGGTAGTTCTTCATTGATTTAACCCTTGTGTATGTTTTATGTTAAGTGTTATTATGGCTCATTGTTTCAGTAGGGCTTCCTCTTGTAAAATATAGATAATCCATTACATACAACTGAATTTAAACTTAAGTGATCTATTGTATTATCTATGAAGTGAGTATGGCAGAAAATCATAAATAGGCAGATTACAATTTATTAAATTATTATAGCCAATCAAATAGCGTATTGTTTTTTTACTTTACACAATTTTAAATGCAACTGCAGAACATTACAGTCTCATCTTAAAATATCAACATTATGTTAGTGTGTTTATTACCGAGCTACGATTCTGAAGCCTGAGCATCTGACTCCTTCATAATTAAGTGACGTGGCTTATTCCATTTATTCAACTTACTGAAGAAACCTACATCTTTCCTTATTCTTTGCCCTTTCTTCTGCACATTCATAGGGGGGGGGGGGGATTCCCCTTAAATACTTTAAACCCTGACTCACTGCTCCTTCAGTGTGACTCAAAGCTCTCTTGGGAAGCACAGATGCCTGCCGGTAAGTAGGCATTGGTTAAATAGCAGCACTCTCCACAAACACACAGATTACTCTCTGTGATTATCTGTGAACCCCCTCAACAGTGTAGTGAAGCTGTTTCAGAGAATTTTGACGAGCTCTCCACTGAACAGGCTTGCTATCAATCCATTGGTCACCCTTTTTTATTATTTGGACCGTTCTGAGGTGTGTCTCTGTGATTCAAGGTCACCATATACAAAGAGTCAGTCTGGTGCTAGAGCCTCCATGCAAGCCTGCAGGCTGTTCCCCCATGTCATGTGTCTACACAGAGCTAGAGGAAGACTTGTGGAGGGGGGCATGACTGAGTGTGTCTGAAGTAGCAGTAAAGAGGTCCAGATGAAAAGACCTCCTAAAGGGTCACGATCTACCTACAACGAGTCTGGCGCCACATTTTCTTGTGCCCTCTAAAAGAAATCTTCCGGAGCGGGAGAGGAGCGCGTTAAAAATGCCTTCTTCCTCTCCCTCTGCTTTGCCCTCGTTTAACCACATGTAGTTTATGTCTCCTCAACATCTGTCATGTTTCACTGCATGGTCTTTGCTCGGTCATTACCAAAGCATGCAGAGTACTGCACATGAGTTAACACACCATTGAAGGAATGTAAATGACTCAGACTTCTTTTAAGGGCTAGAAATAACAGTTCTTTATTATCAATTAATGCAGGCCTTATTTTCCTTATAAAATGATTCATTGCCCTGTAAACGCTACAATAGAAAAGGTCAGCCTGTGCGTGTTTGGGTATTCTTTTTGACTGTGATTTAACTTCCTGGAGTGTGTTCTATAGTTCTTCATATTCCTGCAATAAGTTCAAAGTAAGCCTAAATGTAATTTACAGTCAATGAACCAAAACAACGGATAAAAGTATCTAAATTGGGCCGCCACAAAAAACAGTGTTGCACTAAGTTGTAATGACAACATATCTGTTAATCAGTTAATCTATAAAAAGTTAGTAGAAGCAATGCAATGTCCTAAATTCACTTGTTTTTTATGCTTTGGGGGCGGTGGCCATATATATGGGGCTTCCGTTGTGATCAACATTATAGGACATCCAGGCAAGACTTCCTTTACAGTCCGGTGCATTGTTACAGTCTGACTAGTAACATGAGAAGCAACGATGGAGTTTGGGTTGAGAGATGACTTTGAGTGGATTGTTAGCTGCACTTGAACCAGAACGCGTCCAAGACCAAAAATGGTGTCCCCTGCATACAGATGCTTTATCCGCACCTGTATTCATTGAATGCAGAATCTGTAAAAAGAGATAGGTGTACATTTAATCAGAAACTGCAAATTGTCACAGTTCAGATGCTGCAGAGATTTTGGGCATTGCAAGAAAAGGCTGAAATAGTTAATAGCTTATTATCAAAGCTAGTTAATACATAGTGAGGCCACATCAACAGAGTTACTATGTGCGATTATTCTCCTATCAGTGTGAGGAGGACTTAAAGAGCTCAGTTTCAGTTTGTTTGTCTCTGTTTAATGTTGATAATTGATCCAATCCTCCTCATCTGATGCGCTCTCACCTGCTGTGCACGTATCGTTTTTACATCCACACTTGTTGCTGTTCTCTCTTTTGTCCTTCCTCCCTCTGATGCTGCGTCCCTGCAGTATCCTGTCAGATTAGACCGACTGCAGGCCAGTAAATCTCCCTCTATAATTGGAAAGCATGTGCTGGCGGAGCTTTAATTGGATATGATATATGCACAGGCCTGCGAGTGAGCACTGCACTGGGGAGCCATCTGTTACCTTACGACTTACAGTCTAAGAGCCCTTCTCTGTCTGCCTGTGACGCTGCCTCAGTGTGTCTGTGTCATTGTGAAAAAAGGAATCTAGAAACAACTGTGGCCTGAGCTTTCGGGCTGCACATGTGTGTCATACATCAAGTCTTTGTCATAAACCGAAGAAAGTGTCAATGATGTTTTTTTAATATCCAAATTGCGAAGAGTAAGCAAAGTCTTTACAGGACAAAAAGTTGTAGTCACTGTTACTTCTCATGTGAATAACACACACCATTGTCTTTGTAATGATAGATCAGATTATCAAACTCACTGTTGGCTGACTTAATACTTATCGTTATAACTTCTCGAGAAGTCTTGAAATCTTCAGTGTATCGTATAATCAGGACTGCTAAAACGTGGTTCCCAGCAGGATGACGGTCTTCTGGTTGATGAAATAAAAATGCTTCCTGGCGGTAATGTGCGGTCGGTCCTGGCGACCTGGCCTCAGATGTGAGCTTTGATGGCAGCGCTAAGGACCCCTTAGCTGTGAGTGCAGAAGGAAACTGACCTGCGTGTATCTGCTGGTGTTGTAATGCAGGAATGGGCACCTATAAACACCTTTGAACAGAGACGTTGTAAACAGTTGAATTAGAAATCTCCACTCTTATTAGCTGGTGTGGGCACCACAGTTACACCAGTTATTGCTTCTGATGTGTAGGAATATCCAGGATGCCTTTGTTGCCTTTGATCAGCTTCTTTTAGAAGTCATACTACATGGTTTTTGAAAATCGAGCAGAACAGACACACGCACACGCACGCACGCACGCACGCACGCACACACACACACACACACACACACACACTTTTAGGTCGGCTCTCCACATGACTTCTCTGTCCCCTAATGAGATGCTGCCTTTTGGCCTCCGGCTCTTCCTGGCTCTGGGGTCTTAAAATTGTAGTTCTCTTCTTCTTATTTTTCTCTGTGTGCACTCTTAAATCAGGCAGGGCCTTCATGCAGTGATAGATTTACCCAAAAAAATCTCAAAAACGCACTTTTCCCCAATCCCAAAATATACAGAACATTTTCAAGGCAACATTAAAAAACAAGGAGAGTGTGTGTCTGCAGCTCTGTGAATCATCAATACAGACAAGGATAGCTTGACAAGGAGTGGCACTGGGGACAGGTAGTCAGGTAGTAGAGGACGTACGTTGGGGGAACTGGATCTGACAGTCAGTTCATGAGCAGGTACTTCACAGGAGTGCTATTGTGTCGCATGAATAGAAATCCCCTGAAGTGAAACACAACCCTAAAGTCTGTCTCTCTGTTTCTGTTACTGTTAGTGATTTGAAGTGATGCAAAGCTTCAACAGCTGCTATCACATCTATGTGGTAACACATCCCACTTGTTTGACTTGTATTTGGAGAAAAAAAGGAAAAGGTGGAGTTTGAGAGGTGTGGCAGCTTGTAATCGGTTGAATAGCAGGCGTTCATACTAGAGTTGGAGTAAAGGGTGGGTAAACCCGGACCTTTCTGATCCACATCCTCCACATGCAAGTGTGCACTTGCAGGCCGACCTTAGACCCACTTGTCACCCTGCCTGACCCGGTCATCTCTTTTGTGTCTGCAGGGGATTATCCGGCTGTAGGTTAAATCCTTAAAGACAAGGCTCCCTGTTAGACATGCAAGGCACAGTGGGCTCTTAATTACCCCACTGTTTTAAATGTATTACACTAATTAACTCTAATTTGGGCGTTGGGGTCCCAACATTAGGTTGAAGAGATTCTGTGGTTTGTGGTGATGTCGGAGAAGTTTAGTCACACATTGTTGTAGCTATTGTTGTAACAGTCTCTGGCAATGGCGTCACACACTCATTACATCTGATGTACTGACATTTCCATGTTCATGTAAATAGAGATTAACTTTCACAGTGGAAGCAATCATCACTATGAAAGTATCAGTGGAAGTAGAACCAGTATTTGTTTGTGTTAAGCCATGCACACTCAAATTCTTGTCCATGAGTTTCCCTCTGGTCCATCACTTCCTCTTTTCTATAAATGGACTTTGTTTTTAGGTACATAACCTTCTCACAATATTTGTATTTGGCTGATTTATGACTGGTCAAGAAATACATCAGCCTACCAGGAGTCTTTTTTGAATAGGACATTTTCAGTGTCTCAGCTTCACCATCTTTCCATGATCAGATCACATTCTCTGCATGTGTAGCACACGTGGAAAAAAACCCAGAGCCTACACAATATTAGTGTAGAATAAGTTTATCACAAGAACCTAGGGACGTTGTGACAGCTGTTGCGTGTTCTCCCCCGAAAAATACTGACAGGTGAGACAGTAGGTGTGACTGTTTAAAAACACAAGCCTTTCTTCCTCTCTGTTATGTTCTTTTTATGATGCTGTCGGCTATATGGTGGTAGGCGATAATTATAACTAGTTAACTGACTGGCCACTAAGGGCCTGATTTACTAAGATCCCAATTAAAGAGTACAAAATTGCGCGTACACTGCAAAAAATTGCACGTTTGGCTTGTGGGCGTTTTGCGGGTGATCTACTAAGAAACTTTGCGTGAATGATAAGGGGTGCAAACCTTGAGGGGGCGGTAGTATTTAAGTCAGGCTTTTGCGTGTTCTACTGGGTTACTTCACGGAGAGTTTGGACGGAAAGCAGAATGACTGCAAGCGCGAAATAGGTATTAGTGGGAGAGGCAAATAAACGTACAGTATTTTCGAGTTATAGCAGATACATCTGAATAAAACAAAAATAACATTTGGCTTATAAGAAAACCTCGGCATTAAACAGGGCCTCTCTTTTCTTCCCTCGATCCTTTGAATGAATTGTCATACATTGCGCAGGAGGTGCGAGCTGTGACCTATGTGGCACCGGCGCTCAGGCGCGCCACTCGGGCTATTGTTGCGCACCAGACTGCTGGCCAGCGCTGTGTCTGATCGGACATAATTGCCCTGGCAAGAGGTATCGAAGACGGGGGTACAAGCAGTGGTGAGGTCCCCCAATCCAAGTGCCTACAGCTTGGCAGCAGGGGGCTGTAGAGGTTGGAGACGAGCGCGATAGGGAGAGGAGCGCACCGGAGGAGACGAGCTGGAGAGACGCGCAACCCGAGAAAAAGGAAATGCCCAGTTTAAAATGTAATGTTGCAGAAAAGAGGGAAATAGGAAGACATAAATGTCAATGTGTAAATTGTTTAGAATGCAGAGGCTGTGAATGTTCAGTTATATTAGTTTAATCATGGTGTTTCTCTTTATTAACTATTATTGAATCCAAATAAAAAAATAATGCATGTCATTTATTTTTATGTCAATCGAAAACATGTTAACATGTTGGGGGAAAAACGTGATCTTTATACCTTTTATTGTTCCTATGTCTCCTCCTAACTGCAGCCTGTTGTGCGTAACACTGGGCTCCTGGATTAGCACCTTCTTTTCAAAGGTGTTAAATTTAGACACCGTCACAATCACCGCAATTTTTGCCTGGCTTGGTTAATCACAATGCGTGTACTAACTTAACTTATTTGAATTTTCTCCTCCCAGTATTTTGCACGCTAGGGCAGAAACGCCCCATATTGCATATTCATTAAGGCAAACGTGCTAAATGGACAATGCGTGTTGTTTTGCTCATATGAAAGACGCAATCCTCACTGCGTGTCGTTAGTAGATCAGATAGCACATTTTTTGCTGGTGGTATCAAGTTTGCACACGTTTTAAGACACGCAAACCTTTAGTAAATCAGGCCCTAAGTTGTTTTAAAGTACCCCATGGACCTCATAACTCCTCAGTGCTGCTAAAACATTTATCTTTGCTTTGATTTTACGGCTTTTTAAACCTCACAAATGTAGTCCTTCTCCTAGGTATATAATCTTAGCGGAGGTTTTCCTATGTAAGGAGAGATTTGCCCTCTATGTGATCCCTCGATGTTTGGTGGACCAATAATCATGCTGACTTGTAGGGAAAACTCCAATGTTTAGATATTTTCGGGTGTGCAGAAAGACAGCCTCTAAACCTGATAAAGAGCATATATATTTTTAATATAGGATAAGATTTGTGGCTTTCTCTTGATCTACTTGGCCCATGCCAAGCCTAAGAAAATGACATTTTGTATTCAGAATTAACAGTATTGTGAGAAATATTTGTAGTTTTCAAAGTGGATTACTGTTTTAGAGATGCTAGCTATCTAAAACAATGATTGCTAGTTGTAATGCTAGCAGCTGTAGCAACACTTTTTAGCAACTTAGTAGTAACATTTTCAAACATTTTTTTTTTTTATTATCACTACCAAAATGGCCATCTTAGTGGGCCGGCATTTACAACAATATAATCAGCAGGAAGTAAGCCGAGGCTGACCAAATAATCTCGACTTTTGCATGTCATGAACCAAAGATTTGTTTTATGTTGCTGCGTTGTATGTCATTTACGTGAATTCAACTTGACTTGTTAAACATTAACATTTGTGCCAAGTTCTAAGGATCTGCAAAATCTTATGTTAGCATTGTAGCGTGCTAACAAAACTGGCGCTGAACATTGGGGCTGGTTGGAAAAAGATCTAAGATTAAGTACTGATGTGTTCAACCAAATCCTTCCTTACAAGCGTTAGCGTATCATACGGAAAGACACACAAGATGGTATGCCATAAACTTTCCTTCCACTCTGTTACTTATGTGGAGATAAAAGCCATTGGTAAGAAAGTGGTTTCACTGAACACACACACAGAACTGATAAGGCTCTTTGACAGAGGTTGAGTCCACACACCCTCATCAAAGTCAGTGCTACTTTACTTTTTTTTTTTTTTTTACCGTTTATACATTTTAACAGCTGGGTCATTATGTTTTCATTGATGGTATTTGTTTAAAACTGTATTTCTTAACTATCCTCTAGTGCACATATCTACCCCATGGCTATGACCCTGGCATTAAGTTTTGTTGATTTAGTGTGGAAAGTCAAGCACACCTGACTAATCTAAGGACCGCTGGTCAATTGAAACTGGCTGCCCAGTTTTCATAAAGCAATAGGCATTTGAAAAATGGTTAAAATGCAATGGCTTTTTATTCCACCAGATAAATCATTGGCCTTTGAAATTGTAATATATAAACTATGCCGGAATGAGGTGCACAATGAAAAGTGTTACCTTCTACCCAGTCATTTATGGAAACACACAAGACCTTGAAACTGATACTGTACTAAAAGGTAACTAACAAAGAATTTAACAAAGGTTATCCCGGTATAATCGACTGGATCTGATTTAAGAGGTTTTTCTTTAGTCTTAATCTCTTGTAATTAATTAAAATGAATGAATTAATATAGATGAGTCAGTAACAAATTGATACATGTATGTTTTACAGCTATGAAAAATACGATGTTGTACTGTGTTGCTCTGCATATCGAGCCCTGCTAAATGTGCCACTCCCTCACTTATTAAGCTTTAAAAATGCCACCTGACACTATATGTATCTTTCCCACCTTTTGTTACATCCTCATCTATACTCATAGGTTGCTTAATGTCTTATTACACTCCACTTATAAATATATTTGAAGGACTAGGAATGGGTGTGTGTTTGTGTACATGCAGTACATCATATCCATAAAAGTCGGCTGTCACTGTGTGTCTGCAGCCTGTTTTTTTCATCTCTGAAAGACTCTTGGTTACCAAGTGATAAAGACATTAGGTGACACATGGTCTTTGCACAGAGAAAATAATTAAATTTCATTCAGGATCTGATATTAATCCTGATTTTCTCTTTGCTTCCTTGTGTTTTGAGAAGAATTATTGGAAGACAAACTGTTTAAGAAGGGTATACACACCCATTTCTTGGTAGTATGTTGGCTATCTAGCTACTTGAAAGGGGTCTTTGAATGTAATTATTCAATGCATGCAGATGAGAAGCTGAGGTAAACAGTCTACGCCATAATCAAAGACCTCCTACTGTTTGTACCGCTCCTCAAGCTGCCCTCTGGCTTCCTCTGTTCCCCCATTAAACACAAAAGGAAGAGTGGGAGCAGGCTAAATGGGAGTAGGCTAAATGGGAACAGGCGTCACGACAGCACTGAACAAATAGCAGGCAGCACTCCTTTAAAAGGGTCAGATGAAGTTTGCAGCCCTTGTGACTGACACGTCTTGGCGTTGTAAACAGGCGTCACTTAATAGTAATGCTTATCTGCTGAGTCACAGCTTAAACACACAAAGTTAAAGGTTTATGTTAGACCCAACCTAGTTGCCCTCTGTGGCGACAGCTTTACGTCCTGTATTTTTTGCATGGCCTAACCAAGTGGCAACCTGTGTAGTTGAAATGTGAAGCCAATGCTAAAATGCTAAAAACTGCAATTCCTCGAGTGTCCACTTGAGCCTGCCTCCAAAGAATACTCTATCAATTCCCAGGCTTTTCTTGATTATATAGCAGAAATCAACATGTAAACATTATAGTAAAAAAAAGTTTGCTCTGAAAAGCTGACTGTTTATGTAAATTATTGTTGCCCTTTTAAAAAAAATATATGTGCAGAATGTTGCAATTGCAATTATAAGTACATAATAAATGACAGCTGATGTGGTGAGGCTTTCGCAATAAATGAACTGTATATTGCAAATGTTGCACCAAATCTTCACATATTTCTTATATTTCAGACTTATAAATTGGTTGCTCTTGCAGATTTGCACATCATAGAAGACTGGACTATTGGCCTTGGTGGAGGTCTGGCACTCCCTAATAGAAGTGCACATCTAGCTCTGCTCATATTAGCAAAGTAATATAGTCAGCATGCTCCATTATTAATTAATTGAGGGCAAAGTAGAGGAGAGACTTACAGGGCTTTCATTGGACTTAAATGTATTTATTCAAGCATGACTTCAAATAAATGCTAATGTTGCTGTGTCTGTTTGATTTCTAAGCACACATTTGCAGCGTTTTCTATGGTTATATTATGGCATTGTTGTGTTTACATTTTACACTACCCAGAAATAGTCAAAAATAAATGCAGGTAGGGAAGATTTGTGTTCCATATATTATACATATCCATATATATCCCATATTCCATATCCTGATGGTAAAAGTTATTTGTAGGAAATGAATTTATTCTGCTTTCAGCCCATTTGTCTGGACAGTTGTCTTATGTGTGTCGCTCAGAGAAGCAGCTGAGTTTTTTTATGCTTTTGTTTTTACTTTAGGAACGACAACAGCAGATTCAACTCCTTACTTGACACAAGCGGCAAGCTCAAATCCAAGCAGCAACCCCGCAATCAGCAGTCATACAAGTTTACCAGCCTCATCCAAAGTGGATGTCACAGCTTCAGTTTTTACAACAACTGTAGAAAATGTTATGACAGAATCCACCATGGGACCAACCAATAGAGACACAACTTTCTCCCAACCAAGCACCGAGTCCATGACAACAGCTGGAGTCCAGAGCCCTGTGACAGAGGACAGTCACTCCACCACACGAAGCCCAAATGCCTCTCCATCAGCTTCTACCAGTGCTGGAACACTGTCCACAGCAAGCCAACAGACAAGCCAACCCACCAACACCAGTGAGACTTCTTATACAACCACCACACCCAATCTAGATCACACACTGACCAGAAATGACACAACCACAAGTGAGCCAATGACAAACAGCACCAATGGTAGGACTACAATAACACAGACCCAGACACAAACCAGCAACGACACAACCACAATGACACTGAGCTCACAAACAAGCAACACAACTGCAATGGCACCATTAACACACACAAGTAATGATGCAGGTACAACGGCACCATTAGCACAAACTAGCCTTGGGATAACAATGACATCTATCACTCACAACAGCAACGAGACAACCACAATGATGGCAACCACACACACCAGCAAAGACACAACTACAATAACATCTATCTCACAAACTAGCAACAATGCAACTACAATGAAACCCATCACACAAACCAGCAATGACACAACAACATCGATACCCTACACGCACACAGACAACAACACAAGTACAGTGACAAGTAGCAAAGACACAACTAAAGTGACACCTATTACGGAAACCAGCAATGGCCCAACAACACTGACAACTGACACCACAAAAGACGCAATTACTATAACACCCTATACCCAAACAAGCAATGGCACACCAACAATACCTTTATTTACACACACAAACAATGACACAACTACAGTGACACCTATCTTACCAACCAGCAAAGATGCAGCCACAATGACAGCAATCACACACACAGGCAATAACACAACCACTATGACGCCACATACACAAACTAGCAATGTCACAACTTCAGTGACAACATTCAGTCAAGCCAGCAATGGCACTACGACCATTAAACCGATCACAAGCACAAGCAATGTTGCAACAACAATGACACAAACCACACAAACTGTAACCAACACAACGACAATCACGTCAACTACACAGATCAGCTACAACACAACCTCATTTACAGCCACAACAGAGCTGAGCTCCACCGCATTTCCAACTCCAATGATCACCAGCAACAGCACAACAATAACAAGTACTGTAACGCCTGATATGTCTACAACTGCTGTAACAAACTCTGCTAACACCTCTCCTGAGATTCCTGCATCCTCCACCACACCCTCATCCTCCACTGTCACTGGATCCCCACCTGTTTCACCCACCTCCACCTCAAACTCCAGCTCTATCCTTCCAAACACCTCCCCAGGCAGTAGCACCGCTTCCCCCACTGGAAATACCACCACCCTTATTCCCTCAACAAACACCCCAAGAGGTAGGACTATAGCTTAATAAGTGTTGCTGTGTGTGTTCTTACAAAATCATTTACTTTAACATACAGGTGAGAAGGAATTGAATTTGGATCATGAGTAAAGGCTGCACTATGTAATTTTACTAAAGGGATGCTATTCACTTTTTTTGTATAATAAAACAAGATGCGCTGTATGTCAGTAGTCATGATAACACTTTTTATACTAGGTGTTGGCTTTGTTCTTTGTTCAAGTGCTGTTTGATTGATCCTACATGTTATTTATTTATTACAGTGACTGGCAACACCGCAGAAACAACTATTACGATTAAGCCATCTGAAACATCCTCATCCACCACCACTTCAACCTCCGCCATCACTCTAAACTCCACCACAACTCTAAACACCACCACCCCTCCAACCTCCACTATCACTCTAAACTCCACCACCCCTCCAACCTCCACCACAACTCTAAACACAACCACCCCTCCAACCTCCGCCACAACTCTAAACACAACCACCCCTCCAACCTCCGCCACAACTCTAAACACAACCACCCCTCCAACCTCCGCCACAACTCTAAACTCCACCACCCCTCCAACCTCCGCCACAACTCTAAACACCACCACCCCTCCAACCTCCACTATCACTCTAAACTCCACCACCCCTTCAACCTCCGCCACAACTCTAAACTCCACCACCCCTCCAACCTCTGCCACAACTCTAAACTCCACCACCCCTCCAACCTCCGCCACAACTCTAAACTCCACCACCCCTCCAACCTCCGCCACAACTCTAAACTCCACCACCCCTCCAACCTCCGCCACAACTCTAAACACCACCACCCCTCCAACCTCCGCCACCACTCTAAACTCCACCACCCCTCCAACCTTCGCCACAACTCTAAACATCACCACCCCTCCAACCTCCGCCACAACTCTAAACTCCACCACCCCTCCAACCTCCGCCACAACTCTAAACTCCACCACCACTCCAACCTCCGCCACCACTCTAAACTCCACCACCCCTCCGACCTCCGCCACAACTCTAAACTCCACCACCCCTCCGACCTCCACCATCACTCCTACCTCCATTACCACTCCACATTCAATCACTACACCATCCTCTACCAACACTCCAACCTCTGCAATCACTTTAACTGCAATCACTACTCCAACCTCCACTACATCTCTAAACTCCAGCAACACTCCAACCTCCATCACCAATCCAACTTCAACCACCTCTCCTAACTCCACCACCACCACTTCGACTTCCCCCAACACCTCTATCACCACTACTCCAACCTCCGATAACACCCAAACCTCTATAACCACTCCAACCTCCACCACCACTACTGTACCAACCACCACTCTAACCTCCATCCCCAATCCAACTTCCCTCAGCCCCCCAACCTCCTCCACCACTCCAATTGCCACCAATCCAACCTCCCCCACTACATCAACCGCTACCACCAACAGTATTGGTACCACCATCACTGTAACCACCCTGAGACCAACAGATACCACCACCAACAACCCAACTACAGCAGCCACCCCCAGTCCTACCCTGGGTCCAGTAGTAGGTTGGTAACTTTCTTGGGTTTTATGTATTTTTTTGTTTGAATGCCCATTAGGCTCCAGGTGTGTGCAGGTTTTATCCTAAAGAAACACAACAGCAGAGAATTTAATTAATCAACTCTATTAGAAAAAAAAATATCTCATGAAAGAAATGAGTAGCTGAATTTTCCCAGGTGTAATTATTCCCTTCATTCACAAAAACCATCTTTGCCCGAAGAATACTTTCATTCATTTCATTATTGAATGGCTTCTAATGTAAAAAAGAGTTGGTAATCAAGTCACTCATCATCATAGTGTTGACTATTTTCACAGAGCTCCATTGTACTCCCCATGCAAAGCACCAGACAGCTGTCAGACAGGCATTGCATTTAAAAAGTCAGTTCACATCAGAAAGAGTCTGATTTCCAATTGTTAATCATCTTTTCTATCTCTCATCAGTGTGTCCATCAGTTCCATGTCCTTTTGGAAGTGTCTGTCTTAATGGCACCTGCCAGTGTCTCTCTGGTAGCTTCCTGCTGAATGGCAACTGTGAACCAGGTTAGAACATATCACCATTTAATTTCTGAGTTGTGTTTCTGGGTCTTATTTTATCCATCTTCTACCCTTTTTTCACTCAGCCCAAGTGTTCCCAGGCCAGCTTCATCTGGTCTCCTTAACATTCGATCAAGAAATGAGCAACAGGTCCTCAACCATATTCCAGACTACAGCAGCTGGTATATCAGCAGCTGTAAGTTTTGAGCTAAGGAAGCATGTTTTAAAAAATACTGTCTTTTTCTTTCAGTGTCTAAAACTGTTCTGTTTTACCCTTTTGTAGCTCAGAGATGCCCTCAAAAAGGAGCCTGGTTATATACGATCCGATGTTGTGCGGCTTGAGTGAGTAATTTTTTTCTTTCTGCAACTGCACAAAGAAAATAATGCGATGTTTCAATTGTATGTTATTAATTTATGGGTGTTATTCTATAATCCACTAGGCAAGGAAGTGTGCAAGCAACAGTAAATAACATTTTTGAAAAAACTGAAGCCACTCAAGAATCAGTTGATGGATTGATTAAGGAGGCTATAGCTAACTCAGCAGGATCAAATGTATTGACTGATGCTACATTTACAGGTGAGTACAAATTGTGCACTATCCTATAATTGATTACTTAAAGAAGCGATTTTCTAACACACTTGTTTATATGGCCTGTATTAGGATCAAACTTGTGTGAGCAGGAGCCATTACCTTGCGAGGCTGCCACTACAACATGCACAAATACAAAAGGAAGGGCTGTTTGTTCCTGTAAAGAGGGCTACATCTCCATCTTGTACTCAAACACCAGCTGCAGAGGTAACATATTATTATTGATTCAGCAAGAAGCAGACCGGAACATACAGTAGTCATTTAGCTTGAAAGAGAAAAGCATATTTACTATTAAAGCTTCATACAGTATATAGACCATACGAGTTGTTAACCCACAGTGCCTAAGACGGGTTCTAGTGACGTTTTCCCAGCTGATCCACAGTTAAGAGAACTGTAACAAAAAATCCTTAGTGACATTCTTGTGTGTGAGAATGAGGGGGAGAAACAACAGGGAGCGAAACTCAGAGACAAGGTCAAGAGCTGTAGCCTTTTCTCCAGGCCAACCCTTGGCCCTTACCTCATTTATCTCTCAAATGTATTTCTTTTTAAAGAGGCAGTTTCCCAGGAAACACATGGAAGAATCACTTTTTTTTCCTCCGTCAGTGGAGGGCTGAGACCAAGGAGATCATCTATATAAAGAGCTCATAAAGAATAAGGCATTTATACAAATATTTTCACACCATTTCCCATGAAACATGCTACAAAGAGATACATAATGTACTCTTATGGGCTTACAGTATCGTCATCATGGCGCCTCCATAAGAAGAGGCTCTCATTGTGCTCATGTTTTCGTTGCGTGTGCAGCCAGGCGTTCTGAATGTCTCCATCAACTGTGACTGAGCCTGAAACTGTAGCTTGTTGTGTTCTTGTTTCAGTCTCTTTGTAAACATTTTTTGTATATTTAAATTATTATGTGTCTCTTTTTAGCGTGTCCAAGTGGGCAGAGGGCAGTGGGAGACAAGTGCCAACCGTGAGTAGGCATTTTTAATTTTGTTTATAAGGTAATCTTGTATATTCAGGTGTTTGACTGTGTGGATCTGGTATTATGTTGATGTGAAGTTAGCTCCCCCATGTGGATTCATTGTATGCCTCCTTTACTATGCTATAGCACAGTGCTGAAACACAAATTTGGTCTGTTTTGCCTCTCAGGTGTGCGTTTGGATATGCTGGCTTTAACTGCAATGACTGTGAGTAACACTGTTTTGAAGGCATAAATGCTGCAGCAGCATTGTACTAATGTGCTGACTGTCTGAATTTGTCTTTGTGTGTGTGTGTGTGTGTGTGTGTGTGTGTGTGTGTGTATATGTGTGTGTGATAGCTGCTCTGCTGGCAGTGGTAGTCATCTCCTGTGTCCTGGGAGGAGTTCTTCTCATCATGGTCCTGGCATTGCTCATATACTTCTGCTGGTGAGAATATAAAAAATGACAATACTCTGAAAACAAAGAGCTCTAGCATTGATTTCCTTTCTCCAACAGAGCATATTATCAATTCATACAGTAGCTGAATTGAAAGAAATGCATGTGAACACGCTCTGCTCCATGAAAACATGGAGTATGTCTAAATTGTTGAAACTTGGTGTTACATTTTAGTTGAACAATATGTCTTTTAAGATATATGAAATCTTTATCTTCTTATAAAGAACTTGAAAAAAGTAACAAAAAAGTCCCTGTAATAACCTTTATTCTTCTTACACAGATTATTGTGAGGTAAGGTTGTCTTAGTTTGTGTTTTTATTACTATCCAAAAATCAAACCGACACCTAAAAAGCATTACTGTGTCTCTTTAATTATGGGAGAAAATATGGGACACAAATGTTCAATAGTTGACATTTAATTTCATACTTGGAGTCTTCTCTAGCTGATTTTGGTGAGTACATTTCACAAAGTAGGACACAGTTACAGCTTTGAAAAGGATCAGTAATTTCCTACAACAGCTGGGAATTTTAGAGTTTAGCAAACATAACTCAGGAGAAAAGAGGGCATTCATTGTGGAATATTCTCTTCTCAGTATTAACGTAACGTACATTTGGTAGCATGATGATAATGTGAATGTGTCAAATAATAAACTAAACTGTTTTTTCATTATTTTTTGACAGCAAAGGGGCAGAGGTTTTAACATATAACAGGCGTTGAGAATAGAAGCAATATTTGTTTCTTGCATCATTTCATTCTCAGATTAAAAAAGAAATGAAAAGAAAAATAAGCAGGCAAATGTTACCTTCTCTATTTCTCACATCAGCAGGGGATGCTTAAAGAGCAAGCCAGACAACAGCAGCAGCAGTCCATATTCATCAGGCGAAGTAAACCAGCCCTGGCCCACTGGCATCACGCCCATCCCACGGGCCACCACCAACTGGGATGCAGCTCCGTCCATAGAGCTGACAGAAGAGGGCAGCACTCGATCCCTGGTAGACCAAAAGCATCAGACCAACGGATTGGTGAGTCATCAGATGTTCCTCTGTGGTCTGTGTTGTCTGAATTACTTACTAATCCCTGCGTCATGTGTTTCCACTAAATCAGCTATAAGTTTCTTTGGTGTGGCCCAACCATCATGCTTCCAGGTTGCATTTGCTTATTAACCACTAACTAACCCTGTTAGCATGGATTTGGTGACTTGTTGGTGAAAAACACACTATTAGTGGATATGTTTTTTTACATATGTAGGCCTTATATAACTACTGTTTAATTACTACATTACAGTGTGTTTAAACTGCTTTTCTATCAAATATAGCTTAGTTTATATCATGACTCGTCATTTTATTTAACCTGCAAATCAACAAATCCATGCTCACTTGAGACAAGATCATCCTGTGTCATTTAAGAGAAAGACAAGCTTTTTTAATGATCATAATATCAGTCCTTTACACACCAACACTTCTAACCCAATAATATATTAATGCTAGCATATAGTTCCCTCCCATGCTCCCTGCTTTGCCTGACTCCCAGTGTGTTGCTTTAGGGGTTTCAGACGAAGCAGAACGGATGGAAAAAGGTAAGGCATGGCTTTGCTTTTAGATTCTGATTTGCCTTGATGCCTCCTGCTGATGACTTAAACATGCTATAGTGAGAATCCCGGTGGAGAGGTTTTCTGGGTGATGGGACGCTTTCTGAGAGAACTCTGATTGTTGTGGAAAGCAGTGTGCTTTCATCTTCAAGCTAAAACTAGTGATTGATGGTTCAAAGACGCTCAGCTGATGTTGGTTGGGGGGTAGTCGGGAGTAGATTGGTGATTTGTTTGTGGATTCGTGGCTCTGAATGGATGTTGTGAATGTGTTAAGTCACTCCATCTGAAACACACTAACATGATTTTTGGTGACATTTCAGACGGGATCATACGATCTCAACCCGGATGGATTGAAGACGTTCAAAGGTAAAAATCCATCCCGGTACTCCTATCTGGTTCAAGGCCATGAGAACCCCTACTTCCTACCAGGAGATGACAGGAAAAACTGAAAGCACAAGGCCAGTTGATGATACAATCCATGTAGAAATGAGAAATAGATTACTGATTTGAAGCTTTGAGTCTGCAGGCACATTTCCTGAGCAGGACCAGGTTTTTATAACTTTTTGAACTCACTTGCATTAAAGAACAATCACAAAGGACGATTTTAACTGGGAGAAAGCCACCAAAGAGATTCATTCATATAAGCAAATATATTTGAACAGTGATGTGTGCATCATGTCTGCTCTTTTGACAAGAGCTAAGTGGTGCCGATTACAACCAGAGGGTGTCACTGTTTCTCAGTTGAAGTCTCCTGCTGTTTTTTAAAGGGACATTTGTGTTTATTGTGCTTCAAAGAAATCATTCTGCATTCTTTCAAATGAAGCTTCTTTTGTTGCTCATTGCACTAAAGTGTGTGTTAAGTTTACCGCCAGTTTTATATTTAAATCAAAGGTAAATTGAATGTGGGCTTTCTGGGGCTGTTAGATACTTTTTTAAGAGGTTTGATTTTTTTTTTAAATGTGTGATCATAAATGGCTTAAGGGGCTGGATCCCTGGGTCAGCATATTTTTTAAAGGGACTCATAATGTAGCCGAATACAAACTCTATTTGTTGAATCTGTACTTCTACCCCTTTGTGCCTGTTTTCATTGTCTGCCTGACAGATGGGAAGCATGCATAGCTGGTGATGAAGCCTCTCCCAGATGTGCCAATTACCACTTGTGTATATTTCTTTAAATCTCTGATATATATTTATCCTTGTATGTATGAGTCAGTGCACTGTTTTATAAGTGTGTACAGGTTTGCTGAAGAACTCAAGATCGCAATGTTTGTGTGTATGCAATGGAAATAAATTAATATAAAAACATGTCTTGTTTGTCATTGTTGTTGACTGCAGTTGATAAAGCATTTCACAAAAGGAGGGGGAGTTCCTTAGGGTGCTGGACACTTCTCATTGGTAGAGAACACAAAGCCTTTAATTTCAGCCACCATTTAAAAAAATCTGCAGCAGTGACAAGTACATCTGTTTACTGTTCGTTGTGCTTTCATACTGGAGTAAAGGAAAAAGATACATAAGAGGTTGATCTTCAACAGAGTGAGGGGCCAACTGAGCATTTACATGAGGACAAAATCCAGCAGGTGAAAAGATGTGATGTATACTGTATGTTGTGTTATATGTAATGATAGGGTTTTATAGCGTCATCCTGGCTGCATATTGAGTATGGAAAATGAAGCGTTAATACATCTGTAGCTTTTTAATGTTTCACTGGAATTAGTTGCTTAGGACCTCCAGCCGAGCTCTTTCATATGAAGCCCCTCGCTCTGACATCTCTCTGTTAGTGCATGTCCATAGGATCCTGTTTGTGCATGTGTTTCAGCCCGTGTGTGTAGCATGTCACAATAACAGAGTGTAAAAGTTATTTTCCACTCGTGGGATTAATAAAGGATTTCTTCTTCTTAATCTTTATGAGTTATGGACAATGCTGGACACACTGACTAGAGGACAGGGAACCCTAAAGGTTCCTTGCAAAGTAGTTCAGGATGCCACGGTAACTAATGATCATCATCTGTGTGTGGTGGGGAAGACTGTCTCGTTTGTATCTAATATGTTAGAGTTGGCTTTTGATTTTTCCCTGACTTTTTAAAGTCAGTTTAACCGATTTGAGGACAGTTGTCATTTACCCCTACACTGTGAGCAATTGCTGTTAATTTACGGCCAATTTTCAACACTAAAATACTGTTTTGATCTAAAACAGTTAAGAACTGTAGTTAGCAATGCATTGTGGGATGCTCACCCTGAAGCAACAGGACAAAGGCCCTAAACAGTATAATGATGTTTTAAATTACAGGACACTACAGTATTTTTGAAAAAGTGGGTGTTGCATGGAGAACTTAGGCTGTTAGTCTTTTGTTTCTAAAAATATGCTACTGCTTATTTTTCTCAGTTAGTTTTCTTTATAAAATACCCAAAGCCATCAACTCCTGAATGGAGAATCATTGGAGGATCATTTGAATAGCAGTTTTCAGAGAAGAACACACAATATGGAGGACATGTGCTACACATCAACGAGACCTGCTTCATCAACATGTATCGGATTTTGAAACTACAAATTAGACGGTAGGTCTTATTGAAATCTTATTTTACTTTTTAATATCTCTTTTATATTGCAGAGGATGTTTGATACAAACAGATCCTCAGTAGCACTAGCTTGTCTAGCTATTGATTTTAACATGTCATTTATGAGTGAGGCTTAGATTTAAATAGTGTAAAAAATATTACTTGTTGTATTTAGGTTAAAATTAATACAGCCTAATGGTCAGAGGACCGACACTCGTTAACCCGATAATTTAGCACAAAGAGGTCGAGGCAGAGGGAGGAAGACCTAGTGTGACCTAGTCACTTAGTACATACTGATACTTCCAATAAATACTGCAACTACATGCTAACAGAATGACAAAAGGCTAACCACATTACAATTGCACATGGTAATTGCAATGTTCAAACACAGGACAGAACACCTATATTAGAATAATTCAGACACTCAGCTTTTGGGGACTCGAGACTTGAGTTTTTGACAATTTGAGAGGCATGTGTTAATGTTAGCTTAGCATGACTAGCAACTTTGTGTGAATGACTTCTGATAAATCTTAAGAATAACTCATTGACAAATGACTTCAAACATTGTATTTTCAACCAAAAGAAAAGACACATCGACTATTTTTACATTAAAACATTTAATCATTGTTACACATCAAATACAGTATATCTTGTTAGTCACCTGTTGTTCCACAGCTTGCCTGCACTCATCTTTCTCAACCAGGAAGTGTAAAACAGAGCTGAACACTGCCTTGGGTTTATATGGGGGTGTGTCAAGTGGAAGGTGCCTTGTTTGGTAGAAGTGGAGGGGTGTTTAGGTTGTTGAGATTAAAAATGTTATTTGAAAGGCTGTTTAAGTATTTACTTAACTGAAATGTATTTTGACATGCTATTAGCCTTATTGCAGATAGTATGTGTTGTTTGTAGAACAGGTAATACTCACCTGAGAGTGAATTGATTTCCAACCCCTTTTGGTAGGTTCCAACTCCTATATAAGAGGAGGCTTGGGGGCCTATTAGGTAGTTGGAGGTTGGAGTTGAAGTTGCACAATGCTGGTGAGTGTACAGAGCTGCAAGGGCCCAGACTGGCATTGTTTAGAGCTCAGTCTCTTATTTTGTTTGTTTCACTCAAAAACAGTGTTTAGAGTATTTTGGTGTATTTAGTTTTATTATTCTGAAGCTGCTTAGTCTCAAAGGCTGATTTAGCTTCAACTGAACCTAAGATGAAAGATCATCCATTTATTGTTTGTAAAATGAGCCTATTTTAGTTTGTATTAGATGTTTTAAAAAGGAACTTGCAAAAGTTCTGGCATAGCGAGTGAACTTGCTCCACGTACCTTTTCACAGCCTGAATGTCTGGATCGGTCTGTTGCTCCAATACCCATTCACTCCGTTCCGAGGAGGCTGCCTCTTGTCCTACCACTGCTGAGGTGACTGCCTCTGCAGTGGTGACTGTGGTGCCTTCTTGTGGTGTGTTGATTTCAGGAAATCTGGAGAGAGCATCTGCATTTACGTTCTCTCTCCCCGCACGGTACTTCACTTCAAAGTCGAAGGATCCTAACTAGGCCATCCACCGTTGTTCTACTGCACCCAACTTTGCAGACTGTACATGAGCAACAGGGTTATTGTCTGTACACTGTGAACTTTCTGCAGATCGAATAGTCCTTGAATTTCTCTGTGATTGCCCCCTTAATGCTAGCAGTTCCAATTTGAAGGAGCTATAGTTAGCGTTGTTGCGTTCTGTGGGGCGTAAGATCCGACTAGCATAAGCGATCACTCTCTCTTAACCTTCCTGCGCTTGGGCCAATACTGCTCCCAAACCTTGGTGGCTGGTATCTGTATAGAGGAGGAAAGGCTTGGAAAAGTCAGCATAGGCTAGTATTGGGGCGGTCGTAAGCGTGCCAAGGTCGTAAGGTATGGATCAAAGAGCATGACCCTGATTCAGCAACGGAGGCTGCCAAGCTGGCCGATGTCTTTGTGACGTCACGGAAATAGGGTCTACCATGGAGCTACAAAGCAAGGAGGATGACAAAGGACATCCACAAACCAGCCCAACAGTGCCAACAGGGGGCAGCAACCAGTGCAGGTATGTCTCTCATGTGGGAGGGCCCGTCAGCTAGCAGGCCAACAAAACCCTCTAGCAAAAAGCTAATTTGTTATCTATGTGGACTTATGGCCATACTTAACCCATGTACCCGAAAAACTCGGCTAAGATTACAACTGTTATAGTTAACCAACAGTTGGAGGTTTTGCGTACAACCTTGAAAATATACATCCTGTCAAGACGTTTTCAGGATTCAGGGAAAATCTCAAGTGAGTCCTTCAAATCTGGGATCTGAAGAGGTAGTGAAAATGCCAAGGAATGTCCAAATGGTTCTTCTCTGTGATTGTGAATTGTTTGCTTTAGTGATTTTTAAATTTTCTATTTTAATATATATATATATATTTTTTTTCTCTCTCTCATGATGCTTTTGATGTCATGTAAAGCACTTTGAATTGCCTTGTTGTTGAAATGTGCTATATAAATAAACTTGCCTTGCACAAATGTGCTTTGTACCACATCCTCGCATTAAAAATGACTGTTCTATTAAAATGCAAAACATTGAAGTTAATGGAACCACGCTTAGGGCCTTGCTCGACTCTGTGAGTAATCAGACACTGGTATACAGGAAGTTTGTACCACCCAACATTGAAAGTGAAACCATCCCTATCTGTTGTGTTCATGGAGACGAGAAGCCTTATCCAACAGCTAACATGTACATTTAGGTAGAAGGTCAAACTTTCCTTTTGAACATTGGGGTTGCTGATAATCTGCCTTTTGATGCTGTTCTAGGAAGAGACCTACCAGTTCTTTTTGATTTGTTGGAGCCAGAAAAAAGCAGAAAGTGTAACGCTGTGGTAACCAGAATGCAATCCAATGAGCCTTCCGCAATTCTCAGTGCCCTGCCCTTTTTCAATTAAGAGTTGGAGACCACACCTGGGAAGTCTCGGAAAACCTGCAGATGGAGAAGGCAGGAAAAATTCCAAAAGACAGTGGTGACACCATCAACAAGCACTGAGCCAGAGTTACCACTAGGATTTCAAGTTCCAGGTAATATAAGTGATATACAGAAAACTGATCCATCTTTAGTCTCTCTTTTCCAGGAAGTAAAGGAGAAGGAGCCGGAAGCTGAGTTGGACATCAGCTAGTGGTTGCCCAAGCAGCTGGAAACACAATGCTTGCCTTGAGGCACTCAGTTCCCAGGGCTGGCCACCTGGGCAAACACAAAAACACGGCTCGCATTAAAAAACATTTCCACTGGCCTGCGTAGAGATGTTGCTCAGTTTTGTAAAAGTTGCCCTCAGTGCCAAATAACATCTGCTAAAACACCCCAAGAGCTCCACTTCAACCACTACCCATTATTGGCACCCCATTTGAGCGCCTTGGGATAGACATTGTTGGTCCTGTAGAGAGACGCAAAGCAGGAAACCGTTATATGCTGGTTATAACAGACTATTCCACCAAGTACCAAGGGAAGGGTTTTAACGTTGTATCCTATGTCATCCAGATGAGAGAGCGGCTGGAGAAAATGGGTAAGCTGGCCCAATCACACATGGCGGACGCCCAACAGCAACAGAAGTCCTGTTACGACAAGTCAGCTAGGCAGAGAACCTTCGACCCAGGACAGAAAGTGCTGGTGTTCCTACCTAGTGATAGAAGTGATGCTAATAAGAAGTGGATGAGCAATACTTACCTCTCTAGTGACCTGGTAGACCATGATCTCAGACGGCCAACAGCTTCAGGTGAGATCTATCTGTAATTCAGAAGTTTT
Organism: Tautogolabrus adspersus; assembly: GCA_020745685.1. Lineage (NCBI taxonomy): Eukaryota > Metazoa > Chordata > Actinopteri > Labriformes > Labridae > Tautogolabrus > Tautogolabrus adspersus. The sequence goes on from CM036553.1 coordinate 16,006,164, forward strand.
CCAGAAGAATCCTAGGAGAACAAATATTGTTGAACATGACATTGTTGTGAGAGAAGGTGCGAAGATGAGAGGTGAGAAGATTAAGTTACAGGATCCCTGAGCGCCTGCTGGCCTCACTGAGGAGGGGGGTTGACTTGATGCTGTCCCTGGGGATCATCGAGGCTTTGAAGAGCGAGTGGTGTAACCCAGTGGTACTCGTACCAAAGAAGGATGGAAGCAAGGTTCTGCATTGATTTCAGGTACCTGAATTCAGTTTCTCAATTTGATTTCACCTTCTTGATTTAAAGTTATATTAAATTGACCTCTTTTATATGCCTAGTTCTTATAATTTGGTTTTCTATTTTTGGGTAAAATGAAAACCCACCTTTGCTTTAAGCTTACTCCTTACTGCATGGGCCCCCGCAAGAGAATCCTTCTCATCTCGGAAAGAGTGTTTATAAGGCACACTACAAGTGAAGGCCTGTGTCTGGCCATGAAATGTTTGCCTGATTTCACCTATTGCTTCGATAATGTCACCAGTTGTAATAATCCCAATGGATTTCATTACCTACATTAAGATGAGGGTTTTTCTTTTGTAGGCTTTGGTAGAGAAGCCATCCAGTGGCGACGAGAAAACTTACAGCTATCTCCTCACACAGAAAGACGAGGGATCTGAAGGTAAACTTTTTATATGATTCTGAGAAAACTCTGTACCAATTTTTTTTTTTTTAAAGGAGCCGTGCAATGTAACACGGGGGAGTTAAGAATATGATCCGTCTATGTTTCAGGATCATTCTGTGAATCCTTGCTCTGCACGGTTGTTGCTTTGACGTAATGGTAATACATGTTATTTTTTTGTCAACAGCAATATACAATGCGTTTCTAATCATAAGGGCGGGTTTTTCCACATTTCAAACCTTGCATTGGCAAAGATCGAGATGGGTATCAAAGAGATTTTTATCATAGCCTCATTGTTAACCAAATGAAACATTAATTCCTCTTTTTGTCATCGCAGCCGTATAAATAATTGATGTTGGCTTGTAAGAGCCCGAAATGTTACAACGACCTAAAATGTTAGAAAAAAATGTAATAAAACCCGAAATGTAATAACTGGTTGATAATGTAACAAAGTGCTGAGCCCAAAACGTAATAACTTTTTGCCCAAAACGTAAGAAGTTGATACATTTTGAGGCAGCTATTACATTATGGAGCAGGCAAAATATTTTTCTCCTAATAGTGTAATAATTGTATAACATCATAGAATGAGTCAATAATTTATGGATTAAAAGGCTTATGCTTGATCAAAGGACAATTTTGTCCGCCACTTAATTGTTAACTCCTTTGTGTGAACGTGAGTGGAGAGGGTTTGGAGGTGTGTCTCTGGAGGAGATCAGAGGCTTCAGAACAGCAGAGGTGTCGCCAAACAGCAGTTTGTTTTGGTTTAATGCTGGTGCTCAAGGGGGCGAGATCTACTGGAGCAAAAAGTCACACATTCTTCCTTAAATTACAATAAATGAATTTAAATGTATGCTTTTAAGTAAAATCTTTCTTAGAAATGTTTGACAGATTGAAAACTATCCTGTATTTCTTGGATTTTTGTAACACTGTTCTCTTCACAGGGTGATAAATAAAGTCTTGACTCACTGGATGATGGACCCTCATCAGTCTAAGATGTGTCTCGCTCACTCTGTCAGTGATGGCTTAATTTCAATCAGCTCTTGTTTACAAGTACAGTACATAATCCGAGGTGAATTCTCCGGATAATATCCTGCTGTGATCTCACATTAGCTCACTCTGACTTGCTACAAAAAAAATACTAGGGGTCTTGAGGAGAAACTCCGGGTGAAGTCCAACTGAAAAATGTGGCCCTTTGCGTTCACACATTCAGCTTCTCTGGCAAATATCAGGAGTTTTTCAGGAGTTTTCTTCAAGTGTGAAAGCCCTGTGTCATCTTGTTTATTGCTACATTGTTGTTTTTGTTTCAGGGTTTTATTGAGTCTTTATTTTTGTGTATTGTCAGGATAAATACGTTATGTAAAGAACTTTGTTGCATTGGTTTTTAGTGCTCTGTAAACAAAGCTAATGGGTAAAACAAATAAACACAACGTGAAACAGTTGCACAAAGTTAAAAGTCCTGTTGGAAAAGACGTCACGATTGTTGAATATTTTCCCTGTCTATGTTTGCTTTAAAGGAGTGAGGAAGATATTGGTGATGGAAAATCTCTGGTATACTGCTGACAGTGAGGTGAGTTCTGTGCTCTCACTTGAAGCTGTGATACTCATCTGGACAAGTATATAAGCCTTTTTTTGTCTTTTCTTCTGCTTAAGGATACCCTGAGTCTTTGGGACCTTCACTTCCTTGTCATGATTCACTGTTGGCCCGATCTGGTCGTTCATGACTTTGAACTCACCACATGAGCGCAGCTCTGCCTCCATGGTTGCGTATGTATCATTGTTTTAAAACATACTACAGCTGTGATTTATGCAGAGGAATGGGACTCAAATAATGAGGAAATATCTGTTTCACAGCCAAGACCAAAGCAGCATGATTACACTGACCAAACAAGACTACTGTCAGGTATTTGTACAAATCCTTTTAAAGAACTGTGATATGTGATTTTCACGAGGCTGTTCTGAACACAACATAAAGCTTTATGATTTTTCAGATCAACTCACTGCAAATACGATTCCTGCCCTCGCTGACTGTTTGTTACACTCTGGATGTATCTTCAGTCTCCTGTCTCGTCCAGACAAAAATAAACATGGTAAACAATCAACACTCATTACAGTGCTAAATGGATCTTGCATGCATAAAATAAAAATAAAACATATTTTACTCTTTCTGATTTCAGGATACCATTTATTTAGTTGACGGCATTTGTGAGAACCCAGAAAGGAAGGATATGTTTTATTTTTGATGTGCTGCTTGATAACGATGAAAAATCAAGAAAGACACACATCCCTCAGTAGGTGCTGGATCCAAAAAAAATAATAGGTAAGGAAAGCAAAGCACCAAGAAGCTCCTGTTTGAAGGATTTATTGAGTTATGTTAGGTTTTGCTTCCTTGCCCCCCCCCAATAACTACTCAAGAAAATTATAAAAGTTTTAAAATAGTAATAGTTTATTTTGTTTCTCATAGTCGAGGAGAGCCGATTTCTTCTGTCGTCGTCAGATGCTTCAGAGAGGCTTTATATATCTATATACATGTATATCCTGTTTTGTGTTCTTTCTAAATGTTTTTTTTTCTATTTAATTTAATACTATATAAAACAGGAGAAAATGATCAAAATAAAGTTTCAATAAATAAAAAACCTAAAATCTCTTTCTTCCCAGAATCACACATTAATACATATTTTATTAGTGTACAATAAGGCTGAGATAGACAGGCGGACAGTCATCCAGACACTTAACTCTAAATTCAGCTCAAATGTAATGGCAAGACTTTTCAGCCTCTTGAAATGTGTTTGTAAAGAAGTCTGTATGTAAACATGCTGAATGAGAAAGCATTGCTTGTCCTTATCAAAAATTATTACTGTTTGTGAGAAATTCTGACTATTGCGATGTTTGTTGCAAATCCTTTCATTAGAATAACGATGAAACTGCTGTTACTTTGGTATCTATTACCTACCCTTACCTATGTTTTATTTTTGTTCTTTTTAAGGAGGATAATTATGGTTCTCCGGGAGGCATGAGGGACATTTCTTCTGTCGTTGTCAGATGCTTCAGAGAGAGTTTGCATGAGAACAGGTACTTAACTTTATTTGGATGCATTTCTTTCATCCATTTTTTTAAAAACATATTTACTTTGCAAGGCTATCATACATGTCACAATAAACTGATTAAATGAAAAATACAAAATGCTTCTATTGCTTTCAGTGTTTTGTCAATGGTTGCAATCCCACTACCGTTCAAGAGGTAGGCCTACTTTAGGACATTTTATTTTACTTGATTCTTTTTAACAGTTTAGATATTATGCCCAGTTGGAAGTGTATTCACTCGTGCTTGTGAACACACTTTTCCAACTGGGCATAATATCTAAACTGTTAAAAAGAATCAAGTAAAATGAAATGTCTTTATATTTGTATAAATATTTAAAAAGCACATTTTGTTTTTACTTTTCCCTTTAAACCGGAAGAGGGAAAGAGGGAAAGAGGGAAAGAGGGAAAGAGGGAAAGAGGGAAAGAGGGAAAGAGGGAAAGAGGGAAAGAGGGAAAGAGGGAAAGAGGGAAGGACTCTGCTCTGAGGGCAGCATAGCGGGACTCTGCTCTGAGGGCAGCATAGCGGGACTCTGCCCTGAGGGCAGCATAGCGGGACTCTGCCCTGAGGGCAGCATAGCGGGACTCTGCCCTGAGGGCAGCATAGCGGGACTCTGCCCTGAGGGCAGCAAAGTCCTTTGATCCTGGGACATTGATACGACGTCCTTTCCCGACATTGATACGACGTCCTTTCCCGACATTGATACGACGTCCTTTCCCGACATTGATACGACGTCCTTTCCCGACATTGATACGACGTCCTTTCCCGACATTGATACGACGTCCTTTCCCGACATTGATACGACGTCCTTTCCCGACATTGATACGACGTCAGATCCCGACATTGATACGTCCTTTCCCGACATTGATACAACGTCAGATCCCGACATTGATACAACGTCCTTTCCCGACATTGATACGTCAGATTCCGACATTGATACAACGTCCTTTCCCGACATTGATACAACGTCAGATTCCGACATTGATACAACGTCAGATTCCGACATTGATACAACGTCCTTTCCCGACATTGATACAACGTCCTATTCCGACATTGATACAACGTCCTTTCCCGACATTGATACGTCAGATTCCGACATTGATACAACGTCCTTTCCCGACATTGATACAACGTCCTATTCCGACATTGATACAACGTCCTTTCCCGACATTGATACAACGTCCTTTCCCGACATTGATACAACGTCAGATTCTGACATTGATACAACGTCTTTTCCCGACATTGATACAACGTCCTTTCCCGACATTGATACAACGTCAGATTCTGACATTGATACAACGTCTTTTCCCGACATTGATACAACGTCCTTTCCCGACATTGATACAACGTCAGATTCCGACATTGATACAACGTCCTTTCCCGACATTGATACAACGTCCTTTCCCGACATTGATACAACGTCAGATCCCGACATTGATACAACGTCAGATTCCGACATTGATACGTCAGATTCCGACATTGATACAACGTCCTTTCCCGACATTGATACAACGTCCTTTCCCGACATTGATACAACGTCAGATTCCGACATTGATACAACGTCCTTTCCCGACATTGATACAACGTCCTTTCCCGACATTGATACAACGTCCTTTCCCGACATTGATACAACGTCAGATTCCGACATTGATACAACGTCCTTTCCTAACATTGATACAACGTCCTATTCCGACATTGATACAACGTCCTTTCCCGACATTGATACAACGTCCTTTCCCGACATTGATACAACGTCCTTTCCCGACATTGATACAACGTCCTTTCCCGACATTGATACAACGTCAGATTCCGACATTGATACAACGTCCTATTCCGACATTGATACAACGTCCTTTCCCGACATTGATACAACGTCAGATTCCGACATTGATACAACATCCTTTCCCGACATTGATACAACGTCCTTTCCCGACATTGATACAACGTCCTTTCCCGACATTGATACAACGTCCTTTCCCGACATTGATACAACGTCAGATTCTGACATTGATACAACGTCCTTTCCCGACATTGATACAACGTCCTTTCCCGACATTGATACAACGTCAGATCCCGACATTGATACAACGTCAGATTCCGATATTGATACAACGTCAGATTCCGACATTGATACAACGTCCTTTCCCGACATTGATACAACGTCCTTTCCCGACATTGATACAACGTCAGATTCCGACATTGATACAACGTCCTTTCCCGACATTGATACAACGTCCTTTCCCGACATTGATACAACGTCCTTTCCCGACATTGATACAACGTCAGATTCCGACATTGATACAACGTCCTTTCCTAACATTGATACAACGTCCTATTCCGACATTGATACAACGTCCTTTCCCGACATTGATACAACGTCCTTTCCCGACATTGATACAACGTCCTTTCCCGACATTGATACAACGTCCTTTCCCGACATTGATACAACGTCAGATTCCGACATTGATACAACGTCCTATTCCGACATTGATACAACGTCCTTTCCCGACATTGATACAACGTCAGATTCCGACATTGATACAACGTCCTTTCCCGACATTGATACAACGTCAGATTCCAACATTGATACAACGTCCTTTCATGACATTGATACAACGTCCTTTCCCGACATTGATACAACGTCAGATTCCGACATTGATACAACGTCCTTTCCCGACATTGATACAACGTCCTATTCCGACATTGATACAACGTCCTTTCCCGACATTGATACAACGTCAGATTCCGACATTGATACAACGTCCTTTCCCGGCATTGATACAACGTCCTATTCTGACATTGATACAACGTCCTTTCCCGACATTGATACAACGTCCTTTCCCGACATTGATACAACGTCCTTTCCCGACATTGATACAACGTCCTTTCCCGACATTGATACAACGTCTTTTCCCGACATTGATACAACGTCCTTTCCCGACATTGATACAACGTCCTTTCCCGACATTGATACAACGTCAGATTCCGACATTGATACAACGTCCTTTCCCGACATTGATACAACGTCAGATTCCAACATTGATACGTCCTTTCATGACATTGATACAACGTCCTTTCCCGACATTGATACAACGTCCTTTCCCGACATTGATACAACGTCCTTTCCCGACATTGATACAACGTCCTTTCCCGACATTGATACAACCTCAGATCCCGACATTGATACAACGTCCTTTCCCGACATTGATACAACGTCCTTTCCCGACATTGATACAACGTCCTTTCCCGACATTGATACAACGTCAGATTCCGACATTGATACAACGTCCTTTCCCAACATTGATACAACGTCAGATCCCGACATTGATACAACATCAGATCCCGACATTGATACAACGTCAGATCCCGACATTGATACAACGTCCTTCCCGACATTGATACAACGTCCTTCCCGACATTGATACAACGTCCTATTCCGACATTGATACAACGTCCTTTCCCGACGTTGATACGTCAGATCCCGACATTGATACAACGTCCTTTCCCGACATTGATACAACGTCCTATTCCGACATTGATACAACGTCCTTTCCCGACATTGATACAACGTCCTTTCCCGACATTGATACAACGTCCTTTCCCAATATTGATACAATGTCCTTTCCCGACATTGATACAACGTCCTTTCCCGACATTGATACAACGTCAGATTCCGACATTGATACAACGTCCTTTCCCGACATTGATACAACGTCCTATTCCGACATTGATACAACGTCCTTTCCCGACATTGATACAACGTCCTTTCCCGACATTGATACAACGTACTTTCCCGACATTGATACAACGTCCTTTCCCGACATTGATACAACGTCCTTTCCCGACATTGATACAACGTCCTTTCCCGACATTGATACAACGTCCTTTCCCGACATTGATACAACGTCCTTTCCCGACATTGATACAACGTCCTTTCCCGACATTGATACAACGTCCTTTCCCGACATTGATACAACGTCCTTTCCCGACATTGATACAACGTCCTTTCCCAACATTGATACAATGTCCTTTTCCGACATTGATACAACGTCCTTTCCCGACATTGATACAACGTCAGATTCCGACATTGATACAACGTCCATTCCCGACATTGATACAACGTCCTATTCCGACATTGATACAACGTCCTTTCCCGACATTGATACAACGTCCTTTCCCGACATTGATACAACGTCCTTTCCCGACATTGATACAACGTCCTTTCCCGACATTGATACAACGTCCTTTCCCAACATTGATACAATGTCCTTTCCCGACATTGATACAACGTCCTTTCCCGACATTGATACAACGTCAGATTCCGACATTGATACAACGTCCTTTCCCGACATTGATACAACGTCCTATTCCGACATTGATACAACGTCCTTTCCCGACATTGATACAACGTCCTTTCCCGACATTGATACAACGTCCTTTCCCGACATTGATACAACGTCAGATTCCGACATTGATACAACGTCCTTTCCCGGCATTGATACAACGTCCTATTCTGACATTGATACAACGTCCTTTCCCGACATTGATACAACGTCCTTTCCCGACATTGATACAACGTCCTTTCCCGACATTGATACAACGTCAGATTCCGACATTGATACAACGTCCTTTCCCGACATTGATACAACGTCCTTTCCCGACATTGATACAACGTCCTTTCCCGACATTGATACAACGTCCTTTCCCGACATTGATACAACGTCCTTTCCCGACATTGATACAATGTCAGATTCCGACATTGATACAACGTCCTTTCCCGACATTGATACAACGTCAGATTCCAACATTGATACAACGTCCTTTCATGACATTGATACAACGTCCTTTCCCGACATTGATACAACGTCCTTTCCCGACATTGATACAACCTCAGATTACGACATTGATACAACGTCCTTTCCCGACATTGATACAACGTCCTTTCCCGACATTGATACAACGTCAGATTCCGACATTGATACAACGTCCTATTCCGACATTGATACAACGTCCTTTCCCGACATTGATACAACGTCCTTTCCCGACATTGATACAACGTCCTTTCCCGACATTGATACAACGTCCTTTCCCGACATTGATACAACGTCCTTTCCCGACATTGATACAACGTCAGATTCCGACATTGATACAACGTCCTTTCCCGACATTGATACAACGTCCTTTCCCGACATTGATACAACGTCCTTTCCCGACATTGATACAACGTCAGATTCCGATATTGATACAACGTCCTTTCCCGACATTGATACAACGTCAGATTCCGACATTGATACAACGTCCTTTCCCGACATTGATACAACGTCAGATCCCGACATTGATACAACATCAGATCCCGACATTGATACAACGTCAGATCCCGACATTGATACAACGTCCTTTCCCGACATTGATACAACGTCAGATCCCGACATTGATACAACGTCCTTTCCCGACATTGATACAACGTCCTTTCCCGACATTGATACAACGTCAGATTCCGACATTGATACAACGTCCTTTCCCGACATTGATACAACGTCCTATTCCGACATTGATACAACGTCCTTTCCCGACATTGATACAACGTCAGATCCCGACATTGATACAACGTCCTTTCCCGACATTGATACAACGTCCTTTCCCGACATTGATACAACGTCCTATTCCGACATTGATACAACGTCCTTTCCCGACATTGATACAACGTCAGATTCCGACATTGATACAACGTCCTTTCCCGGCATTGATACAACGTCCTATTCTGACATTGATACAACGTCCTTTCCCGACATTGATACAACGTCCTTTCCCGACATTGATACAACGTCCTTTCCCGACATTGATACAACGTCCTTTCCCGACATTGATACGTCAGATTCCGAAATTGATACAACGTCCTTTCCCGACATTGATACAACGTCCTATTCCGACATTGATACAACGTCCTATTCCGACATTGATACAACGTCCTTTCCCGACATTGATACAATGTCCTTTCCCGACATTGATACAATGTCCTTTCCCGACATTGATACAACGTCCTTTCCCGACATTGATACAACGTCCTTTCCCGACATTGATACAACGTCAGATTCCGACATTGATACAACGTCCTTTCCCGGCATTGATACAACGTCCTATTCTGACATTGATACAACGTCCTTTCCCGACATTGATACAACGTCCTTTCCCGACATTGATACAACGTCCTATTCCGACATTGATACAACGTCCTTTCCCGACATTGATACAACGTCCTTTCCCGACATTGATACAACGTCCTATTCCGACATTGATACAACGTCCTTTCCCGACATTGATACAACGTCAGATTCCGACATTGATACAACGTCCTTTCCCGACATTGATACAACGTCCTTTCCCGACATTGATACAACGTCCTTTCCCGACATTGATACAACGTCCTTTCCCGACATTGATACAACGTCAGATTCCGACATTGATACAACGTCAGATTCCGACATTGATACAACGTCCTTTCCCGACATTGATACAACGTATCAATGTATTTCCATTAACATTGAAACAACATTGAAATCTGACGTTGTATCAACGTCACTCCATTAACATTGAAACATTGAAATCTGATGTCGTATCTCTATTCACTGCCCCTCTGCCCTGAGGGCAGCAAAGAGGGATTCTGCCCTGAGGGCAGCAAAGTGCCCCTCTGCCCTGAGGGCAGCGAAGAGGGACTCTGCCCTGAGGGCAGCAAAGTCCCCCTCTGCCCTGAGGGCAGCAAAGAGCCCCTCTGCCCTGAGGGCAGCAAAGAGGGATTCTGCCCTGAGGGCAGCAAAGTGCCCCTATGCACTGAGTGTTAATTCAGTGTTCAGTGTTAGATTTCCATACCTTTTGTACTGTGCTAGGCTAGCTTCTCCTGCCTGTTTCCAGTCTTTATGCTAAGCTATGCTATGCTAAGCTAACTGACTGTAGCTTATTTTTACTCTACAGACATGAGCGTGGTGTCAAACGTCTCTTTTAAGTCACACCAAGAAAGCACATAAGTACACTGTCCAACATTTAACTGTTCCCTTTTCCCAAAACTGACTTTTAAACTTGTTTGGCCAAATGCTGATTCAACCTCAAGGGTTTTAACAAATCTCAAGAATGTATTGTTTCCATTTGTTAACTATCCACAGACTTCCAGGTGCATGTGCAGACTATGTGTGGAAACTGGTATTGCATTCAGTGAAGAGGTGGTTTTTATTGATATAGCCGTTTCAGTCGTTGTTAGGTTTCAAGTCTTTATACAAAGGTAGGCAAAGCTAAGCTAACCAGCATTAGCCTTGTTTAATGTACAGATATGAGAATGGTTTCAATCATTTGACTCTCAGCAAGAAAAACAATAAGCACATTTTCCAAAATGTAGAAGAGTGTTTTGAGAAAATTTCTGTTAAAAAAAAAGAGGACTCTGCCCTGAAGGCAGCAAAGAGGGATTATGCCCTGAGGGCAGCAAAGTGCCCCTCTGCCCTGAGGGCAGCAAAGTGCCCCTCTGCCCTGAGGGCAGCAAAGAGCCCCTCTGCCCTGAGGACAGTAAAGAGCCCCTCTGCCCTGAGGGCAGCAAAGTGCCCCTCTGCCCTGTCCGATCCTGGCACTGATCTCTGACATAATCATTGGAGAGTAATGGGAATATACTCACAAGACGATCATAAAATTAGCACTACTTACATCTGGTAAAATAAAAGATGCTAATGTTGTGTGTCGGACATGCAACTACTGCTTAAAAATGAGCATTTGCTACCATCAGATGAAAAACTTTTTTTTTGTCGTGTTCCTCTAAATACAATACGGTACAACATTATGGATCCCCCCCAAAAAAGTCCATTTTAAAAAGCATAAACTTAAGTGAGCAAGAAGTTGTTGCCTATTAACCAACTTATTTAGGAAACATTAGCTTACATTTTTATGAAGCCATGAATTCTGTGGACACCAATTCAGGAAGTAAAATCCAAAATTGCAAGCAAGACATGCATCTGCCTTTCTACTGCCCCTGTCTGAAATTAAGAACCAAATGTTTATAAAAAAATGACTTACTTTTTATTGTAAAACTGTCAACTTTATCAGTGCAATCTAAATATGTGCCCCCTGTTGCAGCAGTGTCTAACCTTTCAAATGCAAATCCAACACATATCTGAAGGTACAAAGAAGTTAGAGGTACATCGTGAGAAACTTAACTACAAGAACATATACATAGTGTTCCTCAACTTCGATCAAACCAAAAGCATTGTGGATAGATTTAGGAGCTCTTACTGGATTTCCTGCAGTCAAAGAATCTTAAAATATTCATACATCAGGTTTATATTTGAGGATTTCCTTTACCCACATATTTCCTGATAACTTGCCAAAGTACAAATACATCTTAAAGCTTTTAGATAATGCATGTCCTAGTTCAGAACAAACACACTTAAAGACTTCTACAATTTTGTGAAGCAGAACATGTCTGAAATGGCTAACAGAGCTCATTCTGGATCTGTTTTTTGTCCTCTGAACCACACTTTTAAAGATTCTGGCTCCAAAAGGACTTTATCCATCAACAGATGCGAGTCCTGACTGTAGTTACATGATGTCATTACAGGAATTGATGCAAACTAAATACCAGGTACAGCTGTGGGGAGAGGAGGCTAATGGTGAGTATTTGACTAGGCAGAACTGTTTGAGGTATAAGTTCCCAATCACAACATACATATGGTGAACAAGGTGAATACATCAGTCAACACCGTCTGCAGTACTTCCTTAACAAGCAAACATGCCGATTCCTGCTGGAAACAGTTACTGAATGTGGAGTCATGCCGTTTGCTCTCTCATGACAACCTCTGAATTTTTCTGTCTGACTGTTAATCTGTTCGTCTCATAGCTGGCTTTGAAACTCTGATGTTCCTCTCCATGTTTGGTTGAAAGTTTCAGAGTTTAGCAGAGCAGCGGTATGCCAAAAGGTTCGGGAGTCGACAGCTTGTCTTCATCCCCTCATTAAAGCTAGCGGGCTGTGTAAGAGGCACAAAGTCTGGCACAATCTCTCCCAGAGAAAATCATTTAGCCCTCTCAGTTTCCCTCAGAGTTCTTCAATGTGTCTCACTGTACAAAAACTGGCACAACTGAGTGAGAGATTGCAGTGGAGGGAAATAATGAAACCACTTAATTGGCTGAAAAATGTAAAGCAGTGCCAGTCGTTCTGTGAGGGCGTTCAGAGCTTAACGCTAATGTTCCAGCATACTCATAGAAGTCATGGTAACGTTGGGATGGTTAGCAGGTTGAATGTTTATATTGTTCAAAATCTTGGTTGACTTACAGCATGCTAACATTAGAAATAAACACAGGGGGCTTTGGATAAGCTAACGGTTATGTCGCGCACCCCACGTACAGAGGCTATAGTCCTTGTCAAATGCAGCGGCTGTGGGTTCAAATCCGACCTCTGCCCGTTGCTGCATGTCATCATGTAATCCCTATTGTGATATTTTAAAATACTTTTGCAAAAAGGGCCTTTTGATCTATTTTTTCCTCAACAATCCCTCTGCAATGATCCAGAAAGAAAAGTGCCATGGTGGATTTTCACTATATTTCTAAGAACATGCATTTGATTTAATTGCAAGAAATATGCTTGTTGCTGATTATCCATGCAACACCTTGATTATAATATGTAAAAAACATTTGTGGTTGCACAGCTGTACATTAACCGAAGAGACTGAAACTATGTTGAAAAGGCAAAAAAGTTGTTTTATTTAAGCAAAACTACTTTACTGCAGAGGCACACGATGTATTTCGTTATTTGCACACACAAAAGAAGCCAGTGCAGCTTTCATTAACTGTATGAGAATCTTTCACAAGCACTCAACCTGTATTTAAAACAATGTGAATTACTCAGCAGGTCAGATATTATCTTTTAGCAGGGCCGTTCACTGTAGCATGCTGCGTGGGACAGCTAGAAAAAACATAAAGCACAAGAGTGGTCGTGCCACTTTTGCTTGGAAAGGCAACAGAATACTGTTTGTGCATTTTCCCACCATTTATTTTCCTTCGGTGAAGTCAGGCCAATTACAGAGCAAACCAAAGCACGCCAGTTCTACGTGATATCACAGGAAAAGGGTCATTAGCCGCTAACCCCCTGTACCAACATTTCCTGTGGTCATTAAGTCTGCAGGGAGGACAGACAAGCAGGGTTGTTTGAGGGGTAAATCCCATCCATTCAGTGCTGTACGCCCTCTCTTCTTGCTCTGTCCGTGTCACTGTGCTGGAAACCTGTCAACCTGTGTTTTTTCTAACCATGATGCAATCGTCTCGGTTCAGCAGACCATGAATAATTAATTACTCTATTACCTGTTGCTTGGCTGCAGTTACTGGTTGGATTTGATTTGGTTCTGCACTGTAATTTAACATTTTCCGATAAGATATGATCAGTTTGGGAAGTAAAATGTTTCCAGAAGTGTCATTTTTTAGTTTTGTTGGCCAACTTGTCCCATACATTTTTCATATTACAGTTAGGTTATTTATTTTTGTTCTACATTTTCCAAAATGCAACACCAAATAAAGAGAGAATTAACACTCAATGCACTCACATCTATATCTCATATTTTCCATACATGTTGTTTTGAAATGTTTCTAACTTTTTCTACCAAACAAGCAGAGGATCTTCAGGCTCAACTACCACGGTGCATGAAGACTGAAAGGCTTAGATGAGGTCAAAATGCTCCAGCAACACTTGTAGTAACTTTTTCTACCACTAATAACTCACTTTGGAGTCATTCAATCGATTTATTTGCAGAATAAAAGAGTATTTAAAAGTAAAATTACATCGTACAATGACAAAACAAGTGCTGAATTGCAAAGAAAACCCCTGAAGTTAGTTTTTTAAAACATTCTTCCATTGCAAAGGTAAAAGATTGAGGATGCACTAGAGACGGATTAATTAAACAAAAAGGACAACTTGCTTTTCAATGTATTAAATCTTTCTCTCCTCCCTTCTCAACATATGAATGTAATCCATTTAGTTCTGAGCATCAAAACTTCATAAAGAGAAACCACACCGTTTATTAACCTATCTCCTAACCTCTCCATCAATGGAGCTATTGTGTGAACTCTGTTTCTGGGCAGTTCCCTACAGCAAGAAAAGAGAAATTATATAATGAAAAATGGCAAATATGATCCTTAAACATTTACTTTTTCAATAAGTCCCAGCAGTCTGTCAGTCATCAACTACACCTTCTACTCCCACACACTGCCTGGCTGCTTCCTGATACACACACACAGACTCACTAACACACACCTGGACACACCTGCCTGCCAGAAACCCTTTATAAATAATTTTGACTGGGCTCGACTTTAATTGGATTGAAAAGGTCTGGAAAAACATGTCATTTTCAATATTACCCAAACACCTATTGGAGGAGTAAGCTGCACATATCATTGTTGTAAACAACTAAATCACTCTATTTGTCACTTACATTTTTTGATTGCAGATAACCTTGAGTGTTTTCTATTCTACTGCAAACACCCTTCAGGCCAGTAGACATACTGTACCTGTTTGCGATAAGTCTCCTCCAAAAAGCATCCATATACAACTCATTTGCAAAAGATTTCTAGGGCCCAAAATATTACAGATGTAATGTTTTCACCAACATATAATGAGCAAAGCAGTTTACGAATGATGCCAAGGATTACTAGTAAAAAAAAGGGTGTGAATAAAATACAGAAAAAGGCAGCAACTTGTATTTTCTGCAAGAATACAATTGCTTTTTGACTTATTAACTAGTTTTGTTGAAGCCTTTGAATCAAAGCGGGACTCTGCCCTGAGGGCAGCAGCTCTTATAGCATTATTGAACAGAGGTTAAAATCAATCCTTCTAATGAATGAAATATCTCAACATGGATTGATTGTTTTAATATTTGGTATATATTTTTAAATGATTACACCTTTTTATTGGGCGTTGGGGAGGCAGGCGGGTTCGGGTGAGATCGCGCGACCTCTCCCTCCCCCAGGGCACCAGCTACAATGAGTGTAACATGCCAGTCCCACTGGCAAAGATGTTGTCTGAGCCGTATCTACATGGTGTTAATATGGACGGGCCGGCCGGCTCACCCCCTTTGCCAATTTTTGCCAATCAGATACATACTGTGTAGGCCTATATGTTGTCTTGTAATATTTACCACCAGTATCTTTTGAGCCCCATGTATTAACATTCAAAATATCTGGAACCACAAAGGAGATGCTTTTAGCGATTAGCAGGTCCAGTTAGCATTTAAATGTAAAGACTACTGTCTCTGTAACTTTGAATGAAATTAACAACATGATTCACTTAATTTTAGGGACATGTTTTCAGTAAGAAGAAAGAGGGATTGTGTTTTTTCTTTGTACGGTTGGACATGAGAGTAAATTATATCTTTTGGTGAAGTCACAATGTATAAATGAATTAAATGTTTTAATGTGTGTGCTGCGATTGTGACAGAGAAATCTTTTTGGGGAGGAATCTTCTTCTGTTGAACTGACAACACCCTGACATTTGCAAAATGTTGAAATGCTGTTAACAAGAACGTGCTAATAGACCCCAACACAATTCACATTTAATCTTCCACTTTGTCCTATAATGATTAAATGGAGCTTTAGTCACAATAATGAAGATCACTTCCTGTGTGCCTTCCAGTGATAGTTATCATCCAGAAGCACTTATAGCATTATTGAACAGAGGTTCATTTATTAAAATCAATCCTTCTAATGAATGAAATATCTCAACATGGATTGACTGTTTTAACATTTGGTGTATATTTTTAAATGATTACACCTTTTTATTGGGCGTTGGGCAGGCGGGTTCGGGTGAGATCGCGCGACCTCTCCCTTCCCGCCATGCTCTCGGCGTGTCTGCTTGAAGACAGATGTTGTCGTCCAGAAGAAGTCTCCTGCAGTCAACATGTCTCCATGCTACTGAAGAAACCCCCTGACTCTGAATGGGACTTCATACAGGTCAGTCTGCTCTCGTTCATTTCTCTCTCCATGTGTTGTTTCGATAGTCTGACTTTGCCACATTAAGTTACATGAGAATTGGTAATATTATCTTTATAAGCATTGCTTTTGAGTATATATTGTACATTTCTGACTCAACTGGAATAATGCTGCAGAGAGGAACAGTGACAAGCCATATGACAGTCATCTCTCCTTGAACCTTTCCACACACACCCAGACTCTAGTAGTTCCCACAGGATGTAAGAACTAAAACAGAGTCCTTCCTTTTTCCAGAGGTAAAACACATGACCACCTGGTCACAGGACTTTTTTAAGAGGTCAAATGAAGCCTAGCTCGCAGTGACAACGGACCTACTACACATTTTCTTACCTAAATGTTTTGATGCATATTTTCAAAGACAATTTGTTTGTTTAGTTTGCTCAGTCATACAATCAATCAATTTACGAAGCTGTTCTTCTGATTAAAATCCCCTTCCCCGTACTACATAGTGCACTTCTAGGACATAAAGTTTAATGTTAGAATGTAAAATATCTGCCTTTATTACATCTGTGTTTTTATAAACTAAATTTGCAGTATTATTGCAAAAAATAATTTATATTCGCCCATATGGTCCGATATTGACATCGACCCAAAAACAAAATTAGTCCGTCTCTATAGTCTCAGATGTTTTAATGTTTGGTAAGGGTAAGGGTCAGTTACTCAAAAGCAATTTAAGAAATAACATGTATTGCGTTGTTTACATAGTTTAAAGTAGACTCTAAGCTATGTCTGTTTTCTACTCAAAATCTTTTGAGCTGGAATCTCTGGGTCACCTTAGAGTTTGTTTATTTGTTGTTGTTTCAATTTGACAGTAGCAGCATTCATGTTGACATTGCCCTTACAAATAAAATTAACTTGATTTCAAGCCTTTATAAGTTTGTATTGCTTATTTTGTATATCACAATAATGCATATTTTAGGCAGTTTGTAACCCAAAGAATAATGAAGTTGTATTCTTAGTTGCACTGATATTATAAATAATCTTTAAAATGCTAAATTTAGTTCTTTTATCTATTGTGCCTGTCTATTGTAAACTGTGATAAGTTGAAGTTACATCCTTAAAAGAAGTATGCTGTATTTCATTTGATTGTATTAGACTGTTAAATCATTTAAAATTACAGAATATTGCTGGCATCTTTGCTGCCAGTAGAAATACAGAAATATACTGTAATTCTGATTTACAGCCCACTACTGTAATGTTCTTTACACTATTCATACTGTAAAATTACAGTATATTGCTGGCGTCTCTGCTGCCAGCTCTTTACTGTTAATTGTAGAAATACAGAAGTATACCGTATTTCTTGTTTACAGCCAACTACTGTGAAGTCATTTTACAGTATTCATACTGTAAATTAACATTAAAGAGCTGGCGTCTCTGCTGCCAGCTCTTTACTGTTATTTTACAGGAAAAATGTTTACAGTGATATTCTTCTCGTAGTTTAATGTATGTTTCTTACATTTTACTCCCTATAAAACAACTGCAGTGTGTTTTAGTCTTCTCTTTACTGAGGACTTACAGAATGTCTGTATGACTTCTCTAATATGTTTATAGTATATCTACCAATATGCAACAAACCATTTTCCATTAGTTTAAGAATGTGCACTTGCAAAGTTCAACATTTAATTTTCTGAAATGCCTTTGCAAACATGACCACACTCATTTGAACTGAATAATGTTTTCATACTGATGCAGCACATTATGCAGATGGCTTTTGGACCTAACTAAACGAAGGCCTCGTGAATCACAGTGTTAAGATTATTCTTGGTGGTTGGGGTGATGTTGACAATGCATGTTATCCAGAATTACTCCAACTCCCTGCCTGCACTTTATCAACCTAAGTGACGGAGTGTCTGAAGGCTTTATGTTGGTGTGTGAGTAAACTTGGCTGGTGGTGCATTGCTTTGGCATTAGAGTCCAGGAGTCCTCACTGCCTCTTAAAATCTGGGATTTGGTTTGCGGGAGGCTAAATCTGGCTTTGCTGGGCTTTAATCTTGGGCACTGGGTCACTGGAACACACTGTGACTGGCACACAGGGGGTACAAATCAGATGCACATGTGGTGTGTTGATTTCTATTTGCATGTGTTCACCGTGTAGCGCCCTGATCCTTGGTTTAGAATCAATGCCAGCTGCAGGGATGGATTTTTACACTCATCTGTTTGTAAATTAAGTAACAGTACATAAACGCTCACAGATCTTCGCTTTAATGCTCGTATTGAGAAAATCTGTCTCGAGCTGCCAAGTCTGTGTTAACTAACAGTGCTACATTAGAAAAACATACAACCTGTAACACACTTGAAGTCATAATGCGTTATTTAAAAGTGACTCAAATGATGGATTTTCTTCTGAAGTTTTTGGATAACTAGAGGGAAGTCTATATAGCAGCTGCTAATTTGGATGATAGATTAAGTAGCTTGATAACCTCCTTTGGATCTTTTGATTCTGTATAGTTCATTAAGATCTGTAGCTTTGGTACAAAATTGCTGATGGGTCAGATAGCTTTTTAAAGCACTATAAGAAAATAATCTGCAAACCTTTATGTTTCGTTAAATTCCCTCTCTTATCTTTTGTGAGATAGAGGCAAAAAGTTCCAACACTTCTGAGCAGTAAAACCCAAGCCTGTGAGAAAGAACCAGACAGGGCTTTCAAATTCAAATGCATGAATTAGACTGATTAATACTGTACAGTTGATTTTCTGCCTTCACTGTGATGAAGTTCTTTCTCTTTCAGCCAAGGCAGCAGCTCTAATCTGTGCAGGAATGTGCTCATCCTTCCAGCCCCTGGCTCTTCTGCAAGCACATCCTAACAGGCCGGCGGCTCAGCCGACTGATCGATAGACTACTTAGCGGCCGTGATCTACACACCCCACCAGTCATTTGACCTGCTGAAGTTGTGGGAATGGGCACGCAATCCAATAAGCATCGAGCCACTGAGACAAAAGAGCTGGACAGCCAGATCGAGGGACTTCCTGCTCCCTGAGAGGCTGTTGTGATGGAGGGGCAGATATACGGTTAATCTGAAGATCAGTGAGATAAGAAGAGGTATATTGATTTTGTCCCACATGATCATAAAGAAACTATCAACTGAAGAAATCTTAGGGGGGAAAATGTAGTTCTTCTTAACAAGTGCAGGAAAAGACAGACACATAATCTTTATTTCGATATTACAGATTAATCTTATTGTAAAATGCAGCATTTTAAACAGTATATTTGGGCACTTAAAATGATTATTTTAGATAGTGATGAAAATAATTACTGAAGAACTTGATTGTCAATCAACAGATAAAAAATTGCCAGATATTTGGTAAGTCATTTGAGTATGTTTCCAAACTAAAGATTTGCTTCTAACCTCATTCTTTCTGTGAGTGGTATCCTCAGGTTTGCTGCGTACGTTGGACTTATCATTTCATCAAGGGGTTTGGGAAAGGTAATTGACCTTTCTGCTGATTTTCAAACATAATTAAACAATTTAAGAAGGACAAAATGATATAAGTTTACAAAGTAAAGGCACCAAAGTAAACTGTACCCAAGTAGTAATCTAATATTCATGAAAAATGTGATTCAGAAAAGAAGATTTGTGGCAAAAAGTAAGTCACACTATGTTTTAGCTTTTGTTGTGGTCTGGTGAAAATCATTTTTCTATTTTATTTTTCTGTGTTAAAGTTAAAGTTTTGATCTTTTGAACCTTTTGATGTCTTTAAGTTTGTGCTTTTAGATCTTAAACCCTTTTACCTCTACGTTTGGTTCAGTCTGGATGATAATCAGCAGCAGGCAGCTGTTCTTCCTGAAGTCAAAGTGCTGGAAAAGCCAGATGTTTGTCTCAGTATTTGATTTAAATGAATGTAAAAGCTGTCCTCTGTCTGCCGGGGGCTAAATCAGGATTCTTTATACTTTCAGATCAGAGATTACAATCCAATATCCCTTTTGGTTTGACTATCAGACATCATTTCAAAACTAGAAAAGCATTGTCACAGAGCTTTCAGAAAGGCTGTTTTTTGAAGTATGTTTTGGTGTCACATTTTAGATGTATGTAGTTTTAACACAACATAGATTAAATGAGTTATCCTTGAATTAATTCATTATCAATAAATCTGTCTAATCCCCCCTGATAGAGCTAAATATTAAAAAATCGACTGATAACATTAAATGAAATCATGAATTTATTTCTAAGTTCATCCAAATGACTTTCCTCTCAGGTTACTGCTCAGTCGAGATTTTCAATTCTGTGACATCTGAACAAAAACCTCAAAGCAAACAGCCATCTGAAGCCAAGATTATAACTGAGCAGATGGAGACGGTAGTTTGCAAACACTGAAGGGTGACATCAACAAAAACCAACAAAACAATCTCATAAATTATCACCAAAAGGCTCACAAAGGAGGCAGCAGCCACCTGCTTTTGCCAGTTTTTACTGCTGCTGCTCATTCGCTCTGCCTTTCCCCTCCTCAGCCTTCGCTCCCTCTACTCCTCAGCCTCGATTAAGTCACACAGACGACTCTAATTCACTTTCACTAATGCCTCCCTGCAGCACCCGGTGAAGCACATGAAATCATGAAACATTTCCAAGAAACCTTGTAGATCTCGGCTGATTCTTGCCAAAAAAAAAGAATGAATAAAAAAACTCCACACAACATCGCCAGCTACATCTAAACTTCAGAGACAAACCAAAGATTTTAATGGAGGTTAAAGCCATTTAAAATGGGCTTACCAATAATTTTAATCATTTTATTAGAGAAGTCCCTGTCCCTTCTGGAGGTTGTTTTTGTGTCTCCTTGTGGCTTGTGCTTTGTGTCGTTGTGGTTTGTTTCTGCATTTCTTTTTTTATCTTTCGTTATTGCTGTTCTTGTTTCTTGTTGTTGTTGTTCTGTGTCTCGGTGCAGTTGTATTTTTGTCTCTTTGTGGCTGTGGTTGCTGTGCATGCTAATATGTCACTTAGTTGTTGGCGTGTTTGTTTGTGGTTGATGTTGTCTCTTTTTGGATGTTTTTGCATCTCTTCACTTTTGTTTTTGTCTTTCTTTGTGACCGTTTTTGTTTCGTATTGTTCTTTTGTATGTCTTCGTGGTCGTTGTTGCATCTTCTCACTGTTGTTAATGTATCCCTAGTTGTTAAAGTGTGTCATGTCATCGTTCATTGTGTGCCCGTATGTGGTAGTTTTGTGTCACTTTGTGGTTTCTTTGAGTCTTTTTGTGTTTTTGGTTTTCATCCTTTGTTTAACATACACTTAACACAGTCATCAAACGTAAACTTCTGATTCCCTTTACGTAGGGACTTTCTTAAACGCAGAACAGAAAAATACT
The DNA here is from genome assembly GCA_020745685.1 of Tautogolabrus adspersus. Lineage (NCBI taxonomy): Eukaryota > Metazoa > Chordata > Actinopteri > Labriformes > Labridae > Tautogolabrus > Tautogolabrus adspersus. Next base: position 16,028,198 of record CM036553.1, read on the forward strand.
GTCATTTAAATGACACCAGAAACAAATTCAACTATTCCAGAAATATGGTTTCAAAGTGGCTCTGTAACTAAATTGGCTACAACCTGATTTGTAATCCTGCCATCTTCCCCCGTCATTATCTCAGGCAGTGAAGAGAAGAGAGCAGTCAGAGGCCTTGGAGGAGTCGAGCGCCTGCAGATAATGCAGTGAGGTCAGACGGATGGTCATATTGATGCCTCTTGGAGGCTGAGAGAGAATGGTGAGAAAGTAGTGGCGCCAGGCCGACATTAGACTAAAAGGACATTAAGCCTCTTACTTCCAGACAAAGAGCAGAGATATAATGAAAGTGAGAACAGTAAATATGATTGTAGATAATGTCTTAAAGACAGGTGATACTTTCTTCTCTCGCAGTTAATCCTCCCCCTCATGCAGGCTGACCTAACCCTGTTAAAATAACAAGTATGGGAGGACACAATTACCAGCAACACTTCACAGTCTCATGAAGTCTCTGGTTTTTCAATGCATTTGATTAAAGAAGTTTCTTTTCTGTACTTTGATTTACTTAAAATTATAACTTTCCAAGGCATCTGCCAACCATGAAGCTGTATTGTTCTCATCATTTTCTTATACTTACTGTACCTCCTTTTTCTTCAAGCCTGTATTTTTGATTGAATGAAAATCATAGATTATTTCTTGTCATTGGTGCAATCTGCATTTGGGTCCTTGTCCTTGCTGAACACCCATTCGGCTGATTTTGACATCCAAATCATTGATTGATTGATTGAAGTCTTTTTTTAAACATGTACGTCTTTTCCCAAGACAAAGAACAAACAACTGGGGCGCTAAAAGTAGATGTGCCCCATGTACGGAGGCTTAAGTTCTTGACTTATCATTTGTTTTTTGTAGCATAAAGGAATGACATTTCTGCGTTTTCATTCTTTCTACAGAAGGAACAAGGGAAGAAGATGCTGAAGGTACATCTGTGAAACAAACAAAGAGACAGACTGATTTCATCACAGGCCACAACTTGATTTTAAAAGCACAATGTAAGTTAATACTTGGCTGCACCAATGTGTGTTACCTCGTAATTTTTCTGAACAACATGGATGCACTCAGCACAGAATAATGGCTCCCAGACTCTCTAGCATGTGTCCCATTATCTGATGTCCTATCCAGCCATGTGGTGCCTGTGGAGCTGATCTGAACATATATCCAGTGTATGATCTGTTTGTGGGGTCACAGGACCGCTCAGACCTCCGACCCCCACCTATCACCAGGCATCTCCTGCTCCCCTGAGGAGGAGGTCAGCAGATGTCTCTGAATCAATTTGGCCAAAGACCCAGAACGACCACTGGAGTAATTAATGGGGATGTTTGGATCCACGCTTCATCCAGCTGACATGCAGAGAGAAAACCTGTCACTGATCAGATCAGGACAAAGGCCAGAGATTTTTTTTTATTGCGTCAGTGTTTATTTATTAGTTTATTTCAAAAGATGAGTAGGCCTATATAATCTGCATTTCAATACATGCCCCATATACACTATAAATATTCAGTAAAAAAATCTCACCGTGATATAAATATTGATAAAGCCCTTCAGTTTTTGATCATCAGTAATCATTCAAAACATTGAATTGAAAATATTTGTATTTAATACAAAATTAATTTTCTGTAAATGTCTTTTTAAGTTTGTCAGCAAAAAGTAAAAACTTTGCAGCAAGTACAGTAAATGAATAAATTCAATATATTCCCTTTCAATGTGATGATTACGCTTTAACAAATATAATAACTTCACGCAGCATTTTCGCACATGTATATATAGCCGCCCATTATCTGCAACGCCTTTCCCGTTCAGGTTGTGGTGGGGCTGGAGCCGATCCTAGCTGTCATTTGGTGAGAGGCGGGTTTCACCCTGTCAATCACAGGGCTGACATATAGAGACAGACAACCCGCCACACTGACATTCATACCTACGGGCAATTTAGAGTCACCAAATAACTTAACGAGCATGTCTTTGGACTGTAGGAGGAAGCCGGAGAACCAGTAGAGAACCAATGCATGCACAGGGAGAACATACATACAAAAAGGCTCCTGAGCGACAAAGATTGGAACCTGAAACGTCCTCGCTGTGAAGCAAGAGCGCTAAGCCCGGCACCACCGTGCAGCCTTCATGCATATATAAATCATAATATTTTGTGTTCATAAATCCATGGTGCTGTCTATTAGCTTTAGGTTGATTTCAGCTTGAGGACAACTGTTGTGTTCCTACAAGTTTTGTTTTCTTATATATTTGCACAAAAACTAAAGATTGTGTGACAAAGACCTGATTTGGATATTGTGTAGGTTCTTTAGAGGTAGTTGGATTAAAAAGCTCCTGATCTATTGGGGAATCCAGCATGTTCGGAGATATCATTTAAAAAAGAAAGAGAGACACATTTGGCGTGCTTTTGATTTCACTTCAATTGTATGAAATCTCATGTGTCTGCATGTTCAGGGCATGTTTGTGTGTTCTGTTCACTTCTTTGTATCCGTTGAGTCCTGACAGTCCAGACACCCAGGCACAAAGACAGAATGGAAACACCCTCAATTAACATGAGAATAAAGGGTCAGGGTGGGTGTTTGTGAAGGGGGGGTTACTGATCATTAAAATGCTGTGTGTATAAAGAGGGAGAAGCCTCTCCAGAGCTGGAGTTGGACCGCCATAACATCAGCTTAGTTCTGCCGAGCTCAGGGAGAGAACGGGGGAGGGGAACCCTCCATCGGAGGCAGCCTATCAGATCCAATTAAACACCACAACATTACAGAGTGGAATCCAGCCAAATTGAAAGGAGAGAAGATGTTGCTGTCGCTTGGGAACCATCTTTTCATGCCTCTGTTATCATCACAGTGGAGTTTTAGCGCCAACAGTTTTTGCTGAAGGCTAAATTACCTGCAGATCTTAAAAAAAAAACAGGATGGTTGTTCAGACATTCAAACATTAGAATAAAAAAAGTTCTACAGCTTGAAGATTTTGAAACCTTTTTTCCAAGTTGCAACTCCATTCTCATAGCTGGAGGAGAACTACAAGTTAAATATGCATATCTGTAAGTTAAGTGTGCACAAACCGAATCTTAAAACTGGATCAATATAGTTTTGTTTTTTTTATATTTGGCATTCTGAAAAACTTTTGATCACTAGTGTACAGCAGAACAAGCTCTTAACAACAGGGGTTATCAGTGTACAAGTTGACCTGACGACTGGTCCACTATTCCCGACTTTTATAGTTCTGTTTTCTGTCCAATCAAAAATGATCATCAATATCTAAATGTTAGCAGTCAAATTAAAAAAAGCAATTGATGCCTTTGGATTGCTAGCTAGTCTATAACTGTATCTGTTCTTTGGTGCTACCTTGCAAACAGCTGCAGCTGAAAAAATGTTCAATGTGAGAGTGATGATTGAATCAAAAGTAGAATTTAAAAACCAAACAGTTAGCAAAGAGATGCCAATGCTTAAACTTAACTAAGAGATGCAAATTGAGAATATGGAGAGTGCAAATTAAGGAGATGTCTCTCTCCTAGACCCAGTGATTCTTACTCATGTAGAGTCATTTGATCAATGGTTAGTTTGAAAGTAACAGTTTTGCAGCTTTAATTGTATATGTCTTCACACAAAGTTGCTAGCTTATTAGATACAAGTAGCTTACAAAAGATAATGACACAACAATAATAACGATAATAATCCAGGCTACAATCAGTTTAAACAAAACTGAACATCGAAGTGGGATTAACTGGAGAGCTCAGGTATAAGTTGGAGCTTTTTATACACAATGAGTAACACTAGATACATTTAAGTGTATTTTTCTTTATGTCATTTTAGATTCTGGAAATAAAATTTTTTGGGAGAGAAACCTAGAAGTCCATTTAACCAAACGACTGAATGAGGATGTAGTCGTTTGGTTAAATGGACCTCTAGGTTTCTCTCCCAAATTTTTTTGGAAAAACTGATGCATTGCATTGTGACCTGAATTTATAGATGATATACAAGAGGTGCATAAACTAGGGCAAAATGAAAAACCTCAGCCTTCTTTTAGCAGACTTCCTCCACTGATGCTGAGCCCAGTAAGAGAGGGAGGGAGCACCAGAGATGAAAAGGGAGGAGGGTGGTTAGGGGAGGGGCTGTTATAGAGAGAGAGAGAGAGAGAGAGAGAGAGAGAGAGAGAGAGAGAGAGAGAGAGGGGAGAAAGAGGCGGACACTCAGCGGCAGCAGGTTTTTGAGAGCAGCAGCCCAAAGGAGGAGGAGGAGGAGGAAAGGAGAAGGAGGAGGAGGAAAAGAAGGAATCAGAGCGAGAGAAACCGTGTGGCTGCAGTCAGGAGGGACACAAACACAGAGAGACAAGAAAAGGAGGAAACACTGACAAGAGAAGGTGAGATAAAACCTCATTTCTGTCACCGTTTCTGTCTCTTTCAGCCTCAATCAAGGAATCTGGATGCTCTGCGATCCTGTTTTCCCTTTTCTTCCTCCGTCTGCCAGCTGACAACACGCTGTATGAGCAGAGAGCGGAGCGCCGTAGCACTGCAGAGTGATGCAGAGAGATGGAGGAGGGAGAGAGAAGAAGGAGGGAGGGAGGAATGGAGGGCCGGCATTATGCTGTACAGACATGAGGAAGTAAGAGCAGAGAGAGGAAGAGGAGGGGAAAACAGGAGAGAAAAAACATCTGCCTGTGCTCTGTTGTGTGTCAGTATGTGTGTGTGGCATCTGAGTGAAGGAGTGTCTCAGCTGTCAGCATCAGTAGTTTCCCTCCATGTTGGTGATGATATAAGTTTCTGTTTGACCACACCCTCCAGATAACATGATGGGTGCTTTTGTGTAAAGGGTGCGAGTCCGGGGAAATTTGTGTTTGTGCGTGTGTGAAAAGCATGTTGGACGCTGGCCAAACATGCTTAGTGTTGCCTCCCATTACTGTCACTAGGCGCTGGATTAGCTGGTGTGTGTGTGAGTTGCTGTTCATTCTCAGGGAGGTGAGCCAAGATGCTCCATCATGTTCTGACCAAGATGTTGTCAGCCTCAGCGGTGTGTGTTTGTGTGTTTATATGCCTATGTTGTGTCAGTACACACATGATGCTGTAGTAACTCAAGGCTGCAGTGCTCAATACTCAACCTTCTGCTTCTGGCGTTACTCCATGATTCAAATTTTGGTACAGAAGTAAAATTCTGAGCCATATTGTGAAATCACACAGCTCAGAATGATATCGTGTTTTTTTTTCTGTTCTGAACGCAGCCTGTTTACAACAGCTTTCATGAGCATTTGTTGTTTGTAGTGTCTCCATGCCAAGGCGTTTTCACAGCATCATGGACAATACATTTTCATTGCACAGCTGTTACGTATGAGAGGGTCTGTGTGATGATCCCCTTACCCTCACATGCATCACCATATCCACTCCAGATGGCACATAATGTGTTGAAACGTATTTAGATATTTCCACGCAGGGCCAAATGTAGCAGCACATTAAGAAAAAAACATCCTCCCGAGGAAAAAAAAACAGCCGCATGTCCCCAAAAAACCCAACAACAGCATACAGTAAGTTGACATTTAAGTGATGACGCATTCTAGTGGCCGGGATAAAAGGAGGAAGCCAGGTGATGATCTTTGAATGTATTGATATTTAAAAGTGATGATGCAGCATAGCTCCAGTACCAAGCAGTAAATGTGGAATAGTTGTGCAGAAACTTTTGCTAATTTTCTACTCTTTTCTTTACCAGCCTTACCTTTACATGTACAGCAAAAATTAAATACATTGATTTAAAAAACATTACAATATAGAAGAGGAAATACAAAAAAATACAAACACAGTTACAGAGTTATATTATTTCAAACATATTTAAGATGAAACAAGTTATGTTTTTGTTCAGCACTTAAAGCTCCTGTGAAGAACTTTTTGATTTGTGTTGATTTTTGTGTCCCCTTTCGGACAAAGCGATACCTCTGATCTTTTTGATGGTTTTTGTTTTATCTTACTTTAAACACTCAAATGAATCACTCATCAAGAATTGCTGCTGCAGAAAATGTAAAAAAAAAAAAAACTGTCAGTTTTTTGCAGAGTGCTGTTAATCATTTTGACACCTACCCTGTGGCAGCAGTTTCGGGCTTTAAAAACAACTATATTAACATAGTCAGTCTTTATGCTCATGTTCACGTTTGCTTTTGTAGCTTATGAAGAGGCATCATTATTTCTTTCAGTCTGTTTCATAACCAGCTAAAAACTCCATACAGGAGCTTTAACTTTGTATGCAGTGACAGCATAACACCACACTTTACCCACAAGAATCTTCCCCTTTCAGCAGGACCATTATCATTGCATCACCTTCAACATGTTTAAGATTTCAACCCTTAATCTCGATTTACAGATCTTGCAAAAAAAATGTGGAATCGGTTTGCATGGGATCAGATTTTGGTCTAGAAAGTGTTCTGGTTTTCATTTGTTGTCAGAGTAGTATCATTCAGAAAAAACAGCCCGTGTGGAGAGCAAATAGAAATGGAACACAATACACTGTAATGCAATCCTGGACCCCTAGCGGTCAGGTAATGATCATTTAGCTTCGTTCAATGTCTTTAAACACACATGTGCATGCATGAGCAGCTAACAATCTGCTCTTAGAGGTTCTGTCTCCATACCAACTCCATTCTAGCTTCTCTAGTTGCAGTCAGACTGCTGGTTTTACCTGAAGCCCCGAAATAGTTGGCCATCCCTCTGCCAGGCTAATAAATCGTCAGATGACATTGTTGTGACCCTGATGATGAAGTAGAGCAGTCATTGAATACCAGATCCTGGTCTGGTCTGGTCTGATCAAGTCAGTCAAGTTGTTTTTGTGCCTAAGCCAAACCTTAACCCATCGTCTGTTCACATCATACAATGGATTTATTTTTCATATTTCATATTGATCAGTTTAAAGTTTTTTTGCTTGTTAAAATATTTACAAAAAACCAATGATGGATTATGAAATGATCATTGGTGTATGGCTTTTATAACCCTGCTCAGTTCCAGCATGATAGGGGCTGCTCTGCAGTATCTTAGAAGCTCTTACTGCTGAGCTTTTCCTGGATGAAGCATCAAAGAGACTCTGAAGCCTGGTGAAACCCTTGTGAGTGCGATGATCGCTATGAGGTCCAATCCCTGTACTGCTGAACCTGCTGAACCTGCTGACGTCACAGCACCTCCAGGGCTGGTGACTAAAAGCAGGAGGATAAAGAAGTTCTCCATGAGCTCCCTAACGTGCGATAAAGAGAAAAATAAATCAGGGACATACAGAATGAATTTAGAAAAAAGTGGAGGAAGAAAAGAGTGAGTAGGATGAAATAAGAGGGAACAGCACGATGTTTCAGTTTGTCGGTGTGTGTTCTGTGGGCTAAAACAAGTTATCTATTTATGAATGAGTGTCTCAAGTGTGGATGAGCAACACTGAGAAACAAATTCAGCGTTATTTTGATTTGCAAGTCTTTGATACAAGACAGGATTATGTATTTAATGCAGTAACAGTGCAATAGTCACAGCTGATCCGTCTGAGTTATAGCTAAATGTGTCTGGATGAGCGTTATGTGACGGAGGCTGTTATGTGATCAGCTGACTTCTGTGACCTCACTGGAGCTCCAGCATGTTTGTGCGATCTGCAGCTAAGCTCTTAACTAGATTTGAACTGAAAATGTCATATTTGCCGGGATGAAATGCAGAGAGTGTGATGTCTGAGTCTATTTCTGGATCAGTGACGTGTGCTGGTTTGATGTTCATTGTACAGTTTTTAAGGTTATAAAGCGCTGATCTGCAGTTTCTGAAGGCACAGGCTTGAACCTGGACGTATTAAACGTATAGAACAGGATGATACAAATAATATTGCATTGGCTGGGATATGAGTTTGCCAATGAATTTCTTTCAACATTTTTATAGCAGCCAGCAGCAGCACCAGGGAACTGTGATTGTAGGAGCAATAACAACATAAATTCATAGTTACCACACGAAAAAAACAAAAACATTTGGGGATTCACAAAATACTTAAGCTGTTAGCAAACACGACTGTAGCTCTGGCTAGAGTTAACCTCCAGCAAAAAGAGAAACAGGCTAGAGACGTCTGGGAGGTGTAGGACTTTGTCTCTTCAAACTTGTAGTCTTCAGTTCTAAAGCTGCAAAATCTCTCAAATATGTGTGCAGAGTTTTGGCAGATTTCTTAACTTGGAACATTAGGTTGCTTCTTAATGGCTTAAAACTATTTTACTGAGCTAAATATTTTAGGAATCAACCATTCAAAAATGAAGGAAAACTAATGTAGTCATTAACCTGTACCATCCAGTTTGAACTTACAGTTACCAAAAAGATGATTTCATAATCATATCTCTATAAAAGTGTCACTCTTTAAAAGTTAGGTCTATATGCCTTGTCCATGAGTGAAACTGCTAATTGGTGCTACTTAAAGGTGTTCATCTTCTTAATGTGATCACCAAGTTGACATCAGACATATGTTTGCAGGTTAGCTAGCTAATTAGCATTCAGCTGAAGCCAAAAACAGCATGTAAACATACCTGCATGAGTCACTTAGTTATGCAGGGGGAATCTTTACCCCTCAAGTGTGGGGTAAAGATTCATTTCTCATTAATGTATTTGTCTATGAAGATTTTAGCATAAAGTACAGAGTGAAACACTTTCTCATTTCAAGAGACGCTGTATTCATAATTACTTATATCTTCTTTTCTCTGTGTGAAATATAGGGAGGTTAGCTTGAGGAAATCAAATCCGACACACTTGAGAAAAAACTGAAAACAGACTTTTGTGTGTTGAATCTCCTGACAGAACAAAAAAAGAAGTGCTTCCTCCTCCTCCTCCCCTCTTCTTCATCTTCTCCTCATCTCTGTCTCTGTAATCTCCTCTCTGTACATTATTCATGAGCTTGTCTGTCTGTCTGTCTGTCTGTCTGTCTGTCTGTCTGTCTGTCTGTCTGTCTGTCTGTCTGTCTGTCTGTCTGTCTGTCTGTCTGTCTATCTGTCTGTCTGTCTGTCTGTCTGTCTGTCTGTCTGTCTGTCTGTCTGTCTGTCTGTCTGTCTGTCTGTCTGTCTGTCTGACAAAATTGCAGAATGTTAACACTGAGACATCAAAGTCATGTACTGTTGGTTTTCTCATTAGCAAGCTTGCACTGATACAAATGATGCAGGTAAAAATACTTTACCTGTGAGTTATATTCAGAGCTGTAATTTCTTTATTCTGTGTCTTTAAGTAACTAGTTTAGATTTTAAGACAATCTGACATCTGAAACTGATGTGAAGTGAAAGGTTTTTCGACAGCAGCTGTTTGTTCATTTTGTTGTCGGAGTTCATTCAGTAACTCTTCACTTGCTGCTTGACATATTTATATCATTATAAAACAATTTTACAGTCAGTAGCTTAGGATACAGTGTATATGTAATAGACATAATTGCATTGCATGGCTTAGTTGAAAACTAGATTCCGGTTGTCCAGTCGTTGCTATTTTTGCAATAATGACCTGCTTCCTTTACATTTCGCCTTACATAGAGAAAATGATGGCAAGCCGTTTTAACATTTAAAGTAAACACCCTCCTATCATGACTAATATTTAGATATCCATGATAAACTTCTCCTAATCAGAACTGTATTCTACCTAGTACAAATGTAATTTAAGATACTAACAATTACATTCTATTATCCACAATTGTAATTTCAGATTTCCACAAGGTCATTTGTCCAAGGACAAACAAACTCAATGTTGCTATTAATGTGTATTGGGCTTCCCATTTCAGATATCCCCATGTAATTCTTGTGTGATAAATGTGTATCTTAGCCTCACTTTCAACCTTTGACACTTTCTACACTGGGCACTAATCATCACAGGAACATCTTTAATCAAACACTGAAAGTAAAGACTACACTGGAAAGCAGCAGATTTCCACACGGAATGACCTTGAAACATTTTAATGAATTTAATTGAAGAAGCGCTATGTGTCTCTGCAAGGTAACACAACACAAAGAGATGCATCACCATGGCAGCCTTCCATCAGGTGTTAGATACAGTGACATGCACTGAATACATCGCTTATAAAGCTTATGGTTATTTACACATATAAAGCAGAAAAGCTCTACACTGCCAGACAGGTTAAGCAAACGTGTCTCTGCCTCTTAACAGTCAGAATATAAACCTTGATGTTCCTCCAGCGTATAAGCTTCATAAATAAACGTGTAAGGCAGTGAAAAGCGAACTTAAACAACCCTGTAGCCAACACCTTAGTTTTTTCAGTATTCCCTGCCCTATACAGTCAACAACCTTAATGTTAAACCAAACTGCATGTGCATAAGTATAGGATGTTTCATATTACTGACTGAATGTGAATGTGAATAGTTTTATAGCAGCTTTGTCTTTTTTTGTCTCTGTGGCATTTTCTTGCTGTTTGCAACAGACCATAGCATGATATGATGGAGTCTGGTTGTTTTTGACTCATGTTTCCATGGGGGAAGAAGTATGGAGAATATTGAGTGGGGTGACAGGTTTATTGATCAGTGGGGGCTGCACTAATCCACTTGTCTATACAGCATTTTAGCTGTCTGCAGCCTTGAATCCATCAAGCAGATTTCCGCTTATGAGTACGGATATTCTCAAGGGTAATGTCAATACTACAAAAAAAAAAATCTCTTCTTTACATGTTGTTTAGCCAGCTATGAAGGTCTCAAATAATTCTTGAATAGTTTTCAAGAACATATGAACATGGATGGACTGCCTTGAAATTGTGTTGCCCATTTATTTCTGGATAAATACATTGGTGTTTTCCAAAAACAGAAGTGCCTTACACCTGCAGTCTTTCTAATGACCTGTATAGGGGGTGATTCCACTGGTGCCAAGAGAAGTCATATCGTATTAAGTCAGATGGGAAAATGGTCCAACATCTCCCCTGATATACTACCTCAACATGTGTGTAAACATATCCCCAATGGGTTTGTGGCGTCAGTAGCTAGTTTGAATGATGTAAAAGTTGTTTTATTGGGTAGAGCAGATTAGACCAATTTACATCTTATACTTCATAGTTGCATGCAGAATGATATACATGCTAGAAGGTAACGAGCTGTCAGGTATATAAAATCTGTATTATATAGTGCCTTAGTTAACACATACTGGTTTTTACCATAATATCTCCCTCCCCTGCACTCGTACAAACCACACACAGCTCAGAGAGTGTAGAGAGACTCTGTCTGATTAATAGGACCAGCATTGAGTGTTTATTTCACTACTACATCTTTATAATGTGAGCAGACGTATGTATACACACCCATACACTCACAGATGAGGTAAATGCACTTTTAGATTGGAAATGCAGCTTTGATTTAAAACATGAAGCCTAAAGGAGGATATAGCCTATGGCTGTAAAATGTACTACACATGTGTCTAACTCCAGATGCCTTTACATCAGTTGTACATGCTCATCAGTTGTACATGCTCACAGAAAACCACCATTACCATCTTTTTTTTGTGATAGATGAACATGAATAGATTAACTGCGGAATTTGAAAGCATCAGCAAGCATCCAAATTGAAATGATTTTTATTTCCTTCTCTCGCAGGCTTCTTCCCCCCTCACCTCACTGACCCATGAAAGAGGCCATGCCGGTCCTCACAGCAGGAGCAGGTCAGATGCCTAACACATACTGTCCAGACAGCATGCAGCTCGCTGTGCTCTATCTGTTCATGTTCAATTTAAACCTGGGTTTCCTTCTTCCTCTCTTCTTCAGGGCTGCATGAGACGCTGGCCCTGCTGACCTCTCAGCTGCGGCCAGATGCCAATCACAAAGAGGACATGGTCTTCCTCAAAGACGTCTTCAGTGAGAGGAGCCTGGGATACCTCATGAAGGTGAGGCTGTTACTGCTGCAGGTTTTGATGTGATTATTTATATGTAGAAATGTCAACATGCGCTCATACAAAGCTTGTCAATGACTACCACAATGACAGTTTACAGGTCTACCAGAAAAGTGTGTCATTTCTTCACAATACCTTAATTCACTGAAATGGAAATATTGGTTCAACAACAATCTTTTTAAAGATTTAAAGAGACCATCTCTCCCACACACAAATCATCCTACAGGAGATTCCAGGCCGCAGGAGCAGCGTACCTGAAACTCCTTTTCCCTACTTCAACACACACTTTGGTGACAAATAACAACAGTTGTACAAAAAGTTTTGTGACTGGGAGGCAGAGCGAAGACTGTGGTTTCCAGTACTTTTCACATAAGTATGAGGGAAGCAGATAAAGTGTAGCCTTATAAATAAGGACATGCCAATGAAATAAACAGTCACTGCTGGTCCTATTAATCAGACAATGTACAATGATGATTCAGGGTTCTGAGATTTGTTATGAATCTCAACACAAATGAGCTGTGTTCAACCACGCTCCTCCGGAAGGGTTTGGGTGTATAGGTATTTCTTGCTCCATGCCCTATTGTTTACGGTGAGAAGGCAGACTCAGAGGGCAGAACAAACACCTAGCTGTGGGAGTGTCAGCCACCTGTGATGTGAAGTCATGAAGGGAAAATCTCCTAACGTTCTGTTTGAGCACACATTTTCTGAAAAGTGGAGCAGACAAAAGATGGGGAGGATGGACTGTTCTCATAATTGGGGGGTTTGTGGTTGGCTAGGGACACATATTAGTGTTGGAAAACATGGTAAACAGGGAGTATTTTAATATGCGACCTTTAAATCCTGAGAAGTCCTGAAAATGTACTCTGGCCTATTGGTCAGCTTACTGTGAGCTACAAAGATGTGTACTTGTTAATTAGCTGCACATCTTAAAAACATCTTGATATATTTGCAAGGATTGTTAAGATTTCATTCTAGCATCTTCATGACTGACTACACTCTGTGTTATGCCTTTATACTTAAATTATCATAAAGAGGCACATGCATCTTTACCCATACATTGCCCATCACCTCCAGTGGTTTTATATTTTTTCTACCAACAATAGATGGCTCTAGTGCACATAGAAACATCGCAAGGCACAAACAAAAGCAGGGAAGAAGAAAAAGCTGCTGACCAGCAAAAGAAGATGTAAACAATGCAGTGTTTAAATATTTATCCGGAAAAAATGTCAAGGAAATGTGTTAAGTATAGGGAAAGGGCATTTCTTTGTTTGACCTCGTGGATTTGAGGAGTTACACTTTATGTTAAGATAACTTGTGTTTGTTTACAAGACAAACTCCTGAGGCCAGCATTAACCTTCAGTTTTTTAAATGTAACCCTCTCATCTCTGTTTGTGTTACAGATCCACGAGAAGTTGAGACAGTACGAGAGACAGAGTCCAACACCCGTCCTTCACAGTGCCTCTTCTCTGGCAGAAGATGTAAGTTCATCTCACTCACACACACACACACACGCACAGGTGCACACGCACGCACGCACGCACGCACGCACGCACGCACGCACGCACACACGCACGCACGCACGCACACACACACACACACACACACACACACACACACACACACACACACACACACACACACACACATACACACGCCCTAAATTACCTTTCCACTCGGGCCCAGCAGTCAGTCACAATGAGTTAGCTCTGACAGAGAAGCGTTGCAGGTATCAAAAGTGAATTTTAATGTTGTCAAAGTGCCGACTCATCCTGATTCACATCTAATGAAACTCCATCTCCTACTGCTCTCACCAGTAAGCAGCGGTGAGGGGGAAACTGCTGACCTTTCCTGCTCGCCACTTAACTTCCCCCCGTGTGCATGTCTGTGTATCTGTCTGTGTTTATTGTACCGTAAACCACTGCAAGCATTACTGGCAAACACACGCACAGGTTCACTTCAGGTCAGGGCTCACGGTTCAGGTATGTTTTTATGTGCAGGTGGCTGAGGAGCTGCAGGGTGGACCAATGAGCTCAGAGGAGAAGGAGCTGCTGCACCTGCTGATGTCACCACATCTCAAGGTAAACACACTTCTGCATTTATCCTAGAATTAGAACCAAAAGAAGGCCATCTGATGTTTTTATTTAACCGGACATCAGACTCTGACCTCATTGTCTCTTCTCTGTTCCCATTAGGCCGTTCTCTCCGTGCACGACACTGTGGCTCAGAAGAACTTTGACCCCGTGCTGCCGCCTCTGCCAGACGACTTAGAGGACGAGCTGGAGGAAGAGTCAGTGAAGATAGTCCGACTGGTGAAGAACAAGGAGCCTCTGGTGAGCTGTGAAAGATATCATTAGAGAATAATACTGCCTGCAGGAGAGGAGGGACTGAAATGATTGTTCTTTTCTCTTATTGATCCTCTATTTTTCCTCCAGGGAGCCACCATCAGGCGGGATGAAGCTACCGGGGCTGTGATTGTAGCTCGGATCATGAGAGGAGGTGCAGCTGATCGCAGTGGTATATACTGAATTTACTAGTTCTCTCTCTGTGGGTTTATACCATATAGACTGTAAAAAGTGTTTTATTATTTACAGTCTATGGTTTATACAAGTCTTGTCTTGACTGGACTGGGGGTATCGGTCTTAAACACCCAAACATTGAAAGTTAGTGCTTTGCAAGTAAAACAGTGTTCAAGAGTTTGCATACAAATCTTAATGGACTCCCTCATTCCTTTCCTAAGAACCTGTCTTATGAAATAGAAGTGCACAGTATTTATTTACTGCTGAGAGAACAAAGCAGCCTGTTGCAACATAACCAGGATAGTATGGGTAGTAAATGGGATTTTGATAGGGCTTGGAAATTAATCGAAACCAACATTCAGAACCTCTAACCGACGTAATCTTGCCCATGTCGATTATTTCGATTATTTTCAGGGCAGAGTCACATGACGACACGTCCAATCTACGACATGGAAGCAATGTCCGTTGTTTGGACACATTTTGTCTTAAGGGAAGACACTGGATGCAAGAAATGCAAGTTATTTGTTTTCTACAGTTTTAGAGAAGATAATTTCTACTTTAAAACTAAAATGTGTCGTTTTGATTTTAAGCAATGCTTTGATTTCGGTTCGAAATATTCAATAAATAACCACAAAATAGTTCATCAGATATGTCCTCTTTCATTAGAAAACATATCCCAGCTTTAATAGTTGAACATATTTACAGTAGAGACCATGTAAGTGAACTATGAGGCCAAAAAACGAAAACAAAATAATTGTTCATTAATCGTAATCGAGGTAAAATGTTCAATTAATCGTGATGTTGATTGAGGTCATATCGCCCAGCCCTAGATTTTGAGGTGGCACCTGGGTTGGCCAATCAGATTTCAAGGGGGGCCCATGCTGCCCCTGACCCCTCTGGGTCTTAAAGGTAATGTGATTATTACCAGAGTGGGAAAAAAGTGTGACTCAAAATTCTGCCAAAACAAGCCATCTTTATCCTAAAACATTCCTCGGGTTTCAAAATGATTCAAATCTTACAGTTTGAAATGCTGCTTTGTAGAAATGCTTTCTCGAAAAACTGATTTCTAAATTGTTCTCTTTGTCTGCCTCCCCAAGGGATTTCTTTTGTCATCAAAAGTAATTTTATTCATGCATTTTATTATTATTTTATCTTAAGCTTAATGTACAGTATATTTGAAACATATAAAGTTAACTCTAGAAAGATGACCTATGATTAATAGACTCATTAGTATTATAAACATTTTTTTCATGCAATCAGGTTCTCATCATCGTTTTTGCTGTTTCCTTTGTCTTTTAATGCTAAAAGCTGTTTGTGTGCTTGATGTCCAACTCCAAACCGTAGACTGACAGACAGACACACCTCCACACCTTGAAATCATCACAAACTTTATTCAGAACCACTGACGCTGAAGCTAACTTTGAGAAATAAAAACACTATAAGATAACGTGCAAAAAAGAAAGTTTCCTGCTTGGTTAACAATCAGAGTATTGCATTTACATATCAGAGGGATCAGGATGCCTAAGGAGGCTCCTTTGTTTTGTCTTTGTGAGACTGCTCATGAGAAAAAATATTCATATATGTATGTTTGTATGGATAAAAGAATCAAAGTCAGATACTGACAGAGAGATGAAAGCCACAGTGGGAGTGAGAAAGGTGCAGCAGCAGAATGAGGGGAAATACGAGAGGCCTACTGTGGTTGTTGTTAAAACTCTAAGCTTTCCACGACTCCCCAGAGAATCAATTAAACGTCATAAAGACTCTGCAAAGACACTATCATGGGCACTACAATTGAAATATCAGCCATGTCCAGGTGTTTGTGTGATTTGGAAGTAAAAATATGCATGCTGGGATAGTAATCCAATCAGTGTCCGCTTACATTAATCATTCATGGCTCCCTCTGATTTCTAGCTGCGTTATGTGAGGGAAAAATGAAAAAGGAGACAGACGCTGCAGAGACATTACACACTGAGCCTCAGGCCTTCTGCATGTGTTGGCTAACTGCATACATTCAACTGTATGTGTTTAATTGCACAACAGTGTGTCTGCTTTGTGCGTATCTCTCCTGAGGGAGTAAGCGTATTGATCTCATTTCCTCTCCGAGTTTGATTTCATTGTTGTGGCTGCAGCTGAACAATCACAGCAGAGGATATCTGTGGTTCTGATGCTGATTCTGTGACTGATAAAGCTCGAAGAAGCCAAGAAGATCAATCAAGATACTTGGATTAGAATCTAGGTTTTTGCCTTCTCATACCGTTCTTCCCTTTTCCTTTAGGTTTGGTCCATGTAGGAGATGAACTCAGGGAGGTCAACGGAGTCTCCGTGATCCACAAGAGACCTGATGAGATAAGTCAGCTGCTGGTAAGAAAGAGAATTATTACAATGTATTGATTTAAGGAACAATTCGGCATAGGTACAGGAAATACATTTTAGTACCATGTCTAAGTTTTTCTAATGAACCATGACGTTCAGTATGATACTCCTATCTACCTTAACCTTTAAATCCTAACATCAATCTCTCTTTTCAAATTAACAGAGTGTATAAAAACATTTGTGCTGAAGGGGTTCAAAAGTAAAAGTGATGTAAGTTCATAGTTTAGTTTCCTTTTTAGAGTTTTTTGTCGTGTAGCCTTTTGTTTGCACTTAAAAGCATTTTTTTATTAAAATAATAGATTTTTTAATTTCTGGAATAAATATAAATCAAGTTTCCACAGAAGGCTTTTAAAATATTTTTATATTATTAGTAATTACCTGTGATAGTTATTATGACACACATCACTAAAGCAAATCATATCTGAACTTTTTTAATCAAAATTGGCTGCTTTATTGGTAGCAACTAAGTATTTGATAAATCACTGAGATAAATGTAATATAAGATAAAATGCAGTTTTGTACAATTACTTTTTAAAAAGTACTATTAGGGTTTTTTAAACCAACTTCTAAAATGTCCAATATAAGTTTATCTTTTTAGGGTTCTTTGTGCACAAAGTCAGGTGCACAAAAATGTAAGCAGCCTTTTCTAGTTCAGACCTGTTTTGTGGATAAGACAGGTAATCTGAGTGATAAAGAAATTCTTAAAGGTAATGTGTTGAATCATCCAGTGACGGCTAAAGATAATCAATGACAGTAAAAGGTAAATAGATATGTATGCATATAAAAATGTGTGGTACAGGGCTCATGATACAAATAACAGGTAGGACCAAATGTAGAAACTAAAGTAATGTTTATGTCCACACAAACAGTCATGTAACAACCGTGTAGCAAGTGATAGACTCAACTTAATGGTCAAGATAAGATAAGTCAGTGTTTCACAACCTTTCTTCCTTGGAGCCTCCATACTTACATCTTAGAAAAGCTTGAACTCCCAAGGACCCATTCGGGAGGAAAAAATGATATGATGATATGTGCACATTTAATTTTGACAACCTCAGAGCAGACAAAGACTTGCGGTTAAGGACGCAAGGTTGGGAACCAATGACATAAAAAACTACAAAAATACAAGCACACTAACTTAAATGTTCTCAAAAAAATTATTCTGACTCTTTTTTCCACCTTATATATTTCACTTAATTAAAACAGAGTATAATGGTAGTGCATTAAAGTTAAATCCACCTAGAATCCTCTGCGGGGTACCTTTAAGCTTAAGTAGATTTAGTTCTTGTCTGTAATTGAAGGCTGTGCTCACAGTCTTCTCTTCCAAACTTCCTCTGTCTGTGCCTGATCTAGTCCCAGTCCCAGGGCTCCATCACTCTGAAGATAATCCCTGCCATTAAAGAAGAGGACCGCCTGAAGGAGAGCAAGGTGAGACGAGGTATCAGAAACTGAGCATGCTCACAACACTGAGCACTTGAAGGAAAGAAATGGAAACCATTGTAGGTCTTCTTCCTGTCGCAGTCCAGATTAATTCTTTTTCTAAAGATGTGAACCACCTATTCAAATATTAGTTCTTTTGTCATCCTTTTGTCTTCCTTTTTGTTGTTGATTCCAGGTGTACATGAGAGCTTTGTTTGACTACATCCCGCTGGAAGATAAAGCAACACCTTGCCAAGAAGCAGGACTCCCCTTCAAACGGGGAGACATCCTGCAGGTTGTAACCCAGGACGACCACACGTGGTGGCAGGCCAAGCGTGTAGGCGACAGCAACCTGCGAGCCGGACTTGTGCCCTCCAAACAGTTCCAGGAGAGGTGAGAGCATCGAGGATGAGACGGGTATCCCCACGTCAGTCATCTGTTCACCTACACAGCACTGATATTTATCTGGTTAGACATTTATAATCCGTTAAATCCACATTCATGTGTTCCACTTTGATGGGTCAAATATGATTAGATGGAGCATCAAAGCAGCATGAAAAACAATTTAAACACAGCCTTGAATAGGCTGATACTGTTTGTGTCATAATCCATCAGTAAGATGATCTCAGTAGGCTGAGAGATCCCTGCCAAACACAGCAGCGTCTGTAGGATTAATAACCACAGATTAAACACAGACAGACTCTTTGATCAGAGGGACATCAGAGCTCTGAGAAGTCAGACATGTAATTTGAAGTTAAAGTGTATGGTAAATAATAAACACTGACGCTAAACAACCATAAAAAGACCTTAGAATGACCGAGAAGAGACATTTGACCACCATGAAGAGGTCCAAAAGACAGCAATGAACAATGAAATGAAATCTTTGTGCAAATAATGACGGAAAACAAATTCAAAACAACCACCAATGTATGCAAACAATGACTTTACCACAACGAGATGAATAACATTTCTAAAGAGACATAACACAACATTAAAGATATGCCAAATACAAGAAAAACCACAAAGCAG
Organism: Tautogolabrus adspersus; assembly: GCA_020745685.1. Lineage (NCBI taxonomy): Eukaryota > Metazoa > Chordata > Actinopteri > Labriformes > Labridae > Tautogolabrus > Tautogolabrus adspersus. The sequence goes on from CM036553.1 coordinate 16,047,392, forward strand.
AGATACAACAAAAAAAACACAAAACGCAGAGAAACTAATGAGGAACAAAGAGACGTGTAACCACCAAAAAGGGACAAACAAATCTCAACAAAGAGATCAATAGTGACCACAAAGAGACATAAAAGGGTCACAGAGAGACACATCGGCATCATTAAGATCGCAGTGCTACTGCAAGGAGATGCAAAAAAACAGCACAACAGGACCGCTACAAAACCCCAAATCATCACAAATGTATATAAAATAGCTTACAACAAAGAGAGAAACAACCATAAAGACACAAAGAGCATATGCCGACCACAAACACACAGATAATGACTGTGATAAAGATTTTAAAAATCACAGAGACAAAAGACAACCAGAGAGGGACGGTTACCGACAACAAAGAGACACAAAAATACTGAAGCTAGATATAAAGCAACCACAACCATACAATAACTAAAACACAACAACCCCTATGAGACTACAAAAAGACAGAAAACAACCACATACCCAGGACTGCATTGTTACGTGTCCCCTTTAGGTGTCTTGCTCTAATGCAGGCAGGGTAGGGGGCCGATAAAAACACCCTGGAGCCATGATGTGTTCAAGTGTTATATGTTCTTCTCTCTGTACTGTTTAAATCTTTTCTGCCACCTCTCTACAAATCTCTTGTCACCTTTGGCTCTCTGTGGTTTTGTCACCTGATGATTCTCTCCTTGCTTCCATCCTCTTCTGCTTTTTTGTTCTGCGGCACACTCCTCCAGGCGACTGGCTTACAGGATGAAAATGGGCACGCTCCCGAATCCTAAATCGCCTAAAAAGCCTGTCTGTAAGTTTCTGCTTCCCAGGATTCCTCTGCATTTTCAGCATTATCTCATTATTACGAACCTGCAACATTCCTCTCTATCAGCTCTCCTTTCTCTAAAACACTCAGTCACTGTCATTACAGGACAATAATATCTCTGCTGGATAAATGCAGCCATGCTTCCATTGACATTTATTGACCTTATTCTGCTGGTAATTGGCATTCTCAGAGACATTAGTATTCATTGTCCGTCCTTGGCATGCTGCTATGTAGACATGCTTTTAAAAGGCATGAGAGGGAGATGGAGGGGCGCAGAGACAGAGGGAGAGTGATATGAATTAATCTCTTTCATGTTTTAGTCCATCTGTCCAGCATGCTTAGCTTAAGCAGATCCAGAGAGCACTGCAACAAAGCCTCAACAATACATTCTGCTTCTCACTTTCTCACTCCATGCTACTGTATAGAGGCGACGTGTAAACAAGACAGGTAAAGCAGTGATGTGAGTGGCTGCTCTTAAGCAGCATGTGATCTGATTAGGTCTGAGCCACTGGTACACAACAAGAGCTTAGCAATATGGCAGCTAGCTATGCTAGCAGCTGCAGCAGCTAGCCTGCCTCCCTGGGGGACTCCTCCCTCACTCTGCCTCCTCCACTCTCCTGCAGCTCTCTGATTAATTCCTCTTAAATCCCAGCAGGGGCACTTTCAAAGTGGATCCACGCCCACTTATCCTGTCTTTGATGTCCCAAAGAAATCTTTAAATTAAACATCAACAATCCTCGTTTCATATATGCCCAAATTTCATTCATTTTCTCTTCTAATCTTAAACTCGATTCAACCTGTTCTAACCTGCTCTAATGTTCTGACACTGTGTTTTTGTCGCATACTGCATCAGCTGACCAAGGATGTGATAAAGGTGGGTACATGTGCAACAGTAAATTTATTATTATTTATTTAAAACTTGCAGACACACACACACACACACACACACACGCACGCACGCACGCACGCACACACACACACACACACACACACACACCCACGCACGCACACACACACACACACACACACACACACACACACACACACACACACACACACACACACACACACACACACACACACACTTACAATGGAAAGGTTCTAAAAGTCCTAAATGTGTATATGGGTGTGTTTGTGTGCGATTGAGATGTGCATATGGAATATTTACTTCATCCAGCTTTAGTACTCCTCTCCTGATGTTAGTGTATCAGACCAGAATAGAGATTTCTTTCTCTAGCCTTTGTGTGTCTTTCTCTGTATGTGTGTGTGTGTGTGTGTGTGTGTTGTACCAGGTGATGTGCAGGCAGAACAGCATTCCCCGGAGACTTTAGCCCAGCCAAGCAGGGGTTGTCAAGATAACAATAGCTTTCCTTTTTTTCTGCGTCTTCTGCTATTGCTCACTCCTTGTTATCTTTTGTTCTGTTTTCCCTACTCATCTTCACTCTGCTGCACTTCAAGTTGCAGTTTTGTGATTTTGTCTTACTCACTGTGCTCTTAGAGATGTTTTTTCTCTTTAATTTGTCATTAATTTTAAGTCAGTTCATCATGAATTAGAAGTGATGAAAATCACAAAATGTAACTCCATGAATTAGCGGTTTTATGGGTTTCTGTAAGTGAGGTCTGTGAGGCGGCAAGGCTTGTCAACGTGTGTGTGTGTGTGTGTGTGTGTGTGTGTGTGTGTGTGTGTGTGTGTGTGTGTGTGTGTGTGTGTGTGTGTGTGTGTGTGTGTGTGTGTGTGTGTGTGTGTGTGTGTGTGTGTGTGTGTGTGTGTGTGTGTGTGTGTGTGTGTGTGTGTGTGTGTGTGTGTGTGTGTGTGTGTGTGTGTGTGTGTGTGTGTGTGTGTGTGTGTGTGTGTGTGTGTGTGCGTGCGTGTGCGTGTGCGTGTGCGTGTGTGGGAGGGTCACAGGGTATCCTCTCACAGCTGGCCCCTTTCCAGATGGAGAGCCACCTTTTCTCCTGTGCTCTCCTCCTCTTCCTCCTCTTCTCTCTCCTACTGTCAAATCTTTCGTTATTGGCCATTGCCTTTGACAGAGCTCCTTCATTGTCTCTTGGCTGAACTCACACCTCCTGCCGTCTGCCTGCCTGCTGCCTGTTGTCCGACCTGCCTGCCCTCTCTAGCGCCAGTTACCCGCCCCCTTCTCCCACTCTTCTTTAACTCTTCCAACTCCTCGACTCCTTAACTCTTCCAGGTGTTTTACCCTTTGCTTACCCCATCTTTTCCCTGCTTGCCTCCCTACAGAGGACTGTGACTGTGAGGGCTATTTCAATGGACAGTACATAGGTGAGAGCGTGCACATCTTTCTCCACCTCCTTCTCCCTCTCTGCTCTTTGCCTGCTGCAGTCTGGCTGTTCGCTGGTTCCCTCTCCCCCGGCTGCTTTTTGGGGGCTTGGGGTCAAATCGACCGCTTGTAGGGTCGACCTTTGGGGTCAGGGGTTGAGGAATAAAAGAAAGGTTACCAGTGGTCAAGATATGGGGTCAAAGACAATGACAGAGTCGGAAGACAGATGATGGTACATTAGTTACGCTGACAAAAGGAAGGGCGTTGCAGATGTTGAAAATAAATCTGTTAAGTGTTTGTATCAAATGTGAAAGAAGTATAGTATAGTAACAGGTTTTATGAATTCTGATCCAGGTGGAAAGAGTACATTATTCCCCTTTAACCTCAACCCCTCTCCAGTCTTCACCCGACCACCCTTCCCTCGCCGTTCTGCAGCCTTAACCTGACCCATATTTCCTCCCCCACATCCTGTGAGCTGCTGGAGTGATGGTCAGCACACCTTCTCACTGTAGCACTAAGTACAAAATATTAACAGGTTTTGTGCTTCCTGTCATGCACTCTGCTTGGAGCTGTCAACCCTCCACATCCCTCTCTTTGGATCTTCCTAAGCCTTCCTCCCTTCCCTTCTGTCCTGCATCTAATTATCTGCCCCTGCTGCTGTGCTGTGGTCAGTGCACTGCTTCCCCTTTTTCCCCAAAATACCCTCCTCGTCCCCCATCTCCCACCACTCCTGAGGGCCCTGCTGCGTTGGACGCATTGCACACTCAACCAGGCACGTTTGCTGCTCGTTTCACCCTGTGTGGAGGTGTGAGGCTTGGGTTGTGTGATGCTCTAACGCCAGTTATAGTCTCTCCTAAGTGTAAAGCAGTGGCGCCCTCCTGTGGCCAGGTGTTTTCCTGGGAATTTTATTCAGGTACAGTGTCCCGGCTCATTACCTCAGGTACACACCACTGACGGGGGGATGTAGGCAGTCCTGGCTGTGGGATAACCCGAACCTGCAGTTACTCTGTGCTGCTGACGCGGTGTTTCTCAGGGCCAGGCTGTCCTGCGTGTCCTGTCAAAGCACTGTAGCCTTGTTAAGAGCTGCATGCCTTGTGTGGACCATGGTGTCTGAAAATTAGGTCTAGTATGGAACACTTCAGACTATTTTAGACTGCTAAAGTAAAAGTGATTTTAGGTCTGCTTCATTCTCAGACTTAAAGAATTTTTTCACACCGCATGTTAATTCAACGTCAGTTGAAGCATGATGATTGGCTCAGCAAAATTTTCCCACTATCAAGTTTTTACATTTCAGATAAGATTGAGCAAATTTCAATGACATGCACTATTTACTCAGGTTTTTTAATGCATGATTATAGATTGACAACTGCACTTGTCACTTTCTTTAAATGTAAAAAAGAGTATATCTGTATCTTGGTATTAAAGTTGTCATCTCATTTAATGTCATCTTAATGTAATAATTCATGACATCTGACCCAAAACCTCTATTTTTTCTGTTCCTTTTCCCTGCCTTTGCTGGTATCCTTGCAGCTGGTTTACGGAGAAGTTTCCGGATGAGTCGGAAGGACAGGCAAGGATCCTCTGGGGAGGGCTCTGATCCTGGAGACCCTGACTTTATGACATATGAAGAGGTGACCCGATACCAGCAGAGGCCCAATGAGAGGCCTCGACTTGTGGTTCTAATCGGTGAGAATGAGCCACCGAAAGGCACACAGTTTCTCATATGATGATATTGACATCTAGTGGCACAAAGTATGTATTGAAACTTATCTTTTTGAGATTAAATATTTCATTCACCCTTGCACAGGTTCTCTTGGAGCCCGAATAAATGAGCTCAAACAGCGGGTGATCGCTGAAAATCCTCATCGTTTTGCAGTGGCTGTACCACGTAAGTAACCCAACATTTACACAATCTTTCCTAAAAAATGAATTTACATTATTCTTCACATACAAGTTTCTATTTTATGTTCCCACAGATACCACTAGGCCTAAGAAGCCTCATGAGAAGGAGGGTGTGGAGTACCATTTTGTCACTAAACAGCAATTTGATGCAGACGCTTTGAACAACAAGTATGTTTACACTGAAACTGTGTTGCTTGTGTGTAAACTTACATGATTCCTTTCAGGCTAAAAGTCTTTTTTTTTCTGCCTAGGTTTATTGAGCACGGGGAATACAAAGAAAACCAGTATGGCACAAGTATAGAGGCTATCCGCTCTGTGCAGGCCAAGAATAAGATGTGTGTAGTGGACGTTCAGCCTGAGGTACGGCTCTTGTTACAAGTGTAATGTTTAATTTGCATCCAACTGTAACTCAACATGTCAGGAGTTACAGGTCCTGCAGGCAGCAGTAGTTTCCTCGAGTAGATGAGAGTCGACAGTCACATCAGATCTGCATCACTGTTGGCTTTCTGCCATCATGTCTGGTATTTGAACTCTTTGTCTTCTGTTGCATGTAAATCTTCTTGCATCACTGCAGGCCCTGAAGAGGCTGCGAACAGCGGAGTTCAAACCCTACGTCATCTTTGTCAAACCTCGTGTTCCTGAGAGCAGACGTCGCCGCAGTGCTACCACATCTCCAGGAGGGGGCGATCATGGCCGCATTACAGTGAGTCCTTGGCACTATCAGCAGGGTCCTAATTCAAAGGCTCAGAAAGCTTCTTTAGCCCAAATGTGAAATTATCATCAAAAATTGTCAAGCAAATAATATTTAATATTTATCAGAGGGATTAATCTCCTTTTTGATTTCCCTTTTTATGATATAGGTAAGTCCAAAAGTATATATCCTCCTTCAGAATTGGCCAAGCATGGTTCTGGATTTGACATTCTTTATTTTAATAACTGTCATTATGTTTCAGGGAACTTAAGTTATAGTTAAGTTAATAGATCAAAAAAGTTGAAGTGCACAATAACAGTTATCTGTATTCAAAGAGCGATCAGAGAGTAAAAGATTTCATAAACTAGCACTGTAGGATTTAAACATTGGGAGCCAGGCAAAAAAAGTCACAGTTTTGTTTACAACCTGAATATGTTGGTAATTACAGTGCAGCCAAGAAAAATTGGATGGAGACAGATGGATACTTTATCCTTGGGGCTGAAATGTGCATGCAATGGCTGCACATAAACTCACTACAACGTAATCAAAAGTACCATTGTCAAACATTGTTAATCCATTGTGCCAAAAGCTTGGAACTCTGGTGTCACATTTTGTTTACATTGGACCTACAGCTGCGTACAGCTGAGAATATTGCCCCCTCTCCCACCTTTATAGACCCAAAATAAATTGTTGAAACATATGCATGAACATGTTAGAGCAGAGCACAACTTGCAAACTAATTAGCAATTTGTATGACAGTGATATGTGAAGCTTGATGCTTTGTCCATTTTAAGTCATGAATAGCAGTTCTGAAAAGCCAGCTCTTTACTTACTTTGAAAGGCTTGCTGTCCAGAAGAAGCAGACAAAAGTGCACTGCACGTGTAGTTTTGGTCCATGTGGAGCCGGACTGTCAGTTTTTAGAGGAAGGAACAGATTCAGCCTTCTGGTCCTTAATAGGACATTTTCACATGTCTTTATTGGTTGCAAATACTACATGAAAAAATGATGTCTACATTTATAAAAATCAAAGCAGAGTGTGCACTTGAAAGTGTGCACTTTAAACTATGCACTGGTAAGTGTGCTCTTGTGTGTACTTGAAAGTGTGTGACCAGAAGTGTGCACTTATGCAATTGAAAGTGTGAACTTGAATGTACATTTGAAAGTTTGTACTTGTGTACCTGTGAATATGCACTTGACGTGTGCAGTATGCACTTAAAAGTGTGTACTTAGGCAGAAGTCTGCTTTTGAAAGTTTGCACTTTTTTTACACGTCACACTCTCCAATTCACTCCTCTTTTACACAATGATGTGATGGCAGAGGCTGCTATGAATAGTCTCCATTCTTATGAACTAATCCCATTCATACACATTCACACACTGCTGACGCACCAGTGGGAGCTAGGATTCAGTGTCTTGCCCAAGGACACTTGGACGTGGCGTTGCAGGAGCTGGGGATCAAATCCCGGACCTTCTGGTTTACAGACAACAGACTCTACCACTGAGTCACAGCCATCCAAAGTTTGAACGTTAGTGAGCACACAAAAAGTTATACTGAAAGGGTTTAACTCGAGAGTGTGCACTGTGCATTGTACACTTAAAATTGGTAATAATGCCCTTGCAAGTGTGCACATAATTCACTTGAAGTTGTGGACTTGAAAGTCTTGAAAGTATGGACTTAAAATGTTGCACTGGCAAGTGTGAATGTAACTTTATGTGCTGTGCTATAGTGTGTATGCTAAAGTGCACTAAGGTCCACACTTGTTTAATTATGCACTTGAAAATTGCCACAAATGCTCTTGAAAGTATGCACTTATACACTTGTAAGGTTAATTTTAAAAACTGTGCACTCCAAAGAGTAGACTTGATTTTTTCTTTGTAACATGATTGCCAAAGAGTAGGGAGTAAAGGAGTTTGGTTTTTCAGTTTTTGGCATGTGCATTCTGTTTAAGCCTGTTTTTTTGTTTTTTTGTTGATAGTGAAAATTAGCATACAAATTAAAATCCCAGATATTGAGAAGAATGAGTGCACATGGCTAACCAAGCTATTGCTTACTTTAACTTTTAACTTAGCAGTTTATAACCACTGGCCTATATCCAAATCAACCCTCTTGTACAAACATAGTTCTGGCTACAAATTTCCAGGCTTTGACATGTTGGTCCAAAAAACAGTGCATAGTGTCACTATTGCAAAGTCCAATTTATATATATAGTCTATTTCTGGGGCACAGCTAGAGTAAACACTAAATTAGTTGTTCCATTTAAATGATTTTTTTTTATTTTGCTTTCTGCAACAGGACGAAGATCTGCAGGAGATGCGACAGTCTGCCATTCAGATCGATCAGCAGTATGGACACCTGGTGGACCGGGTCCTAATCAAAGAGGATTCTGCCAGTGCCTGTGCAGAACTAAGGGGGATCTTGGAAAGGCTGGAACGAGAGTCTTTCTGGGTTCCTGTCAGCTGGGTGCGGACCTAAACTCACATCCCCTCCTGCAAGAACTTCACAGCCAACCCAACCTGATCCTGCACCTGTCCAGAGCTCCCCTCCTCCTCCCCAAAGGCTCAGAGGGGCAGCCTGGGAGTCTGCTGAGCTCTCTCTGTGTGAATGATGCAGGGCTGCTCAGACAGCGATAAAGGGAAGCACCAAAGGGAGAGGATGATGTCAGAAAAGGACATCACCATCTGATGTGTTTGAGCGGATCGATCACCGTCATTTAAAGACCCCCAAATCCTAGTTTTATTCTCACTTTCTAGAGTTTTAACCATCCGGGTTTGGTTAAATGTATTCATTGACTTTAAAGACAAGAGACTGATGAAGGTTGGTGATAAGAAAATGATTTATTCCTTATGCTGTCACTCTTTTTAGATGAGTGTGTCAGGTTTGGTTACCCACTCAGAGAACTTCTCAGTCAGTCAGCTTTATTGTGACTCTTTTTGGAGTACCTTCAGTAGCATGTTTTACTTAACTTAATGCCAATCTCAGAATGCTTCCTGTTCCTGCTCATGCATCCTGTACAGAATATCAACCATCACTCTCCAGAACAGGACTAGTTGATAAATACAGTTAAGTGAATGCATTTGAAATGATTCTTTTCTTTTTGTTTAACATTGATATAATTCCAACACTGACAGAAACACAATAGAATGTGAGAACTTTATTTTCTACAGAACTGTTTGTTTTTAGGAAACGCATGATAATTAATCTCAGATGTACATTTTGTAAATGTTTACTCCTCTTGTGCCAACGAACGATCTCGTAGCACTTCAATGCAACCTGTTTACCGGTAATCCCCAGGAACCCACATCTGTTTGTGTGTAAAACAATAATTTGCACAAAGTATGTGTGGATGGATGTCACTGTGTATGTTCAAACACCACTTGAAGAGTCCCCTTCTACGTACAGGAATGGGTTTTTATGACAGTGTCCTTGCATATATCTGTATTTTTGACAGCAGAAGAAGTGGAGGGTACTGGATGTCTCATTTCTTTGATAATCAGAGCTTCACTTTATTGATGTTTTGTAAGACCAGAAACACAATGTTAAGATGGTACATATGATATCAAATGGGTCCCATACTATAATTGAAACAATTAGTCATTAAGTCATTCTAAAGAAAGTTAACGGTCAACTTTTAGCAGAAGTTTTGATATTTGATCATTTCAGTTATTCAGATAGCAAACAAACCAACATTCCCTTGTTATAGCTGCTCAGCTGTGAGTTTTTTCCCTCTTGTCTTTTGTGTGGTTAAACTGAAGGCTGGTTTAAAGTCAAACAAACGAGAAGACTTCACATAGTTTAGAACTCATGGGAAGAGTTTTGAACTGGTTATGAAACACTTAATTTAATACTGATGTCTCTTTATGACCAACAAAAGCAAACAAGACCACAAGTGACAAGAATGATTATTTGTACATGTAATTTTTAATGCCTGAAACGGCCGTCACTGAGTAGGTTGTCAGATTAAATTATTAATTGCATGCTGCAGAAACTATGACTATTTTTACATTTTCCACAGCAAAGATTCTCAGAGTGAGTGATGTATTTGACTGTTTCGAGGAAGCATGATGAGACTTTTACAAACATTACAAACACATTTAAAGGACAAAATCTATCAATAAGTCTTTCTTTGTATAGCGCCAACAAATGTTATCTCAAGACATTTTACAAGAGTGCGGGTAAAAGACCTGACTCATCTTTATGTTATCTACATAGACCCAACATTTATCCATCGTGAGCACTAAGAAACATTTAGCAAAGTTACAGCGGCAAGGGAAAACTTTAGTTTAACAGGCAGAAACCTTGAGCAGAACCAGACTCACGTTGAACAGCCGTCTGCTGAAACTGTTGAGATAAAAATCACTGCTTTGTCCAGAGGGCTCGCCAAAGCCAACCCAAACTTAAAGTTCCTCACAGGAGCTTTACGATTGTTTTAAATATCTTACTGACATTCTTTGGAGAAAATACTTCTTAATTTCAGCCCAATTTTAGTTAGCATATAGACAAAGTTAATATACATTATTTTATATTTAACTTAAAGGAAGAATGTGCAACTTTTTGATCCAGAGGATGTCGCCCTTGAGCACCAGCATTAAACCAAAACAAACCGCTGTTTGGCGACACCTCCGCTATTCCCTTCGCCTCCGCTCTGTTCCAGCAACACACCTCCAACCCCTCTCCACTCACGTTCGCATAAAGGAGTTATCAAATGGAACGCACCATAAATAAAGCACCATTAAGTGGAAGCGGCAGACAAAATTGTCCTTTGCTCAAGCTGCAATTGCCTTTGGGCTGCATTGTTGTGTTAGCAGGCTAATGTTAGCACACTTTGGTTAACGCATAGCTTCACATTGCACATAAATTGATCTAATCACACTTATGTGACATTCAAATAAGCAGTGAGTAGACTGTTATTCTTCTTTTCTATTGTCATTGGCTATATCAGCTTTATACACAGGGCCGTCCCGTCCATGTAAACAAGACGTAAACAAGGCTCCGTCAACTGTACAGCTGGCGGGACTGACGCTTCTCACTCATTGTAGACAGTCATGACTCAGAGAGACATTTATATATACTTGATTTCTGCTGTATTTATGTGTAAAATGTCGCACATTCTCCCTTTAAGGATGATGTTACCATTTTTACAATCATTGTAAAAAATCCCCATTTATCATAAAGGTACATTGAGTTGCTGTTCATCTTAAGTCCTTTCTGTTCTCTCCCTCCTGGTTGTGAAAACGTCCCTCTGTGAAACAAGTTTTACTGAGATGATGAGTATAAAGATTCGTCCGTGTAAAGATTCATTCAAAGATTGCTCCCAGGCCAAACTATGAAGTAGCAGGGCCATGAAGTTTGAAGTCACCTGGATGAAGTGTTCCAAAGTGTTTTGTCTTTTTTGTTACTGTTCCTACATCTCAGCCATGAATACATTTACAAAGACTTCATATTCCAACGTTTGTCCTTATTCCTTTAAAGATAATATTCCTACTAAGTTTACATGGAATGAGAAGAAATATGACACTGATGCTTCAATATAGATATATAGCCATTCACTAGTTGATTTGTTTATATCTCAAAGAGCTGACAAATAATGGTTTGGAATAAGTTCCTAATGTGGTGATTTTATTGTCTCATGTTGGTAATATGACCTGAATCAAATCTGGAATAAATCTGTATTCTTGATAACATGTAGGATTCATCTGCAAGTAAATGTATTGACTACATCCTATATGTTCAAACACAAAATTGACATTTGTTCTTAGGAACAGCAAATCTGTTTGCAAGCATGTAAGCTCAGCTGTACACAAAGATCCACCAATCCACAGAACAGAAGGATTCTTTACCAACCCATCGTACTGAAATCTCTTTAGGAAGGGATAAATATCCCAGCCAGTAAGAAGGAGAGAGATTCTTCCACCCACCAGGAGCTCCTTTAAGATACGTGTTGATATACATATCTAATTAAATCAGAAACCAGTGAGGACTTACAGGCTGTAGTCCTAGGTTGATCTACAGTTCATGGCTTGAAAATATAATTCCTGAGAGAGAGAGAGGGTGTGAAGAAATCATGTGTTCTTTTTTTTTTAAACATAAAAGTTTCTGCTTCATGTGTCATTTGAACAAAAAGAAACCCTGAATGTTGAGTTTGTAAAATGACATGTACAAAGTGCCATAATAAAGCTAGCTGAATCAAATGTTTGCTGCTGCATCGGACTGATTCCTCACCTTTACGTTCTCCTTTAAGATGTTTATTCCTCCCGTGACACTCTGCAGCTTGCACCAGCACTATAATGTCAGAATGTTGAATGTGTGTGTTTACCTCCTCGCTGCTCTCAGCTTTAATGCTGTTCATTTAATGCATCTAAAAGTCTGGAAGGAGTCCTCGTCCTCGGCTTGTGTCCACAAGAGCCCCCGTCCTCGCGTCTCTGTTCTATCAGTGTTGTTTTGCAGGCGGCGTGCTCTGGGGACAGATTATTGTCACAGTGATAGAATAGTTCAAAACAAATCATAGGGCTGGGAAGAATTTAGATGCACTGGATAAGTACCTGAAAGCCTTAGGTTCAAACTATTTAATTTCTTCGCTGAGGCGGTGGAAGAAACTTGTGATCAGGAGATGCTCAAAACATGTCGTTAAAAAATGAACATATTTGATTTGCAAATTGTAAAAAAAAATAAAAAAAATGACTAGGGTTCTGGGAAACTTTTCACCCATTTGTGAATAATTTCATACGTTTGATAAACCAAATAATTTATGAAATGAATCCATTTACAAAAATGAATCAGGTAATTTAAAGCTGTGAGTTTCAGCACTAATTCATTTAAGCATGTCATTTGCATACAAATACCTTTTAGTCACCCAGAACAATACATTATTTCTTAAAGGCAGAGAAATAGAAGCATATGGAATCATAACTGGAAAACATTTTTTATAATTAACTCAGAGTTGAAATTAAAGCTTTGAGGGGAAAAACTAACTGCAAGAGTAAGCTAAGCTCTTCTGTGAATCAGTCTCATTGATATCAACAAATGGACTTGTAAAGGGAAATTAAAAGAGAATGTAGACACAGGAATAATAATAATAATTCCTACACATTTTAAAAGGATTTTTTTTTAAGTGGGGTTGTGTGAGGTACTTGTCAGTAGCCACAGGAGATGCTGGTCAGCTTGGCCCCTTTATTTAGAAAGCTCAAAAAGGCCATAATACATACTGCAATGGTAAATGGATTTGAGCTTGTACAGCACTTCTGTCTACTCAAAGTGCTTTAACACTGCAGGTCACACCTACCCATTCACACACTGATGGCAGAGGTTGCTATGTAAAGTGTCCACCAGTATTAACTAATCCCATTCATAAACATTCACACACTGCTGACACGAAAGCAGCAGGAGCAACTCAGGCAGGCTCAAGTGTCTTACCCAAGAACACATCAGACATGTGACTGACTCTACCACTGATAGCCACCCCGAGATAAAGGCCAAATTATGAGCTATAGTAACAGTGTTTGACCCTAAGGTGTCTAAAAAGGAACTTATTAGATGCATTTTTCTGCAGACACAAAATGTGTTCTGCCAGATTACACATTTACATCTACAGTGGTAATACATTTATTATCGACATGTACCACTTATACAAAGTTTGACTGAGGTTCAAATCGTCACTATCCCTTTAAAAGAAAGTGTGTATACTATTGTTTTAAAATGAACTTTTTAATCACAGATTGTCTTTGAGATCAATCATTGGAGAAATGATAGGAGATTATTTATAATTAAATTCTAATCAACCTGCTCCTGTGAAAAACTGGTTGTCATGGTTTAAACTTTTTTCCCGTGGAGTCTAAAAATGTATTTACTTCTTCTGACTTTCTTGTAGTAAACACCTTTTTGTACTAATTCCTCATTACCATCCCCATTCAGTATCTGTAATTGAAAAAAGATAGGGAGCCCATTATTCTGCCTGTGTAGCGCAGGTTTTTCTGTAAGTTCTGTTAGGGTTCATCATCAGCTCTCTTTCCCTCTCCCTCATATGCGATTACCTCTGCGAGCATCCTGAGACTCCTGAGTCTGCTGCTGACAGAGCCAATTAAACTGGCTAACAATCATTCTAATTAGTGAAGCTGCTCCACTGAGGACATGAAACTATGTTAATGTAAAGGTGTGCTGAGGCTGCACAGAGATCTACTGACATTTATTATGGACAAACACAATATGCTTCAGTCCCCAGCTCAGCAGTTATTATGGAGGCCACAGACTCCCAAATCCTGCCAAGTAGAAACAATGACACATCTTTTTTTATCACAAACGCATCTGCAAAATGGATTACAGGAGCTGCCAGAAGCTTGAACCTCTCAAAAAAGCAATTAAAAGTAGTTGAAATGTTAATTTTCTTTTTCAGTTCGTATAACTTGAATGTATTTGCTTTAAGCTCAGAACTGAAGTCAGGATAGCTTAGCTTAGCATCAAGAATGAACCAGGGTATCAGCAAGCGGCAACTTCTGATGTTTAAAATTGAAGCCAATGTGGATGTGTGAAAAGCTGCAGTTCCTAGAGTGTCCACTATCTCCAAAAAGAAATGACACCCCTTAAGAGCCCATATTAAAACATCAGTTTGAGCTACATCCTGCTATTGGCTTTGTTCTGAAGGAAGGCGAGCAAGACAAGCTTTAAGGGCGTGTTTCAGCAACCAAAATATTTATTAAACCTATCTTAAAATGCCTCGATACTAGCTCCATCCTTAGCATATGAGCATGAGAGAGATATCAGACCTTCTAACCTTGTACTTTGTAAAGTCACTATCCTCTGCTGTGGATGATCACATGATTTCCTGTCTGGTTTGCTCAACGAAAATACAACAACACTTGGTTAATTATTGTTTTTGTCAGTCTCTATATTAGTCTATACCCACAAATGTACAGTATGTGCTTTAAGAATCAAGGCAAACATAATTATAGGTAAACCAAACCTGCACAAGATATTGAATGATTCATATTGTTAGCTAATCGGTGCTTGGTGTCCTTGTGTGCACTGAGAAAATCTATGAAGTTAAAAGAAGCATTTCAAAGAGTTTCATGTACTCTTCTCAAGGACAAACGAAAGCAAGAGAAGTGAGGACAAACAGAAAATTGGCAAGGCAAAGAGCAGAGCCATGCAGGGAATGATAATCACAACAGCATTTATTTTAGCTAAAGGATTAATGATATTTTCTATTAGTTTCAGATAAGGTTTGGATTGCTTACAAAGGGTTTTATTTTGGCACGTTTTAACAATACCAGCGTAATTGATTGAGGGCAAAAAGGTTGGTGCTTAGAAATGGTTTAAAAATTGAAAATATGCAACATTTAATAGAGAGACTGAAGTAGTGATGAGTGTATTTTCAGCCATGGATGGTAGAAAAATAATGAAATAAATGATCTTGAACCTTGTCCGATGGGAGCCTTCAGCTCTTCTTGGCCTTGGAGTCAGCTTTAATGATGATGATATTGTGCTATTATAGAATCTCAATTCAATTACAGGTATAAGGTGTTTGGCACAGCAGCACCTAAGTACGAGCCACACTGGATGTAATTCAGGTTTAGGGCCGCGGCTGAAGATAGAGTGCAGTTTAGAGAACGGTTCCCATCTGATGAATGGGATGACCTTCAGTTTGAAGCGGGTGAACTGCTCGCTTGTTTTCCTGTTTGACTTATGAGGTCTGCATGCAAATCATTCAGAAACTGTTTGTAAACTACGTCTCAAAAGTTCTCAGAAGAGGGTGTGTGTGTGTGTGGGGGGGGGGGGGGGGGGGGGGGGGGGGGGGGGTAATGTCTTTTAATGACAGAGCGATTGGAAAGAGTTGACCTTTCCAAATATTGGCTATTTAAGGGGATTCTGCTTATGTCTACAGTGTTGAGTATTTCAAAGCTGTTCGTTGCTCTTTAATTGTTTGAGATTTATACATTTTCTAAAGTACAAAGAGTCTTGGCAGTTTTTTTTCAAAGAGGGTTGTTTGATCAGTTTTGCATCGGAAGTGATAATTCATGAAGTCATTATCCGTCTGCTTCCTTTGTGTGTTTGTCCTTCGTGATTAGACGAAAGCAGGTGTTACCAATGAGCTGATTAGTCAGACGCTATCGTATAATCCAGGGACTCCAGTCTGTCCTAGAAAGTTGCTCTCATTTTATGAAAAAAAACAACTTTGTAATCTTTTCCTCCTATTTACATTTTAATTGGAAGTTTTATTTTGTCTAAAAAGGAAACATCCATAAAATTAACAACACATTATATGCATCCCAACTAGCTCTTTATAGCCTTGTTGTTAACAAAAGGCAGTGTATATAATATAATAAATAAAGGGATAATGTTGCCTTGAATGCACTTTTATTGCTGGGGGAGCTGGGGATTGCACCGCTCTTCCAGTTGGAGGCTCTGAGCCGTGGAAAGCAGATGATTTGGCTGTTCACCAAGTTGTGATAGTTGTGTTCGATTTCAGTCAGAGGTAAGTTTCCATTGGTTTTATAACTATATGATTAGCTTTTGTATTAACCATATCAATACACTCTTAAAGTGCAAGAAAACAGTGGCAAACACTGTTGAATGGAGCAGCAAGGCCAGCCGAAAAAGTTCAGGAAGAGGCGGGACATTGATACCACCATGGCTCCACCAGCAGATCCTTACTGTGCTGGTCAGTATTGTTTTATTATGTTGTACATGGGTTTTTAGGCTCCCTCTCTGTTTATTTTGATATGCAAATTTGTTTCCATGTAAGGTGATTTTTTTCTTAGAATAATGATGTTCCTTTTCTAACGCTACGCTTCAATCATAAAATACAAAAACAGACTCTGGTACATGGGAAATGTCTTTTGAATGTGCATTGTAACTCTAACTGTACATTCATTTGGGACGTATTCTGTTTTACTGACCTGATGGAACAAAATACATGCAGTAACACTCAGTCGTCTCGTCTGTAGGTGCTAATGTGGAGCAGAGGCATGTTAAAACATTTTGTGACTGTCCCACGGGGCACTGACTTTTGCTGGGTGGTAAGAAGTATAGTGTATGCACATTTACATGTCTTAGTAGTGTTTATATAACCTGTCTTTTCATACAGTTATTACATTCCTGTGTATTATTATTTTTTTCAAAGATGACCCAACAATGGTTTGTCTGGCCTCTTACTGGGCAGATAGCCAATCATAGTTTATGAGGATGGCATCTTGGGTAGTCAACCTAATGTCATGGGGGCTCATGCTTCTCCAGGCCCGCGTAGAAACACCCCTGCTGAAGAGAGGTACATTTTGGGACAGAACATCTACAATGTCATGATTTTTCACATTTTTCTATGGTCTAGTCATAATGTAATCACAAGTAAAGAGGGGACATTGGAGAATATTAGAGGTCATATCAATGATCCATATCTCCACTAGATGGCACAAGCAGAGCATGAGGCAGCCCGGTGTAGGATAGATATTTTTAGCTTTTTCGAGATGTTTTCTCCCTATAACTGTTTTGTGGTGATAATGTTAACATCCTCATTCCGGTTGCCTTCAGGCTCTGAGCTCTGTCACACTTCACTTTGTTTACTTACCTGCTCTGTGAGATATGAGAGGAAATAAAAAGCTGGTAAATACACATTTCTCAGGAGTGATAATGATAAAGCCTGCGTGTCATTGATTCAGAACTGAACATCTGAACATGATAACGCACAGCAGCGGCCTGCTTCTCCTTTATCAGGTTATTCAATCTCATCTAAACTGCCTCTTAGGCACTGTTCAGCGCCAAGGCCACACGGTAATCTCCCCAGATGACTTTTTTCATAAGGTAACTCTTACCAAGTAGATCTCTCAGTGATGGATGAGCCGCAGAACTAATGATTGCAATAGTATAGGCTCTTCTCTAAAGGTTTCCCTCATGTCCTCCCTTTCATTGCTTTGGCCCGGATCTTCCCCTGCAGGTTGTGTTATCTATCACTGCTTGGCACAATACTGAAGAGCACAAACACACACCATACACACATGATATCACATAAACAGACTTGTAGAAACCAGACATGCTCCCTCATCCCCTACCTGTTCCACCACTATATGACTGTGATTGCTTTGGAATTTGTGTGTCTTTTATTATTCATTTGTTAATTTGAATTTAAATGAAAATTTAAATTTCAGATAGTGTGTGTTTATTTTCACAGGTGAGATTGAGTCTCTCTTTCTAGAGAAAGTTCTGTGTAGGCAGCAGTTTAAATAATGTGTCCAATGATGTGCAGGCGCTACAGCCTGTGTCGTCAGCAAATAACTGACAGTGTTCCATCTTCAACACAACTGAAACATGAAATGACATTAAATTTGGTTAACCCACTCATGGTAACCAGAGGATAAGAAATGTGAACTGTGGTGATCCATACAAATACAAAAAAACAAGAAAACATTTCACATCTGTTAAATGAATTAGTACAACAATTACACAGGATAGGATTCCTTGGTGAATCATAAAAATGTGTGGATCCCTTCATTTTCATCTTGTGTCAAAGTTGTTTAACTGTTGTCACCAGATGGCCTATAGCTGAAATGTCAAGCGCCCCATATACAGAGGCTATAGTCCTCCTCGCAGCAGCCTGCCCAACATGTCCTGTCGCTCTTCTGCTGTCCTACCCAACAAAGACAAAAATGGCATACAAATATAACTTAAAAAAAGGTTTTAGGGAGTTGTTATGTTGCGCGCACCATGTACAGAGGCTATAGTCTTCGTCCCAGTTGCTGTGGGTTCAAATTCAACCTTGGCCTTTAGCTGCATGTCGTCCCCCACTCTCTCTTTTTAGCATAATGACAGGCAAAACAAAGATGGTGAAAATGAAATTGTTTTCCTGCTAAGCATCACATTATTAGCATTCTCAGTGTGATCGAACACAAGCGTTCATCTAAACAGTCAGACATAATAACATGGCTATGGACTCCTAGTCTTGGTATTACAAAAAGGTAATCATCTTCATTCACAATCATGTTTATGCTCAGAGAGGGTAATTACTTTCCTGACACTTTCCTTCAGTGGATTCACGTCTCAAAATAATTTTCATCTACTTGCAGCATGTATGTCAAATAACTTGATTTGTTCTCTCAAGGTTCAGATTGTAAAGGTTTTTCATGACTTTGCTACATCGGCCTCAATTAAGCAGCAGTTGGAATTAATATCAGTGTAACAAATACAAGTGTGTTTTGTTTACTGTTCAGAGCAGTGGTGGAAAGTTACAAAAAGCTCTCTGCTAAACTTTGTATACTGAGGTACTTGCACTTAGATTCCTTTTAAATATTCTCAGTCCTTTTTCACATTTCCATTCAACAACAATTATGCCATTTGTACGGAAGCAGACATACATCAAACATTTTTTTTCGAATGCCATTCCAAGAAAAAACAGAAGTTGTATTGGAGTTGTCATCTGAAGGCATACATGTCCCTTTATTACTCCAGTTGAAAGTCTTTAAGTAAATGTCTTAAAGAGAATATTTGTCTGGGCTTTAGCTCATCACACTATGATGAGTTGAGAGACGTGACGGATGTTGCGGCCTTGGTTTACTAATCATCATGATACATGCAAACTGCAAAATGCTCCTGAAGGATCTTGGGAATGTTTGACAGATAACAGATGGGCATGTGGCGTTTCATTATCTAAGAAGATTGTTAGCCAAGTTTACTATTTAGTGAATGCCTCTGATTTCCCAGAGGCCTTTTAGGAGGCTATATTAGAAACCCTGATGAGTCAGAGGCTGGTGATTAAATTAGTAATCAACTTAAGCAATATACAGAGTCAACAGGTAATTAAACATGACTTAGCCCCGGGTAATGGACTACAAGTCTATATGTAAAATAAATCATGAAGGTATTTTGCTTTGTAATTATGACCTGGGTGTTTTAGACCACTTGTTGTCCCAATGTGAAGGAGAACAAACCAAACTAAAGAATAGTTTCAAACTGTATTCAGTAATCATGCTCCTTATACCGCTGACAAAGAGAATATTTAGAGAGATAAAGTCAACAGTTCTGCCACTTTGGCTTCTGATTAAAGAAGACAATTCAATTTTGCTTTTGGTACATCAAATTTGCTCTCACATTAATAATAGATCTCAAGGTTAGCTGCAGTTTCTGATATAAAACAGCCACTGTAAAACTGTACTGGAGGTAGAATTCAGCGGATACCTCCCTGTTCCCACTCTGTCACTGGCTGTCACAACAGGCAAGAAAGAGAAAATGAAGCCCCGGTTTCAATCCCTCTCCCTGAGATGTTCTCTACTTTCTTCACGCGTCTCTCCGGTGATGGTCTGACTGTCAATTCTCCCTCTGTCTCTTTGTTCAAGCTCTAATTAGCTCCCATTTTCTCTCTAATCTCTTCACTGTGCACAAACTGCCTTACTCTCTCTGTGACATGAATGAAGAGTACTGTACGCGCGAATGTGATGCCTGATTAACTGTGAGTGACGGAAAGATTAAATCAAACGGTGCAAATCCAGACAGATGTTTTGTTCTTTATCCCATGAGTTTGCTGTCTGTAGTGGTGAATCATTCAGATATTCTAGAAAAAAGGAAGATTGACGTTAAAGCTTCAATTTAGAAACGAAACGCATGATGTAACAGCTGTGGGTTACATACAAACAGTAAATATAATCCAAAAAAATCACTATCCAGATATTCATATAGCTTACTGTAAGTAGAATGTCCTCAAAGAGCAAATACCAAATGTAAAAAAATGCTCGTCATGTTTTAATCTGCGTTTGAATTGTGAGTTACCTCTACATTAAAGTGAACAGACAAATGTGGTGAACATCTTCAGTATATCCTGTTTGTGTTCATCCGGACATAAAGAATGGGTTTCATTAAATTTCATGGTAACTCATGAATGTGTTAGGATTATGTTTCTTCAGCACCTAATGCCATGGGTTAAATGCCATATAACATTTTTAAGAACAACTTGGAGTTGATACTTTGTCATTTTTACACTTTAACTTTACTCTCAGCATGACTTCCCTCTAGCTAAGTAGTTGCAAATTAAAATTGTGCATTCAAGAATTTCAGCAGACAATCTTGTGCAAATGATATATCATTTAAAAACTAGAATCAACACCTTGTGATCCTCTGTTTGTGATTGTGCCAGATGTAATTAAATTCCAATAAGGCTTTGCTTGGATATCTCAAATACAAGAATTAGACAGACCGATTGGTTTATTGGGGGGCAGAAAAACACAATGCCTGCAGTTACTGTATGGCTGCTGGAACAGCAAAGGTATTGAGACATATAAATGGTTATCAAGGTATTTTATATCATTAAAATACTTTGGTGAGTGTTACATTTATACCAATGAAAACCATGACACTTGTGCATGAAATCTGCGCCTAAACTAGTGTGTCCATGGCCAACAACCTTTTGTTAGTTGAACCAGTGAAGTCGTGTTTGACTTACCCTTTCTTACAAACAGAGAAGACAAGAATGTATAATGTGTTGAATATATAAACTTGAGTTTTAAAAGATTGTGATGGCCTTTTTTTTACACGTTGCAGGTTAACCAAGAATCTCTAATTTCCCTTTAAGTTGTAATTTTTTGTGTGCATTTTTTATTTAAAAAATGTATGTAATCAGAACATGTTGTATGATGAGCATGTTAGAGACTTGTATGGCTGTTTTATCTGTTAACAGACTACTGGCTGTGTTTCAGAGGTGGATGCTAGTCAACATCCTCCCAGACCGACAGTGAAACAGGACTTATGATGTCAGGGAAAAACATTCACAACGACATCCTTCAAGTGGAGGCTGCACTATACCACCGTTACAGCCAGAAGTCGTTGCCTAAATATAAATCTTTTTAAGCATTCTCACAGAACTGCTCTTTTGTCTTGGTTTTCTTTCACTCAAACAAGTTCCAGTGCAGCTGTCAGGATATGATCCCTGTGCAGCTTCACTTCTGTGAACACACTGAGAGTCTGTGCTGATTGGAACAAACTGGCTTGATGCCTCTCTGCTGGAACACCTGTGCACTGTTCTAACACACGGGTAGGTTTCAAAATCTTGACCAACTATCACCAGTTTTGTTTGTGTTTTTGAATTTATTTGCTTCTTTTATATAAGAGGCAAACTGGTGTTAGTAAGTATGCAAAGTATTTTTCTTTCTTTGCCTTATTCGACAATTAGCATCAGGGACAAGTCTTTTGAATTTGTCACAAAACCTTTTCAGAGACATTACAAACTGACTTGTGTTAAACATCACTCTGTTTGAATATGTTTGCTCTTATCCCTCCAGAAGAGCTACTTGAAGTACAAAAAGATAAATGAAGCTGAACTTCTGTGTCTCCGAATGAAAAAGAACCATTATGCAATTATAAAGCAAGTGTTCTGCGGATGTGTATTTTATGTGTTATTGAATCCATTAAGTTGCAAAAGTTATACCTCAGGTAGACTTCAGCAACAGCGCTGTTAAGAAGAAAGGCACCTAAAGAGAGCAGAACCTGGCCAAGGCTAAAAATCAAGTTTTCCAACAACTTTATATGTCTGAATACATTTCTAAAACTACAAACCAAGCAGCAAAGTCCGAGTCTGGAAAATGAAGCCAATGCAGAATTGCCAAAACTACATTTTCAAAAAACCCCAATTTAAAATGACTAACTTTTCTTAAAGTAAACATATTTAGATCATATTTTTGGTCACAAGAAATA
The DNA here is from genome assembly GCA_020745685.1 of Tautogolabrus adspersus. Lineage (NCBI taxonomy): Eukaryota > Metazoa > Chordata > Actinopteri > Labriformes > Labridae > Tautogolabrus > Tautogolabrus adspersus. The sequence goes on from CM036553.1 coordinate 16,069,747, forward strand.
ATAAACATCGCACAAAAAGTAAGGAAATTTGTGGCAAGTTTTTCATGGGCGCAACCCACAAACTCAGCTCTGCTGCTCATCCCACAAATGCATGTTCCATACAAATGTGGCACCATTGAAAAGGGAAATAAACAAGCTTTCCAACGGTATAAGATTTATTGCCAAGAAGCATTGTTACAACAAATAAATAATCTGCCAAACACAAATTTCCTTACTTTTTGTGCAATGCTGGCAATTTGGTCTAGTGAGTTGAAAGTAAGGATGTAGTTGGCTTTTCCCAGCCAACAAGATGGCAAGCTGTAGTGATTGGAAGTCCAGTTCTTTTAAGTTACCCTGTGTCTGATATAAACCATTCCTTGCTCTGCCAGCGGATTAGGGCGAATGAAGAGTTTCACAAACTCTCAAGGCTTCTCTGGTTTTTATAGATGCACAATATGTGGTCAGCTATACCGCTACAAATATAATCAGTTTAATCATTTCTGTACCAATGGGATAGGTCATGTTTGCTGCGTCCATTATCTACTAGGTCTAGGATAAAAAAAGACTTTGTTTTTAGACGTGGACCTTATTTAATGGTTTTATCCTTACCCTTACTAACCTATTTTGTTGATGAAGTTTAAAACTTTGAAAATAAAGTCCATCCCAACTTAAAGCCCAGTGTCCCTTTGACTAGCCTGGTGTGGCTGCATAATAATAATATGGGCAGGTTTCAATAGAGGCCACTATGTATTTAGTGTTGATAAGTGTGCATATTAAAAATATGAAGAAAAAGCAGCAAGACACAAAAAATAAAGATGAACTTCAACATCTGTCCAAGAAAGACAGAATGATTCTAGTACGCGTATCAGCTGTGCAGCAGGTTGGCATACCGTCTTAAGAAGTAAAATACAATTCTTGATTTGTAACTTAATTTTTGTATTCATATCATAACTTTGTGCACAGTTTAAATATATTTTCTAGTGTAACATTACAATTGTATTGTCTTCCCCATCTTTGATGTGGCCTATCTTGTATCACCGCATGTCCCAAATAATGTCAGGTTAATTTCACAGACTAAAGAAAATTACTGCCCAGGCAATTAATGGAAGTTTTACGGTAAAGGAAAAAAAAGAATTATGAATAACCTGAAATGACTTTGAGTCACTACAGTATTTGAACTCATTGTTTCAATGCTCTTGAGAGTACTTGTGCAACCTTTTCTCTGTGTGAATACCTGATCTAACAGGGGAACCAGTATGTTTACAATGAGTTGCTGCTGCACTGTGGCTGACCTGCAGGCAATTTCCGCTGCCTAAGTATCTGCTAAATGAACTGGGACTGAACTGAGGCTGAACCCCAGCCGGCAGCAGCTTCAGATAAGAGTCTCTGGCAGTGAGTGGAATGCTGATACAAGTCAACCAAGGCATGGGTTCATTTTCCAAAAAAGTGACTTAAAAAATGCTATACTTTAATCTGAAGTTAAACTAAACAGAAAATCCCAAAGCCCACAGTTCATCCATAAATTACACAAGTCAGACGCCTTATTAGGCTGAATTAAGTTAACAAATGTGTTTGCAGGGAGAAGGAAAAGGCAAAGCACTGTGATTTTGTCCTTGCTGCTTCTGCTGTTGGATCCTCCTAAGAGCAACAACGCTTAATAAAGCCTGACAGACAAACTGAATCAGGTCTCAAGCAGATTCTTCCGCTGCTATGGCGAGACTCCTCCATTGTCCGAGCTGCTGTGCTGTGAGTCGCAGAAACACTTCAGCCGATATTAAGAGCATGTATCAAGGATGTCAGAGGGGAAATCTCACCTTGCCAAGCTACTGTACATTTGATCCAGCCTGGCTTGCTATCTTCCAGTTCTTTCTGCAGGATATGTCAGGCCCTTTGTGCCGATTCATTTTCTCTGTTTTCTTTCCAACTCCCACATCTAAAAGTTGAGAATGTCTCTGAGTCAGTTTGTAGCTCGCTGTCAAAACCTCTGAAGAAACGACACATTCACTGAAGAACACTGCGAGGCTATACACGGAAAAACCACGAGGTCAACTCCAACACTCTGCTCTTTTTATATGGAGGCTCAAATCTCTCCATGCATTTTATTAGATTTCGCTATTTATTCATTTCTCTCTGGGCTATTGCCTTTTTTTTTTTTCCTGTTTATTCATTTAAAGGGTAAACTTTTCATTTAATCTATTTCTTTGAAAGTCTTCTGAGCCTTCAGCAACACAGCTTTAGAGAGGCAGTCTGTCAATGTGTCAGTTCCAGTCTTGTGCATTTTTCACACATGTACTCATGAAAATGTCTTGAAAATTTCAGGACCGCCTGTCCCTGAAATCTTCCTGAGTTGTCTGTTCATATACGCCCCTCACAGCTACAACTTGCAGACGGATTTTAAACTGCAAAACGTAGTCTTAATGTTTTTAATGCTTAGTGAAGAGTATTATTTACAGTGTATGGTGAAGAGTCCTGAATCTAAACTGAGGATTTTCTTATTATGAAATGTGTACTGTATGAGTTTAAGTGTTTGTTGTTGAAACTGTGTGTTGCTGCTATTCCTGGCCAGCTCTCCCTTGAAAAAGAGATCTCTGATCTTAATGGAACTAACCTGGATAAATAAAGGTGAAATAAAAATAAATAAAACAGCCGTATATATTTCCTGTCAGAGGGAGGCGAGGGTCTTAGGAGGAAGGACATGACGCGGAAATGGAAAAGTAAAAAAAAACAACAATGTGTCAGCCTATACATGAAACTTTATGTTATAAAACTGCTGTCCACAAGCCAAAATCATTACGTCCACTGTCTATACATACAGCCTTAAGATAGCATGTTACCACTGGTATGATTTGCTTTATATATTGCATTGTGTTTCTTTTACGTTATGTCCTGCATAAAGCAGTTTGAACTGCCTTAGCCCATCACAAATGAACTTTCCTTGCTCACACTTGACACACCAGAACACCACCATTGCAAAATAACATTTTAATTTAATCGTTTCACGTTTAAAAACACACACTGTATGCTGCATCACAAAATGAGAAAACGCTGTTCTGCCGAAACAATCGAGGCCAAAGTAGAGTGTCATTGCCACCGAGAGAAGAGAGACAGGTTTGTCTCACCACTCCCGCAGGTCAGCTGAAGATCGTGTTGGTCTGAAGCCACAACATGAAGATAGTACACAGAAGACAGCAGGTTGAGCTACAGATGGGAAATCATAATTCAGACAGTCTTATGCAGCACTCGAACTCATTCCTACCTGTGATGTACGTAACCATGATGACAGAGACCATCCTTGGACGATCATGGATGGGAATCAGAAAACTTAGATGCACTTAATCTTCCACAACGTCTCACACAAGCTTTTGGTGTTAAGCCATATATGTAATATATATGTACCTGCTGTTTCAGAAAGTTCAGCTTAACCTGTACTGGAGAGGATTCCTGGTGCTCATACTTTAGCGAAATGTGTTCATTTTTTTTTAGCATGACATTCAACTCACCCCGAAGTGCTAATGCCTGTTATATAACATTCTCACCTGCTGAGAGCTGAAGATTGAGTCACATCACAAAAAAATGTGACAAATACAGTATGTAGTCACTTTTGGCCCTGGAGTGCTTGTTTTACTGCAGTTCCTTTAAATAGGCTCTGCCTCAGGCATGTCTGCGTGGTACCCGTTTTTATGAGGAACAAAACACAGATATTTACATCATAACACAGCAGACCCTGTCACCTTAAAAGAACATCCAGCCTTAGCCTGTTGTTATCAATTTTAAACGATGGGGATGGTTTAAATTGTCAAGACTGCGTAGATTGTTTTCTAGCCGGCAGAATGATTCCATCCTTGATGAAGTAGCTGTCTGAAATATCACCGTGAGATTATCTTAATGAAGCAATGGTTACACAACACCAGGGGCATATTCATTTGCTGCAGCGTTTTGTACACGGCTTACTGTCTGGCAGGCAAACAAATTGAGATTCTACCTCACTTAGCTGGATGCTGTGTTGAGGTGCATCATCCAAAATCGAGTCTTTTATTTACAGTAAGAGTATGACATCCCTTTAAAGGTGCCTCTGGAGAACAGCTTGGCAAACCCATGAGACACAGAGCTAACATGCCTTTTAAGAAACTGATTTTGCTGAAACTGACAGGTGAAAAAATATGCTAAAAGAGGACTGCAAAATGTTCAGATTTGGCTGGGTTTTCAGTAAACAAAGCTAAATCTCCAGGGTTCTTTTGTCCTCAGTGATGCTCAGACATCACCAATCTCTTGCCCTTTATGATATGTAACTAAGAAATGACGAATCTCTCTTTAGAGGAGATTTCAAAGGACTGGACATCCTGAACTATGATTTTAAACAACCATATGTTCAATCTGTACATTCGAAGTTTCATATTTCACCTTGGCCCGTGTCACAGGCCTGTCTTGCAGATATGGCACACATGTACAGTAAAGCAACACTGTAGTCCAGCGTATGCAGTAGCAAAGAGAGCAAGATAGATTGTTGCATGCAGTTTGGACAGTTCAGAAGCGAGTTTGTACAGTTCATTTGGCAGTGACCGTAATAAGAATGTGTTTGTTACATAGATATTTTGCACAGGGACGAGCCCCACCCAGTCTCTGAGTTTTTCTTTGTGCAGGGCAAACCTCACTGCAGGTCTGGCACAGTGGAGGCCACCCTCCCACAACAGTACGATGCAGGGTGACAGAGAGGGCCGATAAGTCCGGCCGACAGCTCCTTAATCCCCATTAGTGCCTCAAACGGGGCGGTGTGACAGAGCGCAGCACTGTCCTTAGACCAGCCTTGGTTCTTGTCCTTGTCTTCTTCCTTCCTCTGTTTAAGGTCCTGCAGGGTGCCCTAACAGAGGATGTAGCGCCACCCAGTGGAGGACGCCTCTGGACATTGGTGGCTCTGACAGGAACAGGGGAGGGCCTCAGCAGGCAATCTCCTCCAGGGTTCCCAGTGTTGTCTGCAGGGGGACTGTCACAGTGTGGCTGATGGTCTCCGAGTGGTTTGCCACCGGGTCACAGGAACTCTGGAAAAAAAAGATTGAACGACTATTAGCCCACCAAAAAGCATCCGTGTGGGAAAAGAGTCGATTGCGGCACTACTTTGGCTCGAGAGCTAACCAATTAGCATGCTTAGGTCCAATAACTGATTCTACATATGGGACAAGATTTGTTTTTTTTGGAAGCTGTTTACTCCTACTGTAATATGGAAAATGTACTTTCATTATTTTGGACACTCTGCTTTTATGTTACCCAAAAGGTAAGTGCTAAGCAGTGTGAGCATTTCCCCTCAGTCAACAAATCAAGTTTGCATATTAAGATTACCTTGATGTGAAACATCTGTGCAAAAGACAGACGAAGAAAGCTATGCTACAAGCTCAGAATGAATGTCTTGATACTTCTCAGCCTGACTACTCAGTTATGCTAACAGTGTCCGCCTTCTCCTTTTACTGTATCTTCAGTGATTACTGATTTAACTGAGATCTGATGCTCGTGCACGTGCTTGTTAAGGAGGGATTAGCTTCTCTCCGCAGAGTTCCTACTCGCTGCTCGGATTCTTGAGAGCACCCTCAAAGAGCAGAGCTTTTCCTGCCAAATTGGCATTCGGCTGTCAGTCTGAGCACAGTCTGAGATTTGTTTGGTGCCTTTTTCCCTAAGCAGTGATAGAGATAGTTCAGCTCTTACCACGTCCTCTCCATGACTCTCATCCTCGTCCTCTCTGCTCAGTAAATCCAGTAGTCTGTCTTTCACCACCTGCAGGTTTGAGAGAAAAAAAAGACTTGATTCAGACTTTGTTCAGACTGTAATAAAATATCTCTATGAGCTCTTCATGTAATTACAAGCTGTACAGGGACATTCTGCTTCAGAGTGTAGGGTAATTAGGTGGCAAATGTGGCAAAAATTAACCATCACAATTATTTCAGTGTGAAACCTGTTTGAAGAGGCTTTAGAAGTGCTTATGTCAGGGACCTAAGGGGTTCTTATCCCATTTCTCCATTATCGCCATACCAATGCTTTTTCTGTGTATTTCCAAAACCCTTGGGGAGGTGAAGACTATTATGTGCTTGTCAGAACCCTGTGCAGCTGAAAGCAGCATGAGGTGCTCTAAAGGACGGACCACAGCAGAGCAAAAGGTAATGGAAAAGTACCATCCGACAGTCTTTCATCTGAGTCAGCTCTGAAGTAAATCTAGCACTGAAGTAAATCTAGCTCTTATCTGCTTTTGTTTGTATCAGTGACATTGTCTCTGCTGTCAGCTCTCATTGCCAAAGCTCTAGCTCTTCACTGAAACATAAAAACAAAGGTTTTTTAAGTTGATTTCACAGACGGAAAACAGCGAGAGCCTTTAGAGGGGTGATGAGTGGGTGTAATTAGATATCATAACGGGGGTAAAAGTATGAAAACAGCAAACTGAGACGGACCTCATAAGCATAGTCAAACAGCTCCAGGATGGTGAGGATGCTGGCTCCAATGAATAGACCCATCTGACCACCAATATCACCTGAACAGGTCACACAAATAGAAGTGGATAAGACAGGAAATTAGTTTAGTTGCATGGGGAACATTATGTCAAGGTAGAGGAAGAAACACGATTCTGATTGGCTCGCATGAGCAAGTTAAAGTTGTATAACAGCACTTTACAAACATTATAGTGGTAAATTGTCTATCTCATGTTCTAAACCAGTGTTTGAAATAATTACCTGCAGTTAAAGGTACAGTATGTAGAATTGCATGCTAATGTTTACATTAAAATATATAACTTAAATTAAAAGTTGACTAAACCCATGTTATATATATGTTTTAGTTGAGTACTTACATTACCTCAAATATTTCCAAAAGTTATCAAAGCCAGAGAAATCCCTTATTTTATAGTTGTAATGTGCCGTGTCTTGTAGGCGGCCGCCATGATGAGCCGCCATGATAGACATGAAATGTTGATCGTTGTCAAGGAAACACCGGATGTTACGTCAAAGACCGCTGCATAAGCTAGCGCTAGCTGCTACTGAAAGCTGCCGTTCTGTCGCTGTATGTGCTGCTGTGATAAAAAAACGTCATGTGAATTATACTTGGATACATCGTCAGTACACATATTGTCTTTCTCAGGTCGGTTTCGCCCGTTCGTATTGATTCAACACGGAGTTCGTTCGTTTTTCCTCCCATAATACCCCGCGAGCCTCGACGTCATCTTTTGTTATTGTTTTGATTGAGAGCCCCCTAGCGGCGGATTTTACATACTGTACTGTATGTTTAAGTGAGTTAAAACTGATGAAACGCTGACCTTAAGTAGCCCTAGTGCAAGACAATTAGATAAGATGTGCAATCTAATTGGTATTCCAGAATTTGAGAGCAGAAATTGAGCAAATGTGTTGATGGTTGTCAGCCTGCTAACACCACTACTACCATTCTTTGTCCCAAAGCTACATAAAACAAAACTTTATTTTTGTTATTTGCAGCCATAAAAAGATTTAGAATTTTTTCTAATGTACACCAAAAAGATTCAGCAAACATAGTGACATGTAACGGCCTGGAAGAGCAGCTTCTCAAACGGGGACTGAGGCACCTCACCCTACTGATATTAATAGTCTAGTCTGGTATGTGAACTATAAAAGTCCCAGAAGCCTCTGTGTTTTTATTCAATCGGTTTACTTTTTGTTCAGAAGCGCTACATTAAATATAGATGTTAAAGTGCATTAAATATAGATGTTATTGTGCAAAATGTTATAGTCAAAACTATATATAAAATATTAACAGGTTTGAAACAAGCTTGGGCCCATGTCTAATTTGTTTTAGAACCTGTCAAGTCTGAGTCAGGCCCAACATTTTTCTTATAGATATTTCTGACTTATGCAATAAAATGTCAAATGTCAAAATGCATTTCAGATCCCATTATGACATTCAGGTACATTTACGTACTTGGAAATTTAAAGGGGCTACATCTACGTCATGCCCATTAGATTGCAAAAGATGCCTGCTTTACGGAATGAATTGGTAAATAGAAGCAACATTAATACGTGAAGTGTTGCCTGCTGCTAGTGTTCTCCCCATGGATCAACCTATGCTCCTGAGAAGCATGGCTGTGGCTAACAAGATTCACACTGCGTCAAACTTACCCAGCAGTCCTGCCACCTCGTAGGCTTTCTTCTGCTCGATGGTCTCGTAGTTCAAAGCCTCAAAGAAGACGTCCAGCACCAAGATGTTGTCTCTGTAGACGACAAAACAAGACATTAGTCTTAACGAATGCCACATCAGTCACAGAACACTTGGCAGGCAAGACAATCAAACGCTGTCCGTCCATTTCACACAGAGCTGAGCATCATGAGAAAACAACCACTGTGTGGGAGGAGAACAGACTTGCTGCAGAGCAAGAAGGAGACTAAAGCTTTTCTTTGGAAACTTCAATTAAAAGACTTCAGGAAACAATGCGGGGCTCTGTGGTTACTGCTGTTAAGATTGTACCCTCATTATCTCTGTGGTGAGTTTGCATGTTCTCTAAATGAATGTTTTCTCAGGGGGTGCTCAGCTTTCCACTGCAGCAGGTTGATTGGAGACTCTAAATCATGGATAAGGATAAATGTCAGTGCTTAGTGCCCAAATGCTGTGAACATCATCGGCTGCTTCCACTGATTTACAAATGGTTCTTCATTTTCTGTATAAAATACATAAAAGCAACAATGAACAAATCAGAAAAAACAACAAAAAATAAAATAAATTCTGATACTTCCTCATAAAAACGGAGGATTTTTTGTTGTGTCATTTATAGCTTTGAATACAGAACTGACCACAATAATGAGAATAAAAACAGTCCCTACAAACGTCGATGATTTAACCTCCAATCATCTAAAAAAAAGATCATTACGTTGATAAATACCAAACACATTGCATTGCAGTTTAAATCTCTGCACGTAAAGGTTTCAGGAGGCAGCCCATCGATTAGATCAACGGGCATGTTTAAGGCTTATTTTATTGTAATGATATGTTATCAGCACTTCATCTATCATACAAAGCTGGACCAGAGCATTATTTGGGAATCAAACAAAAAGAACAGATGCATTTGTAGTCCCTTTGATCGTCTGCTGGAGGTCGAGCAAAGTGAAAAACACCACCACATGCAGCTGGGGCTACTTACGTGATGTACTTCTCCGACTTGTTGAACTTCTTCTGCAGGTAGCGGGCAGAGGTCTTGCTCGGGATCTTGACCATGGACAGCTCTTTGTTGTAGCGGGTCATGTTGCATGGCGTCCTGCACATGCAGTTGCTGATCTCCACAGCCGACAGTTTAGCTTCACACAGGAGGGGAGGCGGAGGGGGCGAGGGGGTTAAATCGCGGGGGGGGGGGGGAGGATGGAGTGAGGAAAACGAACAAGGGAAAATGCAAAATAAGACTCTTCTTTAGCAGCAGACATAACAAGACAACCAGTGTGATGAAAAAAACAAACCCAAATTGAGATTCCAAGAATAGATTCCCAAATACTCAGCTACTGCTCTGTTTAAGTTTCTCACATAGTTATTTTTGCTCTGCTGAAAATCTGATTTATATCACTGGCAAACCAAAAGTTCTCCTGTTTGTTTGGAACCCAGACTGGGTTAATAAAAAAAGCAATAAAAGTGGTGGACTAGAGTCATCGGCACACAGCAAACCCTGGGATATTCTGAAGAAGCCTCATGAAACACCTCATGAGAAAATCAGCAGGTAGAAAGTTAAACCTTAGAAACACACCAATATTTAAAAAAAACATTTTTTAAAGCTAATCCTTAAAATGTATCTGTAAATCAGGGTGCACCAGGTTCCTTTGAATATTTCTCACCTTTAGTTCAGTCATGAACACAGAACAAAGAAACGATTTAATCAGACAAAGGCTGAGATTTCCTTTTTGCTCACGTCTCTCAGGGCTTCTGCACTCATGTTATCTGAATGATAGTCACAGATGAGTTAATTATCAAAAAATTACATAATCTTAAATTGTGATCATAGTTTAGAACAGTCACTCTAAACCTCAGAATCCTGGACCCTTTGTTGGGATCGCAAGCTAATTTCTGGAGCTGGCCAGATGTTTGTGGAGAAAAGAATGAAGAAAAATGTGATATTAAAGATACATATTTCCAAAACATATTACTTGATTGGGGGTGGCTTGACATTTCAGCACATATAACAGAGATATAATTTGTCTTACAGAGCTTACAGAGTTGTTTTATAGGACTGTTAGGAGGCTGTTTTAGGCTGCCAGTGTGTTGGCTCCACACCCCTCTATAGCATTCACACAGGCTGCATGTTGGCCGTGTGAGACACTGCTGTCAGTCTTTAAAGGTTCAACCCAAAATAAGGCCATAAACTATTATTAATATTCTGCCTTTATAAATGTCTTAAGAGTGGATTCTATAAAGGAAAGGGTGAAGATGTGTGTGATCAACTGACAGACTGTTTGTCATACCGACACAGGAGGCTTTCAGAAAACAATCTTATTTACGTAATTGGTCCATCATTTATATTCAGAGGCAAAACCCCCCAGATATTATTAGGGTCATGACTTAAAGAGGTTAAGAACCACTGAGTTTTTAATTTGCTCTGCGTTTTTAGTGCATTCATTCCAGCTGTGTATCAATGCTTTCTTGCAGCATGAAAGCTTAATGGGTTCATGGATGTAAACTAAACAACAGGCTTGAAGCTTCTGTCACTTTGAGCTCAGTGTCAGGTTCATACGTCCTCTGAGAGCCACAGAAACAAACTCCTAACCTCAATTATACTCTACCTATAAACACAGGGACAGAACTGCACACTGGGTACTATTCATAGTGCGTCCTAACAGCAGCACAAGTCAGAGTGATTGTCAAAGTCACAGTGGGGAGAGCATGTAAAGCCCCAAACACAAACACGCCCTGAAGCAGCCTCTGTGAAACAGCCTTTACCCTGACAGAGACAAAGTCCTGATGCAGAACTGACGGGCTCTGTACACGGCTCCGCTTTGGCAGTTTGACTCAGAGAGAAATAAAAAAAGCAACATGCACTGGATGATTTCGTGTTAAGCTCACAGCCTCCATATAGCCTCGGCATAACAACAACTCTCTCGCAGTGATGGTAACGTTAAGCGACACTAGCATTTCAAATATAGCTCTGTCAAGAGCTTCTCAGGCACTGAGGCTGCTCGCACTCCTCACAAATCACTCTCTTAAGCCGAAGTTTGGATTTATAAAGTTTAAACAGACCTTATGTTATTTCTTCAGAGGTAACCAACTTCATATTCTCACTACTGCAAACTTCTCTGTTTGGATTTAAAAGTCTTACTCAAATTTCAAATCCTGCACTGCTTATTCTCTGAATGAAAAGAAGAAAGTTAACCGTATTAGGCTTATTTCTCAGGGAGACAGCTCTGTGGCGGCCCTGCAGATCACAGAGCACGGGGCTGCAATCCCCCCGTGGTGCACTAATAGCCTGCGAGGCCACACAGTCACGTAATTGCCGGGGGAAATTCAATGTGGCTTCTCAGTGGTCTCTTATTTTTATTCAAATGAGACTTCATTGGTTACACAGGAGCAAGGCCTCCTGCATTCAAATGATTGATTTCCTTCTCGGAGCCTCTCACATTTGTCCATCGACCTCACTCTTTTTTTCTCTCAGACATTATAATCTAAAAGACCAAATTACCATAATGCACTTTCTCCTGATAACTTTTGTAGTTTTCTAAATGTTGCTGCAAAACTAGCTGATAATACCAACTGATCAGAATTCTAGATACGTATTTTCTGTCAGGTAGACAACTTAACCTCTTATTTCAGCAAGTTTCGAGCAGGTTGAATGTTCTGTTAAGCAGCTCAAACATCATAATATGGACAGTTTTCTGTCTAGGTTAGTGATTATGAACCAACAATCCAAGAAAGCAAGTCGTTTTCAGCCAACAGATGCAGCTGCCTCAAATTAATAAATATTTCCAGTTAAGCCTGCAAAACTTGAATGACACAGACAAAGAGAAAGAAAAGCCAATCAAAACTTTGCTGTGAAATCTTCTCTGGCGGATACAGCAAATTGGCAGGGAGTTCAAAATGAGAATTTATTTGCAGTCAATGATCCAAGCTGTATGTGTTAGTAAATGTGTGTGATTGTGAAAGCCTTACTGTTGCAAAATTGAAGCCAATTACAACAAACAAAGAGGTGTCTGTAATAAGCACCGAAGCCTCATTTAGTGTAACATGTGTTTTTCAGTGCATGTAAATAACATATTGCTGGGTTACCTTGAATGCCTTTATTCTCCTCCAGCCTGCAGCCTTGTAGCTGATTGCCTGAAAGTTTTCTTGCCCGTGGCTACTTTTTTTTCTGTGGTACCTTTTTGGCTTACCAGAAATAAATGGGTCCTCAAGGCGGGGGCTGAGCACAGAGAGAGACGGGTGTGGGAGGATAAAAAGTTTTCTGATGTTGCTGTAGCTCCCACTGGAAACCAGCTGAGGTAAGTAAGGTCATAGGATACTTAGCGTGCCTTTGAATCAAATAATTGTTTATCTATTATTCATGTTTTTACTGTGTTTGGTCTTTTATGTATTAAAATGAATGCAAAACACAAACAAATCTTTCCGAGTAACAGCGCATTACCTACTTGTATCAAGTATGCTGAAATTTTCATTGCTATGCAAGAAGGCCAGTTGAACTCTTAAAGGGCCAGTTTGGACAACACATCTTTCTTTTCCAGGATACTGCTCAAGAGGTGCTACAAAGATATTATAAAACTACTGATAAACTGTCTTTCCCAACACTGTCACGTTGTACATACCGCAGGCCTTGTGTATTGTGATTTACATTTGTAACAAGTTTCAGATTACATCATTTACATATTAAGCAATACTACAGGTCTGTTGGGCAGTGGGCCCATCAGAGAATAAACCTTCATAGAGGCAAATAAGGTGGTGAACAAACACATCTGGAATGACCTACACAAACACTCATGTAGACGCTCATGTAGTCAAACCACAGACAGCTCTGGTTTTATTCACCCCAGGTTTAAAGTGCTATCCTCGTCATATCTAACAATAGAAGTAAGAGGACTTTCCTTCCAAAAATTCTTTACAAGTCAGATTTTTTTTGCGATATTTTCAAGCAGAAAAAGTCAGCAAACACGCACACCACTTATTCAGTCGTAAAAAACTACTAGATGACGCTCACCGATTCACAACACTATGGCTCCCAAATATATACTTATATGTTCTTATTATGGGTAAATGGACTTGAGCTTATATAGCGCTTTTCTAGTCTTCAGACTACTCAAAGCACTTTTACACCGCATGTCACACCTACCCATTTACACCCATTCACACACTGATGGCAGAGGTTGCTATGTAGGGAGACCATCAGATGTAACTAATCCCATTCATACGCATTCATACGCCGCCGGCGAAGCAGCAGGAGCAATTCGGGGTTAAGTGTCTTGCCCAAGGACACATCGGACATGTTGCTGCAGGAGCTGGGGATCGAACCCTCGACCTTCCGACTACTAACTGAGCCACAGCCGTCCGTGCTGTATAAAAAAACAGGTTCAGGTCTTATTTATCCAACAAAACCCCCACTTGGGCGTGGAAATCAGAGTGGAGCAAATTAGAAGTTCAGCATAGGAAAAAAAAAACCTGCCTTGCTCCAGGAGCCTGGAATTAATCAGATTGTAGATATTAGACTGGTTTCACACTTCTATATGTGTACTATTTTGAAATGGGCCAGTTACAAATCTCCATGGCTCTGATATTAAAATATACATTAAAGAAAAAACGTTTAACAGTAAACTGATGAATGTCAGATTAACACAAACCAGAGGAAAAGTGGATTTGGGAAATTTTGATTTTAAATTCAGTGCAACAGGTTAACTGGAGTTGGCTTAAACATTAATTACACGTAAAGCAAATGTTCAGGCTGCAGTATGCTTACACTAAATCTTACTCCCTAGTTACTTTGTAATTCAGAGTGACAGTGGACTACTTATACTTTATCACTGAACAGAGGACAACCACTGTGCAGTCGCTGTGATCATGTTCAATAAATTGTGTTTCACAGAAGGCCTGCAGTTTAATGACAGTTCTAGATGTGTGATACTGAAATAAAGAAGACAGCTGAGGGTCTTTCACTGTCAGAGAAAACACAAGCTGACCATATTCCCATATCCGGTTGTGTTGTTACATTTTTTAGGTGGAGCACTTCAGTTTCTGTGGGCATTACCTCAGGGGCTAAATACGTCAACCACCAAAACTCTGTTTTAGAGGGAAACATTTTGCTCGAGTCCAGAGGGGTAAAAAATGCCACAGCGCAAAGTTGTGTTAGTGGATGTAGTGCATGGTCTGGTGGCAGCTAAGTGAAAGGTGTGGTGGTCTCTCTGATGGGGTCCAGTCCTTCTTGTCACCCTTAAAGTACAGGTGTGTGTGCAGGTTTATGGCATCTTGTGCCTCCATTTCCAAATATTTATGACGGACCTATGATACATATTAATACGATAAATAAAAGTCATCTAATACCCAAAGCTACTTTTCTGTTGACGCAGTCATACAGAGTTAACATTAGTTCATTTGAAATCATTGATTCTTTTGTCAGTGACATGAATAAAAAGATGGACGCCAAAACAGCTACCCAAAGCTGAAACCAAAACATTTTGAGCTCCCCCTACTAACAAGCTGCAGGATAGGTCTTACACTCCACCCCCTCCATGTTGATGGGAAATGGGTCAGACTAAAAAATCAAAATACACATCAAATAAATTTGCTTCAAACATGGCTCATGTCATTATAGTTAGTTCATATGTTCCTGCTTTTTGTTAAGTTGAAATAAAAGTAATTTGACACTATAAACATGGGGTATAACAGCATGATTGACAGCTCTGTTGACAAAAGTGGCTCCTGCATCAATGTGTGCACCAGAGTAGCAGAGTAGAGGAAGAACTGTGAGAGAAAATGTGTAGGATATCGGTTTGGTGCGCTTTGGCGCCAACCGATGGAAACTGAATGCAACTGCACCGTCATAAGTCACACAGTGCTGTTGCCTTCCCCTCACAAACAACGTGCATCTGTTGAGGGCAAAGGCGTTGTGAGCAGCCAAAGAACCATGCTGACTGACAAGGTACAAATATGACTCAGCAAGGGTCTTCCGCCTGTTGTTTGCAAACTGTTTGCATGTGGAGTATGTGTCTGTCAATTTACTGTTGATTTTTCTACAACAGGAAGATGTGGAGACATGTCATCTATAATTATATGAGGTAATGGTCATAACATTGTCTGATTTTTGGAAGATCAGTGTAAGTGGGCCATCCCACATATTCTGAATTAATGCCAGTTGCTAGGCATATTAATACATAATATAATAACCTCTCCTCTGAGGTTAAAACATGTATTGTTAACACATTCATATTCTTAGCTTTAGAGGAGGAAGAAGAAGTGTTAATTGATGGCCTCTTGGCACTTTTTAAATCTGGCCCTTTAATGAAAAATCATTAAATAGGCCGAGTGAAGGAGAATCTACAGATGCCAAAGAACTCCTGAAAGGCACTCTTTAATGCCAGCTTTTGGTTTGTCTGCTTTAGGCTACAATAGAAACATTGCAGTACTAAGACTGTGAACTCGTTAAGAGGAGAATCCACTGGCTCTGTTCATTTAGATCACTTTTTAAGTGGCAAAAACACGTTCATTCTTATTTTCAGGTGATTCATTTAAATATGTCTTACACACTGATCCTTCCACATGATATTTAAATACAAGAAACAGATGGAAAAAACATCTATGACCTGCTTTGGAAGGCTTACCATTAGACTTTGAAACACGTATCAAGTAATATGATTTAGATCAAATCACAAAAAGAAGCCGTCTCATCTCACTTTCATGACATTTTCTCTCAGATTCCGCTTTAGAGTATTTTATCAAAAGAGATCTGATTGGTTTTTAAAACAGCAGGACAATCCAACTTTAAATCAATGTTACAGCTTTATACCATATCATTTATAGATCTTGAATTTTAAAGTATGGAGATAAAGTCTAACAAAAACTCTCACCGGCCTGTATAATCTACCGGTTATAAATCAGAGCGTCCATCCGTTAAATTGAACTCTAACACTGCGCTCCCCGTCTGCTCTGACGCGGTTACACACACATGATGAGTCCTTCACACATCAGGTCATATACTGAGACGAATCCTGTCCTCTTGATAAATCAAAAGGTTGAGTAATGACACATTCACTTTCCACTATATATTGAAAATTCTTAAAGTGCTGCAGCCTAATGGAAGACTACTTATGTGTCTACAGAGTGTATGTGCTAAATTACTCCTTGACTTCTTCTTTAAACGAGAGCCAATGACAGACAAGAGGATGAACTGTATGATGGTGGCAATTACCTGTTCCCGAAGGGCATTTTTATTATGGTGCTTTAGGATTCATTTATGACACTCTTCACTTTAGCTGTCTCAAGCTTGATCATCTCCTGTTTTTAGCATTTAAACTTGGTATCAACAGGAAATAATTCATCCTAACCCTTACGGAGGCGAATAATGAAATGTTAAGCAGGAAATAAATGATGTGCATGTGTGTATATGTGTATACAGACTCACCAAGGGCAGGCTCAGCACAGTCTTTATACTGCTCAGGTGTGCAGTACGCGGCGTCACCTAGGAGCAGTTTGAAAGAAACACATTAGACAGAAGATAAAGTGCAAACAGTTGGATCAAGATACAGTTCGTGAGGCGCAGCATCTTTTCCCTGCCAGACACATAATCCCATGGCTTTTCTACGTGCCAACACTTAATCCAATATTGACTTGTCATGTCAAGATGACGCTTCACAATGCATTGTTTTAAAGCTGACCAGTCGTGGTGCTTACCAGGCATGTGCACCATCCTGCAGTTACAATTCTCGACGATGTAGCGTGTTTCACAGTCGATCCTGCAGGCGGTCACACTGTAGACCTGGAAAAAGCCCGACTCCAGAGCCTTGGACTCGCACTCTCCCCACGGAGGAGGCAGGTAGGTCAGCTGCAGGTGAGAGAGAAGGTGTCAGGGTTAGTTAGGAGATGTCAAACACACACAACAGGGGGTCTCCATTGTGCAAAGAAAGCAATTCTGACACTTTTAAGAGCACGTAGAATGCAGTTTAATACCTTTTTTCAAGGTCATATCAGTTAAAGAGTGACAGACGCGAGGGCTTACATTTAATTTTTGACATTAATGTCTCTCCAGCCCTTTCTCTCTGTAGACTGCTATTATAGTAACTTGTTAATCACAGGTAGCCATGCCCTTAAGCATACCTTTTCACATGTGAACTTGACTTTGAATGGGATTTAACTTAATGAACATTTTGCTGTATTGTAAAAGACTTCAGCTTGTGAACCATACATTTATTAGAAAATGTTTTACAGAGGTTAAAAAGGTAAGAAGTACAGTTACTTTCCCCTCTGTTTTTATTAAACCTGAGTTATGATTCTACATTAAAAAAACAATCAACTATGGTGCATGTTGTAAAACTATCCAATTGGATATAAAGCAGTAATGATAAGCTCCATCTTGGCCATTTACAGCTTACATGTTAATACATCAACAATAATCATACCATAGTAATGCAGACAAACGTATAGTATCTCAACGTATATAAGGCCTCAGAATGTGTGCTATGATATAACTCTTTATTTTTACACCATGGTTGCTTTTTCAAGATACTTCTCCTACAAATGTTTAAGTCTGACAAAAAGAACACCAAACATCATGTTGTTGGTTGTCAAATGTGAATGGATTTGAAGTAAAAATGACTTTAAAGCAGGGTAACCAGCTTAAAAAGTGATTCATGAAATAGTGCAGGTAGAATGTAAGGAAAAGAAAGTAGAATTTCAAAACATGTCAAATTAAACACAGAGATTTAAAATCATATTTAATACATACATGATATTATGGCAAGTTTAAATAGACTTTTAATGCCTAAAGAGCTTTTTAGGAATGATACTCAAAAAGAAAAATCCCGCACACTACTCTTGCAGTTTAAGTATCACCAATTTATTAGGAAAATCACAACGTTTCGGTCTCTCTGAACATTTGTCAAGTGTGTTCTCAGACAATTCCCCACCATGGTCCTAAGTAAACAAAGCTACACCTACTGTGTGTGCTCAGGTGTGGGGCGTTTAATTACCAGTGTCTCTCAATCAACAGCAGTAACATGTGCAGAGTCACTCACCCCAATATTCACATATATGAGGGCAAAAGCACAAATCCAAATCCAAATTTGACCATCAATAGGGCAGAGACAATACATACATAAGTAAATCAAACATTGATTACCACACCAAAATTGACCCATTTACAGGACTATTTACAGAGATATCCTCTTTAATGAATTAGAACATCGGCCTTACAGCTTTTAGAATTGATACTCAAAAATTCTCCTTTCACTTGCAGATGTCCCGCTATACTCATACAAACAAAGACAATCCCTGTATTAGTTCCTAAATGTGGACAGATCCTGACAGCAGTTCTCAAAAACGCGCTCCTTATTCTTGAATCTCAGCCAGACCACACAAGAGCCTCCCATCAGACCAGGCAGTGCAGCAAACAGTTCAACAGATAGCCAGACTCTGTCAGAGAAATCCCACAAAGCCTGGCAATGGAAGCACAAAAACCCCCAAATGTGCTCCTCCTGCTCCTGCCGCTCTGAGAATGGGACAGCAGATGAGGGACGAGAGACCCGGCTGGGCTGTGTGGAGGCCCATCTGCTCCACAACACAGGCAGCAAGTTCTGGCTGTGCTCTCGGCTTCCATCACCCACCATCCCTCTGTTCCCCTGTTCCCCTCATTGTCATCAGAAGGAGGGTTCCTAGACTATTTTTTGGGGGGATGAGGCAAAACATAACAACCTGCCAGGTGAAAAGTGGCAACAGTTTGCTTGTTAGTACAGACAGATCTTTATGTAATATTGTATCCAGGCTTCCAGAAGATTTGATCCTATCAGTCTGCAGACATTATTACTTTATTCAATCAATCAATCCAAATTTATTGATATACTAGTGCTTTCACACTCGCACAAAACTCCTAAAAATATCCTGAATATTTTGGGATGAGCCACATGTGTGAACACACAGCCAGATTTTTCACTCTGACTTTACTCTGACTTTTTCCTGCCAGCCCTCTAATATATTTTCTGCATGTACAGTAGTCTGGGTGAGCCGATGTGTGAACGCTGCAGAAAATACTCAGAAAAAAATTCACTGCAAGTGAAGAGGTGGTAACATTTACATCCTCCCCCTGGCGCAGGGCCATAGACTGTATGCACTCGGACAGTGCAATCTCCAATCAATCAAACTGCTTCATAATTCTTTTTTTATGTTTGCCAGTATGTTCAGTTCAGTATGTTTTGTTATTTACTGAGATTCAGTCAAACTACACACAGCATTTATATAAAGGCAAAAATTCTCATTATAGCGTCATATTGCAGACTCTGTTGCTTCGTCCGCCACTTCTGCATCATTCTTTTTACGTCATGTCTTGCCTCCTGATAAGTGAATAGTCCTCTCTGAATGCATGCATCGTTCGAGTGCATCTCTCACAGTTGCTTTATTGTGCACAGCGAGTTGCCGTAGTGTCCTGACTGCAGTTGACAAAAATATGACGGCACAGCATCCCTCGCGAAACACATAGCAAGTGCCTATACCTGTTGTTGTCATCAGACATGGACAACATTAGCCAGGTGAAATAAAGAAAAAGAAAAGTACAATTAGAGCAGAGAGGGATAAAATAAAAAAGACAAAGGCCCTCGCCACAGACGCAGCGAAATGTTTCCACATACAGTAAGTGACATGTTTGACAGTAAAGGATCAGGTTAGTCTACACCTACCCAGCATGGCTGGCAAAGTAGTCTGGCTAATAACAGTGTTACATAACGGCCGCTACACAGTGAGCACTTCTCTCTGTGAATGAAATTACAGCAATAATAAGTGTATCAGAGCCATCATATAACATTTAAGGTAGTGTGTTTCATCCAGTCAAAAATAGCATAAGCAAATTAAAGTAGATTCATGAATTAATAAATTACAGAAGCTTTATCACAACTTTACTGGGATCTAGTACCATCTGCTAATACATTATAACTGGTGTACTAATTATAATACTGTACTGGTAATTCTTTACTGGTTACTCTGAAACAGATTTAGAGTGACTCTAAATGAGCTGGAGTAACAGAACATTTGCTCTGAGTTAAAACTGTTTTTGCATGTTTTCTGCATGTCTTTGTATTTGATATAGTCAGGCTTAAGTGGTTCATAAGGTGGCCTGGGATGGAGGAGTCAAACTCCTGGCCTGAATAATTATCCCAGACCGCCCCTGGGTGTAGCCATGAAAAGAACTTATGACGTAATCAATTCTAAGCACCAACAAGTATGATAACAGGTTAACAAGACCCCCTGCTCTAACATGTTCCACAAAATGAACAGGTTAGTGAAGCTGTCAGTCCAACGAATTCTTCTATACTCACATATTCCTGAGAAGCGGTCTAATCACTAACACTTGTATGCGTGTACAGGGCCTTTAAAACCTGCACTCTGTGTAATGGCCAGCAGAGGGGGACTCCAGTGGTTGCAAAAAGGGGGTGATTGTAAGAAACCAGATGAGAAAATGAAGCTACAATTAACTTGCATGATTTCTCATCCCATGAGTAAATATTTTCTAATTGGCTTTACAATCTCAATTGCTACTTTGAGTTATGTTCTATACAGCATGGAGGTCAGTTTATGAATTATAGGGCCATTAGAGTAAAGCAGGATATGTTTTAGGGCAAAGTTGCTGCAATGATTGCCTGTAAACCAGGATGGAGACAGAAGTAGACGTATCCAGCCACTCATCTAAATATCGTCAATTCTGGTTCCAAAAACCAAGATGGAGGCAATCATATTGACAGACTTCAAAAGAGGTGTTCACAAACCAATGGGCGAAGTTGGCAACATCCACTTCTTACATACAGTCTATGGTTCCAGGTGATTTCTGCACATGCCTCTAATGTCTTCATTGGTAATGAAACATGCTGCCCTGGAAGCCAGCAGCAGAACAACTAATGAATACCGACATGCAGGTGCTATCAATTTAGTTATGGGTATTAAGAGACAATCCTTAACCTTTACAATCACCTTCAAACCTCAGCTAATCTTCACTTCAGGCCTAATCAGTCAGCTGAGGCTCATTCCAGATCTGATTATTTCTCAGTAATAAGATAATCCAAGGTGCTCAATATCACTTTTCACTGAGTTCAGACCTGCTGACCTGATTATGTTCTATCTAATAAGAGCTGAGGCCTGTGCCCACTCTCAGTGTGCTATTAATCAATGTACCATTCCCCTGTCAGACCCGAGCTACGCTTTAATTAGGCATTACAACTTTGTCAGCAGGGGACATTGTTGAAAAAGAGTTGGATTTGTGAACTGGATGGCTTTTTAATAAGGTCGACGAATAAGGGCTGGTTGGGGGGGACTAAAGAGAAACCTCATCATCCAAGTAGTGGAGAAGCACATCACCAAATTTTCTAAATGTTCTTCCTGTTGTGTTTTTTCGACTCATTTTTTGAGAGCAGAGAGCTAGACAGAAATGGATAGAGCCTGAGCTTGAAGCAGGAGTCAGATAAAGGGATAATAGTATAAAAGATTGGAAAGAATTACCCTCTCAAGCACAGGGCCATCTCGACCTAAAAGCTTCTGTCAAATGTGTCAGATGGGGAATTTCTAATTCAGGAAAGATTACATTTTAAACTTCCTGTCCCTGTTAAAGGACGTATTGAGCCTTTACTACAGATGCCGTTTACTCTGTGCTTTAAGCTCTCTTATTTGAGTGGCTTTGATCCATGCTCCACACTATTACGTAAAATGCTAAATTAGTTCATTTATACTCTGTGTCCAATCCATTTTTCCAGGCAGACTCATTGGTATCCATTATTAAGATCTACAAATCACCAGTTTATTAACATACAAAACATAAAAGGCTGCATCCCAAATCTCTGGCCCATATACCCCATCCAATCATCATAACAGTGATTGCTTTTGGACACATTTGAAAGTGCACTCCAGCTTTGTTCAGGAGAAAAAGAGATAGGTGGGGACATCTCACAGCAGGAGGGTTTTTTCCCTGAAACAAAGTGTAGCGCTGCATTAATTAGCTGGTGCTAAGATTGCCGTGTGCCCCACTGTGCGTCCTTGTGGAGAGGGGCAGTGTTTTCGCAGCAGGCAAACACAGGAAAGTCTGTCTTCACCCTGCCAGTCACAGAACTGGGCTGACAGATGTGCTGCGACAGAAACCCTTGAGGCTCATTACCCAGGAGGCCTCACCACCTCTGGATAGATCTCCTCATCTCCTTCCTGCCTACCGCTGAGGTGACTCAGTGTGACGCAGCACACTGAGCCGCGCTGTAAAGAGTCGAGCTTTCAAATGAAATGAAATTCATTTTGCTGACGAAATGTTCCTACACTTCATGCTGCACTCCATTTTTAGAAACTGTAATTTAAACTCACTCAGTAAATATGTATCTTCTAAAGAAACCACATACCACTTGGATCAATTTTCTTTTCTTATAAGAGAAAACAGAAGAACATGTAATCAAGACTTACTAGTACAAATTGTCAAATATCTTTTTCTGGACTTATTTAGACCTTGGATGCTTCTTTGTGTGTTTTTTTAATTAAGTTTTAGCTTATGTAATTATCATAAATACAAGGATCCTTTTTTGTAACTCTTGCTTTGCAGTCACGACAACACCTTTTGTTTTTGTTAAAAGTTGATTCAAAACTTTTTGCCATATTAAATGGCCGAGAAATCAGACTTGTCCAGAAATATCAAGTTCTTCTCCTCAGCCATCCTGGTCACAGGAACCAGCTTCTTGTGGAAAATTGATCATAACTAGGCATGATAGGAGGAAAATATTAGATCTACTATAACATTGTTCAATAATACGATATCAGTTTGAACTGTAGATAAAAAAGGATATTTTTGTGAACCAGAGCATACAGAGGAAAAACGTCTGCAGATGGAAACTCAAGAGGTCCAAAAGACAAGTAACTGAAGGACCTATTAACAAACTGCTTCATATAGCCCCACTTCAAAAAACTCAAACTATCCCTTTAAAAACCCACTGCCTGCTCAGCACCAAAAAGAAGACGCACAAAGTTAGCAATCAGCAAAGAGCTGAGCATGTAGATGCTACTGAGACACATTTTGAAGAAATAATCACCTTTGTCAGGGAGCGAGAAACAGAACTCAAGAGTTTATGAAAATGTTACTTCATATATCTGCTGAGTGAAAAAACATGTTACAAGCCCCTTATATAGTGTTAGAAAATGTTACTGTATCAGCGTTTTCTTCACAGCACATTTTTGCTGCCCCCTTGTGGCTAAAAAATAAGTTATGCCCCTTTAAATACAAACACTCCCTGACAGCATGCAGTCACTGAAGAGAACAACATTGTTCATATGCTGTAGATGCAATCAGGTATAAAAAAAACAAACAAAGACAGAAATCTGTTGGCTCAAGGCCATCTGTTGAGTAAGACTGTACTTTAAAAAAAAAAAAAAGAAGCTTTACTTGAAGGCACGGGAAAAAGAGGCTGCAAGATAAAATAACAGAAAGTGAGAAAAACATCGACAATGAAAGATTCAACTCCTAACCTTGGTTAAACAGACACGACTGAGAGGAGTCACAATATAAAGACGTTCAATTGGCAGAATAGACACAACGGCACCCAAGGCTGTTCAGCTTAAATGGACAGGGTGAAAAACAGAGCAAAGGAGATGAATGTTGTGAGGTAGAAACCTCAGGAGACGGAGAAACTGCGATTGACATGAATTCATTCCAAAGTAAATACCTGTGAGACCTGAATGCTTTACTATCAGCCTTGCGTGATGGAACAAAGCTGCAGTATGATAGAGTGGGAGTGTTCAGCAGGGTCAGAGTCACTGACAGAGGGAGAAGTTTTCAAGTTTAAGACAAGAATCTCCGAGAGACAAAAGGAGCCAGTCTTAGGCCCAGAGGAGAAATTGGGACAAACTTATAGCCACAGAACTCACACACATGCATGCATGCATGTAATCCCATCATGTCTGTCATAGGGATTTATTTGTCATGGAGGGTTGAACATGTGGATTAGAAGAGAGCACAAGGGAGAAAATGACAAGAAAAAGCTATTAACTGTGTATGAGTTGAAGTCAAGGGAAGGGACACCTACCCTTTGCTCCTGTGTGGCAACAAAAGTCTGGAAGCCGGGGGCCACGCCGAAGCCCAGCTCGTGAACGAACGGGGGCTCTGCCTGGCTGTGGATCTGCACCCGCACGCCTGCCTCGAAGGCTGTATCTTCTGCAAAAAAAAAAGACACATGAAAAGACCCAGTTAGCTACTGAAAACAAACCCAGGAAACAGGAAAAAAAGGACAGAGATTAAATGTTGTTGGCTTATTGGAGAAACTTCCCGCTGTATAAAGTAGCAAAAAGTAGCAACAAATTTCAGAACTTCCTGTTTCAAACAACCCTGCGAAAAAATATGGCACTAATTCACTCAAAGCCACTGACTGATATTCTTTATTATAGCAGTTGCATTTGTCTCGACATCAAAGATAGGTGGTGAAGGTAACTCTGTGTCCACTCCAGAGATCAAAGGACCTTCACCGTATGAACACGCTAGCACGCACTCACGCTAGCACGCACGAACACACGCACACGAACACACACGGACAAAGACAGCCATAACATTTATGGAGGAAGAGAGAGCCCAGTCTTTGTAGAGATCGATAAAGTTCTCTCTCCATGTCCTCACATTCAGCGCTTTCCTCCAGGACATTCAATCAAGGCTTTCACTCTCACGGCCTATCAGTCAGACACCTCGAGGTGCTCTGCAACCAAGACATCACAGCCTTTGGGCATGGCCAGCCTCACAAATCAGCTTACTGTAGATGCTGAGGAATAGATGAAGGGATCAAAGATGCTTTGTTTTTTTTTTAGCTCGGTGTTTGTGAAGAGTGTGAAAGAAACACTGGCTGTGTGAGAGGGATAGTCAGATGTTTTCTTTGTCCGAAAGTGAAGAGCATGTGTTTTGTGTGTATAAAAAAGTATGACAGCTATCTCAGTGTGTGCGTGCAGGCAGGGAGTTGTATAATCTTTGTATTCTCTCCTGTCCAGTGGGTAAATATAGTATCATGTCCTGCGTAATGAAGGTCTTGTACTCGCATGCGGCTTCATGTCTCATCCTGCCCTGTCCAGCTCTCTGACGTGTCCTTTTTAATGTATTTGCTGTAAACAAAGTGACACATGGGGGACACACGTCACTCCTTTGATGCAGCAGTGAATGGAGTTAACAGCTTCAAACTTTTCTGGTTCGGGGGCTTTCCACATGATTTCATTCCCATTTCATATGAAGACCATTCGTGAGGTCAAAGGTGATTGTGTCCAGGCATTTATGGCCGCAAAGTGTAATCTAGAGCTAACTCACGTAACACATCAACAGGAGTTTTTTTTTATTTTTTAGGCTAGATTAAATGAATTAACAATCACTGTAATCTAGTAGACTCTGCACATGATGTAATACTTGTGTCGTGTTTAGATTTAAAAAAATGCTGCCTCAATAACACGCTCTTTGCGCACTTTCTCCATAACGATTGCATAATTTGGCCATTTTCTCTCTTCTTTAAATACAGCACAGTGGGTAGTCAGTGGGTAGATCAAGATATGATACGACATGATAAGATACACAATACCGTATGATACATGGCCCAGGTAAACAAAAGTATCACTTCTTTCACTTCTTTAAACTGCATTGCTTTTCGAACATTATCCTGCTGTCTTCTTCTTCTTCTCCTCCTTTATCCCACTGTTAACTTCTTCTTTGGCCATTAAACCTCCGTTCATGTTGCCCTCATTGATGTCATGAGCACCAATGTGATAAGTCATTCAAAGTTGTGACGCAGTGAGTCAAATTAGCAGGGAATCACTTGAGAGGGCTGTATTTAAAAAAAGAAAAATCAATAATAGGCGCCAGCCGTTTGATAATTGTAGGGAGTCAGGGTGAAAATATAATGCTGTATTGATATTCTGTTCCACCCCTACTATTTAAAATATCTGGATAGCCAAATCAAGTCTTAACTTGCAAGATTTGTCAGTGTTTTAATGCACTTATGCACCTAAAATAACAAGCCCTGATGGAGAAATCCAAATGGAGACACAGCACAGGTCTAAACAAAGCTAAACTGGACAAATGGGGTTTTATATGACAGCTACAGCTGAAGCTGTTTATGTCACTATAGAACTTAAAGGGATACTTCACCCATTTGCATTAAGCTTTGTATCAGTAGTAAACTTGTTTATTGAATGGTCTTGCATCCAGCCCTCATTTCCCCCTAAGATGAGAAATATCTGTAATTTATTTTCTGAGAAGCAGCCTCCAATGACGCAAAAATCGTCATATTGCGTCATTGGCGGCTGTTGTGGTTAGCAGGGGTGAAACTACATTGCTAGTTCCTCATGTTTTCAACCACTGAAGCTACAGACCTATTACAGATCAGTGGGCGGGACCTCACTCCCAAAAACAAAACTTAACATCCGCCATATTGCTTAGTTGTAAGCTGTGCTAACAGGCTCTGTGGAGAAAGCTAATAACCGAGAATGGCAAGAAGAGTATGTTTCAACTTCAAACTGATATGGATGAAAGGGATTTTAAAGGTTTTGTGCTCGAATCGGATGTGCGTGGCTCTTTCTACGAGCCGCCCGCAATATTGCTGCCAGGTGCCTTCTGCAGACAGACAGCGGCTGAACAGGGACCCTGAGCCGGCTCGAACTGGGTGTCTCTATGGATAAAGCTCATCATAAGGACCGAGAATTGCGAAAAAAGTATGTTTCAACTTCAAACTGATATGGATGAAGGGGATTTTAAAGGTTTTGTGCTCGAATCGGATGTTCGTGGCTCCTTCTACCAGCCGCAATATCTGCCAGGCGGCTTCTGCAGACAGAAAGCGGCTGTACAGTGAGCCTGAGCCGGGCTCAAGCTGGGTGTCTCTACGGATTAACCTGATATGGACCAAGAATGGTGAAAAACTTATGTTTCAACTTCAAACTGATATGACTGAAGGGGATTTTAAAGGTCTTGTGCTCGAATCGGATGTTCGTGGCTCTTTCTACGAGCCGCAATATAGCGGCGAGCTGGCTGCTGGTGCCGACAGGCAGGCTAGCTAGCCTAGCTGGCTAGGTCCGCGGCTGTGACAAGGAAGAAGGAGCCGGGGCAGACTTGTGTTGTCGGTGCTGTGACTGTTTGCCTATGGACACAGACATAGAGTCTGTTTTCTGCCAGGAATTTCCAAGATGCCAATTCCTTATGAAAGAAATCTCGGATTCAGTTGAGGAAACGGCCGTATTATTGTAATAAATGTCCGCAAGTAATGCTGCATTCAGGTGATGCTCGGGTAGTCCAAGTTTCTTAGAGAAATCTTATTGTCAAAAGTTATATTTGAGCAAAAAGTTGATGTGCAATACGTGCATGAATAAAAAGTATGTTAACAAAACACAAAACCGACTTGATCAGGTGTTTCATGTGCATTTTACAACTCGGAATCTCATTTTTCCGATACCACGTGAATGCACCTCTCCGTCAGCGGGAGTGTCCTGCGGTGCTGTGCATTCTGGGAGTTGTTGTCTCTCATCAACATAAGCCAAAAAGACACTTTCTGCCTTTTCTCGGTCAAGAAGGCACCAACTTCAAAATTTATTTCACATTTCTACTACATATATGACCCAATTTCACTACAGATTCATGTTTCAACGGGTGAAGTATCCCTTTAATGGTGCTTTGTGCACATGGCCATGTTAAATCTGAAAGCACATTTTATTCTTAAAGGTCTTTGTACAGTATGCAGCATAATGTTATTTGTTCATAAAGTACAAGAAAAAACACAAACTGTGAGCAACTGCCTTAAAACCCAAACTTTGAATGTTTATAATTTAGATTAGCTGTTAGTGTTAATGGGGCGTGTACAGTAACAGAAGTACTGAATATATTTCACATTATGTGTTTATATTTGTTGGACTAAAGCTCCATTAGCAGACAGAGTAACTATAGATTTGACAAAATTAGGCACAACATTAAAACACATATAAAACACACTGCTGCACCAAGTGACAAATTCCTTCATTACAACAGACTCTTAACAGTATAAACAAAGAACCGCATCCCCCAGCATGCACAGTGATGACCACATGAAAATGTAGACATTTACTACTTAGCTGTAGATTGTTATATAAAGGATTAGGCAGCCCATTGACCTATGGTTGTGCATTGTATATAATGCCATAGCAAATTACATCGGATTAATGTTTTCTTATAAATGAATACAAGGTGCATATAGAACACGGTGATTGTTGGACTTGATCTCAGATATTTGCTGTGGAACCTGAGTAATAATAGAACTGCGGAGAACAGACTGAACATGACATTTTCCATTATCGGCTGGATTCAAAAGCTTTTTTCTTTCATCAAAACAGGTGACATTCAAGATGAACAAACAGCCACAATGATGATGATGTGAAAATCAGCCTTTAAAGAAAAATGGAGTTTGAAAATGTCACAGACTGTTATTCATACTCAGAACAACATGACACAGAGGAGGTAACAAAAGGAGGCGTCTGAAGAACAAACACACACGAGGAGCTGGGATAAATAGAAAAGATTATTTTCTTGGGATGCACACAATCTCACTTTTCTCCTTTTCTCCTCAAAAGCACGACTTTATCCAGGCCTCCAGTTGAGCCACATCAAAGTTATATTCCCAAAAAGTTATATTTTTCAAAGTAATTTTATAAAGCACCCAAAAGTGTGATGCCTGGAAAGTGTTTCAGATGCTTTTTGACCAAACAACAAGCAACCAGTTGAAGCACAAAAAACCTTTCAGCAGTGCTGCTGGACTTATGAACCTTCCTGCATTAGCTCCCCAAAAAATCACAATAGGAGGTTGAGGATGTTCATGTCTGATTGATACATATATATACACAAAGACAGCTGGTGTTAATGATATTAGACAGGTTGTTATTTTCAGGAAACAAGAAAAACATGAGTCAGAATTTCTTTAAAATTCAGCATTATAAGTTACAGTAAAAGCCAATCAGTACCACATTTTCCTGCTATGAAACTAAACAGGTGAGCGTGCAAAATTAACTTAACAGATGTTTAATGGGACCACCAACGGCTCATTTTTTAAACCACTGCCGTGGTTGGCTCTTTTTACTTGATTGGATTGGTGACAGTGTTTTTCTGATTTGGACCAATTATCGTTGTGTCTGTTAAGACTTGCTCTAAACTGGCCTCAGTCTGATAGGCTTTCATTCCAGAAACAAAAAAAGACTAAGCAGGTTCTTTTATAGCACTGAGAAATAAATAACCATGGTGAAGTCTTTGAATAATCCTCTTTTGTTTGACAAAAAGTAAAAAAACCAGACATATTGAGTTAAATATCACATCAGAAAAAGGAGCAGAGGAGCTCAAACTTTCAAATGCATAAAATGTACGAGTCTTTTGTTTATTCCAAACTCGAAAATTCAGCTCTTTTCAAAAGTAACTGTATTACACTGGCTCATAATTCTCCATCTGATAGCAAGTTAGATGCAAACGTGGTCAGAGTGCGGAGCAAACAGTGATGAAAACAAACATGGAGAACACTTTGGGAGAAACTGATTTGATTTCCATATAGTTGAAGTATGATTCAGTGTCTAGTCTAAGCTGTTAGTGTCATCATCTAGGATGTGCTCCTTGTTTTAGTTTGTGTGTGATGTATATTTATGTCCTTTAAAAAAGGAAATTAAAATGAAGAACACTGAATAAACCAACCTATGAAGGAAAACGAATGATCCATTGCTTAGGCTGGAAAACAAAGCATTTGTAAATCCTCATTGCTTCTGTCAGTTTCCGGATGGAATAAGAGCATGTGTGTGTGGTGTGTATGTGTGTGTGTGTGTGTGTGTGTGTGTGTGTGTGTGTGTGTGTGTGTGTGGGGGGGGTGCAAATTACAGCTTTACATATCAAAAAATGATCAAGTGGATCACAGATAAAGATGTTTGCTGCATCTGAATCACAGATCGCTCCACAGATTTAAAGTTACATTACATTTCATCATCACTAACACACTCATTTGACTGCAAAATGACTCAACAAAGTGAGAGGGGCGGACTACATTAAGATGCTATCTGCTGCTACAATCATAACTCAGACCTGCTTTGTACCATGGCAAATAAATTCAGGTGGTGTTCTGAGTTCACCTCCATCTCCTTCTGCATTTCAAGTGATTCACTCGAACACAACATGAGCGAGAAAAGAGAAGATCAGCTGAGGTGAATCAGAAAGTTAATCTCTGCCTACATGAGTGTTAATTTGAGATTTAACAAAACACCTACTTCTCTGTTGGTGCAGGGTGTGAGTTAATGAACAGGCTTATTTATGAAGACCTCTCCTCACTTTGCTCTACTCCAGAAAAATCTTCAATTTGTTCAAATTTTAGTCAAATTCAGGAGCAGACATGTCAGGTTTGATCTTTACTGGCTGTTTAAAGAAACTGACCAAGCCCCCCTCTACAAGGTTGATATTTTTCGTATGCACTTACACAACCGCCAACTAAAAAAGAACATTTGTGATAAATATTGGATGGATAGTTTTTAACTTTGCTGCAAAGGATGACTCATACTGACTTAAGTGATATTCCTATAAAGTGCCATCACCAGGTTAAAAAGAAGAGAATCTGTCCTACACATGGTTTAAGACCAAATATTGGGAAAGCTACTTTGTGGCTGTGTTATGCTATCTAGCTAATCTTATCTTAGCATACAAACAACTATGACATGAACATTTTGTACACAATACCTGCTAAACTTTAGCATGTAAGTTTGTCACTTTGCCGAGCATGTTGGCTTGTTGATGTTTACCTGTTAGCATGTTAATGCTAACAGTTTATGTAAATAGTCACTACCCACTACACACAATTACTATTAGCAGGTTCAAAATAGTTTATTACACAACCGAAGGTTTTCAATGCTATTTTTTTCCCCACTTTCTTTTTTTTATTGTCCTTTGATATTGTATCCTAAGTCCTCAGGTGTAAAAAACTTTGTTCAGCCCACGATGTTTTCAACATGCTTGAGGAATACATTTTAAGTTTTAGCTCAAAGATCTGCTGTGCTTGCTGTAAAGCTCCTAGCGACACTGTGAACTCTTTTAACCGTCAACACATGACCATGTGACCACGCAGCAATGTCAATCAAGATACAAAAGCTTGCCTTATTTTTTGGTGCATTACATATCTAATAAATTCACACACGAACCAGGAATGTCAAACTCTTGAGTTTGGATATGCATTAAGTAGCTTTTGTTTATATTTCATCATCAGCACAAGATTTAGGTTGTCATGGAAATGTCATGTGGCGATGGGGATACACATTGTACTTCTTTAACTTATAACGTCTTCAAATGTAAATCTGTCACATTTTGAATGTCAAAGTATACATTAACCTCAACCGAAGTCACAATCTGAGACTCTTTGTACACAATATTATTATTCCCATAATTCTTAGCTATCCAAACTTAATCTATGCAGCCAAAAGAATAATCATAATTTACAACTGAGACTCAAAGTTACAAACTTGTGTCACTTGTGATGCTGCAGCTGAGAGTCACCAAAATCAGCATGAATTAAAAATACATCATTTCTGGATTCTGCTTACAATTAGTTTAAACCGGCATAAAAAAGTGTTTGACGCACTTAGAGAATAAGCAGTGATAAAGTTCCATGAAGCAAAATCTAGAATTTGCAGCTAACATAAAAACATCACACTAATAAAAGGATAAAAGGAGCAAGGACTTTCAGCTTCCAGTTTGCACTCAGTTTAACCTGTTGTGCAACAAACAGTCCTTCTGTTCCTTTCAGGCGCTTCTCAGAGTGCTTTTAACCATCGCCTCGCTTTGATTTAATAACAGCAGACACAAAGAGCGCAGATGCATGGCAAGAATTTAGAACTGCACTCAAATGCTTGTCGCACTTTATATGCCTTTTGCCACATAAAATGGGAGTTTAGATCCAAGATGATGGATGACACACTGACGGAGAAACAGAGAACAGAAAGAGATGAGGTACAAGCAAAGTGAACAAAAGTAAGAGATTAAAAGCTTCTGCGTAACACTCTTCTCTCTCATTTTCTGAGAGATTTCTTGGTTCGACAACTGAATAAGTCTTTGCAAAGCTCCCACATTCTGCACCACTCCTTCAGTGATTCGGTTAAAAATAGACACAGTGGGTGAGCATAATGTTACTGGTTGCCTGGGAACTCTGAAACGTCGGGGTTCCAAGTTTGCTTTCTGTACATGAGCGCGAACGCGATCTAAAACAAAACTTTGTGATGTTCTTCACTCAAAGAAAAATAGATGTGTTTCTGTCTGGGATGTAAGAAGAAATGGAACTTGATTGCCATCACACATCAGGCTGTGATGTGTTGAAGGGCTTTGCTCC
Source organism: Tautogolabrus adspersus (assembly GCA_020745685.1). Taxonomy (NCBI): domain Eukaryota; kingdom Metazoa; phylum Chordata; class Actinopteri; order Labriformes; family Labridae; genus Tautogolabrus; species Tautogolabrus adspersus. The sequence goes on from CM036553.1 coordinate 16,102,215, forward strand.
GCACTGCAAACATTTTGTAGCCCTGCTGATGAAGGAGAACAGGCCGTGGATGCTGACTGTGCGCACAGAGACAACTTTGATCAAGACTGCTTGACTAATTTGACACCAAAGAGGCTGAAAACTTCAGATGACTTTTCAAAAACAGGTCAGTGTGTAGCAGGAGCTGAACTGATTTCAAACCCACCAAGCATGAAAGTTTTGATATAAGTGTGTTCACAGACGCAGCATGCATGTGCTCGGAACTGTAGACGGCATATTGAAGGAAAAACCTGTATCATTGACTCCTAGAGTGAGTGGTCTGTTATACTCTTGGGGGGGGGAGCCATGGATTGGGTCCACTTGCCCCCTTAGAGAGAGGGGTCACCTGCCACAGTCATGTGACATGCAGACTCTGCATGCCCCGGGTCAGTTCACTCTGTGATCTGGTAAAGGTTTGAAATTATTTAATATCAGACAGACTCTCGTAGGAAATCATGGAAGATGAGGAATTGGGGAGTTTGGGAAGCACTGAGTACCAAAAAAGTGGCAACATGACATATTGTAGGTCATTGTTACTGTTGTACATGCTTTCATCGCAATTGCAATGGTTTAATAATATGTCCCGCTGTCCAAGTGAGAGTGATATTTTTGAAATGTTCCTTTTTTTTTTACTGTACAATATTTTTTATGCAAAATACAATGAGGGTTATCGCAACCGGCTCACCTTCACAGGTACTCTCCCCTGCACAATCTGTGAGCCGCTGCAATTGTTCTCTCCTTTTTCTTCCTCCAAACTGGACCTGAGTTAAGTGGCTTTTGCAGGTTTTCAAATGGGCACCCCACCTCCTTCCTCGATGTTTCGTCGATTGAAGCCCATGACATCTCGGAGGGGGGGGGGGGCTCGATGGTAGAACCAGCGTCCTGGTGCTACCCCCTCTGTCCACCACTCAACTTTAAAAAAAATTCTGTTACCAGGTTGGAACCAGATTAGTTTTTTCTTTATTGTTCTATAATATCGAATATTTTGAAACCAAGGCAGAGTGCATTCAAGGTATTCTGGCCAAATGTGGAGGCTAAAAACCTCACCTAGACACTGAATGTTGGCTTTTATATTTATTTTAGAGGTACCATCTGTATTTTATTATTAAGCTATTACATAAGACACAATTACAAATAAGCAATGTCAAACACAAGAAGCTTGTATTTTGGATAGAAGCAGAGAGATAATGTGTTTTTAACAAAGATGAAGCCACATGAAGTTTAACAGCCAGCAACCAATATTAAACACTGAGGTAACTCGTGGGTACACAGTGCTCTTATTTAAAGCCCTTATCACTTAAATGAATTTCCTGCAATGGTTTGTGTACAGATTTAAGCTTAACATTAGAAAAAATTGTCCAGACAGCCACAGTTTAAATGTGAATAACAAGTCCATCCATTACTTACATCACTAAGCAGTTTGGTAAACCTCACAGTGAGGAGAGCGCTGCGTTTCCAGGCAACGGACCATCTGTTTTCACCCAGCACTCAAACTTAGATCCGTCTTGTTAAATTTTCACCCCATGAAGCATGCTGTTTTTTAAATGTTTGTCCATCATGATAAAGTGAGGAGGAGAATCATGACTGCCCTGCAGCTGCCCAGACAGAGCAAAGTGCTAATAGAAGCCCAGAGACCGGTCGGTGGCCTCTGGATGATGCACACTGAGAAGAAACATGAGAGGAGAGAAGGAGATGGATGGAAAAAAAAGTGTGGAAAGGGCAACGAGTCCCTGTGCAGTGTGTTCCCATCATGTTTGAATTGCATAAGAAGCATGCTCAGTGGAGGAGACCCTACGTTCCCTGGTGGGGCTGACTCAGCTCATCTGGGCTAATTAAACCACAAAGGGATAAACAAGGGCAATGGAAACCAGAACCCGCTGGGAGAGGAAGCTCTACATGCGGTAGTACAGCCTGTTCAGACAGAAATAAAACCAAGAGTAACTCAGGACCAAATTGCAGCTGAGGGACCATCTGTCTATTGAAGAACATGGGGAGGATTGATAAGACGAGGGCGTGTTGATGATGGATCTTCTTTAAGTTTGAGCCTAGAGTAAATAATGCCCATCTGCTGGGCTGCTCCAAGATTGGCTTCTTTGAGAGCTCCCCTGTCTGCTTTTCCACTGGTTCAGACGTGAGCCGGCCACTCAATGAGCCCTACTGTGGAAGCACTCAGGCAGCAAGCCCTACAATTCTAAATCAGAACAGCTCCATCATGATCATCAGTATGGAGGGTAATGTTAAGCTGCACTTTTTTATAATAAAGATAATCAAAGAGGCTCCGGTGCCTGACTTGAAAGGGTTCTATGCATCACAATCACTGGGAGTTCAAAGTTTTCTAAAGAAAAATTCGCAGCTAGTCAAAACGGGATGTGCAGTGACAGACAATGTAGTTTCTGAAGAGTCTAATTCAGAGTGAATACAAAGCAGAATAAGTTTGAGGTTTGTAGTCTTCGGTGTAAAAGGAAGACCTCAGCCTATCATTCATATCAAAGGCTATAGCATTGTGTCATACCATATCCTTCTGAATTATATCAACAACTTCTCGATTGATCAGCAACTGAAAAGGCAATGAGCAGAAAAAATGAAACCACCTTCCAAGTTTTAACAACAAGTTTGTTAGTCTATTGGCAAAGGTCTGACAACAGCTAATGTTAGCATCTAGCCAATGAACAGATAAAACAACAGTTATTTAGAATGTGATCAAACACCAAGTTTATCTTTTGGTAGTGTCACAAGGTAAATAGAAAAGGTGTCAATTCATAGCTAACGTAACATAATAGAGGAATTTTCTTCCTTCCTTTTTTTCCTGGCTGACTTTGCATTCGCTAACGTTGCATTAGCTAGTAGGGAAATCTAAACAAGGACATGGTTGAATGCTAACACAGCTGTTTCCTAATGGTTTGGATGACCATATTTCCAGACCTCCAAATCGGAAGACTTTAATTATACCACAAACCCACATGTATTGATCCACAGATCGGTGACATGCACTGCTCATCTAAGGTGGTAGGTAAATGTTTCCTCCTGTGCAGCCTGTTTGGTTGTCAGCAGCGTTCGCCTCACTGAAGTAGGTCGAAATAGTGGCACTTCCAGCCTGTGGGTTCTTTATAAAACGCAGACTTCCTTTTTGGCATGACTAGCCTACCTGTCGTTACACAGCAGGTCATGTTTATATGATTAGCTGGGCTCACTAACAGCAACAGCAAAAACCCAGAGATTGACTGCCACATGTACAGACACATTTGTGTTGAACTTTGACTTGTGGTACACAAGTAATGTTTTTCTATTGGTTAAAACAGCAACATCCTTGGCAACGACATTGATTGACATATAAAAAGACAAATCAGTGATGTAAGCATGGTGTACTGTTTTGGTATTTCACTTGGTTAAAACTGGGACAAGGACTGTTCAAAAACAGGACATATTAGAATTGTATAGTTATTTGTGGGGAATTGGGACACAGAGCGTGAAAGCAGGACAGTCCCGGTCAAATCTGGTCGTATGGTCACCCTACTAATGGTGGCTAATGGGTAATCAAACATTTTGTAGTACAGCCAGATGTCATGCAGGCTTTTTTTTTGTCAGTCTTCTTTTTAGTTTGTTTTTAATCAGGAAGCCAACACTTGCCAGATACCCTGTAAGACTTACAACCTGTTATACAGTAGTACATTATATTAACATTCAAGCATCTGACCCGGACCAAGACAATAAAAGTCTGCTGTGTGAATATGAGAGATTTGGCCCACTTCAATACTTTGAAAATGACACAACCAGTAGAAAAGTTAAAAAATTGCTTTGGAATAAAATCAATATCAGTAAGTATTTCCCCTGATACACATTCATAATTTTCAAGAAGATATTCATAGCTGTTCAAATGTGATATATATCACCTCACACATTCAGGAGCTTTATTTGATTTTAAATTTAATAAGACTTTCTGGGTGTGAAGTCTGTCCCGAGAGCTATTCCATCAGGAGGATACGTAAGCATTTCTGTGTTAATTACAGCTCAATCAGAAAAAGTCAGTGAAGAAAAAAATAAATGTGTGGCCTGAAGGCTTAGCAGGGGACACATTTAGGGGAATAGATGTTTTTGAAATGCTTTATTTGATTCTCATAATATTAAATTCACTTTGAGGCCATTTGATTTATGCATTGATTCAGGTTTCTCTTTCTTTCAATAAATAGCGATAAACTCAAGATAAAAAGATTTAAAAAAAAGAAGAAGACAGAGACAGCATAGTGGGACTTGTAAATAAGCTGTTCCAGTGTGTAAAATGTCTTGTTTCTTGTTCAATGGAACAATTCATATAAGTGATCGAGGTAAAGCATATGGGAGCTAGCTTAACGAAGATTATATTTTTCAGTTTTAAAATTGAATATCTGCTTGAACAAAATGTCCATGTGGATGATTTAATCTTACTGCATTGCTGTAGGCCAACTTTCACATTGAATCATGTTTATGACATAAAGATATAATCTATATTTTTGTCGACATTGTTGATCAGAGAAGTGTGATTAAAGTTAAGAGTTGGCCCTGGGGGATTTCTACTTTTCAAATTGGGAAGCAGTATTTTTAAGAAAGCACAAATAAAGAAGAATGAAGAGATATCTGATGAGCTCAAGATTTTAGAATTGTTTGTTTCTTACCCTACTCTTGTTTTGAGTCTGATACTGACACATTAAACACAAACGCATTAAGCACTTTTGAAAGTCAAACAATGCGGTGTGTGCTCAAAGGGTCAGTCACCAGTCAATTAGTGATCGCATGACTTAAACCTCATGCCGAACACACAACCTTGTAACGTGCATTTGAATGCAGCATGATGTGTTTAAAGCTTACCTGTGTCCCCCCACACAGGCAGGTACTCGTCCTGCTGGATGTCCAGCATGATCTCCAGACCGTTGCCCGTTCCTCCTTTCATGGTTGTGCGGAGCGTCTTCCCCTCCTCTGCAGCATTAAACATGTAGCACTTTCCGTACCTGGTGAAGACCTGAGTGGACACACAGAGAGAGAGAACGGATTGGTCAGTGATGACTTGTAAAACACACACATACACACACACACATCAACTAGAAGGAGAACACTGCAGTAGAAAACCTGCTTATTGCGAATCAACAGAGCCAATTTACCTGACTCCTTAATTTAGAAAATGTACATGTATGATGATTTGTTTCATGAGGATTTCACACAATATTTCATCTAGAGCTTCATGTTGCATTTCTCATCACAAAAGTACACCAAATGGGGGAATTTACCATCGAGGTGTCTTTTCTACTTAATGGTTTTGACCTTTGGCAGTTTCTATTCTTTTTCCATTTGAAGCTTATTGGACTGTCGCTTCATATCTTAACCAGGCCTCAAATAAGCTACTGGTAAGTCAGACTACTCTAATGAGCACATGAATGAGTCCTGTTCTAGGACTCTGTTGTGGGGAAACAGGTTAGAAATTGAAGTTGTTTGAGATGTAGCTGAAGAGTTTGCCAGTGTGGGAGAAAAATTGTAAACCTGTATTTATTTGGCACTTTTGAAAATCCAAGTTACATAGTGATTCACAAGAGTAAGAAAATACTTCTGTCAGAAAATAAAATCATCACTTTTGAAAAAATGAGTTTGAAGCACATTTTCATGGATATTATCAATAGGGTTTCGTTTTTCATTTTCCTTTGAGGATCCAAATGTTCTGTTAGTGCTGCAGCAGCTTCCACCATGCAGTTAGTGTGAGAGCATAAAGTTACCATGGGTGAACAAATGTCATTCAGAAATACTTTAATACTCAAGACAATGTCCTCATTTAAACATTAGGAGCAACCCTGATTGCAACAAGTGTTAGCGTGAAGTGTGTCTTGCTAAAGAACAGGTTTGTCAACAAACACAGGCGGCTGAAGAGTCGCTCTCCTTCACTCACATAACGCAGCTTTCCTTTCTGCGACAACCTTGAGCTTCTATCTGTACGAAGCTGTTTGGGGAGAAGGTCGAGCTCTTATGTAGCTTCAGAAACAAAAACAAGTAAATAAACAGCTGCAAATTCCCACAAACATCTAAAAGCAAAGAGCACCGTGCCATTACAGACAGAACTCCTCCAATCAGTTTACATAACAATAACACGATCCTATAAGAGGGAAACCTTTCTACACTAATGTCCCTCTGTGTCAGCAATACCTAAAGCAATTATGAATGACCTAAAATGTTATAACATGTAAAAGAGACGTAGTTGTGAGGTCCACACTCACGAATAGAAATGTTCACAACAACCATGGAAGGACAAACCTCTGGATCCGTGTCTCCTGGTTTCAATCTTACAATCTATTTAAAGTACTCACATGCTGTGGAAGTACTTTGTTGTAAAATAAAGATCAAGAGAAATAATATTGAGATGGTTTGATGTGTCCCACACAGCACCCCGTAGACAAAGGGTTTGAAACTAATAAGCAACACCTTAACAAGTTGACTCCTTACACTCAACAAACTATTGTCTTTTAATTTAAAGTGTGATGTGGAACATTCAAATGACATATTTACAAAGCAAACAAAGACTTTCCCTTTTAGTCTGGCCTCTCTAGATTTAAAATGGTGAGGTCTGCACACAGAGTGGGCAAAGCGAAACCTTCCCAAGCGTATTAATATTCGCTGAATGGCAAATGCATATCACCACATGCCTTTATCAAGATCCAGTCAAAGGTTCCAGAATGACTTTTTAACAAACTCTCAAGAAACCACGCAGCATTCCTGTCATGTCACCGTAATACTCTGACTTTTAAACAATGCAACACATTGTTGGAACTTGGAAACCTTTAAATCCAGCAGAGCATGCAAGAGAAAGCAAAGAGAATTTCACATGTTATACACGAGGTCTGCTTATCAAGGTCATTACATGCAAATGCAATCAATAAAGTGCTTTCTCCACCTTGCGACCAACTCTAGAATCAAGCAACTATCCTGTTGAGCCAATAATGACAACTCTCTCTCTCGTGTTCGAAATAAAAGAGCTGATTCTTCCATTCCACATTTTTCACACAGCAGCAGACTGGCTGGAGGCAGCTGTTGGTTTGTTGAGTAGATGGAGAGAGAAAGGTTGATTGTGATGATTATAATTATGTGTTAATGAGGATCAAGAGGCACTCAGCCAACACAATTGGAATTGTGCCTCTAAAATAACTGTCATTTATTTTTACTGGATTCTACTGCCTTCAAATGGTATGAGGTTAATGATGAGGGTTACAAATTCTGATTCAAGACACAAAATCTTTTCAATTTTCAAAAGCAGCTCTGAAGTACTGCTGATGTTCAATACTGCCAAAAAGAGAAAAAAAAGGCGTCAAAGTGAGCCCCAAATAGCGGATTTCCCCCCTCACTGGATGGGATGGGGATTCATTTCATGCTCCTCCTCCTTTATTGACATTTACCCCTTTCGTGGATGGTTTTCAGACATGATTGATCGACTGGCTAATGCCATGCTGCAAGAGGTGGTGCAGATCAGAAGAATATGAAGTACTGTATTACAGGTTCATTCACCTTTGCTAAACAGAGGTACTCCCGACAGATATGAATCTGCACAAAATAAATGACACACTCAGGATTGCCGGTGCGTAGTGAAGAGGATGGCGAATAAATATTCATGGTGCCATCAGTCCTTGTTTCCAGGTACAAGATGTGGCCGTGTTCTTTTTTTTCTTATTCCACACTCAGAGGTGAAAAAGAGACACCCATTGAGGTCCAACAAATTGGTGGTGTATCACTGGTTTCATATGTCTGAAAATATAACCACAACTCCACTCTTAGAACCCAGCTTCATTAGTAGAAAGCTGTATGTTGACATGGATCACACAACCTTAACTTTGACTAAATGAAAGCTAATGATGCCTCAGATTATATTCATTAATGCAATTTTCCTAACACGCTGGAGATTAAATGTTCCAGGAAGCTCTTGCTGGTTAATTGGTTTGAAACTAAAACCAACATAAATCAAGATATATTTGCCCTTCTGTTATATATATGTTTTTGTGTGTCATATGAGCCCAGCATGGCCTGAATGGCCCTCTCCTGATAGCTTTCCCCCTGTCTTTTCTAAGAAATTGGATCCCAAGGGTCTACTGTCAACATCTCTCTCACACTTGGCTTTCTTATGGAGAAAAATAGCTTTCAGGGGGGGCATGCTCGCCCCCTCTTTCACTGCTTTTGTCAGGACTGATGATGTTTGACAGACAGGACGGGGGCCAAGTCCAAATCCCATTAGACCTCACCCCAACACAAAGGCTGCTCTTTGGCCATTGGATAACAAAGACGACCTTGACATCAAGGTTCTGTTATTTTAAAAATCCTCATGGCTGACCCGGTCCCTGTCTCTCCCCTCCCTCCCCTCTCAGTTCCCTCCTGATCTGCCACCTTAGGTTAAGCTGTCAGATGGGAGACGGTAATGAGTTCTCAAACCTGTCCAGAAATGTAGAATAGTGCAGGAAACACTGTGGTCTGAAAAATGTGTATAGGTAGAAAGACTTGTCATTTTTTATGTCACAGGTAAATTGCTGCAGGAAAAGGTGAAACGATAATATTGACAATGATTGTCTCTGTAAGGAAGTTTCTGTCAATTAAGAGGAAAGTTGCCTGTTAAAACAATGCCATGATAACCTCGCTTGGAAGGCCATCAATCAATCCCAGTGCAGAACAGTCCAATACAGATTTCCAGCTCTGTTTTAATCATGTGGTGTCCACACCATATCATGCGGATTCCTTCCATTTTTAAAAGTGCCTGATCGATATTTTTATGTCAGAAACTGCAGATAATAAAAAAACATGTACCATACCCTCTGAAAATAATTAAAAAAGTTTCAATTCATGTTGAGACTACTTCGTGCAACCCCTGTCTCTTCACGTTGTTGCTGTTCACACTGCTGAACACTGCGCTGTGTAAATGTCAAACTCAATTGTTGGGAATATCACATCGACACCCCTATCAAAGCCAGAGAGGTGTGAGAGCCGACCTGCGAGCGAGAGCCGGCGCAGCATCTCTGCTGCCAATTAAAACGACTTTTGACAAACAAAACACGTCTCATTAGCATTCACAGCAGCGAGTGTGAATGTCTGGAAGCACAGAGCTGCAAACATGCCATGACCTCGCCTGTTCGCCGTGTAGTGCCTCCCACAGAGGAGAAGTCAAAAATGATATGGCCATTAGCGTATATTCCTGTCATGATGAAAGGTCAGTTGTTAGCATCAACCACCCACAAATCAGCTTCTTTGACTTGCCGCAGGGGAAATGCATGGAGCTGAAATATATAATGAATGGAGGAAAATAAGCTCATGAAGTTCAACTGTTTTTATATATATATCTATGTCTGGAGAAGTCACTAGGCGGTTGTTGTTGGCTTTTATAGATACTGAATTCATCTGGCTTTCTTGCATACAATCCTATTCTGTTATCACTGCTTTGCAACTGGCCGTCTGACATGATGCCAGAAAGAACTCTGGCAGCTTATTGCTCCAGAAAGGGGATGCTATCTATCTGTCCTTTAGTTGGGCTGCCATCCCCACCAGACACTTATTTATCTCCTTCTGCCATTGTAGCACCAAGCCATCAAAAGACCCCAGAGATCACCACCACGTTTCTAAATCCCTCTTTAAAAGTTACTGACTCAGCAAAGCTATATCTTCGTTCTACCATACCTGCACTTTACCATATTTGCCTCCGTTCTAATGTATTTTTCTTTTTATGCGCTGATACAGTGGGTGGAAAATATTCTGTTAAAATCAATAAACCAAAAGACTAGAAGATGAGTGCATTGCATTTTTAATAAAAGGCCCTGTCTGAGAATGGAAGAAGTTTCCTGAAAAAGCCTGTTCATAAGCTGCATGCTGACTTAGTCATTTCTTTATGTGCATTGGGTTGTTCATGCACCATTACGAAAAAAGCATTCCTTTACATTCGAATTTCCTGAGATGAGTATTCATATTTTGCTGGATGACACTTCCCTGTCACCCTCTTGTGTTTTTCCATTACACATAAGCAGGTAATAAGACACTTCTATTGCTCATCCCATTTACTCTGCTGGCAGGGCGGGACGTAAAGTGAAAAGCACCGGCGCGTAAATTGAAATGTTAAACAAAACAGTCAGCCAACCCGTTTTATCAGTTGTCATGAAGCGCTGCCAAGTTTCAAGGTTACACTTTCACAATGGCCATCTATTGTGATCTGTCGTTGTTGTGTTACAAATCAATATCCATTATGGGAGAATTTAGCCGGCTTTTTTATGATCAAAAAAGAAGCAGAAAAGGAGCATCAATGGGTCAGGATGGGAAAAGAGAAGGAGAGAGGACTTTTATCCTCAAGGCTTAGAGGAGTGTAGTTTATATAAAAGGTCTTTGAGTTGCGAGGTGTGCACTTTCTCCGCTGCCGAGAAGTGGTTGTACTGCTGTGGGTATAAATAATGCAGAGCTGCTGCTGCATTAGTGACAGGGTTGGCACTGAGTATGGGAAATGAGGCGTTTGAGCATGCACACGCACGCACGCACGCACGCACGCACGCACACACACACACACACACACACTCACACTCACGCATACACACACAGCTGACTCCCTCATCATTATGGCTTCAACACACCACTCCTTTATCTGCACACCAAGCTACGATCCCATCCAACCTAAACACTCCCACTTCCCTGAACATATTTCATGTCACATTAAACAAATTCTGCCATTTATGTGACGCGTTGGGAGGTTTATGGAACGTATTTATCATCACACCCTAATGTAAGTTTACCATGCCAGTATAATATTTTATTTTACAAGACAACACACACTGCAATAGGACTCAAAGGATTGGAGTCGCTGCTGCCAGAATGGTATTTATGCTCTCCGAGAGGAGGGTGAGAGATGAGGATAAAAACTATTAAGAGAGAATGGGAGATAAAAAAATGAGAGGAGGGAAAGAGGGAAAGTGAGAAACTTATCGGGAATCAAAAGACAAAACACCCCTTTGAGTGGATTAAATCCCTGCTGAAACTCTGACCACGATTGTTGCCTTCAATTTGGATCGTGTTTTGAAGAAATCTCAGGCTTAATGAAATAAACTTTTCATAGAGACAGAAGCTTTTATCTCTCCTTTGAGGACCTATATCGATTATTGCACTGCTATTCCTCCACAGCATCCTTTCATCTTTTGCCCTTAAAATGTCCTTTTTTACTAAAGAAACCTAAACTGATTAACCTCTGAGTTTCCCTGCTTTTAAGGACCATTTCCTTGTGTTTCAGGCCCCATTATGAGGATAAAGGCAGAGGATTCTTTACCAAGAGTGCATGAAGCAGAACCCAGGACGATCAGGATCCGAACACAGCCCTGCAGCATAATCCATCATCATATACAGACGTTCCTAGCTGGCCATTTATGCATAAAGCACTGGCACTACTATCAGGTTCATAGGGTTCTTTTAGCTAAAATGACACGAGAACATAGATACAAATCTCATATCTGTGCAGAGCTGGAGTTAGGATGAGGTTAGTCTGTGTTAGCATAGAGACTGGAGGAAAGAAAAAGCATGCTTGTCTGGCACCCTAAGTGAAAATATGTCTACTGACACCTCTAAACCTGTGATCTTAGCACATGATATGTCTTTTCAGGTCAGGGCTGAAGAAGGAAACAACTTGTTAAAATATATACACCAATCAGACTTCTTCTTTCCCAGAACCGGTCCTGAAATTCAAATCAAGAGTACCCACCCGTCCTTTTCCACCTAAAAATTTAAAATCCTCAATATCCATCCATCCATCCATCCATCCATTATCTATACTGCTTTTTCCCGTCTGGGGTCGCGGGGGGGCTGGAGCCGATCCCAGCTGTCATTGGGCATAAGGCGGGGTACATCCTTGAATGGTCTCTAGTCAATTAAAATCCTCAATATCAACTATGAATTACTCATTGGGATTATTTCTATGCAAGACCACGCAAGGCCTATTTGAAAAACTCAGTTGGCAGGTTGTCTTGACTTAATAAATGTCACCAGCAGCTGAAACACTGAGGAATAGCAGAAGTGGAGTTTCTGAGTTTCTTAAATTATTTAAAAAAAAAGTAAATCTTTTGTTTTTTGCTTTCGGACTCTGAAGCATTTCTGGAACATCCAATAGCTACAGGTTAATCAAAACCTTTGATGTTGGATTTCTTTCTCTGCTAACAACAACTAAGTATCCTTCACAGGAGACTTCAGCTGTTGAGTTACATCTGGTGTTTACCGAGAAGTAGTTCCAAATCCTAACTCCTACTGATTCTGATTGTGTTGCAGGACTTAGCAAATTTGATGAACACGTTCATTTTTCAATGTTTTGGGCAAATATTGGTGTAAAGCAAAATGTACTCATGAGTTTAACTATTTAATAAAGCCAAAAGTCAAACATAGCTCCAAGATATGGTAAATGGACTTGAGTTTGTAAAGCGTTTTTGAAGTCTTCTGACTATTAAAAAGTGCTTTTCACCGCAGGTCACACCCATTCACACACTGATGGCAGAGGCTGCTATGTAAAATGACCATCAGAAGTAACTAATCCCATTCATACACATTCACACGCCGCTGATAAAGCAGCAGAAGCAAATTGGGATTCAGTGTCCTGCCCAAACACACATTAGACATGTGGCTGCAGGAGCTGGGGATCAAACCCCCAACCTTCCGATTGAGAGACGACCGACTCTATCAACTGCGCCGAAGCCACCCCCATTTGGTTTTAAGTATAAGATGTAAATCTTTGTATCTACTGCTTGTTATCAGGATGCTACAACAGATGTCAAAGGTTTGCTCAATGAGCTCCAATAAGTTCAGATGCAGATCATACATCTCTATTGTAAACAGAAAAAGGTGCATTAAAGCTAATGATCCTTCAACATTGTACCCTGTGCCACTATACTCCTTTTTTTGTTGTTATTGAGTGAACTCCTCAGTGTCCTCAGGGTTCAGACGGCGCCTCAGAGAGAGACATCAAATAAAAGTGTTGTGTCTTCGGTTCAAACATCTTGTTCTTCGTGAATAATAATTCCATTTCTGTCCTACCCTTTGCCCGCCATATCTTCTTGCAGTTTCTTAAAAAAATGAAATATTAAAATGACATGTTCTATCTCGCTCTTCAGCTCTCCTGGCATGTCAGTCATGTCAGTTTGCAAAAGGCGTTCTGATATAGCTGTGCAGTAGGAGCTGTCATCACAGACTCATCAATCACATCAGACACAATCATTATTTTTAATAAGTCACCTCCTGCTGATGGCCAGTGGGGCTCTATCTCCCCTGTCACAGTCTAGCTGTCTCTTTCGGCACTGATGTAAAGCTGAGTAATGGACCAGGGGTGCGGGGACCTGCGGCAGCTCCTAATAACCGACAGGAAGCCGACTCATTGGACTGGATGAGACGTCTCGTCTTCCTCACAAAGGTATCTCCAGACAATGTCACCACAGTGCGCCTGCTAAGAAGTCCTAATGCACTGCCATTATAGCCATTGTCATTCATGGCCTCCTTTCCAGCAGTGTAGAGACCCTTTGTCATTACAGACACATCAAGAGGAACCATGTAGGAGGTGTTTGTCACTCACAATAAATAGCTGCTCGTCTGCTTTGTGTGACTCCTCTTCATATTACCTCTTATCTTCCATACTATTGATATATAAGACCTGGCAACCGAGTGGAGCTTCCTCTGCCCTGGTGAGATCAATACCAGCAGCAGAGGCTCATTATCCCTTAATATCCAATAATGCTTGCAGAAGAGTTCCCAAATGTAGACCAGAAAATCGAAAACAAAAGACCCATTAACTCATCCGACAGCTGTGGTCACATGATCTCTGCAATCCCACAGAGACACTTAGTTCAACGAAAACATCATTTATATTAAGTGCCAACATTCAGCACCAAAGCTGGAAGTCCAGAGCTCCCTCATTTGAAGACAAAAGGGCGCAAATGGGAGTGCTGTATGGATGTGTAGCATATCTAACTTTCAAACTAAAGTTTGTCTCCAGTCATAGGCCTGGGATAAGCATTTCATTTTAGCTGTGCTAGCAGGGTTTCTCTAAAGGTAGCAATGTCAGCTTATCCACAAGGACGAGGAGGAACTGCAAATACGTTTATGATGAACCCTGACTTTTAATCTAGCAACATCACTCTGTAAAACTTAAAACTTTTCAAACAATTGATTTAACACCTTGTAACACCTTCCCTTCTGCCTCCACTTGACTTACTGTTTACTGCTAATTAGCTAATATCAAATGGAATATTGGACTGTACTTCATTAGCACTTTTATTGTCTTCTGACCACTTAAAGAGCATGGGCTCAGACTGGGTGGTCTCTGGATTTTAAATCAAGACCGGTCAAGACCACCACTGGAAGGCTATTAAGTTGTGACTGTGTTTAGAAGGAAAACACCCCTTTCTAAACGAATGAATAACTTCAATTCATTTGTAATTTAATTGTTATCCCTTAGTTATGGCTGCAACCTTCCTGGTGTTACAGTCTAATTGAGTGACACAAGATGATGACTTTTCATTGATAAGTATAATCTTGGTCTTGTCTCGGATGCGCCCTGCCTTGGTTTTTGTCTCAACTCGGACTGGATCCCTAAATGTCTCGTTCTTGTCTCAGAGCACTCTGGTCTCAGGTATGTCTTGGTCTCGGTTAGTGTGGTTTGACTACAACACTTACAGTACGCCCACCTTCAGTTTAAAAGTCTCTGGACTCTACCACTGAGCCGCAGTCGCCCCTTACATTCTTACATGCAAAACTAATAAAAGAAATGTTAAACTCAATATTCATTAAACATCTGAATAAAAGAGTCGTCATTAGAAGGAGTTAGCATTCTGGCATTGACGTGTAGTTTAACGTAATGCTTTGCCTGAGTAGAGCCTCAAAGATATAATATTGTGACATCTGACTCAACGAGTCTACAAGTTTGTTTCTGACAGCCAGAACCCTCAAAGAAGGAAGTAGGTCACATCAGGTAGTGATGTGAAAATCTGAACTTCATTGATCTGTGAAATTTCAGGTGACACATTGAAACTCCTCACAGGAAAAAAAATGGCAGTTTAGCCCTTTTCTATCTTCTACACTGCGAGTGAAAAAGAGACAACACAAGTGCAGCAATCACAACTTTATAGGAGCTGGAAACATTGTTAAGTGTTTCTATGAGAAGTCTGAGTATAGCCTCAGTGTGAAATAAATAGCTTTTTCAAGGTGCTGTTTTTCTTACCAGAAATAAGAAAAGAAAATAACACTTAACAAAAATGGTAAACAGTCCTTGATAAGGAAGATACCCTTCCAGAAGGATTTTTGTGACTTGTGTCAGTGATAAATCGTCCATTTCTATATGATTTTGGTTAAGTCTCTCTGTAAATAAAAATGGATAACAAAACAATGTATTAAACTGACCTGACAGCAGCATTTCATATACTTCAAATCTGCTTTGCAACAGGGCCACTGACTGAGTCAACTGACTGCAATGACATTAACTCCGATCACTGAAATGACTGAAGTAAACGACTAAAGAGTGATGATTAAGTATGTGTTTGGTCAAGGAAAAGACAGAACTTACACACATGACAAATTAGATGAGGATTTTTTTTTTTTAACAACCGCTTAACTTCGGTTATAATGAGCCTTTTTTTGTGTCAATCATCAAATAAACAGAAGAAGGAGGGTAATCATTTTCAGTGGGTTGGTTGATCACAGTGTTAGGAGTGGGAGGGTCCCCTGGTGTACTAAAGATCATGTCAATGTCTTTTATTGTGTAAACTTCATCATCAAAAATAAATAACCATCTGCATGCCAACAGCATCAATTTGCAACCAAGCAATTAGCCGGTTCCACAAAAACACCTAATCAGCATATAAATTACCATAAACATGAAGCTGTTTGGTGTCAAGAGGGATTATGACAATACAGCTTTAATAGGTTGATTCCTGCCCAATTCTGATGATAAAAACCAACTGAATTATAAAAGGACTATCTAACAAAATATGGAATGACTCCATCCCTACATAGCCACATAAAGGAAGCAAGGTATTACACAAATTAAAATGGCACCTCATGTACTGCCGAGTCAATCAAAACTTGGTAGTGAATACAAACTGCAGATTTTTGCAGCAGTAGCAGCTCAGTCGCACTGCCAGCTATGCCCTTGGAAATGAGCTTTCTGAATACACAGCAGACTCACACTTTTGCTACAACATCCCAGTAACAGTTAATCCACACCTGCTTTGAAGCACACGACCTCGGAATCTCTTTCCAAAAAGGGAACCACTCAATTCAGACTTTAAACGACAGACATTCAGATCTGTGGGCTCTCTAACAAGCGCGGAGCAAAACATTTTCTGCTGCTGTAAGTATCCCAGGATTGTGCGAAAGGACTGAGATAGAAAATGTATGAAGTCATGTTTCAGTTTAAAAATACGAGTGATTTGTGTGAAGTGGAGAAGTGGGTTATCAGAGAAATAGCTTGAGAAGTTTCTGTGCTGCCAAGCTGTCTTTTAAAGTTGTCCTCTCCTTTTCAGTCCTTTCAACCTCCCACCCTCCACCTCAAGATGTTCCTGAGATACAAACTGGTCTAGTATTGAGCCCACCACAGGTAGATGTTGCTATAGTGTTGTACTGATTCCATATCAAATTTAAAATCCTTTTTTAAGTTTGTATAACTTCACACTTTCCGTATGCCTCAACTGATTAAATATATATGAAGGACAATAAGGATTACCAAGACTAGATGCAGGAAAGACTAAAAAAACAAACATCTGATCTTACCTCTAGGTAGCTTTTTCAGATCCTCACCCGAATAGGTATTCGATCTGATTCGTCTCAACACTGACTCTGGATTGTTCTTTGGTTTCGCTTCAGGTCCCAAAGCATCAGCGTAAATAAAATCAAAGAACCCATTGGTTATAGTAAGAAGATGCTGTGACGGCCAACTTTTTGCTTCAGATGTAGCCAGAAGTTGGCAATATGAGACAATCCACTGAGACTTTGTCTACGCATCTTTAATGTGTAGCCAGTAATTACAGTTCAACTAGATACTTGGAAAGTAAGGATGGTGTCTGAGTTGGAAGGCAACATCTAAGAGGAGTAGGCTGCCGAGGAAGGTGGTGTATTCCAACGAGCTTTGTCTCCAACTTTAAAAAGTCATACTTAAAAGAAAGATTACAGGAGGACTTGTAAGAGAGGTAACTATGTACCTGGTAAACTGTGGATGATTTCATTGTCACAGAGAACTTTCTGATATCCATATAGAAGCACAAAGAAGCAGGATGGTCCAAGCTACTATAAATGTTTCTGTGAGCTTTATGTTCTGAATATTCCCTCATAAACATCAGGATTTGTGTGTGTGGAGCATAAACCAGCCCAAGTTGTCAGGCGCAGGCGGAAACGGGCAAGAGGAGCATAATGATTTGCATAGTAGTGAATGCAATAACAATATGGCAATGGCTTCCCTCTGCTGTACGGATCACATTACAGCAGTAGCGAGATGACAAGTGACATGGAAAGTGAAATGTAATTGGGGAGCCATCTGCAGAAATGAATATAGCTGATCTTGCATTTCCAATACGTCAAAACTGTGCGATGTCTCCCTCTATTAGGATCCATCATACAATGGAAGCCTTGGCTCGCTGTGAACTCATGGACAGAGCAGAGGCAAAAATCAGATAATGTCTGCATTGTCTCATTCAGCTGCATGAAATTGGATAAAAATGATGGGAAATAGATGAACGGTAACGTTGGGAATGACTGGGAACAGATATGCCAAATATATAAAAAGACATTTCCCTCAATTTGTCACAGTCAAACACAGGCACAGTGGGCAGAGGGACACAGTGAAGTGAAATCAGATTAAATTATTGCCAGTTATCTCAGTTTGATGTATGTGTACATGTGTGTTTTTACTGTATAGCTGCAGAGATGTATTTGCGGTAAGATGTTGCCGAAAAAACCAAACAGCCAATAACCATGTAATTGGTCATTCTGTCCAGCATTGGCACAAGTGTATTTCTATCTTGGAACTCTTGTGTGCTCTTTGTGCATATGTGAGTTTATTGGCAGCGTCTTGGAAAATGCTTTCAAAGGCATCCAATGAGTTGATTAAGATTGATCCTGTTCTGACGTAGCAGTGAACAAAAGCTCCTTAAGATCCTTTTTACTGCTGAAGGGACAGAAGCCTGGTACTCCTATTGAAAGGCCATTTCCTTACCACTCCATTATTCAGCCAGACATTGACCTCTTGTTAGCTGTTTGACAGTGATGTTGTGTAA
This sequence comes from Tautogolabrus adspersus, assembly GCA_020745685.1. NCBI lineage: Eukaryota > Metazoa > Chordata > Actinopteri > Labriformes > Labridae > Tautogolabrus > Tautogolabrus adspersus. The sequence continues at coordinate 16,120,490 of CM036553.1, forward strand.
GCTAACATACATTCTCTGTGCTGAGAAACACATGGGGGGGTAGCAGAGAGAATCACTTACAGCCTCGACGTCATCTTTGAGAGCCCCCTGGTGGTGGAATTTACATACCGTGCGTTTTAAAGTAGAAGTTTGTCCAGCAATAATATAATGTCCTTTTTTTATTTTGTGTTACTCACCTTCTCTTTCTTCTCGTCTCTTACTGTACTTTGGTTTGTCATGTGTTTCTTACATATGTGAACATCTACCCCACCATCATTGGTTTCATCTGTGCCTCATTAGCCTCACCTCCTGAGTGTATTTAATCTGCGTGTGCTTCTTTTGCAAAGATCAAATGGAATATGTTGTCTGTGCACGTTTTAATGACATTTTCACTCGCCTTGTACTTGCCTAATGGGTTTCTTTATGCTTGAAAATGTATTTGCTGTTGAAAATAATACCTTTTCTACAGGAATGTAATTTCCTAGAGATGGGGCTTTATATGATATGGGCAGGCTCCATTATCTAACAAATTAATAGAATTCCGTATAAAATTGTCTGAGAACTGGGTCAAAACACTTCCATCTACTTTCCTTTTACTTTAAAACACACTTCAATACTGGTTACAAAATGATACCAGGGAATGATAGGTTGCCACCCAGTCATCTATACACATAGATAGAGTCATAGTAATGCATAGTCATGTATGAAAGCACACCCATTACTGTAGATATGGACACTTTTGGTTCCAAAAAAGCAAGATGTGGACAGGGATAATGCTGATGGAGGTTTACAGACCAATGGTTTATGTCATGGTCGCTACATCCACTTCTTTCATACAGTCATTGGGCTATTCCAAAAATCTAGAGTTGGTGTTATACCATTTTTTATGTGTTTATCTAAATGAATTCCAGACATTTTACAAAAGATTAGTCTCGCTGAACACTGAATGTGTCCATAAAAAATGTCTAGAAACAAGTTGATAACCTTGCTCATGCTACATCTAGTTTTTGCAGAACTGCCTGCAGCGTACTGCAAACATTTTGTACATTAAGTGCAGATGGGAAAATCTGAAACCAGACCAAACTCTCCCCATGTCAGGAAAGAAATACTGCAAGAGATAGCCAGTGATATAATTAACCACTGCAACGTGAAGCAGCTACATCTGGCCCAATCTGTTCATGCTAGTATGAAACCTACTGGCTCTGTCCACTCCTGTGTGATATATGAGTATTATGGCTCCAAAAAGCCGTTTCAAACTACTGTTAAACCACATAGATTATCATGGCTGTCAGTGTATTCGCAGCTCTGCCCTTGAACAGTGTTTGGTCTTTAGAGCATTTGGGGACAGTGGTCTGTCATGTAGTTACATCAGGAATACATCAATAAATTCAAATCTCTCCCATGACATTATCAGCTGTTGGACAGAAAAGGACAAGCCTGTGCATTTCCTGTTTTGTGAAAAAAAAATCCTATCAGTCCCAGAAAATGTCAACAACAGGGCAAGGACTCCCTTGGCTTTCACCTCCTACACAGCAGAAACTGACAAATGTCAAGCTTTCAATCACCAGTCTCTGGCCTTTTCCAAATGTGCCTTAGCCAGAAACACAAGTTTCAGCTCCCAAAAGAGCAAGGCAAAAGATGAAATGGAGAGAATCACAGTGCGACCCCATCAGTACATCACCTTCGACAAATGAAGCAGTCAGCAGCACGCAACATTACCTCACTCAAATCAAGGACAAACACTAAATTAGAATCAAATCTGCCAATACCCACCCCTTCCCTTATACACATTCACAAAGGTATTGATTCTGTATCTTTTTTTTCCTGAAGGTTGAACTTGAGTCAATAGCTGAGTTCACACTGCAACAGAGAGTCAGAAGGCTTCTCCCCAACAGACATGTGAGCGCTCAGAGGTGGATAGAAAGTCCATCTGTTCACGCACTAGTCCATCTGTTCCACACATTCATCCTTTCCATCGACATTACCGTCTACACCGGCGTGGTCCTATGACTTGGTAACTGGGTTTTATATCAGGAACTATAATCGAGCTCTAATTAACAAAGTGAAGCAGTCTGCTAGTAAATTTGAATCAGTTAAATCCTGAAGTTTGTTTCTCACTGACTCCAACCAAAGAAAATACTGTTAGATTCTAAGTCCCCTATGAAGCCTCGCTTTTCCATACTGTATATAAGGGTATTAGAGAATATATTATTTTAGCTTCCTTCTCTGCATTTGTTACTGATAGTTATAGACTTGGAGTATTACCAGCAGACTCTTTGAATAGCTGCTGATGCTGTACATTGACCTTCACAGGCAGTCTGAAAGTGTAAATAACCCGCTGAACTGAAAGTGTTTAAATGAATAAATGCAGGGTCTCCATGCATCTGGAGATTTAACGAGCGAAGAGCATTTTCATTCTCAGACATCCCATTAAATATGGACAAGTTGTTATTCCTGTAGGCAGAGAAAAGTCACGACTGGTTACTTGAGTAAATGTTGCACAATAAAACTTGATCTCGAATTTGTGCTACAATATTATCATATAACTTAATGAAACATGGATGACTGATAAGAGAGAAAGTTCCTCAGACACAAATTGTCACACAAAAGTGAAAATATTAACAACAATTTGCCTTCAAATGCTTTTTTGAAAACCTTGCTATATTTGCTGTAGAGTGAAATAAAACAGAGAAGAACCCCATAGTTTCAGATTCAAAGGCTTGATCCAATGGTGGCACATTTTGTTAGCTAAATCATTGCACCTGATGCAGTCTTATATCTTTTAGGTAAGTATGGTTTGTTGTTACGGTTATAATAATTCATTTTTTTAGGTGTTACACTCACCACACAAATGTTTATGTGACTGTTAATAAGTGTCAGTAAGTCGTCGTTTCATTTTCCAAATCCACCTCCAGGTTTATTGGAGTAAAGTTCTTTAGGTGGGGAAAGACTGAGAGAGATTGACAGCCACAGATTGGCTCTCCTCACATTATCTATGTTCATATTTCTATAACATTTGCCTGCTGTTCTGCTATTTCTTATCTCACATTTAATACACAGGATATGAAATATGAAAAAATAAATAAATCTGGAAGCGACAGTTCAAATGAGGAAGCATTGAAATCCTCTAGAATGAAAAAAGTTGGTGATGCACACAGTCAGTGATTTCAGCATCTGCAAGTCTTCAACTCAAGCCAATCAGTTCTACATCAGCGTAACAACCGGTCTTTTGAATGTCTGCTTCATTTATTCCTGATAAAGATGCAGATCACTTGTACTCTGTGGACATCATTCTCATGTTTTGCTCACTCAAATTGCCCTTCAGTATTTTACAGTCCCTTTTTTTATACGAACATTATTTGATTTCAGTTCTTATTTCTGACTTTTTCTTTGTCTGAACACTTTCCTCTGTCTGCTGCAGCAGCAATGATTTTCCACCTCGGGGATCAATAAAGGCTTATCTTATCTCATCTTAATTCTGAAGCTAAAATAATTAATCCACTGAAAGGGAACAATCAAACGCCCTCGAATGAGGGTCGATAAATAAAACAAAACCACGGTGCTGTTATCAACAAAAGATAAGGCTTTAAAAGAAAAGACATCAAGTCTATAAAAAAAAAAGAATCCCATTATATCTGTTTGAACTTCAGGCAAGTCATTAGTCCTCAATATCTGTGGCAGTGACATTTTTACACGTTGCATCATGAGTAAATATGGAGGTGATCTTTATATAGGCTGTGTATTGTCCGCAGTAGCATTTGTCATTGAAACGGGCTAGCACTCATCATCTCTGCCCTCCAGTGGGCCTTTATCATCATCAGCAGGTGTTCCAGTGGGATTCCTCACAGTTAACATTCATTATTCCTCTGCTAAGCTCCAGCAAAGCAAGAAAAATGGTCGCCCGTAGCAAATAATGGGATTCATTCCCACCGGGGGGAAATATTGTAAATAAAAAGAGAAATAACCTGACAGCTGCTGGATGATATTGACACATAATTGTTGCTTCATGCATGTGGGCAGGGCGACGCCTCACTGTGAGGAATACTGATCCTTATTGGAAGTGAGAGTGATTAATGAGCTTCCCACTACTGACACCACTGTGTTTGTGTGCTCACATTTCAAGTGAAATCTAAACAGTACATGCCGCTATGTGCCTAGAGTGTGCTGAATGAATATTTAGCGTTGTTTGTGTCTGTACGTGAGTGTGGATGCAACAAGCCTAGTCAGTTTGCCATTAGTCTGAGTTCACAAATGGGGAACAAGCGTCCAAGCCGTCTAAGTGAAAAATGAAACACAGTAGAAAACAAGATTTGGGCTCAGACATTGCAGCTCATTTGTAATGAACACACTTATAGAAGTTGGAAACAATCGGCCTCATGGGTGAATAAAGTTGAAACTGTTCATTTGGAACAACAATGTGAGCCACATCTACCTCAGGTTACAGAGATAATGTCAGATCATTATTCTGCTATGTCTGTGCTGAACTCATTTATGTGCGTCTGTCACACAGTGATATCATTACTCATTAAAATGGCCCTCATTTAAAGAGCAAACTGTGTGTCAGAGGTCCATTTCATTAATCATTCCATCTCTTAGACGGCGGCTCATAACTAACACCAATTACCTGATTGTACGCGAAAGGAAACCGGAGTGGGCATTGTAGATGTTGTCAAATACGAGCTGTTGATAGACAGCCGTGGAGAACAATGTTAAGCCTTTTCTAATTAAATGGAATAGGAATCCACCACACATCAAGTTCATGCACTTTTTAAAGGCTCAATTCTTAGATTTAAGGGAAAACCTAAGGAAAGATTTTAACCTTTATAAGGAGGAGCTGGAATATACTAATGATGTTTTCCTCCTATGCCCTTTAAATCAAGTAGAAACTAAGAGCAGCTCCAACTGAAGGTTAGTGTTAGCTTCTACCAGAGTCACATGGTCTTTATTAGCATATATGGAGTTTGCTCAACTGTCATGTCCACTGACCATAACTTTAACGATTGATTTGAAGCGTACACTAACACAGTCCTAAAATACCAAGATCTTTTTCCATATGATCCATGGTCTCCATGGTTTCCATTTCCCTCTTTCTGTCTCTCTATTTATCCCACTTTCTTGGCAGGTGGCTGTCCACAGAGAGTCAGGATCTGCTCAGGTTGTCTGCCTGGTAAAAGGAACTTTTTACTCGCCACTGTGGCCGAGTGCTTACCTAACGGTTGATTCATGTTGGGTCAAATAATATATCAGAGTACAGTCTGGACTAGCTCTATTTGTTGGGTTTTATAAGTTAACTTTTGTCATAATTTGGCACTATCCAAAGATGTATTGATGAAATGATCGTGATGTTTGAAAGCATCTGCAATATGCATCCATACCAGCTGGTATAGATAGACTTGGAGTTGTAAATGTGTTTTTTTTTTAATCTTCAACATTTTCAAAAGAACATGCATCTTTGCTCAATGCCAAATTTGCAAGGACAACTATAATGCTTTGAAAATTGTATATTTAGTCATTTCTAAAGAGGAAGTCCTTCAAAAGTTATTCTAAGGTCTTGGGGAGCGTTACTGCACAAATGCAAAACTTTGTACTGAACTCAACATCAGCCTTCTGTTGTTTTCTGTGACTCTAAAAATGCTAAAAGAAAATCACTGAACAAACACCGTCTTTCAATCTATAATCTAACGTGAGAAAGGAAAATAATTGGTCTAAAAACCAGAAATACTATTAAAAAATATCCCTCTCCTTGAAAGCACCATGCACACTGGAGGCCTCACCCTTAGCCTCTTGCATGGAGCTTCATTTATAAAGAAAACGTCAGGTGGAGGTATTTGCCTCCTCCTTTGTCCTCATTCTCAGCATTCAGCCGCTCTCCCTCTCTGCTGTAATTGCCCGAAGAACGGGTGCTTGATGAGGCGTTTCAGCAGAGGAACCAGAGTGTCCCGCTGTGCAGAGTCAGAATGTGAGGTACACTAAAAGCCTTTTCACATCCTTCTCAGAGGATCCACTCCGCATAAGGAAAGCACTCCTGGCTGAATGTTCTTATTTTTCATCAATTTGAGGATGCAGAGCTGCGGGAAGTCGTGCCAAAGTGAAATTGTGAAATGATAAGAACCTGGTATCCTCCTCTCACTTCCTGTGCTTGTAACCTATTAGGGAGTGTCCTTCAGTGTGTCCAGTTATCTCCATGGGGGAAGTACACTTACAGCCTGCAGTCATCTCTAATAGTCACACGAAGGGAACTCTTAAGCCTGTTTGGTTGTTAGGCTTTACCAGAACATGGACCTTTTTCTTTTAACCCTTTAGCTAGATACAGCAGAGAGACATAAGTTAATGTAACAAAAGCACCATACATACAGTGTAAAAATTATACGAGACTTACTTTGATACAAAATCAGGAAAAATAACAGACTACATAAAGCAAACAAACAGAAGTACATGGATCATACAAACAAGCGTTAACCCTTCCTTGAAATGCTCCTCAACATAAGAACACAAAGCAGACCTTCACATCATCCTACAGCTCACATTAACATACATTATAAATCCCAATATCTGATTTCCATCACTTGATGTTGCACATATGGAGCCGCTTCATATTTCCACTCTGTCAAATCTCACAAGACAGTTTTTCAATATGGGATTTGCATATTTCTCATTCTATCGTTCTTCCTTGGAAAGAAAATTGGATGTCAGCACTGTAGCAGGCTTCCTTTTTTTTTTCTCACACACCCACTGCAATACATGACGCAATCAAAGCACATTAAGAACCCACAATCATTGCAAGGATTTCTGGTATAGCAATCAGTCTTCTCTTGTTGTATAGTGTTTGTTTTTGTCTGTACTAGAGGTCAAACGTGCGATTAGACAACCCGTTACACTGGAAAAGATACTAAAGCAGACAAGTCACCTGAAACTGCAGGTGTGATTATTCTCCTTCCTCTTCGATGGAGAGAGGATTTATACAGTGCCCTCTGGGTATTTCAGTGAATAGCCTTGATAGCTTTAAGTGTAGAAAACTTTAACTGCACATTGTTTTTCTCTTGAATTACCTTCCTAGAGAACTTGTCAAAACATGCAGTTTGGACACCTTTGTATTGAACTGAATAGAACTAATTATATTGCATACTTCAAAGAAATTACAGCAACACAATTTCTGAAAATACGGAGGTTTAAATAATAATTTCATGCTGTTTATAACTTCGTATAGTATTCAACAGAGGTGTCCCTCTCATGCCAGAAGATATTCTGGTATAATAAAACTAGCAACAGGTAGTAAATCCAAGAGGAAATGACCTAATATGACAGCCTCATTCCAACATCGCCAGGCAAATATTTCCCCCTAATGAAAGCGATAATAGCTGTGTGAGGCGGTGCAAAAATCCAACAATCACAGTCTGGCTGTGGAGCACTGAATCAATCTGTCCCAATCATATTTAAGGGCGTGCACATTAGTTTCCTTTGGCCACAAAATGAGAATTTGGTGTCACCGTAGCACGGTCACCTTATTCCTTGCACAAGGTGCCGAGGATAAACTTTAAAATGAAGTCTTAACTGTCTCCCGCAGATCAGTGAGGGAGTGCTGAAGAAGTCCAGAAGAAGATGCCGTTGCCATTGTTACTTGTTTTGAGTCTCCCATTGAGGAGTGCATAAATATGGAATTATGGAAATGTCACTACATATTTTGAGTATTTTTCACATACGCATCACTGTCCCAGTTTGGAGTCCGACAAAACTGACGTGTGAAGAGGAGATATTTTCAAACTGTCAAGCTTCTGATTCTTCAGCAGGATTCTGCAACACTTCATGAAGAATTTACTCTGAAGAACAGCCGATAATGCCTTACACCAGGAAATAAACTGCAGTATTAAGTAGCATTAGTGGTAGATGATGGCAAGGGGGTCTCATAAAGTGAGGTGAATTTGTTTAGAGTCTTTGATAACTCTAAAACTACACAACCCAAGCAGGGAGGCAACTGAGTTAATCAATCCACCATTGATTCCGTCTTCTGCACAGTAGGAACTCTGTGTTTTTAAGGTGAGAAACAGAAATAGCCTGCATGGGAGAAATGTACCGATCTGAATAGAACAAAGAAGGGAAGTCAGGAGAGATGTCTGCTGCTACTTGATTGGTCTTATTTAGAGGACATTACAGCCTGGAATACCATGTGGCGAGCTCCAGATTAGATTTCCTCCCCTGTGTGTTTCAGTTGCGATGATGGTCAGGGTGTTTAACATACAGAGCATTGAGACACACACACACACACAGACGGATGCAGACAGGTGGACAGGCAGTAGGAGCGAGCAGTAAACGGAGGAAGAAAGACAGTGTCACGGTAAATAATGAGCTGTGGGAGCTTCTCCTACCACTGATCCTTCTCGTGTTTATAGAGGTCGCTCACCCGCTGGGCTGCAGGCTAATTGACTTTTAATTAGGGTCTGATAGAAACACACATGCAGCCATGGCAACGCACACACACACAAACACCCCTGTATATGTGCCGGACAGGGTTAATGAGAGGTTATCACAAATGTCCTTCACCATTCTGTACTTTATTCCAAACACTATAAACTCTGTTTTACATGTGGGGAGGTTTCACTCAGGCATTATGCATCTACATTCCCAACATGGACTGATCATCATCTATTCCCCTTCTCAATATGTTCACAATAAGAACCAGATCAGAGTTTTCGGGCTAATATGACAAAGTATTGGGGCTATGGACTGTGTAGTATCAGCTGATATGGTAAGCGTCATGATACAATCTAGTTTACTGGGAAATATGTAAATACAATATGAAAGGTTATATATTTTCAATTAATATTCTAACGTTATAGAAGTAGAAAAAACAACAATCCAAAAAATCCAATAAATCCCAATTTAAAATGTCATTTTCTTTGTAAAGCTAATGCAGTGCCTTTTGACATCCACAGTCATAGCTCTACTTTTTGTAGATTCTTAGGAAAGGACTGAAAAGAAGAATGCTAATATCTGAAAGCAGTTATTTGGTTTGTATCATATGCGTATCTTTTTTGTTTCAAAAAGGTTAGCCGAGATCCTAAAAACACACAAATTAACTGATGAAGGCACGGGCAGACAAGCAACTGCCATGTTCTGTGAGGACTGTTTTTTATCAATGAAATCTGTTGGCCTTGAAGAGAGGACACCTCAGCACCTGTGTGTCCGATCGGACTTAAAGCTGTTCATTTACTGACTTTGTTTCCTCTTTTCCAGATCCTTGCTCGTGTTGTACTTACTCTCTGATGGACGTCGCTTTGGATAAAAGCGTCTGCTAAGTGAATTGTAGTAGAATTGTAGAGAGGTGTCACGGCTTTACATGAATGACAGAAAAAGTTATCCGACCTCACGGTAAGTAAAAAAACAACAAAAAAAACAACGTGTATAGGACATAAAATAACAGGAAGTGTGAAACCAGCAACTCTTGTGTTCTGCAAGCTGAAATGTCTGTTTTTTTGTCAGTGGAGTCTGGTGGTTCTAAAGAAAGCAATGTAATGGTTCTGTTTCTGTGTAGAAGAAATTCATTATAGTCTTTAAGAAAAACAGGTTTTTCTGAAAGCAGAGTTTCTTGGTTGCATTGTAGGGCTCGTAGAATAACGATCTGAGCCCATCGTTGTCAGATACAAGCCCTTTTTATGGACGCATTTTGAATGGATGCATTTGCCTTTGAAGATATGTTGAGCCTTTACAGTCTGTTTGAAGGGAGGGAATCAATCAACTGGAGCAAGCAAGCAAGTAAAAAGGGCAACTAGGTCCAACAACCAGAATTAGTCTTTAACACTTTGTTTTACCAGTGAAAACACAAAATCTGTGTTTATAACTATTGCTCACGATCGATAGTGTATCTGAGAATTGGTATCACAAAGCATAACTTTGCAATACTCTGGTGTATAGTTGTTTTTTACATCCCTACAAAGTTGACGTCAGGTCACCTTCAGTACAGTGTTGTAAACCTGAAAGCAGGAGGTCACAGCTTGTCCGTCTCTTAACAATAAATCTGTTTAACATCTCCAAAAAAAGGCTGTTTAGACTGTACATCTGTAATCATTATGCTGGTTTCACTCTGTTTCCAAGCAGAGGTCATATAGATATACCATATAGATACACCATCACGCCACAACACAGTGGCATAGAGACCGACTCAACTTGACTTAGGAGAGCAAAGCTTCTTGTTTGAGAAACCGATATTCGATAAACTCTGAATACATCTTTTGCTTTGGGAATAATAACCTCATTTCTACTTGAGGCATATCTCATTTTACGAAGACAACTTTTCAAATTGGTCTGCACTGCACATGTTCCTACATCTTATTTCTCCTCTTACATCCTTTAATGCATTCTTCTTCACAAGACCTCTGGGTCTCCTGAAACATCTTCAATAACAGCTCCAGATTTCCATCTCAAAGTCAGAGTCTTTCCGACATGCATTAGAATACTTGAGAAAGTGGTTTATAGCAGATATTACCATTAAACGAGAATTGACCTCTCCAATTATATTCCTTTTTTTTTTTTAAGGTATTTCAAGTAGCGGCTGTAAAATAACATTTTTTAAATGTGCAGGAGCTTACCAGCACTAAAAATGCCTTTGAGAGACTTTGAAATTCTTTTGTGAGTGCTTAAGGGTCAAGGGTGCATCATTTCTCCTTTTCACTGTTTAATCGAATGTTTTTGTTATTTTGCTGAAATGCTTCATGGCCAACAGGCAGTTAATGCAGCCTGTCAGTCCAAATGTGGTTACACTCCAGTTTCCTACAGCAGATATTTAAGAAAGGGACTGTTCTTCAGACAAGTGGGTTCAAGGCCCCTGCACACTGTGTTATTATTGCAAACATATTCCCCCCCAAACATCCATGATTTGAATTGTAAGTGGAGGAGCCGCAGAGTCAAACTTTAGAATGTCAAAGTTTGCACAAAAACAACACGGAGCACCCTGCAGAGCAACACTTTCAAACTTTCAAATCCACCAAATTTAAGAGACAGTAAAACACTAAAACAGGACAATTCCATATACCTACTGTATAACCTCTAAGTCAGGAATAAATGGATTTCGCAGAGGCAACCTCCACGTCATCCATTCATCCCTGAGTTTTTTCTGCCTTACCAATCAGCCACAGTAAGGTGATGCCATGTCAAACAACTGATTTAACTTTCAGCAGTGATCGGAAAAAGTTTTGGAAGTCAAGGACAAATGATGTCGTATATATGCAGCAGATAATAGAGCACTTCAGTGTCGCACTACAGGGCATGGTGAACGTTTCTTTTTTTAATTAGAGAGAGAGAAAGAGATATGTGGAGGTGCTTACAACAGGGGCGTGTCCAGGGGTTGCCCGATAACTGATTGGACATCCTCACTGCCATCCCATAATTCCGATCTATTATTGCCCATGCGCCTGGGTTTAGGCGGGACTTATTACATTACATTTTTACACACACTTCACACATAGGCCTCAAATATACGCCTGAACAAAAATAACCTATGGACAGGCATTAATGGAAAGATGTGTCAGAGTGAGGGGACTGCAAACAGATGAGCGCAACATTCAGACTGCACTGGGACTTGAACCTGTTTCCAAGTCAAGTCCCTACAGACTTACAGCTACTGCCTAATGTTTGAACAGTTACTTGCTACCCTCCCTGTATGAGTCAGTAACCAAGTTTGGCTACCCCAGTGAAAACAAAACTCTGGACAAGTCCCTGGAAAACAAGAGGGTGACATACAGTGAAGTAGTAAGATGTGGATCTTTTGATCAGGGACACAACCCTCCCGTTTCAAGAACAATTGTTGCACTAAAATCAGCCAGGTGTTAAAATGCTCCCCTCTTAAAGAAGGACTTTGGTGGCAATAACAAATGAGTTAAAGCTCCTGTTTGTGACTCCTGCAGAACACAATGAGAGCTCGGAGGTTTACACAGGGGGAATGATATCATCTAGTGTCTGTCACTGCAAGGTATGTGGGTGGGAGGAGAAGAATGGTCTGAGTCTGATTCGGCCTTATGGTGCTCTCCTATGAGCTAAATGTCAATAGGCATAGTGATCTCCCAGTGTGAGCGGTGCACCTTGGGCCGCAGTGTCTTTGACATTTAACTCTGACAGGGATAAAAACCCCTTCAGTGAGTGGATTTATGATGCAGACCGGCAGGTGATGACTCAGCCGTGCTCTTCGCTCTTTGCCAATAAGTACAGAGAAATCCGGCCACTCTGCTCTCCAATTGGGCTCATTGTGCAGCCGGCACATCCAGAGACGGGACAGTAAGGAGGCTCCAAGTCAAGATAACCTTTAATGAGTTGATGTGTCGAATACAGACTGCAGACTCATAGAACTGTGGTGTCCATTACAAGTTTGTGTTAATATCTTTTAAAGTGAAAAACAACTTCCCCACTGGGTACATCCTCTCCTCTCTCCACTTGAAGGGAGGCCATAAAAGGCTTGAATTCGTATGGTAACAGCAAAGGAGTTGAAAAGGGAATGGGTTCTTAAGGGTGAACATAGCTTCAGAATTCTGAAAAGCCTGGTTCAAGTTCTGCATAAAAATGTTAGGTGATTGACAGCTGGAGCAATTACCTCCAACTTCTGAGGGCGCGGTCACACTGGCAATCCATACCGTGCCTAAGCACGCTTCAACCCTAAAGTCCAGTTCGTTTGGCCAGTGTGACCACTCCGTACTGTGCTCAGGCATGGTACACTTCCTTGGCTTTGGCACACTTCGGAGAGGTGTGCTTGGGCACGGTACACTTCATGCACGAGCACAAGCATGCGGGTACACAACGCTGACAGCCTTCATTGTGGAGAAATCCAGAGTTTTATGGCTGTATCTGACTAACATGACTCAAAATAAGTCACAAAGTAGCTGTCATGTTCTCCGTGTTGTTCTCCGATGTGCAGACGCGGACTCGACTGCGCGTCCATTTAAAAATAACATAAAGCATGCATGTGCTGTATTACGACGTTATGTCCAAGAGGTAATCGTGCTCAGGCACGGTTAGTCCTGATGCAGTGTGACCGCGGGCCGTGCTGGCCAGTGGAGGAATGGCGCAGCGGGGGGGAGCAATCGTGCTTGTGTACAGCTCGGTATGGATTGCCAGTGTGACCGCGCTCTGAATCTTCAGTACATCATGAAATGCATGAGCAAGTACGATGAAAAATATACAGCTTGTTGATTAAAAGTAAAAAATGAAAAAAGCTAAACCTTAAAACTGAAGGACAAAAAAAACAACAACCTTACTTTGCTTTGCCGTGATTTGTCCTTCTTCACATTACTCATTGCCATCCCAAGCTCATAGAAAAGCTTAGGTTTGAAGAAGCCCAATAACACAACCGGCATTATGTGTCAGTTCACTTTTGAAATCTAGGATGATTATGAATTAATTTAGTAGCTGTGATGAAATGTTATGTTCCAAACTGCAACAATGAACTTTGTGTATTTACTCAAGCTCTGCTTTGTGCTTCTGACTAGATTGATTTTTAAAGCAATGGGCTGAAACTAAGACTGGTAAACACTGTTTCTACAGAGTTCAAATGAGGAAAACGTGTTACATTTAGGTAACAGGGAGAGGGAGAGAGGGGAATGACAAACAGACAAGGAGCCACAAATTCGACTTACACTGGGGCCTCCAGCTTTGAGGACTACAGCCTCTGCACATGGGGTGCACAAACTAACCATTAGGTCACCAGCGCCATGATTCTTGAGTATTTAAGTGCAAAGACAAAACTTTCAGATTGGATTTACAAAGATCATTTTTAAAAGCTTCATGAGCAGCAGAGAAGGATTTTTTTTTTGCAATGTTAATGTTGTGGATTTTGTCTTACAGGCTACAAACAGGACCCAACTGGACTCAAACTAAAAGGCAGGGTTGGTCATTTTCAAAAACTAGCATGATTTTGAAAGTAGCATTCCCTCGGTGCTTCGTCTACACCCACCCCCTCCCCTCTGTGCTCCCTCAAAAGCCACGCCCCTCACTTACATGCAAGAGATCCGTTGCTCCAGAAGCCGACTTCAGCTCGTTGCTTGCATTGTGTAGAAACTACATGGTCTCATGTCTCATTCAGCAGTAAGTAAACTCAATCAATCAATCAATCATCATTTGTATAGCGCCAATTCATAACAAGTGTTATCTCGAGACGCTTTACAAAAGAGCATGGATAATATGCAGGAAGGATTTCTCCTTTGTATTCCTCGCGTTCCGGGGACGACACAGTCTGAAGGTGGAGGCGTGTTGTCGGGCGGTGGTTGAGGGACGACAAAGTCCGATGGTTAACTTTATCATAATACATAAAAAAAAAAAACTTGACTATTTTACTACTCACAACAGCCAACGACAAACTCACAGTATAAACTCTGTCATCGTTGACGCGCTTTGAGTGTGGGCTAGTGCACACAAGGGGTAGAGAACGAGCAGGGAGACAGCGAGGCGTGATTGGTTCATCACATTGGTACCTCGTGGCAGACATTGGTCCAAGTTTTTACAGGCTTACAACTGCTACAGATGACGGATTTTCTTCGTTCCTTTTTTAGAGCACATGAGTTATTAATTGCTGTCAGGACCTAAAGACAGTTTCAACCAAAATCTTAAAAAGTGTATCTGGAGAAAATGACCAACCCTGCCTTCAACAGTCGATTTAATTTCAAACCTTTATTTTTTCTCAAAAAGACACCGACTTTTCCTTAATGTCCTTCACGTTGAGATTGAAAGCACAATAAAAACATTTAGTGCGATTCAGTGGGATTTACCCTCCCGCTTTATGTCTTTTATTTTGAAATGTATTCAACATTTAACCTAGTAGTATAAACTAATATTTTAATTTGCAGATTTTTATTGTATTCAAATGTTTTCTCATGTAGATGCTAGAATCACAGTACAGTACAATCAAAGAACGATTTATATCATTAAGTACTGTTACCACATGCAACTAAAGTCTGAACACCATAAAGCCACTGTTTTTTGTCTGGTTTCCATGACTTGCACAATGTGCACGAAACTTGAACTTTATCAGAAAATGTATTTTAAGCAGACCTGCACATTAATTCCACAATGATTGAAGATACAGCAGAGAAACACACACCTTTTTCTCAATAGTCCTGTTTGTGTGTTAAAGCCATTTTCTGCTTTCTTTTGAACCAGGGATTGAGATGAAGGACGAGGTACACTCAGAGGGAGGAAGGGAGACAGATTTCTAACAGCTTTTCCTTTCAAAGAGGAAGAGAAGTGTCTGGTTGTGAGGTCTTTCTAAGGTAGAGTAAAATCCTCCTGAGTAATTGTCAAAATCTGCACCGAAGCTTCTGCTGAGCTATTCCCGGCTGGAAACGTGCAATATTCAGTGTGCAACATGACAAGACGTTACGCAGACAAACTGCAGGGTATACACAGGTACAGCCTGATGTAACAAAAAAAAAAAAAAAAGCCCCGCTGAATCCCCGCCAGCTATAAATGGCAGCCTCATATCTTTCTGATAGCCGCCATGACTCCCAGTGGAGTGAATCCTTTGAATGGGCCATTAAATCATTAAAACAACCTCCCGTTCAGAGACCCCTGCTGCATAAGTTATTAACACACACACACACACACACACACACACACACATACACACACACACCACAAAAGCTCTCTCGCAGGATCACTACAAAGCCA
Organism: Tautogolabrus adspersus; assembly: GCA_020745685.1. NCBI lineage: Eukaryota > Metazoa > Chordata > Actinopteri > Labriformes > Labridae > Tautogolabrus > Tautogolabrus adspersus. The sequence goes on from CM036553.1 coordinate 16,136,111, forward strand.
TAACAAAAAAAAGATAAAAGCAGGAGCACTCCAGAGTTTCCAAACACAGTAAAAACTCAACATAAAATACACATGAAATCCTATTGCCTCTGTCTTGCACTACTTCCTTTCAACAACCCATATTGTGGACCTTTTCTGAAGTAGAAGTCAAACAACAGGCAGTGTGGACAGTAAAAGTCATGGGACAATTTAATTTTTATTGCTGTTGTTTATCAGTTTTGAGCTCATTAACTGGTCATTGTCCAGATTTAAACAGTGTCCATTTTCCTCTGACGCCAGCATGCCAACTCAAATGCTCATGTAGTAGCTCAAAAATTTGTCTGAAAATCTGGTTACATTTCAAAATAAAACATATTGGTTAACTAATTAGCTATGGCCAGAAAACAGTTAATGTTAGCATCCAAACTCACAAAAAATATTATCATTAGCTAAAAAGTGGGTGAAAGATGAAACAACTTATTGGAAAACCAATCAGGTATGGTTAAACAACTCTTTGGATCTAGCCACTTGCTAAAAATATTAGCAATAGCAAGTGAATGACTGGAAGATAAAATGAGTTACAGTCAGACAACAGCTAACGTTAGTATTCAGCCATTTACTATAAAATGATATACATTACAGCTAAGACAGTGATTCCCAAAGTGGTTTGCGTTATGCCGGGAGGGGGGCGGTAAGACTAAACAAAAACAAGGCAAACTGTATTTCGCTGCGAGCTAATTATGGACAATTTTGTGAGGACATCCCACTTAATGTTAGGCTGAAAATTAATCTACACCAGATGTCACGAATATGGAATTTTCAAGTTACAGTATCACTTTTAATTGCTTCGTTTTTTTTTTTAATTTTGTTGTCTTACACTGAACTGCTATGCTGTACTTTTTGCAGCTAATATTTGAGAAAATTCTAAAACTATAGAAATGTGTTAGCAAAAAATGCTACTGACAGTGTGTTTAGCTTTTGTCGACATATGAACAAGTTTGGGAACCACAGAGCTAGGAAGTGTCTGAAAAAAACGCTATAGTAGTTTTACATAATATGATAAATAACATAATCTTAACAAATTACTATTAATCTAACTTTCTATATAAAGCAATGTTAGCTAATGTTTTTTTTTTAGGATGTATTAAAATGCTAGCATTAGCTTTTGTCTAGCTAATAGAGAATTTAAGCATCCCTCTCTGATCAGGAAGTAAGAAGAAGATATCTGCTGTTTGAATATGTTACATGATGATAGAGTTCTGGCTCCCTGTCACATTAGGAAAAGCTGTATCTGCGTTATACCTGATCAACCTGAGCCTTGTGTTATGCAGTCCTTTTAGAATTTTCCACAGGCTGAGGTATGGCCAAATTAAGTTCATGTTGGTGTCCTGCTTTTTCCTCCAGCCGCACATCTGCTCATTTTGCATTTTGCTCATGCTTATAGTGGCAATGTGGGCTGTATTTACTTTTTGTTACCACTACACTGGCCTCAATAAACGTGCTAATTCCTTGTATATAATCCAAAGAGGACTAAGGAAATGCGTTGTAGACTTGAAGTGCTAGTTCTTTTCTAAAAAGAGGAAAAAGAAACCTAATGCCTGATTTGAATCCTGCGGGACACTTCACTATGTTTGGCACACACTCCTTCTCGCTAGCCCGTCCTTCCTCACTCTTCATTTCCAGCTGGTACTGCCTACAACCACATCCAAATTAAATATATTCAAATCACATCCCTTCTCTTCTCAATTAACTCCCCGGTCTATTCTGTACCTACAATTCAGCCTGCCTCATTGCATGGCCAAGCAGTCACCAATTGTTCCGCAAATTGTGGGCGACAGCAGACTGTTGGCTGCAGGCGACTGGAACAGTCAGAAGCAAGCTTGAGTTTAACATCCCTCTAACATTAGGAAACATGAGGGCCAGGAATGGACTGGGCACCAAAAGAGAAAGCTAAATCATTAAAAGGATTTAAATTTGGATGTGGGATCAAACATTAGGCTTGCATAGAGTCCTTAAGCACGTTTTTTTCCCCTGTAGGAAAGCTGTAATAGGATTTAAAGTGTTTGTTTTATGAATTTTTCTTCACAGTCAAGAACTTGAACTTGACAAGCGAAGATGATCAAATTCAATAAAACAAACTCCAATTTAAAAACACTTTTCATTTGTCAACTGACATGGCTTGATAAAGATTGACTTGGGGTTTTGCTGACATAAATAATCAAGAGATTTTTTTTTAGGCACACCCACAAGATGACTTGAAAACTCAGAATATTATCAAAACACAAAGTTTTTCCTTAAATTAAATAGATTTTTGCTATATTAACATTGAGCATCTTGCATGTTTTGCCTTGAAAGTAATCTGCACCTTTTATTATTCCACATGTTCCTGTGATAAACTCCAGAGGCTTTGACTGACAGCTTGAACCACTGCAGTCAGGCGGCTCAGCTCAGTCCTTCTTCTAATGACAAAACCCCAAGTTTGATACTCCAGCAGCTCAGGGCTACTGTCAGTGCTGTCATCCACTTCTCAACTGTCCTCTCACTAACTGCTGCTGCTCCTTCTTCTTCTTCTTCTTCTTCTATTTTCTTTAAAGGATAGAATTAGGAGAGTTTTTGTGGGGGGTTTGGAGCTCAGTCAGAGTTGACATTGGAGAAATGAAAATGAGTCTGAATTAGAAAAACCAAGACAGAAAAAAAGGCTCAGCCAACACACATGCACGGCTGTCATATGTATACTTAATCCAGGGGTTTATGCATAGATGTTTTGTGTAATGGCCATGAGAGTACAACTAAGAAATCACAGGTTCATTTGCAGAAAAGTCACACACTTGTTTCAAGAAACCCAATTGAAGGTTGCAGGGAACACAACAAACTATTGATCACACTAAAGGAGTAACTGGAGACAAGATTTCTCTTAAAAAACAACTATAATCAGATTTTTTTCTCCCTTTTCTCAAGTTTCAGTGCAGCAAAGTGACTCTGATAAAGCATTCATACACTGTCACACATTTCTTTGCAGCACAACAAAGGAGGTTGATGCTGAGAACCTTCAAGTAAAGAAATAAAGACATCAGTGTATCATTGTTTTCTTATCATAATAAAAAGATTAAGAAACAATAGAAAAAATCTTCTACTTACTCAACAACAAAAGAGGAGGCACATAATCAAACCCCTTTTGCACGGGCACTGCACTCCTTGAAGGGTTTCTGAAATGGTACAGGACAGTTTTATATGTGTTCAACTGGATTTAAGGTGGAATTTTCTACCAGAGCCCTGGTAAAAACGTCTGTATGAACTACATACTGCCTACTGCCTACTGCATACTGCATACTGAATACTACACTACATACTGCTTATACTGCATACTACATACTACACTACATACTGTATACTGCATACTACATTGAGCAAATTCACCCGTCACTGCATCAATCATCATGTGTGAAAGGCGCTTTAATATTTAAAGTCACCAAGAGCTGGTGGAGACCAAATGCAGAGCTAAAAGCGAGTGAGTATGCATCTTGTTTTTTTAGTATTCAAAACTACCACCCAGCTCCTTCAGGATCTTGAGAAATCAGAGATATTTTGTAATTTTTATTCCTCAAAATGGCAGATTTTGCAGTGGCCTTCCACTTCTGAACTTGTTCAGCCTGTATGAGAATGCAAGTACTGAAAATGTTTCTTGGACAAGGGTAAAAAATGGCGTTGAAATGATTGAATTTGTCCTGTCTCACCTGTAGTACTGTTGTTCTGTCACACCACCGACACAGAATATCTTACAGCAGTTGTGTACCTTGTTTATGTAGAACACAACTCCACCCTCACTAACTTTTATGTTGATTTTGAGTTCTTCATTTTATCTCTATCCACACTCAATGCTCCCCTCAGACTCCCTTTTTGCCTTATCTTATCGTCGTTTCACACCCACATTTGTGTCTGTGCCTGCGCCCCTCCGTCTCATCTCAATATTTGCTCTGACAACTGGAAAACACTCTCAGTGTGGGGCGCGAAATGGCATGTAGATACAAGTTGGTGTCACTTAAATGAAAAAGGGAAGAAGTGTATGACAAGCGAGTGATGATGTCTCGGTGGTAAGGGAATGATGCGTGAAGACTGAGATGATGGAAAAGTTCTAGAAAAGTCACATTAATACCTGAGTGAATTCTGAATGAGACAACCTGGCAGAAAGATGAAGGAATGTAGGGCTAAATATACACCAAAGGATGAGAGAAATACTGTCAAATTAAAAAGACGAGAGTAAGAAGAAAGACACAGAGAGGGAGATAAGGAAGGAAAGACAGGAAAGTGTATAAATAAAAGCCTGAATGACTATTTAGGCCATTCAATCCAGTCCTCATTAAGAACCCAATTGATTTTCCCTAAAGAAAGAAGTCATGGGCTGACCAGTTCATTTACTACATGGAAGCTCTTTAAACTCAGTCATTTGCATGTGGTTTAACGCTAAAGGTGGTGGACAGTCAATTGTCAGTACACAGGGAGGCTACAGATACAGTGACAGCTCTATAACAGCTCTGTTCCCCTGCTCACTCAACCATGAGGTGTAGCAGAACAAACTGGCGATGTGTAGCTGTCACCACACTCCTAAACCTCCCACGCAGCCCCTCGTCTTTGGGTGACAGCTGATGAAAGTAAAGAAATACAAAAGTAGAAGAGGAAATGGACAGAACTGTCTTCCTGTGGAGCCTCTGTACATTTTGTTTAATCAGAATTTGCTTCAATGGAAGCTGCGAGCCAACTCAATTTTTGACATTTTGAAGTATTAAGTGTGTTTTTTCCTGAAAGTCATACTCTAAGCAACTCGTAAAAAGAACAAGCTCTAACATTCTGTATTGTTGGCTTTCATGTAAGGTTTGGTTATTTGACGGTTTGGTTTGAGGAACACAATGTATTTCAATGAAACTATAGTTTGGTTAGACTAAACAGCCAAGTGTGAGATGTTGTGCAAACATTATCAGTCGTACAAGAAGAAGGCCAGTTTTAAATCTGGGCATTGATCGCTGGGCAAGGTCTCAAAGTCCAACGCGACTTCTTTGGAGAATCATTTTATGAACAAATGGTGTTTGCATAAACGTGGATGTGGCGTCAAGTTCTGAACAGTGAAGCCAAAGTAGACACTCTGGATACTTTCCAATGGCCAGCAGGGGGAGCCTCAATTTGTGCAAAAAGAAAACTGATTGTATGGAAGAGAAAATGACGATTCCTCTCAGTTGATTTATCACCTCGGCAAACATTTTACTAATGGCTTTCTGGTATCAAATATTAGGTTAATACACAATTATGTCTGTTTTGTTTATGTCTACTTTCTGCCTGACAAGTCACTATTAAAGCAACCTGTCAATCAGGACATAGGCAAAGCAATTCGTCTTCACCTCCTTGTTCAAATATGGTCCCTTCTGGATCCAATAAAAACTCCAATAATGTCTAAAATTAGGCTGCAAAGGAGGCCTTCACCGGGGATTTCAAGGCGAATTCTTCCACTTCCCTTTTCGCAGTCATTGACTGACCAACATCCTGAACCCCCAAAATATTCATTATTCACCATCGGTGATGGAAGAGAAAACAACACTATCCTCACTTTTGAGAAGCTGGAATCAGAGCATATTGGATTAATTGACAAACGATTTATCGTAGATGAGAATATTGACAATGAATTGACTTACTACCATTTTAGAGTATGAAGTTACCTTATTTAAACAGCCAAACTTTTGCTCTGCTAGCCTTAAATCTTCTCTTCATCTGTCCATTTTAATCAGAGTCCTGCTGTCTCTCTTGCTCCTTCTGCCTCGTTTCTCTCGTCCCTTGTCGTACTCAGATCAATTCTTCATGGTGCACATCCCCCTGTCCCTGTTGATGCCGTCAGCTTTAAGAAGCTCTAAGGGACAAGGAAAGCCACCGCAAAGTTCACAACCGAACAAGAACTGAAACCCGAGCCATCGATCGGCCACCTGGGCATTTCATGTTTTTAAATCTCCAATGTTTTTTTGATTTTACGCTGTTTTAGTTCAGGCACACCTGAGGGGAGAGAAAACAAAAAAGAAACTTCTCAGAGTGACCATGTTGCCTTTGGCATGTTCGATTATGAATTATTTCTATATGGACTAGTTTTCTGCAGAGGGAGAGTAAAGCTCTAAAAAAAACATTGGAAAAGGAGACAGAATAAGACAAAATAGCAGGCAGGAGATTAATGGCAAGGCAGAAAATCTGATCATTAATGCACCATGTGTGTAATGTGAATTTGGATTCTATTCCAGTCTGACCTAATTGAATTTTGTTGTTGGATTTGTATGCGTGATTTGAATCGGTGTGAATCATGCCCAGTGAAATCCCACAGGTGATTAAAAGCTCTGAGTCCTCGCAGGTCAGATTAAGAAAGTGTCTGTTTAAACCATTAGACGGCTAATTAATCAGGGCACATCCATGCTATCACCTGCAGTCTACATTACAGCTCAGGGTCTAAAAACCCCGCCTCAAGGGGGAGCATAGTATAATTGCACCAACCGCTTGCATTACTGTAATTTAATTTGATGCAAACTGCTGTGTTTGGTCACACTGTATTTTTCAGGAAATCTACTTGCAGATGGATGCTGGGAGTAGAAGGCTTTGCACATGCAGCGCTAGCAGATTAGAGTGCAATTAAATGCTTCCTTCCCTGGTGGGAATGCATTATAAACAGCCCACTCTTGTTTCATCCAGCACCCACAGCGAGAAACAAAGCAAAGTGAAGTCTGTCTCTAACCACTGATTGCCTCTATCTGAGCTGCAGTTGGAGGGGACGCAGCTAAACCTTAGACATTGGAGCAGAAAGCACAGGCAGCGGCGGCAACCAAAAAAAAAAAAGGAAGTGACCCTGACAATACTCTGCGAGTAATGTATGCATGTGTGTAACTGGCTGCTATTAGTCCTGCTGGATTGAAATCTGACACCAAGCACTGAAGCAAAGATGGCCGTGACATAAGGTCCAGCCGTCATCCACATCAACACACACACACACACACACACACACACACACACACACACACACACGCACACACACACGCACACGCACGCGCACACACAGTGGAATGGACAACATGGCAACCCATGGTCCCTCCACACTGTGAAAGCAAAGTGTGTGTGCGTGTCTGCATGTGTGTGTGTGTGGTTGAGTAAGTGTGTTGGTGGAGTTTAGGTGTGTGATTTTGTCAGCCAGAGAGGAGAGCTCAGCTGCCCAGAACACAGGATGAAAATCTAATGATGTCTCAGTCAGTCTATAAACCTTAATCCCAAATGACATTTCAGTAGAAAATCTTGTTGTAGTCCAGCTCTAATAAAAAGACTTAAAGGGGAAGATTTTTATGACCTGGTGGGGTCCAATTACAGCCACAAGGACCGGAGAATCCAGAGCAAAGCAAAGGTCACAACTTCATCTGTGACACTGTGCAGGATCAGTGTAAATGACAACTTAAGCTGGGGGCCTGTCTCTTTCTGACCCATCGCAGCACAGTTTCTAATTCTCTTTTCCCAATAAGCCAGCTAGAATCTGGTGCTTACTAGCAGATTTGAAGTCTTAACTGATTTGTAGCAAAAAGTGGGACACTACAGATATAAGAACAGCTTAATCAGATTTGTATAACTTAATTTACAAGAATCACACTTGGCATTAAGACTTTCAGAGAGACGATTGCAGGGACTTGGGATTTGGTAAAAAGTGAACCGTTGAAGTGGCAGTGATCTGTCATCATCACATGGAGGGACGTGCATGTGCCGTGTTTCCCAAAGAAAAGCAACAGAAGAGAAACAAATAGGACTCCAAATTAAGAAATATAAGAGTTATATTCAGGACATTTTGAGATTATCAAGAAGGGAACATCAGAACCCCTTATCTGTAACCAACTGTATGATCCTTCAGCTCTCACAGCTTTCCCCACCTCCTTTTACCACACAGCTTAATATTATTAAACCAACAATGAGCAGCTCCAACATATCGCTATCTGGGTAAACCTATACCAAGTGATGGTAATTGAGAACATGTGTTTTAAGGGTAGGGAGTGACAGTGGATTATCCTTATAGTCAGGAGTCCAGAGATGACAGTCCTGAGACCTCTCTGCAGTTTGGCATTAAAAGAACAGCTTCAGTTTCACAGAAATAACATCCAATTTGATAAACTGGCAGAGAAGCAGAGTAGATTTTGGATCGCTAATGAATTCTTAAGGCCTTTTCACACCAGAAAGATGTTTTTGAGAAGAGAACCATCTGTGTTTTTGAATTTTTTATTGATGAATTTCAAAAAGCCAGATTTTGTTCCTGCCTGCTTATGAAGACATCTGGACTGACACTCGATCACTCTCTGCAGATTCAAACCAACAAAATCTTTGAACCTCTGAAAGCACAGATTGGGGCTTCTGGGCAATCTTTTTCTCTTTGCTTTCTCTTTGTGCTCCACTCCAAAATATGTCACGGTTGAGCTTCTAGTCAATGCATAACAACCCCAAAAATATAAAGTTTTTCTACCAAGCGTAAGCACACTTTCAGTACTGTACAATCCAACACATATTGGCTCCCCTACTTCCAACTGAAGCTCGACTGAGAACATAATAAATATTGGAACCGCAGTCTGGAAGTGAACACCTGTGGGCAAACCCATTTTGAACAACAAGGGCACATTACATACACACATATGTCTAAAAGGGCTTTAACTTAAATCAATGCACCAATTAAATCTCGCAGAGCTGCTTTCTCTCTTTGTTATGCATTAAACAAGGTCAGAATGTAACTAACAAGGGGAGAAAAAATCTTGTCATAAAAGTGCAATAGGGATAAGAGGGCAAAAAAAAGGCCACAAGCACTCCCAGAGTTCCATTATTTAACTGTAATACTGTTTATTCTTGCATGCTAACGACCACTGCCTTCCTTACATATACTTGGCTCTGAGATTGTAGAAGTATTACCACCAAGTGACCTAAAATAAACCAGAAGCCAGTGTATTGCAGTTCCTCGCTCTGCACCAGTGTATTTCATACTGTGAGGGTAGAAAGAGGAAGAGACATGATAAAGGTACTCTGACAGGTACATGCTGTGTCAGAAAAACAACACGACAAAACATCCACTATTGTAGCTTGAAGTGCTGAGCTGGTTCACTTACTAACACCTTGAACAGCAGCAGTGACACACAGCTCATGGAGGCAATAAGGGGCCTTTCAATCTCTCTTCACCTGATTACCAGTTGTTGAGAAAAATCAGACTTCTTCTCTGAGTTAGTCAAATGGGAACTTTCATATTTTTGAGATATAGAGACTTACATTTTACAGGCGTACCAGTATACAGTATCTAATGCTCATAGAAGTTTGAATGATTTATATGAAAAATGACTGCTCATAGCTCATGAACCTGCCTGAAAAATGTACATATTTTAAGTATCCTTTAGTGACCAGTGAGATTTGGTTTTGCATCCATGCAAACAGGAACAGAAATTTGGCATTAGCTTTTGCTTCAAGGCCATTAACATTCACACAAAATATCTGTAGAGAAGATAAATGACCAGGATAGAGAAATAAAAAACCCCATGTCTAACTGTTGATTTAATTATTGTCCAGAAGGCTAAAACCTCCAAACATCTAGGTGCAAACTGATGGAGGTTACATACATAATGTGCCACTATCTTGAGGTAAAACATACACCATTAAAAATGTCACCCCTATCTTCTTCTTTTTTTTTATGCAGTGTAGGAGGTTAAAGGACTGCAGAGAAAACCTCGGTGATCCACATCAGAAGAAGAAGAAAGCGACATGATTCTCGCTGGCAGGCAGACAGGCAGAAGAAGAAGAAGAAGAATGAAGCACATGAAGGCTGAGCTCCTGCCTTATTCACAGAGCGCAGGAGGAGGTTTGCTCACAGGTTTCACTTCTTTTTCTGCTCTAATTCTTCTTAGAATAAACTCACTGTGGACTTAAAAGTGTGAGAAAATGCTTTTATTCAATCATTTCTAAACTCATTATTGATTTTGGCAGCAGCAGGAAAACACCAGGCTGAACAACAACATGAAACCTGAAGAAAATCATGTATAATATTAATAGAAAAACACAAGTATAGCTACAATAGGTTGTCTCTACCTGGAGAAATGAAGTCCTGGGAGATCCACACAGCGCTCAAAGACACAACAGTCTTGTTCTGGTATGACTTTCCACACACTAAGTTTGACAGAGCAGCCTGCAGCAGCTCAAACTTTGTTGCTGTTTTGTCATGCACTTGTTTTCGCTATTTGTGCTCCACTTCAGCCCTCTGATTTCAAGCTGTCAATAGTTCAGCTCCCATTTTGAATCATTTGTCAAACGCGGCGATTACTGAAGCACAAAGACAAACTGAGAGACGCTCAGACTGATGCCGACAGACACAAAACAAAAACAAGTTGATCATTATTTTTGGATTCTCACATCTTTTCTGTTAACCCCCCCAGAGACTCTCTTTTGACAATCTTGCTCTATTTTCTATACCCAGTTTCTGGTTATCAAGTTAACAAATAAAACTCTCATGAAGGTTGTGGTGCTGTTAAACTGTTATGAAGAGAGGTCTTTCTGTAATGTGGCCAAAACTCGTCTGTCCGTCCAGGACTTTGCTGGCTTTTTTTGTGAATGTTGCAGCCCTAAAATGCCGGATTTTGAATCAGCTTCTTTTTTTTTTTTGGGAACTAACCCATTCTTTAAGTTCTCTCTACAAAACAAATTTGAAAAGGTCCAGGCTTTGACTAACCACTTTGCAGTGCAGGGTGACCGTTTGAAATGAAATCCAAATTCTGATTGTTGAATAGTGACAGAGATATGACATCAGATTCATTTCATAGTATTTTGTTTTATTATTTTTAGCTCTTTCTGGTAACGGTAGGCTATTACATCACGGTATTAAAGGGATTGAGCACTAAGAGCCCCTTTCTCCTTTAACCTTACCCTCCTCCAAGAGGCCTGTTTGATGGAAACCTAACTTATTTCTATGCATGAGACCAGAGAAAGATATTTCTAAAAGTCACTGTACGTTTAGATCTCAGTAGCGTCTGACTGAATCTGTGTGGTTTTGAGTTTCTTTTCTCTACCAGAGAGTTTTGTTTAACTGCTGATGAAAACACCACATTTCCTGATCATCACAATAAAAGCGTTTCAGCAGCTTGAAACATTTGGACTCTTATTGTGAAATAGAATTTGTTTATCATTTAAGCTTCAACAGGGTTGAACCGAGCTACAATAAGAGGAGATTTTCTACAACACTGTCGGCAGTTGTAGTCTTTACAGCTGCTCCTTTAACCACGAGTCAGAGCCACAGCCCGCTTCTTTAATCATCTAAGACATGATACAGGTGAGACATCAGTTTTAAACATTTAAGCAGGTCGACTCGTTGCAATGGAGATGCAAATCCATTCCAGCAGTGTGCCAAAACTCTATCTCATTAAAATTGCGTAAATGCTGCTGTGGTTGACAAACTTGCAGGGCCGTGCAGAATTAGCGATGATCGGTTAAATTTGCATTCATAGTTGCAATCGCAACATCGCACATTTCTAGAGGGACTGACTCTTCGGTATAAAAAAATAATGGACAAAATACTACACACACTGTGTCAGTAAAAAGTAAAAGGTTTCAGCATCACAAAGTAAAGCCTCCAAAATGACCTTAAACTTGATTTAACACCTCTCTTAAACACAACATTATAACCCTCATGAAGTCAGGATTTATTCTACTCTATTAAGCTTCCATAATAGAAGGCGCCTTCCTGTTCCTACTGAACTAAAAAGAGAGACCAGACAAAATAGTTCAACCTTCACAGCTCCAAGAAACATGATTGGAAACTGAAGGCCTGTTATTCTTTAATTGTATGCTATCACCTGATGAAGACCATTGTGTTGAGGTGTTGAGATTACACAAGCGGTTGTGGCGTGGGCTTTAACTGTGCATGCTTGTCTTCTTTTCTTTGCTGCTGTTTTGCTTTTTCAAGCGTAATTGGAAACTGCCAGCATCAAAGAACCCCAGGCGGCCTGAAAGACTACATTGATGTAAATGTAAGAAAATTAATCAAGAATTGTGTTGATAATTAACCAGTGGTTTGCATAATTGTTCAAGCAATTAATTAACCAAATGTTGTAGTAAAAGCTTCTTAAATGTGAGAAGTTGCCGTGTCCTTATTTCTATTAAATTGAACAAAGATGATTTGAAGACATCACTTTGAATTTTGGGAGATTTTGTTGACAATCTTGAACCATTTTCAAAGAATTTATAAAATTAGTTATAACATGTAACACATTTACTTGTGGGGGAAATAAGCTAGTTGCAGTCATAAACACCACATTGGCAACAAGATATACCATGAGTTAACGGATATGCTATTTTCTCCGATACAACAACCTTCACCCAGTCCCTCAATCATAAAAAACCTTGGCTATGATAATGGCTTTGCACAGATGCTCAGATGGCCCTGGGTTAAGTCTCTAAGGCAACACAGCGTCTTCCTGTAGTTCTTCCTACTGAGCCCACCTCACTCTCACCTTCTCACCTAAAAAAAATCAAAGTTTGACCGGTGGAGATGCTGCAGGCATTACTAAGCCTCAGGGAAACCGCCTTCTGAGAGTGGTTGAAAACTTTGACCTGGACCAGAACCTGCCTTCTTCTTGTAAAATTCATAGTTTTCGTCTGGAGCGAGACAGCCAGATTCGTCTTTTGATCTCACAACATTCTTCTTTGTTTGTTGTTCAGAAACCATTGGGGAAATGTGCCGGTTAACGTTTGCTTCTGCAACTTTGGACTTGGCCTTATCATGGCTTTACAGAAAACCAACTTATCTCACAGTTTCCTTTGCAACACAAAATCTGCAGAAGCATTTTTCCTACTTTCCTTGTTGTACTCTTTTAACAGAATCAATACGCTGTAGTCTTACTTCTCCTTGGACAACATTGAATTTCACAAACTCATTTCACATTTAACCATTTACTTTAAGACTGTGGCAAAGTTATCTCCAATCGATAAGGTCATAATGAAGCTCATTTCAACATTTAAATGGATTATAAGCTGTCCCTACATGCTGGTATTATAGCAACAAACTTTCTACCTGCCAGTGCTGGAAACTGCAGCTTAAAAGAGACGCTGATTTCCCCTAACCTAGATTTACCGTCCCTGCGCTTGCAATGAAATGGGTGACAGAAGCGGTCTGCATAAAACTTGCCGAGAGCATTTCATGGCTGAAACGAGAAGGTGTGATGAGGAGGAGCTGAGGAGAATCTTCTGACACAGATGAGACTGTGTGAAATCTGTAAAAGCTTGATTAGGAGAGATTGTCTCTTCCTCCAAGTGGAGAATAAAGGGATATATAAATGACACCAAAACAATACAGGAATATGGGAAAATATGGGTAAATGAGGTACACTGTAATACAAAGGAGCCTGCACAGCTAGGGCAGGAATAGGAGCGAGCGCAGGCTTGAAGGAATAATTGGAGCAGCAGGGGATGGGTTCTGACTGGTGGAGGAACAGTCGAGCACACAACAGTGATCTGTACTTTTACAAAATGTTGCACTCCTGCTCACCTCAGCACACTGTGTTCAGGTACAGAAGAGCTGCAGGAAAGGAAAAATTATAAAGTCTAATATACTGCAGAGTCTAAATTTTTCACAGCTACGAAACACCTTGGAATGTTACGTGTGAGAAGAGAAACCATGGGAAGTGCTGATCTCGTCACACTCCGTCACATCAAAGGAAAAACACGAAATGATTCAAAGCAGAACTTCTAACAATATTTAACAGCTAAAATCATATATGATAATAAGAGGTTTACCGTACTGGAAGGCTGAGGCTGAAATTTATGCCCCAAGGGATCCCTTGAGCAAAAGTAGTTTGATCACTATGCTATGCTGCACGGGAACATGGGAGTTGTTGTCCTCATTGCTAAAAAACACAATTACTGGGTTATATATCTGACGTAACTTACGCAACTGTTATGTTTAGGAACTAGGTGACTAAGTTTTATTGACATCACAAAAGTATTGCAAACTTTCGTCTTGATTAAATGGTCATTACTAACACTAGTTAGCAAGTGATTACTAGCGCTAGCTAGTAGAAACAGTTAGCCCACTTCCTGTGTTTCACAGGCAACAAAATGAAACACAGCTTGAACAAATGTTTGGATTTCTCTTGGCTGAATATTGTGGGAAACGTTTTGCATAGTTTAAATACACACCGCATCAAATATACATATCATAGTTGTACTTGTTTCTAGAATGTACAAATGCAAAAATGCCACATAGTTCCCTTTCATCTTTATATGTCACAAGCAGGAGACCAGTGAAGCGTAAACTCCGCTCTTGTTTTACTTCACTGTGTGGTTGGATGCTCATGCAACTGAAGACAAATGCTTTGTTTTATGTTACATGTAATTATGTTTCCATGTAGTTCTGTGAAATAATTATGGGGCCTGTAGAGAATACACTGTGAGGCTGCAGAGCTGCGTGGGCGGATTCTCCTCAGTATGTATAGGATGGTGACACATAGTGAGCCACCGCTGAGCGTTAGCTTGTATCATTTTAATGAAGACGCAGAGCTCTGAGAGGAGTTCAGTGGCTTGTGTCTGATGGGTGAGCCGAGTCAATCTTTAATTCAATTATGTCATGAAGTCTTTTTAACATTCAGAGTGATCGCTTATTTGTGGTGTCTTGTGCAGCGAGTGTAGATAAAGAAAGCACCCTTAACCACATTTGTGTTCAAGAAGAAATGCTACTGTCGGCAGATTGTAAGTAAAGTTCATTAATGAACGCAGACACCTCCTTTCCAATCAGGCTCTCAATGGCTATCATAGCTTGTAATTGGCCAAAAGAGGTGCGATTCGAGAGCTCTGATGGCATGTTGATGTCTTGGAAACAAAATGAATTACTTTATGAAATATTACCGAAAAACAGTGAAATATCAGGATAGCGGTGGCAAATTTGAAGCAATCTGAGGGACTATATGGATGTAATGGGTTTTGGATAAAATCTTTCACTGGACTCACAGGGACTCTTGCTGATGCAGCAGAGGCGTTTAAATTTGTGCGGGTAATAACTGGTAACTTTTATGTACGGAGTGTGTCCCATGATAAACAATGAAAGGACTTCCACCTGTTCATCAGCGCAGACTCGCTGTTGTACGGTTGTACAAGCCCCTCCCCTTCCACATGCAGAGGTTTTGGATGGCACTTAGTGTGGGGTACCCTCTACACAAGCGCCCAAACGAAGTGAAAGAGTGTAGGAAGGGGTTTGGGAAACATCCCAGGAGAACCTCACGTTCCTTTGCCTTCCCGCCATCTTAACTAGTTTGTAGCTTCCTGTTTGGTGTTGGCGACCCCGCTCCTATTGGTTGTTGACAATGGTAACTTCGTTGAACAACACAATTTTCATGAGACAAGACTAAAGACCTGCGATAATATTAAACATGTTTAATTTCATGGTACCACCAAGATAAGAAAAGACTGCCTTCTAACAGCTTGGATTGAGTTTTATGACCATCTTACCCTAAAACGACCAAGATCACCGGAGCACGCCCCAACTCCAGCAAAACTCTCATGATGTTATTCTAACGTGAAAAAATGTGTCTGTGACTTTGAAATCGCCTGAAAGGTTGTCAAATCAGTTTGTTTTCTAGTGTATAACCTGTTTTGTCTACATGAACAAGACGGGCAAGCAGCAAGAACGTTCATACAGATAGAAATACAAAATAATGCAGGAGACAATTACTGCATATATAAATATACTGCAGATAAGTATAAACATCAAGGCTTTATCTTGCATTTTTAGTTATACAGAGATCATACTTCTAGCAGCCTCAAGCAAAAACTGTTCCCCGAACAGAAAGACTTTCTGCATTATATAAATAATTTCAGTATTGAGTCAGAGCTTTGGAGATGTTATATCCTGTGCAATTGTTTGGCATTGATGCTGCCAGGGTTACAGATTGATTTAAAGGTGGAGAAAAACTGAAACTTTAGTCTTTATTTCAACTGAACTTCCTTCCACATTACATTATGGTCCTAAAAAGTTGCTTAAAACTTGATATCATTCATAATTTCCTACTTTAGGAAAAGAGTCTCATGTAAAGAAGGACTCTTCTGAACGAAAGGCTGAGCCAGGGTTGAATAGTTTGAAGTAGAACCACTGTTGCTGAAATTCTAGTTATTTGAAAATGTTGGAAATAGTGGTTAACTGCCACACAGCACACATGGAAATGTCAGATACAGCACCGTGTAAAAATACAGTAGTCCCTTAAAAACTCCAGGTCTGTTTGATGCCTCACCTGAGTCTCTAATTTACATAATCCTCTACTGAAGTGTGAGGGCGATAAGCTGTTAGGTGGAGGTTGCGACGCTGGGGTAGTCAGCAGTTTTGTCCCATAGGCGTGTTGGTGGTGTTCTGTGGGCAATCATAAAAGCCTAGGACTGATAATGGCTTAACCCGCCTTTAAGGGGACTGCCTTGTGCTGGGATATTCTTTAAAAAAAGAGAGAAGGAAAAACAGCTACGACAATCTGTGTGTTTAAAATGTCCAGATTACCCCGTCTCCTTTCAGATTGCTGATTCGTCAGTCTGGGAGTGTTTGGCTTATTGGCCCTACTTTTTCCTAAGCACAAACATCTCCACCGTAAAGGAAGTAGCTTTACAATCTCATCTCTTTAGAAGTTTAAAGCTTAATAGCCTCAAGCTGGACTCAAAAGCAGGCTGGTTCCTTGAGAAAATTTCTCCATCAACTATCTGTGTTTCTTTAAACTTCTCTTCTTTCAGTTTCTCTGCCTGCTGAACTGTGATTGCTGTTTCTCTCCCTCTGGTCCCAGGATGACTTCAGCCAGTTTATCCTCCTCTGGCTTACCCAGGGGCAGCCGCCCCTGACCTCTGCTGTCAACCAAGTGCTGCGCTTCCAACCGAGGAGGCGGGTAATAAAGTAGACAGAGGGCAGAGGCTCCCACACATACTGGGACACAGCGGGAATGTTCAATGAACGACCTCAAGCAGGGACCAAAACCAACACGACAAACAAGTATACGGACAGAATCAGTTTCTATCTTGTCTTGTAAGTTTTGCACTTTATGTCAGGATTGTTTCAAATACCAAATAAAGAAAAAGTTACCCCTAACATCAGTGGACAATAGTGGATCTTATCGATGCTGACACTAAATAACAAAACTCCAAATAACACTCAAAATACATTTCTTAAACCTTACACGGCCGAAAAATGTGTTCACACCATCCAATTGTTAAAGGTTAAGCTGCCTCGGCTTATATGGATTCTGTTTGTACAGAATTTGACATGGCCAAACATATTTTGATTCACCATAATGGTCCCAACAGCAAAATGTATCTCTAAAAGGTAAATAAAAGGTAGCTAATCTACTTGTTTGCATTAGAATGGGGCTTTCTGGAGTGAAAAACTATCATGGAATCCAATCTTTCCAAGTCCATTTCTCAAATATCTGCCCTTTTTTTGATAGATTTTCAGATGAAGGAGTTGTTATTGTGATGTGGAAATACCTGCAAGCAACAACTGCTGAGCCATGACGCTGTGCAATGGGATTTCAGAGTCCTGAAGCACAATATGTGTAAAAAAATAATTTGTCCTTGGTTGCAACACTCGCCACCAAGTTGCAAACTGCCTCAAGAAGCTACATCAGCACAAAAACTACTCCTCCCCTGGAGCTTCATGGCATGCGTTTCCATGACCACTCAGCAGCCCAACAAGTCTAAGACTACCCAAAGCTATCCCAAGTGTCAACATTGGGCTCCAGAGCAGTGTAAACATGCTCTCTGAATTCAGTGTCTTGCTTTCTGATGAATAAATGTAAGTGTAGCGGATGCCAGCAGAACACTGATAAAGGTCTCAGGCTGTTTTTCTTGTGTTGGACAGAACCCAAATGCCCAAAAAAGAAAGCTCCATGAGGAAATGGTTAGTGTGGAAGAACTTTAATGGCCTCTGATCTCGACTGTCTGATCTGGACTGCAAAGCTGGCACACTAATGCTCATGTGGCTGAATGGGAGAAAAGCTCTGCAGCTGCAGACATCATGTGGAAAGTGTTTTTCAGAAAGGTGAAGGCTGATAAAGAAAGACGAAGAATTGCTTGTGGCCTAACAATGGAATGAATATTTGACATATTGTGTTTAGTGTTTGAAGGGCTCTTTTTGTATTAGGATACAGATTGCATGTAACTCTGTTAGAAATGTAAAGCTATGGCCAGTGCCTTGACATGGTCGAATGGTCGCATACATGGCAGACTCAGATTAGGGTTGTTGATTGTTATTTGAGAGGCCATTAAAATTCCAACAAGAGAACCACCAATCGAAAAAAATGTCTGATGTTACCCCCCCCCCCCCTCCCAACACTGACAGAATCAATGTATCAACTTCAACTGATTACAAAGCACATACAGTATCACTGTACATCAACTCCATTAATAGCTTTGTCATCACCCAGTAAACTATAAAACCCCGAGAGTTCTCCGTCATTAACCAGCAGCACCAGATAAAGGAGCAAAGAATGACTTTCTACTGGCATGACAAAACAAGAGATAAGAAAGGCTTCAAAGAAAATGGATGGTTGAAAGTATACAGAGAGGCAGGTCCATTAATATGAAGGGGGATGTTCTTTCTATCTTTTTGATGTTGTGTACCCACCTAACATGTATTTTCTATATCTGACACAGCCAGTCAAGTCCACACACAAACACACATGAAAACATGGGACATCCCTGGAGATTACAGCAGAACCCTGCTGCTGTTTGGATGTTTGTTGGGTAGCACAGTAAACATGCAGCACGTCATTGTATGACCCCAGTAGGGGCTTTGATGTCGCTACCGCAGTGGTGCTCAATGTGACCTCAATCCATATTCTTCATCTGAACTGAGAGGAATGTGGAGTGTGCATTATACGCCCCATCTCCCTCTCACTATCCAAAACAACTCACACATCCTGAAGTGAAAAAGTTCAAGAACGTATTCACCTTCCATTATGCACACGGATACAAAAAAAATTTGAAAGGCACTCTGGAGTCTTCAAAGTAAGTTGATGGCTCAGCGTTTAGCCAGGAGATATTTTTTAGATTATTTTACATCAAAAGCTTTCAATCGCATGACAAGCAGTGTCATGGCAGTTCCTACTATATCAACTTTAACTCTTTTCGCCGGTTTCCAGTCATGCCCCTGTCTTTCCTTCTTTACTTTGTAACATTGACTCCAATATGAAACTATGACAGCTGCAAATAAAGGAGAGTAAAAAATAAATCACTTCCTTTCACAGATTCATGTAGCTGAAGTGCTCATGATAAGGTGAACCTGTCTGTGATTTATTTGATATTCGAAAGCTGTCATCGCAGTCATTGTCATGCACATCCCTCTCTCCCCATCATCTGGTTTAATACACAGACAAGTCGTACTCAAACAGATGCACGCTCTGCACATGCTCAGCCTGTCTGCAGAACCCGCCGAAAGATTGACTGATCATTTTATTTTCAAACATCTGCTTCGATCCGCTTGAATAATAAAAGGATGAACAGAAAAAAACTTGGTATGGAGGGGGATGAATAAATAAAATGTCAGGGAAACGGAGGGAGGATAAAAAATAAGACAGAGCGAGTGGAGGGGATGGAAGGAGGGGTTACAGAAGGCAAAGGCGGGCAGCTCAGAGAGGCAGTGAGGGAGGAGATGATAATGACGAGCCCTGAGACAGACGACTATTTTAAGACTTCCTAAAGTGAAACGACAGCTTCAATAGACCGTGATATGATTGGATTAACACGAGCCCAGAAAGAGTGCAGTCATTGGGTCTGCTGAAACTGGACGTCGCCTACATGTAGAACAATAATAGATTCTAATTGAAGATTGAATGTTTTCTTCATGAATATGGAACACAACTTCAACACTTTTAGACATAGATAGAATATCACTATTAACTTGGCAATCTCGTTAAGAGGGTTTTAAGATTGTCACTAAAGTAATAGGAGCCAATTGGCTTGTTTCTGATGCGTGTCATATCAGTACAGTCACGCATCCGCCGTTTTCATTTTCCAGTTTATTCACTTCAGTTTCCACAAGTCCAAAACAGAATCCAAACTTAAACTTTCAAAAATACTGTGTTTGTAGCGATACCACATGGCCGTCAGGTGAACTGCCTAACGGCCTAATGATTTATATAAAGCTACAAGTTTCATATATATGTAACTTTTTACATGTATAAATCGTTTTTATCGCCCACTAAAAAGCGAACGTTTAACTGATGTGAAAAAGTAGATGTTCACTGTCTATCTGTGTTGCCTGTATACAACTTGCCCGGGTCCCATTTCTCCGCAGAAAGCTCCAGGCAGTGTCATTTTATTTGCGTTCTCAACGTCCTCCTCACTCCGCTCCGCTTACAGAAATCAACTGTGCAAACTACAAACTCATCACACACTCCCGGTCTTCACCTGCACAGCCAGAGGCCGCCTTCCACACACTTCTATCCGCCCTAGGAGCTCTCACAGGCGGACAAACTCATCACACACTCGTGCTCTCAGGCAGTGCCTGCCGAGACTGTCGTTTGTATGATGGAGAATGAGACACACAGACTCCTTCACAGACTCTCACATGTGTATGCCCACTTACCTCCTCTGTAAACATTATGCCGGTTAATATCCAGTGTTTCAGGGGCGATGTTGATGCTTGTTTGTGTACGTACGAGCAACAGATTACTGGTGCAGTTCGCCTGACGGCCATGCGGTATCGCTACAAACGCAGTATTTTTGAAAGTTACATATAGCCCCTTTAATATATATAAATTCTGAATTTAAACACGAACGAAAAACAATTTGGGTTGTAGCTCCTACACCTCCAACACAGACAGAGATGTTCTCACTTTCTCACCACCTGTGCATCACACCTACTTTATTTACTCAGCTCCACCCATAACAGGAAATACCTGCCAAAAATATGCTCAAATAAATCCATTATTCAAAATAAAAACCAATACAAGTTTCCATTTCAAATCAAATACTTCCCATGAATGAATACTTATTTCTAATGATCCAAACTATATGCTTTATCAGCACCAACTGAAATCAGACTTCTCAAACTAATAAAACCATGATTCAAATGGCTTCTACAAATCCATTTCATCAGATATTCTTGTACAATCTATAGTTTTCCACTACATCAGCACTGCCATAAACTCTGCCTTTACATAATGACAGGTAATAACTATTAGCTTTGTCTTTACTTTGGTTCGTGTTTGGTGTGGTGTTGAACTAAATAGCATTGCATTGAGAGGTGTTCTGAGTATTTTTGCCACCCCATTTACATAGCCTACATAAGAGGGTCAGAATATTAGAAACTCATTTCAATTGAATCCACTCCTGTTCAACACCACCATGGCCTCAAAAAATGACATAAATTACAATTATCACCTTCTTGACAGTCGAAAAAAAGGTGAACTAATTAAAGCTTTGTTAAAGTAGAAATGGGATCACATTGGAGAGTATCAACTGAAGTGACTAGTGAGTGTAGTTGCCCATTTATTTAATCTTTCCGTTGATTAATGGGATTATTATAACCCTTTTCATCTCCATATTGGGTAGTTGCATCAGTATTTATGGTTGTTTTTTTCATCTCAAAACTTGGAATACACTAAATAAAAGAAAAACAATACAGAAACCTAACAATTACATCCCCTGAACATTGTCTTTGTTTATTTGTATCCCCATTAGCCACCACCTAAGTAGCAACTTCTCCTCCTGTATGACTGCTGCTGTAACAGCCTCCAAAGTTCAGTTTTTTTTTTTTTAAGGATTTCCGCCAGATTGGAGAACCTTGTTGCACATAAAGCTCCAACAAAGAGTGTTATAGGGGTCAGACACTGATGTTGAGTGATGAGGTGTGCCTTGCAGGCGACGCTCCAGTTCCTCACAAAGCTGTTGGATGGGGTCAAAGTCAGGGTTCTGTGCACGCTAGCCAAGTTTTTCCAAACCAAATGTGGGAAAAAAACATATTTATTTTGTGCATACAACAGTGAAACAGGAAAAGGTCTGCCCCCAAATTCAACAAGACTTCCCTTTATAAGAACTATGGTAGCTAAAACATATGAAACATAAATGTGGGTTTATAGATATCCAAAAAAACATGTTGTCATATTTATGAGATATGGATGATTAGTAGTTCATTATATCAATCTGTTGCAGTTAGTTTCCCTGTCTCATCAAGGCCTGCTCTGCACTTCTAAAGTCTTTGGCCTCGTTTCTCCAGTGGACGTCACACTTT
Source organism: Tautogolabrus adspersus (assembly GCA_020745685.1). NCBI lineage: Eukaryota > Metazoa > Chordata > Actinopteri > Labriformes > Labridae > Tautogolabrus > Tautogolabrus adspersus. The sequence continues at coordinate 16,158,357 of CM036553.1, forward strand.
ATGTAATGTGTCCTGACAGGAGCGTCACACCCTCTGGAATCACACACTATACCCCACTTAGAGGCACACCAAGCTCCCACTATACACATGAATACAAAAACACACACACACACACACATTTCTCCACTACTAGCAGCAGATCCGACGACCAGAACATTGCAGCCCCAATTGGGAGGTTCAAGCTGAGTGACTACAGACTGAGAATGACAAGCAGGCAGAAAAACAACATCGTCCAAAATGAAACAAGAGGATCTGTTCGAGATTCTTCAGGGCCCAATTCCAAACAAGCTGTTGTATTTTCAACTGCAAATAGAGACAAAGGATCCTGCAGCCATGCTAAATGTTTAGTGTCGCGATGCCTGGGTCCACTTCGGTTTAAGACGCAAACAAACACAATGTGACTTTGCTGTTTTGCTTGGCCACATCTCTCTAAGCAGAAGAAGTGTGCAAATGACAAAGAATGCATTAACTGTAGCTCATAGTTAGAAGAGGAGAGATGAGCGAGGCTGTAGTGCCGCCTGCTCTTTGTCTCGGTGTATTTTTTAAGTAGTGTTTAGAGGAGGATGTCTTTGTTACTTCAATGTGCCGAGCAGACCGAGGCCCTGCTTGACCCGCTTCTAAGTCCGACAAAGTGAAAGCACTCTTGATGTTTTGAGAACATACTGAGCTCATCAAAATAAAGCTGCTTTTGAAAGACTCGAGGAGAGGTTACGTGTAGACAGAATTATCCCTGTGAGTCATATTTCCATCATCTTTTGTGCACAAACTGAATATCAATAGCTCTTACTTCAAAATGTAGCATGAAAATGTTTTATATCTATTCCCCACAAAGTAAAAAAAATCAAGATTTTATGGGAAATTGTGAAGGAATAAAAACCAGTAGTAACTCTACAGCTTTTGTGCAAACAGTTATCTCAAAAAGATTGAATGAGTCAGGCTTTGATGAAGTTTCTTTTCTTGGTACTCTGGTATAAGTAACATCTGTTTAATCTACCAACATTTATGAAAGAAGATTTTGTTCTGAATAGACTTCACTTTTAAATATTTAAACAATCCGTCCTTTTACAAATGTATGCAATTGGATAGATGAACCAGGCTATGACTTTGCAAAAATACTTCTCAGACATAAGCTAGTTAGCCTAGCTTGGTAGCTTTAGCAAGGTGACCTAGCAGCTCCTCTATGTCAAGAACATGATGAACAAAGGAACCTATACACATACGTTCTCCTTTATTCCTGCGCTCAGATATGGCAATGGCACATGATGAACAAAGTCAAAGTGTGAGGAAGGGAGTTGCTCCAATCTCAGCATGGCACAGTTACAACCCCGGTATTCATCTACCATGTGCTACAACTGAAGTTATAAGTCCAAATACCTTAAGTCCCAACAAAAAAAAAAATGCACCAATCAAGTTACTTCTGCAGGCATTGTCAGTATACTCCCCCCAAAAAACTGGACAAATAAATGGATGTTTCGTCAAACCCTGGCATATAGATCATTAAATATAGCAGAGAAAACAAGTCATTTTGCATCTTAATGTCGCTGGATATCAAGACGCACTGACAGTTAGGGTATTAAACGTGTTAACATAAAACCCGATAGGTTAACACAATCCATACAGAGGAAAATCCATCTGATTTTAAGGTCACATAAACAGAACAACTCTCCCCCTTTACTCTAAAGAGCCAGGTGCAGAATGAAACTCCTATAAAAACCTGCCGGTGCAGCTTTCCCTGGCTGCTGCCTTAAACACGCCTAAATCACCAATATGGCAGCACGAGTTATAAACTCCACAGCAACTACTTCTTATTTACTGGAGGGGGGGGGGGGGTCTTATTTCCATCCCATAATTACATTTTCTGAGTGTGTGAGTGTGTCCGGGGCTCTAGTTGCACTGCACTCGGTAAACATTTACAGCCTTGTCCAACGCAAAGGTCTTCTTTTGGCAACCCGTATGCTTTTACACTCATATTAAGGTCAAAGCAGCTGACACAGGGTAATGTAAGTCCACATGAATCAGCACGTGAGCATAGTTGAGACTTAAATGAGTTTCCCAGTGAAACATCTGCTCTATAATGTCAATCTTGAACATTTCCACTGCTGTTGGTGGATTGCTGGTCCATCTCAGTCGGTTCTATCTTCATATTTGTGTTAAATGTACTTGAAGCAACAGCAGGAGGAGGTTTTGTAGTGAAGTGGAAATATTTCAGTCACAAAAGTCTTAGCACTGTAAGCTTTGGCCTTTGGCTTACCGAGCAGCCCGCCATCCTGGTCTAAAGCCTCTGGAGAGGAGGACTGTGTGTCTGGTCAGGCACACAGCATGGTCATTTTGGCTGCTACACCAGAGCTCAACCCCCTCGGTAAATGTCAGTGACAGCTGAAGCTTAAACTGACTCAAAACAACAATAAGACTTTTTCCAACCTAATTAGCGTCTGTGCTTGTTTGAAATCTTGGAACATGATTGATCAGTGGCATGAATAGATAAATCAACATGCATTCAAGTAGCTGAAATGAGTTGTTGGCATGTGAAGTGATGGTAGTGACTCAAAGCTGATACAAGAAACCAAAGGGGAACTGCAGAGTTGTCCCGCCGCAGGGGAAATCATGTCAGGAAGAGTTTCTGGAATAGACTTTTTCACTGTGGTCTATGGACTATAACACAGTCGGGCAATTTCTAGTTGCAACCAACATTCAGGAGCAGCGGGGACCAGAGCTGTGCCACTGTGAGCTCAGCCGACGAGAGCTGCATTCACGAGTCTCGCCCCCTCTCTCTCCCCTCGTTCTCGCCCCACTAACTTCAACTCCAGTCTCGCTCACCCGGCGATTTATTTTTCACCTTTTTGTTTTTCCTCTCCCTCTCTGACCTTTTGTTGCACTTTTAGACACACTGCTACTGTTTCATCATCTTTGATGTAGAGATGTATTCATTAATAATCCATGAGGACAAGCACATTAACCTTAAGCAACATTAAAGATGTAAAAAAAAAGGAGCGCCATTCTTCTTATTAAACTGCGTTTAAAATGCAAGAACTTGGGAGAATTTGCGAGAACTAAAAAAATGCAAGAATAAAGAACATGAGAAGGGGGAGTGAAAAATGTACAGGCATGGCTCATTGGTTCTGTCTTCTCTCTATGCTGGAACAGAGCACAACAAGCACAGCTGTGATGAAGATAGAGGTCAGAGCTCTGAAGGTGGCTGGTCAGGAGAAAAGTGCTAAAAGAGTTATTTTTCAGGAAAGGAACCTGGAGCTGCAGCTTTATCTTAACCAGAGCCTGACCGATTAATCGGCTAGCCGATAATATCAGTGGATATTAGCATATCATGTGACTATCGATATCTGCCAGGTTTATTCAATTTAAAAGCAGGGTTGGTAATTTCCTCCAGATACACTTTTTAAGATTTTGGTTGATATTGTCCTTTAGGCCCTGACAGACATTAATAATTCATGTGCTCTGAAAAAGGAACGAAGAAAATCTGTCATATGTAGCAGTTGTAAACACGTAAAAACTTCAACCAATGTCTGCACTCAGTTCCATTTTTATGAACCATTCACGCCTCCCTGCCTCCCTGCTCGTTCTCTACCCCATGCATGCACGAGCCCACACTCAAAGCATGAGCTGAGGTCCGCTTCCGGACCAATGGCTCTCGTGCATGTAAGTGAGGGGCGTGGCTTTTTGAGGGAGCACAGAGGAGTGGGTGGGTGAAGACGGAGCACGGAGGGAATGCAAAAAAGTCAATCCTACAGCACCTTCCCCCTGAGAATCTGCACTATAGGAAGTGCTCTATCTGTTATTTAAATGAGCACATCAACTACATGTTTGACAGATGCTCTGATTAGCATCTCAGATGTGTCACTAACACCTTTGTGGATTCAAAGAAAAAAAAAAAAAGGCTTTAAAAGCACTGCTGAATTCATCTGATTTAAAAAATGATTGTGTAAGAGCTCTATTGTTAATACGGTTTGTTCAGAGGGAACTATATCAAATCAAATTAAAGGAATATTTCACTGTCGTTTCATTTAATCAATGCAGTTTGTCAGGAAGGCCTCGCTCGCCTCAGACAGTTCGATCATCATGACCGTTATTGGGAGACAAGGGAGGAAACCAATCATTCTGACAGTTATAGACGTGTGAAAGAATCAACGTGACAGCTTGCACTGTATGAACATGTGTGTGATGCTCCCATGAGCTTCAGCTCGGCTTTCATTCTGTTGTTTATGAGCCCGCGAAGCTGGACATGATACAAATTACCAGAGGAAGTCCTGATAAATCCTGGAGATAGGATCACTCAGGACACATTGCTGCATGCATAACAATGACTGCTGCTGCTGCTGCACGGGCACAGTCTATTGACTCAACCTTGAAGCAGCTTCGAGTTCTTTCTGTAAATAAGGATGGAGATGTGTGTCCATGAATTCTTAATAGAAAATCATTCTGTGTATCTATTGGCAGACCCACAGGAATTGTCTTCATTTGTGTTGTACTTGTTGGATAAGCAGTTATGAGGCACAGCCGTCATATTAGGATGATTATCAAAGCTAGTTGTGTAGTTAAGGATGAATTTGATCTCAGGTGAGACCTGTGCGTCTTATGTATAAGCTTTAAAAACAAGATTTATGGTCCCTGCCGTGTTCGAGCCGGTCTTAACATTTGGATAATTACAAGATGTTTGGGAAAAGGCAGGTGGCTGAATAGAAAGTCTGCTGCTGCGTGTCTCCGCACCTCCCAGGACAACACACCGGGAACAGATCATGAAGGAGAAACATAATGGCTGCTCCCCCTCCCAGCCGAACAAAACAAGTTATCTGGGCCATTCAGCTTCCAGTCTGCGTCCTTAGCACAGCTCTGTTGAACAGATGAGTTAGAGCTCCGCAGCAGCAGCAGCAGCAGCAGCAGCAGCAGCGAGGGATATAACTTACAGCAGTAATCAACACTGAGGGGGGTTGTTTACGGTGATGAACGTCTCAAAACATGCCACAGAGTCGGTATGACTTCCATGTGTCTTCTTAATGAGGGGTGAGAGACAAGTAGGCGAGCCTTCGCCTAGATTTATGAAGATGGATTTCCAAGCTCATCTCCATGAATGGTTATAAGAAAAGATGACTTTGCTGCACGTCTCAGAGGAGAACAGATTATTTTGAGCACAATGAACATCCTTTTCTTTCTGACAGTCTTTACCAATTTAAACTTTTATGAAATTGTTTCTGTCACTCCTTGTCAACCTCCAGTACTAATGCCTGTCCTGCGCTCGAAAGAATACATCGTAATAACATTAGATCAAATGTTTAATCAGTGATACGTGAAGGTGGAAAGTGCGTACAAGGCCCCAATCATGGTGCGTCATAGGCTGTGACACACTAACACACTTAAAGTACATGTATGTGCACACAACAGGGCGCGCACACACACACACACATTCACACACTGAGGCGGTGCACTGTCACATTGCAATCACAGGCTCATTCTTCAAACTGATTTTAATTAGAAACATCACTGATTAATGTGCGCTTGCATACATGTCACCTCCTCCTTACTCCCTGCAACCTTTAATATTGTGATATTTAAATGAAAAACACACACTACGCAAAGCAAAGGCAACAAGAAGACAAGAAAGCAGATGTGATAATGGGATGTTAATGTAAGGCAAAGGAGGACACATTTAAAAGCATAACACCCCCCCCCCCCCCTCTAAAAGACAGACTTAAAAAAAACAGCAGCTGGTTTGGCTTTGTTTGCACTTCACAACTGTACACTCATCCATACATTACATTCATGATTGATTTATCAGACTTACATAATTATGATCGTTTTAACTTTAGTTTATAAGAAATAAACTTCCTTTAAACTTATGTTATACCCTCCTTTGTCACTTACTTTGAGCCAGTTCGTGACAATAGGCACAATAAATTGTTACCAAGGAGCTAGCTACCTCGAAGATCCTGACAGTCACCACTTACATGAAAACTCTGGAAGACATTCATAGGATTCAAACTTCGTACAAGGTCCCAGAAGATAGATGGATGGATGGATGGATGGATGGATGGATGGATGGATGGATGGATGGATGGATGCATGGATGGATGGATGGATGGATGGATGGATGGATGGATGGATGGATGGATGGATGGATGGATGGATGGATGGATGGATGGATGGATGGATGGATGGATGGATGGATGGATGGATGGATGGATGCTTTATTGATCCCGAGGGAAATTCAAGGCATCCAGTAGCAGTATACAAACATGCAAGACACATAGCAATTGTTACATAAACACCCCGTCCCCCCTCCCATACATATATTACCCGACAACAAAGATTTAAGGAGCCCCTATATATAAGAATAAAAAATTAAAATTAAAATTAAACCTGTGCAATTGTAAATAGACCTATACAGCTTATATAATGAAATGTACAAAACCTGTGCAGGAATAGAAATATATGTGCAATTTAAAAGAAACCTATAAACAGTTAAAGAGCATCTGTAATTAGACCTGTACATAAGAGATGAAGAGTGTTGACCTTCTGAAGGTATGTGTTGTTGTACAGTAGTGTTTAAGATGGGGGTAGTGCAAGGAGTGTGAAAACAGATATTAAACAGTCAGTGCAGACATTAAAGGTGCAAAAAATAACCAGCACAACCAGCACTACACACATGAAGGAGAATAAGAATGAAACATCAATAGAATATGAAACATTTTTTATGTATTCTAGTTTGAATAGCTGTTTTTACTGACAAAAAAAGAGGCTATTAGGTTTTCATAAATATATATATTTTTTTAAATAAAGGTCACAAAGTATGGTTTGGTTTTAAATTTTTATTTCCCAAGCTACAGTGACCCAGTTCATCATGTTGAGATCCGTTCTTCCACCCCGATTCCCTTTGTCTGCCCACTTTGTGTCTTCATTAATACGCCGCACTACGTGAGATATAATTCCAACTGAAGCTGGACGCCTGTGCCTCTAAATGTCTTGGTTAGTTTTTCTTTGTGCTGAAGTCCCTCTGAGCTCAGAGCCTTCCAGCAACCATTATGATCACTACAGTCATGTGAGACATTTCTGTGAAATCCTACCATGAAAATGTGAGCGTTTAATAAGAAAGCACATTTTAATGTAACTTTATACGGCCTTTTATTTTTTTATTCTGCTGTCTTGAACTCCATTTAGTCGTGATAATACTGGATGAAACTGTAAATGAAGGTGGATAATAAAATATCTGACCTTGTTTAATGAAATGAAAATCATCATTCTGGCGAGCAAATGCAAGAGCTCTGTACACAAGGACTATACTGGAAAGTCACATGACCTTAATTATCAATAACATTAGCATAGTCATATTCTCATATTGTCCTTAAATTAAACTATATTTCAATAATTGTAGGTCACTGCATATGAAAATAGGGTATTTCATAATCTTGAGGCTTTTACAATCGTTGTTTAGTACTAAACTAAAATGTGAGTGAAATGTGACGCACTTACTCAAAATACTGTCTTCTTTCACATGTGCCAAAGTTTCCCCTTTTTTCCGTTTGCAGTGGAGGCTAATTCATCCCAAGCTGAATTATTTACCACAGCAGTCTTCCAGCCACATCACAAAGCATATCTGATAAATGGGCTAGCTCCTCAGGCATTTAAACACCGCTAAACCACTGTACGTATTAAAGAGCACAGCACCTTGTCAGCTGACAAATTTATGACCATGACTAAATGGATAAGGGAAAAAAAATAATTTAACAATTCAGTTCAAAATTCTTTTTTATAACACCATCCAAAAGACTGAAAAATATCACGATGCCCTTGAGTTTCAAACTGAAAGTAGAGCTGTGTTATTGATTTTTTTCAATTATGACCTAAAAAAAGTCTGATCTGATGATATTGTGCAGTTCAAGATGAGGGCAACGGATGATGCCAGGAGAAGAAAAAGGATGAAAAACAAATTCTGAGAACTCATTTGTCTGCAGAACCAGAAACTCAAGATGCAGGGCAAACATTCTCAAGGTCTGTCTAAAATCCATGTTGTAAACTGAATTAAAACAGTACAAATAATCCTGCTCCGTACAAAAGCCAGAGTAGGACTCGTGCATTGAATTGATTCAACAGTCTAGATGCTCAACCACACATTAGCTCTGCCTCTCCTTAATGTCTTTTAGAGCGCACTCGTCTAAAACTCCAGCTGTCACATGGGATTAAACCCTGATCTGCGAGTCTGCAGAATTAATTATGAGAAACAATGTTGTCTTGATGGGTTTTATTTGAAGGAGGAGGACTATGGGTGCAAGGACTGTTCAAGATTTCTCTTTCACATTGGAAATAGATGAGAGAAAGTATTTTGTTTTCTTTGCCACTTGGCATCAATAGATGTAAGCACAAACTCTAGCCACTGTCACATTTGCTTCAAAGCATTCAAGGTGGTCTCATCCTTTCCAGGAATGTCCCACCATCCGTGCTTGGTACAATTCTACACTACTAGAGTTTCAGTTCAGTGATATCAAGCCCATGTCTCAGAGTAGGTGAGTCATAATTAGTCTGTAAATAAGTGTGTAAAATGTAGCTGCACCAAGGGTCATTGGGCTTGTGTGTCAAGTTTGCTTTCAGGCTAACGCAGTATGTGAAAATGCTAATTTTTTAGCATTTAAGAAGGGAAACATTAACATTAAGCATGCTTCCACATTGACGACCACAGGACGCTATTTTGGCAATCTCTGACCTGTAGGTAAATGAAACTCAAGAGATAAAACATTTGTGCACTAAGGTTTTTTTTTTCTTTGCCCACCCAATTGATATCAATGACAGTATGGCAACATAAGAGAAAAAAACCTTTCTTTATGAAAGATTACAGTCGAGCAGCATCATAAACTGCATTCTCCATAATTCATACAGCTGAATCACAAACTCACTAAACAGTTTCAACAAGAACTGAAGATTATAGACATTCGAAAAATCTTTTTTTTGTAACACTACTTTGTTAGTCTGCCTTAGTTTAAGCTAGGTGTACAGATTGTTGTCTGGCATATTACGCACTGTAAAATCAAAACCTTTGACTGTTGTTTTGTTAGCATTAGAAGCAGCCAGCCCTAGATTTGCCCTCCTTTTATAGTCTTTGCTAAACTAATTGTCTGATGAGGGCTAATAAAAGACAGATATGAGAATGGTATGAACATTTTCAACTTACTCTCTGCCAGAAAGCTATGAAGCATTTTTCCTAAAATGTTAGCCTGTACAGATCACAGATTGTGGGTTTGGGTAATAAAACATGCAATCATTGAGTGCAGGTTAGTGTTGGGACTTGAACTCTAATCTCTTGTTTAAAATCCAGGCGTGCCACACGCCCACCAACCTGACCTCGACACTTTTATTCTCCACCTCCCTAAATAAGGGCAAAATACTTACAAGCATTGGTGCTGAACATTGGTAGGAGGCGTAAATCATGAGGTGCAGAATCATCCAGCATGGACGTAACTCTTTTGAAAGGCATGCTGCTGGAAAGATTGACAGCATTGTCAACAAAAAACAGAGGAATACATCTGACCATCCACCCACCCACACACACTCAGTATCCGTCTGTATCTCCCTCCTTCCCACACCCACACCAGCTGAGCCCCAGCAGGGAGGAGAGAGATTTGACAGCAGAGTTTCCTCTCTGATCTCCCTGATGCAGTCCTGAGAGGCTCGGGTGAGGACTCTGGCTTACTGCCCCCCATTTCGGCTCCACGAGCCTGCTGGTAGATGGAGGAAACAGCTCCACAGGAATGACAGAAAGACTAGAGGGATGGCATGATGTTTGGACACGACTGACAAAATACCACCTGTCACACATTCACAGGCCTGAAAAGTGATGCTAACTCCAGCTGACAGGTGGAGGGGCAGAGACAGGGATGGCTCATGAGAAATAATATCATAGCACAGAAGTGAAACCAAGGAGGGCAAAGGTGTGAGACTGGAGCCTTAACTGAACAAGAAGAGAAGAAAAAATACTGCTACCTGCTTGTTCATAGAAAGTCTTTCGGCCAGATGACACCTTTAATTACAGCTCTTCCTTTGATCGTGTCATCGGGGAGAGGAGGGGAAGTGATTAATACTTGGAACCGCTTTCTGACACCTCCTGTAATTGTTCAGTTATTTGAGACATTTTCCATTGGGTATATCAGCTGCAGACAACTGTCATTTACTCGCTGCTAATTATCAGGCAGAAAACAAATAACAAAGCCCATGTCACAAGTGATACCATGAGACGCAAACTCAATCAATGTGCAATTTGTGTAAAGCTGAAGAAAACATTTGACAGAAGAAAAAGATTGGTACTGACTTGTTGCTAGCCTTTACATTTCATTGAAGAATTAACATCAATATATGTTTGCTAAATGTGAATGCTGGAAGTTACACACTGAAATTAAATATTCTCTGCACGTTCACAAAAAGACAAAAACTGACTTTTCTCAACTTCTTGGTGTGAGACGAGCGGGACAAAAGACAGGATTCACACTGGTGACACCATTATTGAAAGATGGTAAGCACAGTCTTTTGTTAAATTATCTTTTCTGATGAAGTCGGTCTGTATCAGCTCTCGCTGCACATATTTAATCAGTGTAAAGTGCAGTAGTGACCTCAGCAAATTATGAAGCGTTGAAGCCGCTTGCAGCTGTCGTCTGCTAAAGGAGCTGTGAAATCAAGCTAATGTGTAATCATCCCGTGTTTTATTAGCGCTGGTTTAAAATGTATGTAAATGACCCTTTTTAATTCCTCGACCAGGGGAATTTATTGCAAAGTCGGAGGGAGAGAGCGTATGTTAAATTGAAAAACAACATCATTTCGTTGCATATGTTTAAAAGCATCATGGTGTTCGTCAGTTTTCTCTTATTTTTATAGACTTCTATGGGGATCTAGTGCGATAAGGGTAATGTGCAGTATATTGTTGAAGGTTTTTAATGGTAATCGCTTCTCTGTTTAAATAAAGAATGTTTTTCTTGATATCGATTTTTTGCTACTTGCAGGTAAAGTGCTACAGAATCTCAAAGAATGACCTGGGGAGAAAATGTAAGATAACCACACTCCTACCTGTAGTAGTTAAACAGCCATGGGAAGGATTCATTTCCAACCCTTAAACTGTTTGTTTCCACAGGCAGTGTCACAGAGTACAGAAGTAGACAGAGTACACTAAACAGGAATCCAGTGAGGTTTTCACGTTATTATTGGTTATGTGGCAAAAGCAGAGGGATTTCTATTTGGCATGCATGACTTTGAAAAGTTAATTCTTTCCTGAGGTCATCAATGATAACAGGGAAAACTCTTGACGTGTCTGGGTTAAGCCAGTAGTGGCTTCAGACCTGTTTCCTTCCCCAGACTCACCTCAGTGCATTCACACATCCTGTCTTACTTCTTCAACAGGTCGTCCAGCTCTTTAGCTCTCGTGGTCAAAGTGGTTAAAACGCTGTCATCATCAGTGATGGTGACTCCAGCGTGTCCTCTCCTTGTCCCCCATCCAAGGAAATCCTCCAGGGAGCAGATGCACCTGTCCTTCAGAAGAACAGCCAGGTCTCCGCTTAACACAGCTGTCAGGAACTGCCCTTCTATCTGCAAATCACACAGCCTCAGGGGAAGCCACGAGGTGACGAGGACCAAGGATTGAAATGCCGAGCAAAGGAAGGGACGGTGTAAACAGTTCTTAGGCTTGAGAGGTGTATAATTGGTTACTAATTACTGCAACAGGGTTTACACTGGCTTTTAAAAATGACTCACTCATGGAAATTAATAGCTTTTCTCATCTTAAGTAAAGCTTTAGAGACAGAAGATGGACATAAGTGGGATTTTGTGATGAATACAAAATTATAATACAAACCACATCCAGCTGTTTTTCAGAAATATTTTCAGCCCAACCTTTTTTTTTCTCTCTGGATGCAGTATGTGTGAGCAAACAACAGGAACAATCTCCCTTCTTTTCCACTCGTGGGTTAGTTTAAAACTCTAGCAAAGCCAGCCGCTATTTTTAAGGACCACAAAATGTGGTTCCAAAACTTAAATATTTCGCTTTAAAGTTTCTGCTTCTGTTTTCAAAGTAACAATGTGAAAACAACGACAAAGTGGTCGCTTTGTGATGAATCCACAGTGAGTTATAGCCTGAGTCTGCCGATCCCCTCTGCTTAACAGAGCTTTATACTGAGTTTAAGCTCAATTTGACTGTTTTGTTCACTCTCACTGGCCCTCATGGCGTTGTTACCAGACACAGCAGGTGGTGGGTTTCACAGATAAAGCGCTAAAATCTCACTGCACACTCCTTGCTCAGCAGCAGCAGCAGCAGCAGCAGTCACTCAAATCTAGCGGTGAACAGAGTGAAGCATTTAGCGGATAAAGAGTCACATGTTGAGTTGGTAAAAATGGGTGAGACCAAACACAGAGCAAAAAGCGAGCATTAGACTTAAATTAATCAGGTAGCCGGAAACATTTCTCCAAATGAAGATGGCTGCTCTGTAACAGCAGGACGTGTGACAAAAATTAGGTTGTCATATAAACACCAAATCTATCGACATCATGTCCAAACCACTTTCACTAATTGTGAATTCAGATTTACAAGATGTGCCTGATGTTGATTGGCTTAGAATCATCTGACCTCCAGTGCTTTCCAACTAACTTCAAAACAAAAAAAAGACAAATAGACATTCAATGGAATATCACATACAATTAAGATTAAACTTTGACAGCCACATGATGTCTGGTTTTGCTGCCAAAAAAAGCACAACTGTTGCAGCCCATTTTAGGATTTAGGGCTATATAAGTAAAGCTAACATGGCACAAGCAAATGCATGGTCCCAGGGTTGTACCAAACCGAGGAGTGTGCTTGAATAAATTGGATTTTTCTCTCATTTGGAAGCTTGCAGGGTGTATACGAATGTTTCCCTGAAGAACAAACCAATAATGAAGTGTCAAGATGCTTAAGAAGAGATTAAAACAAAAACGAGCATGGGCCTGGAACACAAACCATATCCTGAAATGATGAACTGATGTGTTAGACTGGGTCTATCAGTTTTTACTGCAGACTTTTAAAACAAAAAATGACTTCTAGGCTGCTTTCTGTCAGGGTAGGAAGAATTTCAGGCTTTTATGCTGATGTGACAGTGTCCACCAGCCCTGTTTTGCCAGTAAATCACTTTTCTCTGTGTAACCAGATAACTCTAAAAAACATTGCCTGCTTCGGTTCTACTATTTATGAAGATTTAATGCTTTTCAAATACAGAAAAACAGATCTGCTGAGGACGGTAATGATATGAGAACTGCATTCTCTGCTGTGGCAGTGAGCACAGCTTAAGTGAGGGGGGCTATAAGTGCCTCTCACATATGGAGTCTACAGCAAGCCGGTAAGAGTGATTACAGCCTGTAAACATGTACTGCCTCTGCCTTAGAACATGTCACAAGTTCCGCCTGCGTCTCTGGTTTTGATGTGCATTCACTGTATGCGCTATTACATGGTATTGTGTTTAGCCTGCATGAATGCATTCAACTGCAAGCCTTACTGAGCCCTTTGTATGTGTGTGCAAAAGCATGATAGAGAGTGAGACCTCGTTTCTGTGCGTACAGTGTCTACTTTTACCCGCTTGTATGTGTCTTTGCACACTGTATTCTTCTATATAAACACAGTAAGCATACATCTTCCTCAGGAAGGTGTGTAAGCGTAGGTTTAATTGATATAGCGTTACTTTTACAGTTTTTAAAGAGAATATATTTACAGATATCTCTATTCTGAGAAGAAACACAAAAACAAATTTATTCTAGGATAGTCATGTAATTTTCCTTGCTGTTTTTGGTTTTATTTATTAATTATAAAACAAAAAGATTGCAGCAGAAGCCTCCCACACACTTCCTGACCCACACACATACTGCGTGGCACAGCAGGGGAAGTGCTAATAGGAGTCCATATCCCTCTATGCCTGTGAAAGATAGGCCATAGGGGTTTGAGAAATGAGACAGTGCCACCTGTGCCCACGATGCCACAGAGACATGGATGATAATGCTGATGAGCTACTGAGGGCCGATGTGTCTCTTCACATCTCCATCCATGGAGGGATTGTTCTAGAACTTCGCCCATTTGGTTTTTAAATCAGTCGTTTTTTTTCCATTTTGGGACAGAGAGTCTTGGGTTTTGCACTCTGAGGGGGGGCATTGTGGGAGATCATTTACAGTGCTGCAAAGCTTGAGTGGGCTTTGTCAGAAAAAAAAAGTCTTTCAGTCCACTGTGAAGAAAATAATTATTTGGGAGGATGGAATTAAAACTTGTTTTCTAATTGCAGTGCTATGGGCGCAGCAATTTCCCTTGAAGCAGCCCCGGTGACAGGGCATATCCGTAAAGTGCTGCCACCAAATGTGCAGTATCCTCATCTATTCAGATGCATGTCAGTGAATAAATGAGTATACCATTTGAGTATGTACCTTATAGTTGCTTACATGCACAACAAAAAACGAAGGATTAACCCAGTTTTTACAATCTGTGTCTTGTTTTTGTACTTGACCTATGACTTACAGTGCAGCGGTTATTTGGAGTCAAAAGTTGAAATAGCTGATTAGCCTGTGATGTCACACCCCCAAAAAGTTCTATTTTGGTTGTATCCAAATCCCATTACCCAGTGAGCTCCATTGTTGTCCATTAAAAACACAAAATCAGTGAGCCACAACATTGCAGTGACTCAATGCCCCACTCACTGCCCTGTTGCCAGAAAAAACTCACTAGAGCACCAAATGAGGATTAATCCACCGCTGAAAATAGTCCTCAACAAGGCTCTACATGTATTTTCTTTCCACTGTAAGAGTGGGCTTGCTAGAAAACGGCAGTGTCCAGTTGCTTTAGAAAACTACTAGAATTACTGGCTTACAGTTAAATGTCTTCGCCACACAGTCAATTTGTTGTTACATCCATCAGTGTTTCCAGCATAGTGACAGTGAATGAGTGGCTATGGGTTTATCAAAAGGGAAGCACTACATCTTTACTTTAAAGAAAAAATACATGGTGAACAACAAACTTGTGTTAAAATCAGTTATGAGCAAATGAAGCTTTGTTGTCAGCTCTGCAGTTTCATCTCTCACATCTAAACCTTCACAGATGAGATCCCACGTGCACAGCCTTACGACATGCTAGTTTAGCTGGTACTACAACAACTAGCCAGTCACCACAGATTTTTTTTTAACAATTAAGGATACAAAGTAGTAGTGGTCGATAAAGGCTGCTGATGTGTCTGCTCATGTCAGTTTTGTTTTACTGCTCTCATCCTTGAGACCAGGAGAACACTTGTGCCAAATTTAGGGACAATCCCTCTAGATGGAGGAGGGATATTGTGTTGACGTGAATGGGACTGAATAAAAACAAAGTACCTTCATTTACAAACCATTTATTTTCAAATAAAGAGGCGTCAGGGGGCCATGGATAAAGAAGGAAAGTCAAAAAGTGTTGGTCACACTGAGTTCAGTTGTTTTCCATAAAACTGGTGAATCGGCAAAACTACCCAAAATTTGGCATTAACTTGAACTGATACTGCTTTATTCCAGTGAAACTTTTATTAAGTGGCCAAAGAACATTTTGTTCTAAACCCTGTGAACAGTGGTACAAAGCTTAGCTTTAGAACTGGTGCATCCAGCTTCTTCAAACAGAGGCCATCTACTTAGGTAATCACCTTTCAAGTACTTAGCACAATCCTTATCACAAATAAATAATCATAAGAACTTTTTTAGATTTATTGATGGGCTTTGGGCCTTTTTATTGTAGAGATAGGACAGTGGATAGAGTCAGAAATCAAGGAGAGAGAGGGAGAGTGGGGAATGACGTGGGGGAAGAGCAACAGGTCAAATTCGAACCCAGGCCGTTCGCTTTGAGGGACGCACACTAACCACTACACTACCAGCGCCCATGGACTGACTGAAGTCAGTTTTATTCAGGCTCAACAGGGTATTGAGGGCAAACTCTTAGTTAATGGCTTATCAGCTATAGATCACTATGTAGAATAAGGTACTAATACTGTAATGACTAATAAGCAGCCAGTGTGCTACTACTTAGCATGCTAATATGGTGTTAATGGTGAATATTGTGACCTTAATTTAAAGTGTTACTGGTATTTTTTATCAACATTTTCTGAATCTTTATTTGTAAGCAATTGTTTTATCTCTCTATCCAGATTGCATCACCATACACTGAAGTAGAACCCAAACAATACTAACACACTCTGGAGTGTGTTATTAATATCCCTTAGAGACAAAGACCAAAAGGAATAATGAAAAATGTATTCGAAATAGGACGAGGAGTATAAGGTGTTTTCATTTTAGTGAAGTCTATTTGGCATATACTGAAAGTTTGAGCCACCCAGTCTGGATGTAAACAAGAGGAATTTTTCCCTAGTTTATAAATGTATATATAGCAGCCAGCATGCGGCTGAGAAGGTAAAGCTAGATTAAAGTGTGCTGTCAAGTAGAGAGGATGAATTGCTGCGAATTGCTCCGGGTGTCTCCATTATTCATAAAGGTATTCACGTCTGAAGAAGAGGCACAAACACGGCAAGCAAGAGACATTCAGCTTGTTACATTATTGACGGATCCTCTCAGAGAGCTCTTTCCCTTTGATATCGCAAAGGTTAAATCTGGCAAGCCGCTCTGTTCTTTTGCCTCTTGATGCCCACTTCTTTTCCTAGTTGTTTACCTATTTGATTTACAAAACCACTGCCACCTGCTTTCACCCCCCAAAAAAACAAGATGCACTCCCCTTCAGTCTTCCTGGGAGGGATTTAATATTCAAGGTTTACAGAAATCCCAAGCCGAAAGGGAACCACGTTCTGATTATGAACACTCCTCTGAATGTGTGAAACGTGATTAAATGAATAATCAGCTATCTGAACCTTTAAAACACCTGATGTGTATTATATAATTAATTTCTCAAACCGGCAGGCTGAGGATCCTATTCTGAGCAACTGACACGTGGAAAAGCTATAAAATATGGATTAAGTAAGCCTTCAACAGCATCCACTCCAACACAACAGGTCAGGAAGGCGCACCGGGAAATTCCCCAGGAGTTCTCAAGTCAGAACAAAGCTGAAGGTTTACGTGGGAAATGTGAATGTGAGCGTATGAACGCAGCGGTATCAAGCTGAACCAGTATGCCCATAAAACGGACTGTCAGGAGGATATTCTCTTGATATCTCCTTCAGAGTCTTGTAAGGTAAAAGCAAAAACAAACCTACTTCCTACACTTCCTATTTTGTTCATATTTCTGTTGTGTTCCATCACTCTTCAAACAGGTTTGCACCACAAAGTCTGATGTTTGTCAACTGTTGCAGTTGCACATGTGCTCTCTCTCACTTACTCGCTCACTCTCTCTCTCACACACACACACACACACATCTGAGAAGCATCCAGCAGAATTGGGGATTAAGAGCTAACTGAAAGGCACAAAAGTAGCTGTAATTTGAAGGGAAAGGTTATGGCTGCAATTTTGTGTCAGAGACTTCTAAACTCCTTCTCACACCTTGAGACTGCTAAACTCTTGATTTGGAGTCGGAAAGAAGAAAGAGTAAAGGGAATCTGTTTTCAACAGATAGCACAAGTAGCCATGAAAAAAAATCTGCCAGCAGGCACATTTCCTAGGTGACATAGGAGCAGCAGTGCATGCAAGAATCTGATAACAGCAAGAAAAATGAGATGAAATGGCTGTTCAGTTTCACAGCACAGAGCTGACACTGGCACCAGTATGTTCCTCAAGTCTTTGATCAAATCAGAAGCTGTTGTAACGCACGTCAGTTATGCATATAACTGAATTAAGTGGGTGCAGCTAGGTGAGATTCAAACAGAATGGTTAATGTATACAACATGGCTGAATGGGCATTTTTTGCACAGGTTCTGGGATGATTTGCTTTCTGAGGCCAACTCCAGTTAAACTTCAACATCCTCAGAGTTTGCCAAATCCCGTTGGAATTCAACCCACGCTCCATAGAATGAAGAGAATAAAAATCCTGGTAAAGGTCGAAAGCACGCAGAGTGAAACAGTCAAACACCCTGTGAGCTGTAGTATCCGCAGGCGACTGCAGTACCTTGACAATGTCATTTTGAGAGAGGGGAAACAGAAGTCTGGAAAGTGTGTGGGATGTAATGAATTGGAAAGATGTTCTTGGCGTTTTTCCAACGTGTTAGAAAATGGAATATAACCCTTGCCAATGCCAAATGAAATCCTGTGAACGTGCATTTCACTACTTCTGCAATTCTTCCTTCATATAACTTAAGTTTGTAGATGCAGAAAAAAGAGAAGACGATTTAAGTTTAGACAGCCATCAGGGCTCTTGTTAGTAAGAGATGAAGAGCTAAAAAAGTTAGCCAATGCGTCTTTTACTGCCAATTATGTGTGTGTGTGTGTGTGTGTGTGTGTGTGTGTGTGTGTATGGCTTCAGACTGATTGCTTCCTGTCATGAGAAGCGCCAGACAGAGCCAGTATCACACGCTGGGAAGACCATATTAGAGTCAGCACCGTGTCTGCTGCCGATTGATCTGCCAAACAAGTCCAGTGGACTCACCCAACTCTGTTCACATTCCCTGTGCTTCTAACAAGATGCGAGGTGAAGGTGCTCAGAGACTCCCAAATAGGCCATCCAAGTACAAGGTTCATGAAAACAGTTTGATATCTTTGAAATGTCTTTAAATTCCCACAGATGAATTCATGTGGACACTGTAAAAGCTTGTGAATGTTTATCAAATTACTAATGCTTTACATCCAGGTTCAGAAGAAATATTAGTATATGAAATACTGTCCACCTTTGAGTTATAGTTCCTCTAATATTAAACTCACCGTCTTCACTGGATTTAAAGAACAGTTTGATGATCTTTGAGGCTTAGTATAGTTGCTAGTTTGGCCTGTGGTTGTTTCCTAGCTGTTACGAGTGTGGTCTTAAAGGACAGAGCTGATCAAAGCTTAGATCTGTTGCTGTACTGTTAGCAGCTGATCCTGGAGACAACGTAAGGCGCAGAAGTAAATAAGTATATCCTTACGTCAGAAAAAAGAAGAATCTGCTGACTCCTTCATTTTAAAGCAGATTATGAATCACTTGATAATAAAGAGAATTCACATCCACTAAAGACCTATGTTGAATGTTAATAAAGCTAACTTTGATGGCTGTTATCATTATGCAAATTAGCATATGACCAAGGCTGCCTTGTTGGTGAGCTCACAGGTCATAAAACTATTTTCTAACTCTTCCATCCATCCGATATGAAGTGGACACAGCATTAACCCAATGATTAATTACAGGGATTTTTTTCTTCTCACACAATGTTAGGAAGAGGCTATGCGTCCAACAACCCAACAGTACCAGTCACACATAAGTCACTCTCCTTCTCTCTTTGAAGGGTTCACTTTCATTAGCTGACACTGACCGGTCCACATTTTCTATATCGTTCACTATTGTTCTTGTTATTATTGTGTCAGTGTGTTGACGGAGCTCCCCCCCAACCTTCAGCGAGGTGATCTGGCACTACTACCACCCGACGTCCCTGACGCCCAGCCACCACCAATCGCACTTTGTTTTCCCCATAACCACCGCCGTCCTCATTCATGCACGGCCTGCTCCGACCTCCATCCCCAGCAACAAGGAAGTGTGGACAATAGGAACAGCAGGAATACAAAGGTGAGATCCTTCCTGCATATTTTCCCATCTCCCCCCATCCCATTTTTCTTATCAATGAGTATGGTCTTTAACCTGCTCTTTTGTAAAGCGTCTCGATATAACCCTTGTAATGAATTGGCGCTATACAAATAATGAATGATTGATATTGTGCTAACATATCTTGACTTTGCAACCCTGACACAGGGTTTTAGTTTGAACAAAAAGGATTGTCCAAGAGAAGACAACATTGTCCCAAAGATGAATTCAGTGTCTTGCTCAAGGACACTTTGACATGTGACTGCAGGAGCTGGGGATCAAACCACTGATCACCCGGTTGAGAGTCCACCTGACTCAATCACAAAGCCCCAGAAGCCAACGATGATGTGATAACAATGTTACTTAACAACCTCGTTTCATGAGCTTAGAAAATGATCTGCTGGATGCATGATAACTTCATCTCATTTAATGAAGCCATAATAATAGGTTTGGACATAGTTTTGATATTCTAAAAGACATGAATATGACTAAATAATAGGTTCACTGATTTAACGAGTTGAGCTTATTGTGGGATTTAACAATAATGATTTGGACTCCATGTTGTTTTTACACACAGAATAACATTACCTGCATCAAGTGGTGCAATACGTTGCAATCAAATACAAATACATTGCAATAAAACTTACCATTGCACAGCTCCGAACGTTTAGTTGTGATTGAGTTTGAGTCAGAAAGTCGTTGATGCAACTGCGGGGTAATCTTAAAGGTCGTTTTAATGATGTGTAGTGTTTGTTGTATACTGTAATGAAAGCCTATGACCATACATACGTGTCTCTCACTGTACTCTACACATGCATACAATGCAGAGACAGGACTGTGGGTGGGTGTTTGCTGCCCAAGGTTCTGTGAGTGAATATAGATTTGAATCGTGGGCGAAAGGAAGATGCATATCTTAAGGACGTGTGTGTGTGTGCATGAGGGAAATTAGGCATGAGGGAATTCAGTGAATGATGAGGCGTAAGGTCGAGTGAGCCATGCGTACTCGCTTCTCAAACACCGCAATCATCGCCCGTGTCATCTGTCGTCACTTTTTTCCTACATAAACAACACACATTTGTTTTCGTCCTCACAGAACAACACACAGAGAGAGCACATGCGAGGCTTACACCTGCTGTAAATTATGCATGTCTCTCAAAAGGTGCGCTGCAGATGTGATACAGCTTCAGCTAATCTTATTCATGGAGGAGAACTGCATCCATTAGCTTTCTATTTCAAACACTAACCTTTTACAAGTCTTGTGCTTTATGCATCTACGTGACCTTATGCATACTAACCGTGTATAATCTTTACATCTGCATTCAAGGCTTGCATTACACCAGGAGATTATGGTGACTCTTAGCTTTGCCCTATGGCTCACTGTCAAACAGAATTGAATGCTGGCAGCATCCAGAGGGTGTTGCACATCAATGACCAGCACCACAGCCATTTATACAGAGACACAGCACTGTTATGGTTTCTAATACACACTGGAAGTTGGAGCTCATGAAAGCACTCGAGCCATTCGTTCTGAAGAGGGAAATTGGATTATGGGTGCAGAGCACGGTAAGCACGGGGCCACCTTTGTTAATGAGATTTCTGCAGCTTATACCTGACTCCCACTCTTGTTTATTTCACACCAGATCAATAGCTTATGGTCTTGCTTTACAGAATCCCAATGAAAAGGTCAATGACAAACGAGAGAAGTAGAGACCTGCATTAATACCGGATGTGCTTAAAACTCACTCAGCAGCCCCTCCAGGCTCAGCGCTGATTGACCAGGCTTTGTGAAGGGCTTCACTTTAATAAGCCTCTGTCTGTCTCCTAATTGCGTTTATATGGTTGTTGTAGAACATAAGAAAGGAGGTGGTCAACAGGTGGTGCCGATTTTTTAGTTTCCCCAAGGTGCTGATAATAGAACTGCAAGTAATTAGCCCTGCAGACGGGGGAAAAAAAGCAAAGAGTAAGTTAATGAGATGGCTGCTTTCTTGCTGAACAATGCAGGGAAAAATGATGCTCTGAAATGTATTTCATCAACACATCCTATAGAGCAGCAGAGAGAAGCCAAGTTGAATCAGCTGCCTTCTCATAAAGCAGGGCTTTCCAGCTAAAGGGCACCAGCGAGGGGAATAAGATGTGAGATTGAGTGACCCAGGAGAGCGGTTTAAGTCAACATCCAAGCTACTCACTACTGCTGCCAAACCACAGTGTCAATAGAAGGCTGGGAAAGTGAAAGTATTAAAAATTAAAACTAAGCTGCAGTAAGTTTGGTTTTGAGAACATTTTCAGTCTAAATTCAACACTGGAGAGAACTTCTTGTACTTTGCATTTATTGAACTCTTTCAGTTTAATGTCAAAGTATTGAAAGAAATCCTTCCTGCGCAGAAAAATACATTCAACCCGACACAAAGTGACTTTCTGGCATCTTGCAGGCAGCAGAAACAACCTGCAAACACAGCAGGAGCATTTTACCGCCTCGTAAACTGATATGACAAGTACCTCGAGTTGCATATTCACGCATCCAGCAGAACGAGAGCAATATATGGCTTTGATTTCGATGTTCCTGGCCTCCATATGAATGGAAGTCCAATATTTACTCCCATTTTTCAGTCCTGAGGGAAATATGTGTCTTTTCCTGTTAAATTGTCTGCCATGTTTCCCAGCTAGGGTTGCCTTTGTTTACCATTTAGTGCTTTTTAAAGCTTCGTTGTCCGTGAGAGAAGTTCAGAAGAGTACAGCTGCCGGCCAAAAAAACAACAACAATGAGCTGAAAGATACTAAAGGTCTTTTTTTTTCTCTGCAAGTTCAAAGAAGCAGCAGCAGCACTATCAATTGTGATAAATTGTTGCTATAAAAACCTGATTACAGCAGCTTTAATAAAAACTGCTGAAACATTAATAACACTAAATCTGACAAGCAGTATTGCCCCAGTAAAATTCACTATTCAGAAACCCATACAAGCAGAGTACGGTGTTACTGTGGCTCTGCTGATTTCTCTGGAGATGCGCTTGATACATTACAGGGGCCAGGCAGAGAGGTTCACCTTTTTTTTCTTACCCTGCTCTCCAACTCTGAGCACTTTTTCATTTGTCATTGAAGGCCCAGTTATCTAGTTCTCCATGGAGCTCGGAAAAAGGTGGAGATGTGTATCTGTGCCGCTGAGAGAAGCTTAGCTAGGTGGGGTTCAATAAAGGTAGCACTTGCATTTTATTGTGGATGGTTGGAATGGTTTGCTTGGCCTTTGGCGCATTATTCCAGCTGTTATACCGAGCTGTTAAATTTGGCCTAGCCTTGGGGTGGCGAAGAGTATATCAGTATGGGAGATGTGGGAGCAAAATGGACCACCGTATACTATAGCGCGAAGCTAATAGATTTATTGATTAACCCGCCTTCTACTAGTTCCCATTCAGTGTGATACATTAGATGCAAGACATGAAATCCTGCTGCTGCGAGAGCTTGGCTGGAGTTATGGGACACATTTGTATTCCCACCCAGATGCTTTTTTTCCCATACCATCTCTCACTCCTAACCTCTAGCTGTACCTTCGTCTGCTCCTTCCCTGACAAACCACGCGCTGCTTGGCAGTTCAAAGCGTCCTCTGTAATCTTAAGCCTGTAATTCCCAGCCTCCTTTAACATTGGAATTTCACACTTATTCTGCAAGACAGCCGTGCGTGCAGGTACACAAATCTGTGCAGAAGCAAACTGAGGGGACGCAGTGTTTATCTACTTGCAAGCTATGTGCATGTGATCCCCCATTCCCCGGTTTAATCTGGTTGTTTCATCCTTTTTTCGGTCTCAGAGTGACAGTGCTGTAAATGCAGTGATAATGAATAGGCCTCGGGGAGTCTTTGCTGACTTGCAGCAGCAGGCTAATGAGATTAGCAAACTCACTGAGGACCCGTTAACAGCATCAGACCCCCTTTGAGGTAGAGCGAGATGAGGAAGAAGCGAGGCTGGGGCATCTTTGTGGCTATCTGCAAAGTGAAACAATGAATAAATCCCACATACTCTCCTTGTTACAACTACAATATTCAAACTGCACGACACATTCTAACTCGAATTCTGTCAGTCGAATATGTTTTCTTCTCCTATCAAAAAGAAGCCAATCCACTTATTATGAGAACTAAAATAGTAAAATAGGCAGTTTCATGAATATGAGTGATATTTGGGTGTTCAAGTGTAGTTGAAAAAGAATTAAGTTGCTGCCAGTAGAGCTGCTGCTAGCTAATCAGTGGGTGCTCAACTCTGTTTTTGTCAGGAGTCTCTCAGTTTTCAAATTTCACAGGTTTTTTAGCAGGACCCAAATTGTCTGCAGAGGTTATCTCTCCAGAACATACAGACCCTGTGATAAAATATGCAACAACAAAAAGTGAATAAAGAAGTTCCAAATTTGAGAATTTGTAAAAAGAAGTTCTGTGTCTGTAGATGACTTGGAAAAAATATATATATATATATCCAGAGTTTTCCACAAGAGCTGGCTGTTGGCTGGTATTCAGAAGGCAAATCTGATTCAGCTGACAAAATTCGAAGTCACCCTACATCCAGAATATCAATACTGAGAATATCAACCCTGCAGGTCTCGGAGAGTTTAGGGCTGGAACTGGGGAGACTTTACGGAGCGTATTGGTTTGAAGCAGAGTTGTAGCAGCAACCTTGTCCTACACAGTCTAACCACGTCCGGATTTACTGATTATTTCCGTTTGAGTGTATAGATTGGTTGTTTAAGGTTCCACAGCGGCTGTTCTCAGAGGATGGTTTTCACCTCATTGCAGCTAGATTCTTTCTAACACAATGTTTGGACATAACGCAGAAAATCTTTCAGCTTGGCCACAGTGTTAGTACATTTTAGGTCTGCATAACTGCTTTGCATGTTCATTACACACTACACAATGCATTTCAAAAATGCACACCTACTACTGGATGCATTACCTTTACATTAAAGAACATCCTGCAAACATTAAGGTAACAAAGCAGACACATAAAAAAAACCCCTGCAAAACCTTGCAGTGCTTGTTTGACAATTCATGACAAAAATCTCTTAGACTATTATGCGTGCTGTTGCTTCAAACCCTGATAATGGATACTGACGTGAGTGAGTGGCTCTGATTAAGCTCTTCATTTCCAAGGCAGGAGGTTGATGCACTTTGTCGTTTTTCTGACAGAGCGCAAATACACTAAACAATGAGATAAACACATCAGCACCAACCACCGCAGCAGCAGGAAAAACAAATGAAAATCATCCAATTTGACTACATTTGGAATGCGCAATAATAACCACTGACCATGAACTAATAAAAAACGAATACAGACACTTAACAAACTGGATTTTAAGGAGTTGAAGAGATCACTTATATGCTTGTTGCTGTTGCTGATTTGTCAGCATTGTTATCACCTCCAAGTGGCAATCAAGAGATTGTATTTTCAACTCCGGGGAGTCCACTTATTTGAGCGGTTTTACAGAAAACAGGAAGAAAAAAGGAAAATAATAGACAACACAGGAATCTGCTGTTTGTACAGTTTCTCAGTGTTTGAAGTTGATTATTTTTTCCCATTGAGAAGTTGTGAATACAACTGCTTGTTATTGCATTAGATACATTTCTGACAATGCCCTTCACATCCGGATATAAAGACGATGCTAGTCAGTTGTTATTCAAGTCATATAATTGCAAAATCATTTCAGATTGTTTATGATTTCTGTTCTGGTACATCTTATTTAAACAGGATCTAGAGTTGTCTTTATATGTGAAATGATATGTCTATCTCAGTGGGCAGCACACTGGCCTTGAGACATTTGCTCATCAAAAAGTCAACAAAAGAAGAAGAAATATTCGATCAAAGGAAAAAAAAACTGTTTGAGAAATTGCCTGACATTGACGAGAAGACTGTCACTCTGGCTTTGTCAGAGCACGGTAAAGCTTAACTCACGATCACATCTTGTACTTTGCATTTTAAGGCCACTGCAGTGATGGAGCATTGAACTGCTAAACAACACTGTCTGGCTGAAAATGTATGAAAATGATTTCAAAAAGGATATGAATGTTTCCTTTTACTTAAGTTCTTTTTTCTCATCTAAACCTGGAGACTACATTACCCTCAATGAAAATCGACCACAGTCGGTTCTTTCATAGATTTAGCTGTATTATGCTGGTAGCGGCAAATGCAGCATTGGCATTCTAGCCCCAAGCAAACATAAGGAGTTGGCCAAAGAGATTTGGTATGCTAATTTCTCTCTTCATTCTAATTCATGCAACTTTTTTGACTTAAAACCTGTTATCGGACTGTGATCCATTCAATCTATAGAGCTTCCCTTATTGATGTGTTTAAGTCTTTTAACACCACACCTAATACATGCATGTGTTGCAACAGGTTGTTGTTCTAATACATGGAATGCAATGGATGAAGAAATATAGCTTAAAAAGTTTCAAAAGTACCATGTGGTGAAAGATAACTTTCAAGCATGAAAAAAAAGAGGGAAGCAGAAATCACGCGGCAGAAGTGAGCGAAATACCAACCAACCTGCACAACCTTAGCACACAGGTATTTATGTACCATTTCTCATTTCTCCTGCAGTCACTCTCTGATTCCGAGGCCACAGATAGAACATCAAAAAAGAACAGAAATGAAACGACAATAATAAAAGGAGAGTTAAAAAGACAAGTCTGAGCATTACCGCAGAGAAAACATCTGCCACGGTTCAAGCAAGCCAAGGGAGCGTACAAGGAAGAGTGGGCACACAAATCCCCACTCCCACAACCACCCACACAGAAAGAAGACCGATATGTGAGTGATCAGACACAGAGGCAGTAAACTTCTCCAGGGGATGCACAGTTATGTGGGAGAAAAAAACAACTTTTTGATATGGAGCTTTTGGAGCTGTGCTTCGCTCATACATAACCCATTTCGTCCATGTTATTGCGCATTCATGGTATGTAGTGTTTCACCTCTGAATTCTAAATGCATTAATCGAACAAGCATGAATTTAACGTGAGCTCTGGGGCTGATTGAATTACCTTGTGCTGTATCCCATTTGCTTAAGAAAGATCTAACAGAAAGGCAGGTTACTGGTTACAGCAGCTTGTATATTGAGTTTTAACTGTTTTGCTACCTCAAAATGTCGCCATTGATGTGTGCAAGTAACAAAACAGAATACAAGTTGAATACATTAAGCACATCAAGCATTGTGAAAGGCAACTTTTACACAGCAGCTGATGTTTAGATTGGGAAAACTGACATAAAGAGAAATTCTAAGAAAGAAAGTGGACATAAACACATCAGAAGTTGGACTTACTGAAGAGAAGTTGTGAGCCCCGCATGGTTCTCCTCTGTACTTGCATGAGAGCAGCATGTCATCCAGTTGGTGACTCAGTCGATCCATAAACTCCAGGTTGGTTCCCTCAAAGTTTCTGGGCGGCAGAAAGAGCCTGAAGTCTGACAGCTTCTTGAACCAGGCCTGACGGTCCTCTTGAAGCAAGTCCAGAACCAAAGGCCTCACCGTACGGTTAGCTAGCAGCAGGCCCAGCCAGTGGCCCGCGAAGTAAAGGTCGCTCTTGGTGAGCTTGTAGAGTCGTATGGGGTTGTTGTTGCAGATTGTGACCGTAGGGAAGGCAAGTTCTTTGGCCCACTCTGTGTGGACCCGTGTGTGTGTGGGAAAGGAAAGCCAGTAAAGTAGGCGGTTTGACGACCAAGATAAAAGCAGCCCCAGGGAGGTGCAGAGGGCCAGTAGCCAGAAGGCCCTGCGGCCCAGAGAGCCACCAGGGAGGCACACATGCCTCAGGCCGTGCAGGCGTGTCCTTGACAGAAGAGTAGAAGTGACCCGAGCCAGAGTTTGCTTCGCAGCACGCCGCTGACGACCTTTTCTGATCATGGCCGGGGATCCCCGCCGGAGACAGCGCCCCTCCAGGGCCATGGCTGCCCACAGCGCTCCTACAGCCGCGGGAAAGGCTTCATTTCCCAGCCAGGCTTCAGGGGCTGGGGCCCACATGTAGCTCCAGGATAAATCCACTACTGTAATCCACACCTGGATATGTGTTTGGCCTTACAAATATTGACCAACCATTAAGTCTTGGCTGTAAATACACTGTTTTAAAGCGTATAAATACCTTCCAGGATTTCTGTGTGGTTCAAAGTCGTCTTCTCCTGCTTGTGCAGGAGCTCTGATGAACTCAGCAGCAGCTACTTGTTGTTCATCCCTTCCTGGTCTCTTGATCTAAGAGACGTCCAATCATCCAACTCAGCAGGGGAGAAAGAAAGAAAAAAATAAATCAGCTAGGCAAATGTGCTCCAAGCAAGGTGGCTTCTACATGAGTGACTCCTGCATCGACCGCAGTTAGTGTGACAGTGAACAAGACAGGATGAGACAGAGAGAGAGAGAGCGAAGGCAAGAGGAAGAGGGAGGGGAAGAGAGGAGGAGAGAGGAGGATGGAATACAAAATACCAAGAGCTTAGCACAGAGGACAAAAAAAAAAAAACACAAATGAAAGGGGAGAGGGTAATTAAAATAATGAGACGACAGCGGAGGGATTGGTTGGTGTGGTGCGGTTGGTTGCCTTGTTCCAGCGCTGTGGTTTCTTTCTCTTGTCTTTGGAGTAATGTGTGTGTGTGTGTTTTTTCCTAGCTTCACTGGCGTGCAGAGGCAGTCGACAGCCAGAGGCAGCAATCAGTTCCTTGTCACTATTAAGTACAATCTTTAATTGAATTCACTAAAAAAGTCCAGCATGCTCATTTGTTTTCTGTCCCAGTTTGCGGTTGCACTTTTGATGCCTCTTACTTTCTTGTGATGTCACTGGTCTCTCCCTCGTCTCTCCCCCCACTTGGCTTTTTCACCAGTCTTCTGAAGTCCTGCGGGTGACCACGGGGTAGCTTCATGTTGTAGCCAACCTGCTTCTCAGCGAGGAAACATGCTACAACACACTTTCACATGGAGAAGGAGGCACTCATGCGAAGTCAGAGACACACACTCACAGCAGTTTCCTGCGGGAAACCAAACCAGAGATAATCTGTTCTGTCACACTCTGATGTCAACATCTCTCCCCCTTTTCTCTGTCTCTTGTTTTTCCCTCTTTTGCTTCTTTTCCTCCCCAGTTCTTTCTCCCCCACTCCAAAAAGATGGCAACTCTAATCTCAATATTCCTCTCATGTCCCCGCTCCTCCTTCTAAAAATACTCTCCCCAAATCAAATCCATCAACTTGCCCTCATGCTCCTCCTCCTCCTCGCTCTTGTGTCAGTCGAGCCCAGTAAGCTCGACCTCCTGTCAGGCTCCCTCTCCTCCTCTTCTTCTTTTTTTCTACTTTATGCACGCACTCCTTCACTTCTCTCCCGTCAGGGAAGGCTTCTCCACGCGCTCTGTGTCCTTGTCAGCTGCATCCAGCTTGCTCCCTCCCGTGCTCAGAATGACTTCTCTCCCCTCAGTGATCTCTCTCTCTCCGTTTTTCCACTCCCTCCCTCTCTCGCAGTCTTTCGCGTTTTGCTCCTCTGCTTTGCTCTGTTTTTCAGGCAGCCCGTCCTCGTTGCACCTCCTCTCCTTTTCCTCCTCCTCCTGCGCCACAGCTCTGTCCGCGCAGCCGGTGAGCCCGTCACTGATGAGAGCGCCTGTCTCTCTCTGTGCTAACTCGTGCTGTCCTTCGCCCCCCTCTGTTTGTCTGCCGCTGATGCTGAGCCAAACGGCTTTAGTGCAATGAGAGACTGCTGTGTGTATCAGTGTGAAGGTTTGTGTGTAGCTGACGTGAACAGCTAGACATGGCAAGCTCGCCACTTCACTTTCAGCTGAAGGGTCAGAATTTTTGAGCAGCCTATTGGATCTTTGAAACTTGTTTTTGGTACCCTGTCTGTGAATCTATGTGGGTGTTAGTGATTAGTATTTAAACCTTTCTGTGTATTCATTTTTAAAACAAATGTATCAAGCGCCTGGTCAATGCTCTTCTAGGTTTAATAAAAACGCTGTTCCCCAATTTTTAATTTCAGATGTATATTGATTCATAAATCCTGCCAGAGTCATCTTTGACTGGAGCCTTGTGTGAACTGGTGATTGCTTGACTGTAGCAATGTTGCTTTCACAAAGTTAGACAACCAGGGAGCACTGAAAAACTGTACATCCAATAAGTAAAATGTTCCTGCATTGTACAGATTATGTTTCTGTAATAACCAATTTTAAGAAATCGTTTTTTTTTGTGTTTAAACTTTTTTCAGGAAATAAATGATTGATTGGAGTGTCATTGCCAAAGATATGATCATGGTCATTTTTCTTGATTGATGACTTTCGATATTAAAGATTTATGATTTGACAATTTGGCCAATTGCACATGAAAGACGTCCAAAGAAATCAGATCATTTATAATGTAAACTTTACAATATGGTTTATCAGACATCAACTAAAGTTGGCTATCAAAGTCTTTAGATTATTTTTGTGATTGTTCAAACACACTAAAGGATGTCAAGAAGCATGAGCTGGTCTAAACAACTTTTGCTCAGTTTGAAGGTTTGATTGCTTCATTGATCATCATTCATGGTTTTTGTAATCTATAACAGACTTGTTCATCAAAGGACTGTTACTGTCTAAAACAAAAGGACCCAAAGCTTAAAATAAGTAGAAACACTCAATAAAACAGTTCCACCTTAAGGCGAGACACGGCAGGCAAAAACATCAATTTTTTATGCACTGGTCAATTTTGAGATTTTGGGCTAATTCACTCCCTGAACATGTAATCTTTCAAACTACCATAAAGAAAATATCCAAATTATACATTTATGTGTATATTTTAATACATTTTGTCTGACCGCGGCGTTAGATTTCTCGTAAATTTGCCCGAAAGTTAGCATCCTAACGGGACGTGCAGTGTAACGGCTGTTCTCTGATGCCCGTCATGACTGATATCTCTGAAAAGCTCTCTCTCTCCTGCACAACTCTATGTAACCCAAATAAGGACACTTCCTTTCTACCAGCAACCAAACGTGAAAGTTTAAAGGGGGGTTTAACGCTAAGAACGTAATCTCATTGGTTTGTGTTGGTTTCTGATAACGTGATTCGTTCAGACGCATCACGTGGTATGCTTTGACACTTCCGTGTTTAGCCTTCCGCGGGACCTTTGAGAATGAAGGAAAATATCTTTGTGTAAATCAGTGAAAAGAAAACAACAGTTGTCACTTGCAAGGGGATGTAAAAGGAAAAGTTGTGATGCATTACCCCGTGAAATGCCCTCGGGAAGCGCTTCTGAACGTAAGCTGTCGATGGGAAACCAGGGGGGTGATTTAGAAGTGACGCGCATGCCACACAGCCGTGGCTGCTTGTTCATGTTGGGCGATTGAATGAGCTGCTTTGTGATTTAATTTGTCCGAATTGTGCTGGGTCAGGGTCAAAACATGCTCCAAAGTTTATATTTCACACACACAGGGCACTGTGCCACCCACAGCCTATATGCAAGTCTCTCTTTTCCCCTCTCTCTCCGTCTCAATTAACTATATCATTCAACATTTTCAATAATCATGAAACCAAATGAAATGAAGTCAAAAGTATGGTTTAAATAACTTTGATTGCATCAAGTGCACTGGCCAGCTGCGAGGTGCGCTCACTGAATCTGAAATCCATTTCACCAAGCACCGCGTCCAGAGCGCAGAAATACAGTCTCTGAAGTTTTGTTTTTTTGGTCATCATCTCCTCTGTGACCCGTTGTTCCCAAAACGACGCACGCATCAATATCTGTGTTTGCTTTGCGTCTCCGTTTGGGCCTTGCGGGTCAAAGTGACGCGCTGACAGCCGCGGCCCCCACACTTTATTTAAATCCTCATCCAAACGGAGTTGTCACGTCGTCCACACACCTCTCTTGTAAATGCACCGTGCTCCATCAAAACTGAAGCTTCTCATGCTTCGTTTTAAAAATGTTAATGTACAGCTGCTTGCAGCTGATTCTGTGCTGAACTCTTATAAATAACGGAATATCGAGTGGAACTTTTCAAAACGGGAGGGGGAGTCGTGTTTGGGTCTGTGCGCGGATAAATTGAGCAGATTAAAGTTGTTTTTTGCAAAAACTAAATTAATTTAAAGGGGAAAACACATTTGATACAAATACAAACCTAATATTATAAAAAGAAGAAATAAATAAGTTGATTCCTGCCCCCCCCCCCATCTCATTCATGAAGTTGTGTTGCTCAGTTTTACTCTTTTCTATTCATTAGCAAAAACAAACGAAATAAGCCTTCTTATCAAATGAGTATATTGCCAGGACACTGAAGTGAGGGGAGAGGGGCCTACATATGGAGCAGGCATGGACAACTAGCCTGTAAACACTCATGGGTGAACTTTGTGTTCTGTGTGGACATTTTGTCTTCTAATGGACATAAAGAGGACGACTGCACTTCTAGTGGCAAATACTCTGTCTGTATATGTGGTTTTCTGTGGTTGTACAGTTGAAGTTCTTATATGGCAGTGTTGTTTTATCCAATTGTTAATGTCCATGTGCTAGACATGGTCTAAATTGTTATAACCAATGAACTGACTAGTTGTTTTGCTTGTTAGCAATGTGTTCCTTTAGAAATGTGTGGAATTTTACAATATAAATCTTTAAACGCCGTTATCTCAAAATGAGTTTTCTCTCATACTCAAAGTCTGAAATCTCCACTTCAGCTGCACCTATATACACCAAATTTTCCAGTCTTGCACCTAGCTACATTATGAAGACATTTACAGAGGGATTTGCAAATATAATATTCCTATCATAATTTATATAACATTTTATTCTAAAAAACATGGCGAAAATCGAATTTTTAAGGCTATTGACAGTGTATTGTGATTTATAGGATAACAAAAGTAGATATCCATAAATCCCTCTGTAATTTTTTTTCCATCTAATATGTCAACAAAATTAAAAAAGAATTTTGAACCTGGCTTTATCACATGATCAGATTTCGTTTTTCAAAATGTATGCAAATTAGCGCATATTTAATGAGATAGTGCCTCATTTGCATATTTAAACATTAAAATAGAAAAAACTTGCAATACATTTTTTTCTTATCTTAACATAAGTAATCAACTGAGAAAGTTTCATAGTGATATCTATTATTTAAAAAAAAATCCCTATTCACCTGTAGTGTCTCGCCTTAAAAAAGTTCTACACCACTTTAGAGAAGCTAGTTTCTTTCTATACTAAGTTACTGACGCTGAAATGACCATCACAGTTGGAAATAGTTGTTTAATGACTTTCTTGTTAACATTAGACTGCGGACTAAAAAGTTATTTCTGAATTCGATTGCATTGTGTTATAGGCTGATGTATTAACAAGTATTCATAGCTTTCACCTGACGTCAAACACTTATGGAACCGGCCACCTGGTGGTTAAGAAAGGTTTCCTACATCTGTATGCTACAGAGCAGCTGTCAGTATCAGTTGCCACCAAGGGACAACCTCTGGTGTTCGAAAATGTAGCCAATGCAGAAGTGCTAAAGACTGCAGTTCCTCAAGTGTCCACTGGAGGTTTGCTCCAAGAGACTCGGACGTCACATCCACACCCCATTCAAAAATGCCTTGTTTTTACAAGTGAAATTAACATGTTCACAGCTTGTCTAAAAAAAACTATTTTTGATTGATTAGTTTTTGTCTTTATCAGCACACACTGTAAGGTGGGTGATTTTTTTGTTATAACTAGTATACGAGTTATGGATAGTTTGACGCATGGCTGACCTGATTGACTGGCGGGGGCGATGTAACGGTTTGTCAAGAGGCTTGAAAGACGCCTCAACTCAAGCTTTTAACCTGTCATTGCACTCACTTATGCTTTTATGATTAATTTCTTGCCATTCACTTCCCAAACTGCAGCATTTTAGGCTGCCACATTCAAAATACATAAAGCTGTCGTACATCTGTTGGTTATCAGTGTACAGGGAAGGATTCTCCACTTAATATATGTAAAGATCAGTTTCTGTTGGAAACATTGTCAGCAGTTACTCTCTTATGTATACAGTATAGGCTAATCTTATTGTGGTTTTGAATGGTATGTATCTGACTGTGTTGGAATGTGCACTTTTGAATTGTATTAACAGTGATGTAGATTTAACATTGAGCTGTTTATATTACAAGATGACTCTGCACTTTATTTTAATGAAAGCTGCTAAGAGCCTCAGTCAATGATTTTGGTTGTTTCTCAAAGGCTGCTATTCAATGCCTTTTGCTTTTTTGCCGTGTTGGCTTTTTGGATGTCTTAGTCTTTTGTCTTTTTACTTTCTTGTTCTGCCTTGCTTCAAAACCAATCGCCCTTCGGGTACAAATAGAGTTGAGTTGAGATCATCAAATTTAATTTCTGGCAACGACTTTGCCATTTTGAAATAGTGGCCTGTGTGCTGTATTTGGGTCACAAGTGCCCAAAAGCTGCAGTCTGTCTTAATGTCTCTGTTTTCTCTGACGTTGTCAGGTGATGTAAACATATGATGTTTTAAAGAGATGGAAAATTAAAAAAGGCCGTGTGGCAGCTTCACATTGTGCTCGATGGTAGTCGCGACTTTCCTCTAATTGCCTCCGCGCTGGTCAAGCACCTGAAAGCTATGAATTGGGTAAAAACCTCTCCAAAGGTCATTTAAAAAAAAAAAAAAAACTTACCACAAATCAGGATAATTCATCCCTCAGCTCTAACTCATTTGTTACATCCCGTATACATATGTCTTGTTTAAGAAACAACAGTTCTTCAAACTCAAGATGAAAAGAGAAGAAAAGAAAGATAACAGGATGAAAAGCAGCCAAAATAATAAATGCCAGTACCATGCTGAAAGTGATTTCTCCAATCCTATTTTCCATTACACTTGAATTAGATCTGTTTTTCAATCTTGCAGCGTGTCCTTAGTTGCTCTGTATGAAAACATAAAACACCCACACAACCTCAAGTAGTCTGTGCAAGGACGATATCCTTTCGATTATTTCTTGTTTGGATCTACTGTATGTAAAAAAAAAAAACCTCACTGCTAAAAACTGTAAACTTTTACTTCATAATTGGTGCCTGAAGATATCAGCAAACACAGCTCAACACAGTGAGCTTTAAGAGGCTTAGTCAATGCAAGTATACAGACAGCTTCACAGTCATCTCGAAGTGAGTGCTCTTGATCAACTATATTCCTTGAACTATATTCAAGGTTTCACTCATTAGCATTCACCGTGGCTTTTGTTCCAATTACAGAGGAGAGAATTTTCCTCCGTGTGTGAGGGTGTTTTTAATTTTACATTTTTTAATTGAACTCCCGCAATATTGCTCTCAGTTTCTGCAGGTAGAGGTAGATTAAAGAAGAAGAAAACATAATTTCAAACCCTGAATATAGCTCTGAATCATTATCACAACATCACAGAATAATTGCAGTTGCATAACACAAGTCAGCAAGGCTAACAAACTTATTATAGAACCGTATAGTTACAATGCAGGATGAGGCGAACATCCAGTATGCAGCAACATCAACCAAGGGCACAAGCTAGACATTATTTTGACATACACATCGACACATTGTGTTTTTGTGTGTTTTTGTTAGAACTGTCCAACAACTCCCTGTGAGCTCATCTTCCAATACGTGATGAGAAGACTTCTTTATCTCAGCAGACATACAAGTAATGCCCCCCCCCATGAACCTTATACAACCTTTCACACTGTCAAAATAATTTTGGGATGTGAAACAGCAAGTGCAGGCATGAAGGCAATTTATAGGCACGCATAACAAAAGAGGACAGGACTGTGAAAATGTAGAAGGGGTAAAACACATCCATGTACGATGCATAAACGGTGGAAACACAAAGAAAAGAATGTAGTATTGAAATGTCAAAAGCATGCTTGCAGACTTATTTTCTCTAACACTGACTGTACGCCACATTTGCACACACAAGCGCACACACACACACACACACACACACACACACACACACACACACACACAGCCTGCAGCAAAAGTCAGAGGCAGCCTTCCAGAGCCTGAATCCACGGGCTGAATAATTAGCTCGGAGCCATAAAGAGGGCTTCTCAGTCCAGCAATGCAGTCAGTGTAAAGAACAGCTCAAAGGCTCAACATATCCAATTTGCAATTCTAAAACATAAGGGAAATCACTGATTAATTAGGGATATAGCAAACCCAAGCGTCAGATACAATTACACAGCACCTAATGGCTACGCTGCCTTGGCATGTGTTCCCCCTATAAAATATTCCTCATTGCTTTCATCAGCTACATTGTCTCTGATCAAAGGACACAAAGTATTAAACTGTTCATAAGAGAGCGGCCTGTAAATACGGAGCACAATTTACCAGTTATAGCTTCATGTTAATGAGGCCTGGAATGTTCTGGACAATGGACATCGCATGGAAAATGGCTCACTACCAGCAAAAAGCCAGGATCTGGCATTAGGTAGGAAGTGCGACAGCTGGTCATGATTCATAAGGATAGAAGCTTCATGTTGGCCTCGTCTGTGAAAGCACAGGTGAGGCCCTGACACTTGCAAGAAGATGAAAGATGAGGGAGGTGAATAGAAGCAGTGTCGGCCATCTTGCAGCCGGCCGTCATTCATCAAAACCCCGGCTTGATTTAAAATGACAGTGATGGCAGGCAAAACAATCAATGGCTTTTTCCCTGCTTTATGAGTTTTCTATTCTGACTGCAGTAACTCCTGTCAAAGTCTTACACTGGGAGGTAGCTGCACCTTCCGCCTCCACCCTGAACCTATTGGATTTTAAATGAATAGAAAGGATAAATCTAGGGGGGTAGCCGCTGATTAAGTCCCACAATTGATAGTCTTGAGAAAGGCGCTCATTTAATCGTCATTACATCTAATGGTAGCTGTCAGGGTTCATAGAAAAATCTAGAAATGGCTTCTTTTGTATGGAGGTAGCGGAGGACTTCGAGTTGCTGTCACTGATGATTACATGCTACTGTGGTGCTAACTCTACAGCAGCTGGGGGTATCAAGGAAATACTGAAATACACAGCAGACAGAGCAGAATGATGTACAGCTGATGAGTATTTCTTATGTGCTGAACATTTAACAGAATCAAATGCGCCCAAGAAAACCAAAACAAAGGGCTGAAAGAGGCTCAATGCTCCCTAAAGCTGACGTTAAGAAACGCCTGTAGTCTGTCTTGCTTTTTATTTGTTATTTTTAAAGAAGCAGTGTTCTTAATATATTAAGTGATCTTAAAGACACAAGAATGGTAAGGTGCGACCTATTGTTAAATGTTCTTATTGCCGATTTAAAGAATAATCTTAGACCTCAAAATGAGAAATGGAACCCATCCAGACTAAACTTTTCTACTTACACTTTGTCCTAACAGCATGATTGCACGCTGGCTGTCCACACTGCATCCGTTAAATATAACACTCTGTGTTTTGTGAATTTCAGTTCCCCCTTGGAAACAGTATGGCATCTAGTGCTTTTGAATTGAAGGTGGACAAACTGAAATGTGGTGCTTTGCATTGAGGAGCTGCTGACTCAAATCACAACACAGAGGCTTGTCAATAAACGGTTTGCGGTGAACCGAAGACAGTTTTTCTCAAAGTCAAAACACAACATTTCAAAAACAGATGTGGATTCTACTTATGCACCGTTATCTCCCCATTGTACAACAAGCTAACAAGCTGAGTGAGAAAAGTGAGTCTCAGTGCCGTGTAGAGCCGACGGAGCTGAGACGCAGGGCAGCGGACCCAGTGGAAGCACACACATTGAATAACGTGAAACGTATCAGCTCCTTGGCCGTAAAACGGGGCGTTGGGGTAAAAAAGGCGCCGCATCGCTCTCGGGCAGTTAGGACACTCCAATTGGAAACAATAGATTCAGGCTGATTTTGTCGTTGATGGTCACTCCCGTCGCACTGCTGTTAGGACAGGCTGTTCTTTTATTTTTTGTTTGAAAGGCTGAACTAAACAATTACTTCTGTTCACTGACTGAAGGGAATTCACATTTTCAGTCACCTCTCTCACTATTTTGAGCCACTGTGGCTCATACAATGGAGACAAAGATCTTTTCACAGAAAAGGAATTCTTTTACAAAGAAACTGTTACAAAAGCTGCCCTTTTGTGCTCGCCGGCAAACTCCTTTTGATTGTAGTATGACGTTTTTGATACTCAAACACAGCACAAGAAGGAACACAGTGGAGTTCAGTGTACTACACCTGTAGAAGGCAGCGCTGTCAGCTCTGCCGGGGCAGGAGTTGACAGCACTCAAAGAAAATTACAAAAAGGACCTCTGAAGGTAAAATGGAACATTTAACTGTGATGGGGCGGCTTATCTGAGCTGTAATTCAGCTTCAGACAGGAAGGGAACGATATCCATCACTGACATAAGAAGAGTCAGAGAAGGGCTGTTAGTAGTTGGAAAATAGCCGACTTTGATTTCTATGTATGGAGAGAAACAAAGTAAAAAAAAAAAAAAGAGAGAAACACTTAAAAAAACAACACTTTCTTTTGTCTTACAAGCCTTGTGCCTTTTCCCTGAACAATTGGAGCAATATAATTGAGGATTAGCAGCTCATTTGGACTAATGAAAAGTACACTCACTTAATTTTTAGTCCAATCAATGGAGGTGAAAGTGCATTGACTGCAGCTCTGCTGGATGAAGGGTACCCAGAGCTGCAAGCTGCTGATGCAGCTATGTAACCATGCCATGTTGAACTGATATTGACATGTCTTTTCTTAATTATTATGCAAAGAACATCCACATCGTATCCCTGACAACAAGAAAAAAAAACAACAGCACTGCTAAATTAGTTGGCTCAGTGATGCTGAGAAATGTGGACAAGCGGATTAACAATGGAAACAGTCATCCTTATACATCAGCTGCTGCAGCATCATTTCTTTTGTTTTAATTAACTCTCCCTGCAACATTTAACAGAACCTTAGCACACATAAATCACTTTTTGTCTAACTTGGGGGGAAGGTAACATTTGGCATTTTCAATTGCAAAAATATGTTATCCCTTTGAAAGTTTAAAATCTACCGAATAGAAAAAGCTGCAATTTCATAGTTTGAGTCTAGTCCATGATTAAAAAAGAATTGGATACAATCTACTTCTTTTTTCATCTCAGAGTGGATGAGAATGATCAATGCAGCACCACAGATTTTGTCTTTTCTATTCCATGCATTCCTCTTTCTTCCTGCTTCTTGATCCCTGGCAGTTTGGTCAGAGATTTCTTGGTGCTATGCCGGGAGCCGCGAGGAACTTGCCTCAGGCATTGATGAACGCAGTTTGCACAGGTCTGAAAACCTTCTTTTTTTTTTTACTCCACACCAGAATGTTTTTTTTTTCATTTTCAAGCTTGTATTCTTCAGCCCTGACATATTTTAAAACACGTTTTATCAACTTCCCGAATTGGTATTTTTATATATTTTTTCAATATATCATTATACAGTATGGCCATAATTACACTTGACCTAAAGCCATTTTACATGTCCTACAGCTATTTTCCATAAATGTCATGTTAAATTAGAATTAAAGGTGAAACTGAACAACTGCGTTGGCAAAGTAATCTGGTCCAATTTAAAATTTTGTTGGGATTCTGATGGAGGAAATTAAGAGACACTGGGCCTCATTTATCAATCTTGCGTGAAAACAGGTGCAGATCTGAGCGCAGATTTGGTCTTACGACAGGACACACGTGCGATTTATGAAACGTTCGTATCTGACCAATCTGAGCGTACGAATGAGCGGGCCTTGATAAATGCGGCGGCTGAATTCGATCGTCATTAACATGTTACGCCCATAAATATTCCTGGTTCGGAGGCCTCGCCCACTGAGGTCAAACATGGAGAGACGAAACACTAGTAAGAAAAGAAACTTTTCTGACACGGAGATCGGCATCCTGACATCGGAGGTGGAAAGAAACAAAACAGTGCTTTTTGGCAGTCTGAAGAGTGGCATAAAAGGGGCTCATAAAAACGCTGTCTGGAAAAAAATAACGGAGGCAGTCAACAGCGTTGCCGTACAGGAACGGACTCCAGCTGAGGTTTGAATATAATTCTCAATAACTTAACCCATGCCTAACGACTTAAATGAATCTTTTCATCCCCAGCTTAAAAGCTTATGTCTGCTAATTGATCAAAACAATTCTTTACATTTAGGTCAAGAAAAAATGGTCGGATTTGAAGCTGGCCACCAAGAAACGTGTTGCTGCGTTTAAACGCAGCATCAGGAAGACTGGAGGAGGCCAACCAGACTCCAGCCTGATCCTGACGGGGACGGAGGAAAAAATTGCCTCCTTAATTGGGTCCGAGTCGATCTGTGGCATAAGTGGTGGAGGTGACACAGACGCACTGGCATCAGACCCAGAGCAGAATGGTAACTAACAACCCCCTTTTGCTTGCATTGAAAAATCAAACTGACTGTACACCATTTCTTACAAATAATAAGGCTTACACATGTTACATGGGTGACATTTTTATTGTATTAAATATTTCAGAGCCAGGCACCAGCATGATGTCAGCCAGATCTGCTCCCCAGAGCGGTCCCACTACTGCCGAGAGTGAGCGCGTGCCCTCGGCCCCCCGTGCTGCGCCCAGACCGAACCTGATCACGGCAGAGGTCCTGGAGAGACAAGGGGAGATATGCAGGTTATTGGCCTCAGTCGTCGGCGCACTTGACGCAATTAATGAGACACTAAAAGAAATAAATGAAACTCTAAAAAAGCCATAATAAAATGTTTAAATGACTAAATGTTGTCTGTGTTTAGTATGCCTTTAGCCAATTCCACCAACAATACTTCACATTACTGATTAATACTGCAGAGCATTTGCAAGAGTTTAAGGTATACTTTACGTTTTAAAAGCGACAAATGAGGTCCTGTCTCCTCCGTACAGCCCCCTGTGGAGGCTGTGCTGGCCACGGCTCCATGGGCATGGGCTCATCCGGCTGCGCCGGCACATCGAAGGGCACTCCATTCACCAGTGCAATGTTGTGCAAAACTGAACAGGCCAAAATGATATCGCACACTTTGTCTGGGGTATACAGTAGCATTCCCCCTGCAGGTCCGAGACAGAGCCACCTGCCCTTCAGCAACCCGAAGCAGCGCTCGACTGTGACCCGTGTGCGTGTGTGCGCACTGTTGAACCTGCGTTCCTGCACTGTAGCGGGGTTATAAGGTATTCCGTTAGAGGATAACCCTTGTCACCTAGAAGAACCATACCAAAATGTTAATCATCTGATACCTTGTTTAGTGTAATGCAATTTATCGAGGGTAGCCACTTACCGAGGAGATGACTTTGGCTCTGCAGTGCGCCCTCCTGCAGCCGCGCGCCAACAGAGCTGTTTTGAAAAATAAAAGAATCGTGTGTCCCCCCCTGGCCACCTGGCCACCACGTTTAAAAGTGATAGCTTGGCATCACAAATCACCTGGACATTTATGGAGTGGTAGTTTTTGCGATTGATGAATGCGTAATCATTCATGGATGGTGCCTTCAGACGCACGTGAGTACAATCAATCGCTCCAACCACATTTGGAAACCCAGCAATCTCATAAAATTGCCTTTTAATCACAGCTTGCTGGGCATCATTGTATGGGAACCGAATGTATTTTCGGGAGAGAGATTTTATTGCAGCCAACACTGCTGGCATCGTCCTGCTGATCGTTGGCTGGGAGACCCCAGCCCTGTCCCCGACCTCTCGCTGAAAGGTCCCGGTGGCCAAAAACCCCAGCGTGGCGAGCACCTGAACTGGTACAGGTAAGGCATTTGACCGCCTGGTTTCTCTCTTTAATCCAGCAGCTACATTATTGCATAAATCAATAAGCACATGCCTTGGGAGCCGAAAGCGACTGATCAACCAGGCATCACTCTCCATGAGGAGATCCCTGCGGTCCCTGAAGACGCGCTCACGTCTGACACGCGCGTATTGCTCCTCCAAAATAAGCAAGTCTGCCATCATCAAGACTTGATAACTGTCAAAGCATCTGTTTAAATAGGGGAATGAATAAACATCTGACCAACCACAGTGGAACGATGATTATCTCAACAGGTGCTTTCAATTTTTGTTCCAGTTCTGTCACACCCATCGGACAAAAACAAAAACAATTACACATTTTTGCCATTAGTTAATTTGCAAACACACATTTCTGCTTGTATTTATGATTCTTTCACATTTTAATGTGTAATAATTCGTTGTCATCTTAGGCTATTTATCCTATTGTTTAATTTTTTGAAAGTGGTATCAGTAAAAACATGGGCTTTAAAAGAAATGTTTTCGTTTTAATAATCCGTTTTGATCTGTTCTAAATATGTGACTGCTTATGCTTAATGACAGCTGAGGTTTGTTCATTATTTTCCGCCAGATTTTGCTGTGCTGCACCGCAAATCCACAGACTCGAATTTGCGTACACGAGCTCAGACCTGACGTGAGATCTGATCGCAGCTTCCGCTTACGTCCAAATTGATAAATGCCGAAGTTTGCGTGGAAATGGTCGTACGCACGGTTTTCGGTCGTACGTTCGTTTGATAAATGAGGCCCAATGACTCTTGGATTGTAGATTACAATCATGAAAAGAGGACACTTGATTTAGGTTATTGGGTTTTGCAAATTGAAAATATTTTTGACTATCATCGTCGGCTTAACATTGATATGATACATCATGAAATATGAATACAACAAGTTTGAAGGTGTACCAGAAATACCAACCCAGTTTTGCAATCTCTCCAGTAATATGGCATGAAGATGGCAGTTAAGTCAAGACGAAGAGGCACGTTTATGGCCTCGTTACCTCCTCCTGACCATCAAGTGGGTTTTACCAACTCTATCAACTATCTGCCAGAATGACGCTGTACTTTCAGGATTTTAGGGACTAAATCCTAACATTAATGTCTTGAATCTCCTGAGTTTTGATTTTTCAATATTTAACATGTTTTACAGTCGTGACTTGAAATCCTGTGGTATCAAAGCAGTAGAGCTAGACCTGAGCAAGCTAAAGGGGATGCAAGGTACTTAAAAATGTTTGTGAATATACTGTATGAATGAAGGTGTACGTCTAAATGAATCAGAATGCATACATAAGAACCGCTTTGTTCTGATAAGCGATTCATTGGTATGTTGTTTATTAAGCTGCATTCCCATCACACTGATTAAAACATCTGCTCTGGTTAAACAAATAATCTCCTCAAGCTGACACTAACTAAACACTCTCTGACAATTTGGCAGCGTCCCATCTGCACTCTGCAGACACCATCCTGCT
Organism: Tautogolabrus adspersus; assembly: GCA_020745685.1. NCBI lineage: Eukaryota > Metazoa > Chordata > Actinopteri > Labriformes > Labridae > Tautogolabrus > Tautogolabrus adspersus. Next base: position 16,201,162 of record CM036553.1, read on the forward strand.
CTTTTCCAGCTCCCCTCGGCCTTCCAGTTAACTTCACCTCACGATTCAGCCAGTAGTGCAACCCTTGAAATCCTGCACAACACAGATATATTTCATAAAGTAAGCAGAGGCACTCTAACAGCATATTGTTGAACTGTTTTAAGCCTGGTAGTTTTTGGGTCCGTGTATGAGCAGGTAGGAAAAAGATGCAGTGATGTGTTTCATGAAGTACGGGAAGTTGTAGATTCTTTGAATTAGCCTTGGAAGTGTAATGCCTGCTGGGTAATGTGAAGTAAAAGTGGTTTAATAGCACCATTTGTGCAAAATCAATATGCTTTCAGCCTAATCTTTGATTCATATGAGACTTCATATTGATTTTCATGTTTAAATTATTCCCCAAAAAGTCATATTTTTTAAAGGATTGGAGGATTATGTTGTTTTGAATTCTAATGAACTAGGAGGAAATGAATCAATCCAAACAACACACACTGAGCTGATGATAGTTCCTTATGTGTACCGTTTACCAGGATTATATATTAATATTCATTCTGTCATCCTTCAGCCATCAATGATGTGTAAGTGATTGTCACTGTTTTAACTCAGCTGTTGCTTAAACCCTGAAAACTATGGTCCTCTGGATAAACAGAGCCATCTCTGTTTTTCCTGCCATTAAGAGAAAGCTAGAAACCAAATCAATGAAACACACACTATAAAAAGAAGTCAATGAAGTCGTTCAAGGTGACATGTTGGAAAATGGAATATTCACAACCTGAGTCGGTCGATTTTTGGCAAAACTGAATCTTAACTTGAAAGACACTTTTTTTTTTTTCCCCCACCAGGCAGCCTTTATACTATCACCGCTTGCCACCCTGAGCTTTTTAATAACAACAGAATGCTGGTTTAGTCCATGCTATTGCTGAAGCTTGTGCAATTCATCTAGTTTATTTTGGAGATACAATGATCTGTTACCCGGGGCAACAAATCTGAGATTTTTTAATAAGTTATGTCAATTAATTATGCAAAATGTTTAATCTTTTTGGGGGACTTCTGGTTGGGCAAAAAGAACCAAGATCAAGACGTTCCTCAAAGATTTAGAGAAATTGAATCACTAGTTTCCAGTTATTACAGAATAAACATTGCTGGTGAAATAATGGATACCTGCAGGCCTTTCATGCAGTGTTCTTTCACTCTGGTGTTTTGAACAACATAATACAACTGCTGGCGAAGCTAAAACATCATAATTATCATAATTATCATGGCCAGGGTACCTAATGCTTGTGTAAATAATGTTCATTCATTTAGTATATTGACAACTAATGTCTCAGTTGGGGAGCCATACATGACAACAATACAACAAAGAACAACCTTTTCCTTCATTGCTCATTTCCTTTCTGTGGGACTAAGTGGATCCATGAGCTTACAGCTGCAACATGTGCAAAGCTTCTTGTGTGTGTTAGACTGTGACTCAGTACTTATGAGCTTAATTCTTGTAGTACAACTTTAGCAGTTGGTTTGGGGCAGCGTGTCGAAATCTGTGGGCTTGGATGGTTGACTGCTCATGCGGGATATCACTCTACACTGCAGACCGCCACGGATAGATTCACTCTTTCCTGCATCCAAATCTGGGAACCCCTGTTACAAGAGACTCTGCTGTTAACATTGATTCTGACTTTACCTCATCTTTAAAAATCTTTTTTATATCCATGTTTCAGGGGCAGGAAAGATGTCAAACCATTAGATTGTTAGCCAAAATACAGAGCAGTCTGCCAACGTTAGTCTTCTATCTAGCCCTTCTCCTCATCTCTCCACTATTCTGCTGATGCTAGCTAGCTTAGCATCAGTTGAACTTATTACCAAAATTCAGATAAATGCCACACTTGTGGTGACCATATGTGACCCACTCAGCTCGGTGCTTTGTGTGTTACTGCTCTCTGACTGATGTGACAAAGTAGCAGCAAAAACATGACATGGAATTTCAATGATGTCCAAATTGGTCCTACGCCCATGCCTTAACTGAAAAGAAAATCCTAGCATGGGTGTTTAGTAAATAGAAGCACAGGTTTACTACATCAAAAGAAGCTGCAATCAAATTGATGCACTTCTAAATTACAGGTTCCTGAAAAAACACAACGAAACACTGTTAAACACGATCACAGGTGCTAATGTGTCGCCATCGCTCTAACGATGCCTAAAGCTCTTCCTGCAGGTATGTTTGCCATGTTTTTGTTGTCATTTCTCTTAATAAAGCTTGCAGTCCCAAGGTTTCCAAGGTAACAGCAGCTCCAGCTGGACAGATCTGCATGGATGTAGCGACAGTGAGACGGATCAGAAACTTTCCCTCTTCTATGATTTACATTTTATTTTGCCTTCACCGAGAATCAAAGGCAATTAAATCCAAAATGAACCTGTCCCGTTGTACGCTCTAAATTATAAAAGGAAGGAATAAAGAAAGTCATGACAGGGGAATAGAAAGCTCGGAGCCGAGGCTGCCACAACAGTTCCAGCTAATGATGCTATTAGTGCTTGGTAGCAGCACAATCAATCAGAGAAGTGATTAGCATGAGCATGTACAGAGAGCTGGGCCATTAGTCAGATGTGCTGTGTATAACCTTCAAGACTCGACTAAAACAGCATGCTCACGCCTGCGCAGAGAAAGAACAACACTGTTTCTATTGAGTGAAACACACAAATGGCCGTTAGAATGACATTTAAAACAGATTCATTACATTATGTGTACACATCTGTTTAAACAGTGGACAAGTAAGAACTGGTGCAACAACATGGCTCTGCATCAAATATGTATTTATCTCACTTGAGCAGCAGAAGCAAAGCACACTTTTCCCCACCTACCTCTGACTGACAGACAGCTTAATAAGAGTCTCACTGTTGGCCCTGTTCACTTTATGCTGTATAAAAGACACTTTAAAATAGTTCAGTCAGAGGATACAACAGACACACTTAGCAGATGCAGATGCAGGCCAGGCGAGGGTGCTGAGGAGAGGCGGAGGAGGGAACACAAAGGGCCGTTTAAATGCTATCAGCGAGATTCTTCCGCAATTATTCCTTAGCTTTATTTCCCACTCAGTATGTCGTTTTTAGGCCACAGATATGACATGTTTTGTAAGGATCTGTAACCTCCTTACAGATATAAAATAAAAGGAAACAGTGCAGATGAAGCTGGAGTGTCTGACATTTGGGAGGTTAAATGTCAGTGAACAGTCTTAATCTGCTCAGAGGAGAATTTAAAACATTTCCGGATGTGTAAAGGGATCATTAAACATTGATTTCTTCATTATTGATACAATTTTAATGATTTGGGAATTATGAGACTCTGAGTGATGTAATATGCCAAAGTCATTTGGCCATTTGATGAATCCAAAGTTCATCCTTTTTGCCATTCACACTTCCAGCTGCAGTCTGCATTTACAGCAACAGCTGTATCAACTAAGGGACATTGCACAGACAAAGAGAGAGGGGAAATTAAGCATTCTTGTAAAATAATGGCAGAAAGAGGCAGGACACCTGTTCGAGCAAAAATGATTACACACACGCACTATATTTATCTGGATATTTTGACTGATCTTACATGTAATCACCAAATCTCCCCTGTCTACAAAATAATAATTATTGCTATTAGTTGCATGTAATACAATATCATTTTATTTGTTTGCCCCATCTTATTATACCCTTTTCCCTATGTGAAAAAGTGTAGGTTGTACCAAATGATGTTTTAGAAATTTCAAAGTTCTGGTTATTATGGCGGGTGAGATCTAGCATGGAGGGTTGTGGCTTTGGGACGCCCAAGCTAACTGCTGAGTCTTTCCTTGGTGTCGTGGGCCCAACTTGATGAAACACCGTTAAAGGGAGATGACCACTTGATAACGCCGATGATGTCCTGGCTTTTGCGGTCCAGCTATGTTCACAGATGAGATGTGGGGGCCTTTAGGGGCCACGTGGTAGGGTAGATAGTATCAGCATTGTCAACACCTGGAGCGTGCATGTACGTAGTCTAGGTCTGTTGAAGTTGGCAATGCTGTTTGGGTTGTGGTGGCCCCTGAGGGCCATGTTGTAGTTTAGGTATCAGTAGAACAATTGGCATTGGGATGGTGTCGCACTGATTGTGTACGGGAGGGGGTTCTTCACTGAGCACTCTTCATTTTTATTAGTGCACAAGTTTCTTTTTGTTTATTTAAACTGCAGATTTCAACTTTTTCATGACCAAAGAATAACAGTAAGATAAAGAAAAGAAGAAAACAAATCAAGCCATAAAGCTAGATACCTGAAATTTCAACTTTAAATAAAAAAGGATCAGAACGACACATTGACCCAAACTTCCAAATGACTTGTGCTAAAACCACTTAGAATAAGTTTTGACTTCAGTCCAGTCCTGTACATTTTCTGTATAAGTTTCAATTTTGAGCAAATAAATATTTTCTTTCTTAAGAAGCTATTACTTTCAAATCAGCACAACATTGCCAGAGAGAAACCAACAGTGTAGCTGGAGCTGGGAATTCATCCTGTCTGCTGTCAACACCATCAAACGTACTGCCCTCAGCCAACCTCAGCTTTGATCTTATTCTGGAAATTTATTTAAAAAAAGTATAACTTAGTAACGATGGCCTGATGGTGAAATAAGACAGATAGGAAAGTCATTAATATTTTTGCAAGCCCCACTTATAACCAAAACTATAATTTCTCCCCAAAACCAAGCATCCATGGTTGGGATATAAAAGTAAGTTTGTTTGACTAAAATATCCCCGGAGAACATATTTCTGTTTATCCTCACTACAAAAGAAGAACATTGCAGCTTCCTAATCTCTGGGACGGGCTGCAGCTAAAGTACACACCATTAAATATCCTCACACTCGTACTGAGTGGGTGCTTCTGAGGGGAGAGGGGAGAAAAAAGCCAAGAAGAGACAAGGAGGAGAAATTGTGTAAGTCATTCACTGGGAGTCCAGCTGTTCCCCTGAGGAAATGTTGACCCTTCTGGGAATCAGCTTTTAGCGGGGTGCAGGACGAAGATTGCAGCAGAACAGCGCTATAAGTGCTTCCATGAATAAAAGATGAGGTTAAGTTATTCTTCTGGATTGAGCTGACTGGAGCAGATTCCCAATCAGCATCTTGAAAGCCTGGCATCATGTCTTTTCATTTGTAGGATCATACATGACGCCTACTGTAGATAGTTGTTTTTCAAGGCTTCTGTGGATCGGACAGACGGACCGCCGTTTTAATGTCACTAGTGAATTGTGCCAAGTTCTAGAGCAGGTTAACTGTTTCCATTTCAGGCAAACTTCATGAAGAGAATAAGATCCTTTTAAAGTGCATGATGATTACTTTGTGAAGAAGAATTCAGATTTCATGCAACAATGGAAGAATGGCCAGGGGGTTGACAAATTGACAAAGGGATACAATTTATTGAAACCACAAATGTTTAAATACAAAAGTCCAACCGTCAAACAAAGCACCACGACAACCACAGGCAACCTTACTTCATCCCCAGTCTCTGTGCAGAAAACTCATTGTTTTGAAACCCCTAGGACTTTTATGGAGTTAGATCAGTGTGGATTTATTTTTTACATTTGTGTGTGCATTGAAAAATATATTTGTGGATAGAGTCATTTATATATCAATCACAAAATACATTTGTGAATCCTTCTGTGTGCATTCATGAATATTGAGACTGATCTAACTCCATAGACTTAACTCCTAACAAGTGTTTCGTCTCATTAAAAACAATCTGTGTGAGAGGGAGTTGAAATGAGGTGTTGCTGCTCTCGATGTCACAAGTTTTAGCAACACTTCTGTTTAAACAGTGGATGTGTTTGAAGTCAAATGTTAACTCTTTTCAAAGCTACAGTACCATCTTCTCTGCCTCCTACAGACCTCACTCTAAAAAGCAAAATGAGGCTGCATTATATGATATATGTATTGAACGTAGATACAGTAAAACAGGCCAGTGGTGCAAGGGTGGTGAATGCAAAGTAATCCTAAACAGAAGGCAGATGTGAAAACCAGAAATCTGTTCAACAGCTCCGCCATTTTTGACAGCTGTTCTGATTCAAGTCCAGATGACCAGTGCAGGTTTCTTGATGCCAAATTCAAATCATTATGGTTCCCGGATGAACACAACTTACAACCATTTCAACCTCTTTCTCTTTTGGTTAGGAACTCACAAGTTAAATATGAACCAACGTTATAGGTTTGAAACCTCCCCAAGACTAGAACCAAGACCATGCGGTCAAACGTTGATCTAAAAATAAGAGGTGGTCCTGGTCCAGATCAAACTGAACTAAAGCTTGGCTCATATCTATTCTGAAAGCATTTGTAGACTCTAAAAGAAAACATTCAGAAATGTTCAAGTATTTTCTTGAAGGATTAGAGGGAGTATTGAGCACAAAAGAAATCCTGAGACACACTCTTCTACAGAATTGATTATAAGTGCATGAAGACACACCTTGCATATCAGATGAAATCAGGACATGGGTATGAAAAGACCTTTAACTCTACAGCCATGGCAGGAGCTCTGTGCCTCGGCTGCACTTTGGTACAGCTAAAAAAATATTGGCTTGCTAAAAATTACATGGTATGTTTTCCATGGAAATAATTAATTAATAATGTAGGTAGTTGGTCATAAAGCAAAGTGTGCTTGATGAAAAGTCAGCAAGAGCACCAAAGGAATTCCAATCAATTGGAGAAATGTTAAATGAGAACAACTTCATGGTGCTCCAGGAATGATTAGCCAATTATCAGAGCCAATATGATTAATTCTGTTGAGACCAAGACTGTCTGTACTCAAGTTGTAGACATTTCTATTCCACACCAAAGTGTTGGACTGATCAATTAACAGTCTAACACTACCATCCCTGAACTGGATATCCAACCAATGACACAGGCAAATACCAGTGCCCAAGCAGATCTCTCTTTAACAGCCATTAGAGCTGATCAAGGAGGCAAACCAGGTAAGGGGAAGTCATGGGATGCTCTGCCATTTTTGTTTCAGCAAGTAGCCTATGACCATAGTGCATTACCCGAAGGCTACTCTGTCCTGAGCAGTATACTTAAAAGAGAGTGTGATTAAAAACTACCCTCGACTAGAACCTGTCCTTTTCACCATCAATAGTTCTTTCAAGTTCCGGACTGCTCAGCAGAATACTTTTTTATCTTCATCCAACTGGGAAAAAATGGAGTAAACCTGAAAGAAAAATGTGACACTCCATGAAGGGCCAAAGCAGTTTCTATTTGTATTCTGACAGCGAAGGCATCTCACAAACCTATGAGCTGACGAGCTTTCTCCACACACTCCATTCAGTTTAAAGAGTCCTGTTGCAGGAGGAAAGAATAGCAGCTTGCTACAGTTTAACCAATTACACTAACTGTAGGTCACCATGTCAGTGTCACATCAGGAGCTTAACCATTAGGCTTGTAGAGCATTGGATAACAAACAACTGGCTTCAAAGGAGTTTAGTTGGCTTGACATTACAGGAGAAGGATGTATAGAAAATTCAAATTTTGGATGATGGTCTAAATACTGCCAGCAACCATTATCACATTGATCTATGGATAAAGTCTTTTACACACTTGAGTTCACACTGTACTTTCCTGTGCCGCCTGACTCATCACTGTTGTCAAAATCCCTCAGCATTGAAAAGTCTTTAAGCAACAAGGCCATGCTTTGACTCACAATTAGAGACTGGGACTTAAACTGAACAGTCACAAGACGACAGACAAATATGCAAAGTACCAGAAAAACTATTCCCATGTGTGATTTTTGGACGAGTGGCAATGAAAAACACTGGTCATTATCTCCTCAGAGTAGATATAGAACAATCACAAGATGAGCAGCACCCAAAACTGAGGATAACACTTGAGTATCACATCTGTGAATCGACTAACAAAAAGTAGGCGCTGTGAGAGACGTCTTAGAATACATAACATGTTTTTTCAGTGTAATTACATTTTCCTGTGTATGCCCCACCAGCCTTTTTCCTATGTTGTTCCTCCTATGTTGCTTGCACTCTTAGACATACAGTAGATTGAGTTTAAATTGTAAAGGTCAGACATGTTGGCACAGGGCAAAGCAGTAATGAGATTTGTTGAAGGTTACTTGCATTAGATCTACACCAGCACATGACCTTTTTAAGTTGAAACGTAAAACTGTTGCAGTGGAAGAAAAAATGTGAACTTTCGGTTGTTTACCCTCCACTTCCAGTGACATTTTATCTAAACTGTATTGTGATCTGCCGTATATAATTACAGCCCGCTTGGGAAAAAGGTGGTTATCAATTTGGAGCAAAGTTAATTAATCGCAGATACAGCTGGGACACTAAAGTCTCATTGCCTTTGGGAGAAAATGGGAGATCTAGGTGTGGGACTTATATTTAGCAATAAGCTGGTGTTCTCACACAAAACAGGGATGTGCAGGTACATTCATCTGGGGATTGGAAAGAAATATGAGCCCCAGCTTTTGGTGCAAGGAAAGAGGGCAGGCAGGAAGTAACTGTCAAAAGACTGTTTAATGTTTTTTTTAAAGATTTATTTTTGTGCTTTAAAGCCTTAATTGGATAGCACAGTAGGAAGAGTAGAAAATCAAGTAGAGAGAGTGACGAATGACATGCGGGAATAAAGTTGCAGGTTGATCCCAAACCTGGGCTACCCACTTGGAGGACTACATCAGGTGCGACCTGACTGCTCGGCCAATTAGAGCCCAAGGTCTGTTAAATGTTTAAAGAAAAACTAACAAAGAATCATTAAAAACTATAAAGAACACTACTAATGTTACTGCATTCAACCAGATATTTTGATTTTCACTCCCCCGTTGAATGATAGAGTAGTGAGGCATACATTAATGTCATTTAACTCTTTAGAATGACGCCTAACAGGAGACTAACATGTTTCAATCATGGGAACAGGTTACTGAATCTGCATTCCAAAAACAAAAACATCTTCAACGTTTAACAACAGAAATCCGGTATGGGGTTCAGAGAGAACTGATCCAGCTGCTGACAAACAACCTGATTTCTAAACCAACGCAGTGGTGATGATGTCATTGCAGAAGAATATTGGGGGAATTTTTCATCTTTTCTCGGTGTTAAAAATATCAGTTGAATTTGTAGGTTGGGGTGCATGCATTATAATACATCTTGTGAATAACTTGCAGAAATGATTAGAACAAGGAAAGCTGACATTTGCTGTCAGCTAAGGTGCTGATTTCACCTTTTGTAAGATGTAGCAAACACTCTACATCATTTCTAATAAAATCATGAACACTGTTTCTATTATTCACAGAAGCAGACAGCTGGAAAAAAAAAAAAAACATAGTTCTATACATTTCCAACTTTGACGATGACTTTGTGTTTGTCTATAATTATATTGATCCGTTTCCTTTTTTTCTCAATTTCTTCCAGGCAATAACTTTATTGTCCATGCCCACAACTAAAAAAAAACCTCCCAGAAACCTAAAAAATACCACTGGAATGGATTGCTGTAATAATTTAATTGACACTTATTGTTTGCAGTGGAGTTGCTGCCAGGCTTGGCTGCAGCTGATGCTGACTTAACAGTAAGCAACTTAATCAATCAATGATCTTGATGCTAGCTCCATTGTAAAAATGTACTCACTGGACTATAAACTCTCAAGATAAGAAATGGGCAGATGAGAAGAGGGGGCAATTTAAAGGGGACAGAGTTGGTGGATACCCTCCTCTTCTTCTCACCAACATGAGGAACTCAGGTCTTTGGTGTGTTGTGAAGAAACCGAAGTGCCACTTCTGGAAATGGCCGAACTTGAAAAGAAAATGGAAAAGAACTTTAAGACCCACTTTGGCACTTTCATCACTGTCCAACAGACCATCACAAAAAAAAGAACCCTTCCAAGTCAATTTGAGAAGTTATGGTGGGATTTGAGGCGGTTAAGTATGAAAGAAGACAAAGAAGGATTGTCTTTTTTTTTCTGTGTGCAAATTTAGCTTCAATGTGTTCTTCAGGCTGGTGTAATTACAGACCAAATATAATTATGAGCCAAAGAGAAAAACACAACACCCTGATGATATAGTGTATGTGAAACCACACACCGTGTAAATGAACACAGGCTTTTAAGTTAATCAGTCTCACTCATGCACTCTTTGCTTGCTTGCTGGAGCCTTGCAGAGCTCAAGTGTGGGTGTGTTTGTTTCGCAACCTGAAGGGTAGCTACCAAACTCATTAACACACACACACAGAGAACAAAAACGTTTCTCTTAATCTACAGCAGCGGTGATCAAAGCAAAGCATGCAAACAAAATACCACTATATTGCTTTGACTACATCCTGCCCTGTTTTCTAGTTTGGACCACGGTGACCTTCAGATTTGCTTAACTTTTTCTCATTTCACTTTACAATTATGGACAATTAAAACAGAAGGACATGGAGTGAAAACTAAACACAGGAGTTGAGAAAAATAAGACCTGGTGGAAGCCTAATTTCAAACAGATCCAGATCCAGAAATTCAAACCAAAACAAGCTCTTAGCATACGCCTACAGCTTTAATTAATGCAAAAACCCCAAACCCCCAATCTCTAGGAGCGCTTGATATGCACAGATTAGTGATAAGGATCAGAAAAATGGGTCAGTTGGACTGTGAGACGAACTGCAAGTGAACCGATGCATCAAGTGAAAAATCTTGGAATCCAATTCCCCGTGTTTAGACTGATTGATGTTGCCAGTTTCCACCCACAAAGATTTATTATTTATTAGAAGGCTCTGCAGCACCGAAAGCATTTCACACCTCTAACACGCATCAGAGATGTGCTGAGATGTCGACTTCAATAAATGTCAGGCGGTCCAGGAAAGATGGAAGCTAATAATTGCATTTCTCAGTCCATACATCATACATCATATAAACATTGCTTTTATTTTTGTATTTTTTTTGGGGGGAGGGGGCACACATAGAGTATCCTAGTAATTAAAATTAGGTTTACTCATATTTCTCAACAAAGAAAGTACTTTCATAAGGGAGCACTAGAAAGCAAAAAATAATCTTATACCAGTTTAATTAAACCAATTATTTTTTGTTGCAGAAAGATGCGGAGGAACATTGGCATGTTCCAAGGTGAGCTCAAGAAGAAAGCGAAAATCAACAGTCAACACTGGTTTGGGACCAGCAGCAACTTGGTGGTTAAGTTAAAAACAGTCCGTAAAGAGCTTGACTGTTAGAGGGCCAGATAAATATAATGAGTCATCAGCATAAAGACGACATAACCACCTGCAGAGCCACATATAGTTTAAAACCAACTTTTTCTTCTTTTGCACTCCATCCTTTACTCTTAATGATCTCGAAAAGCCATGAAGTACAATTTGATGATCTTACTTTCTTGACCTTTTGCTAATGGCCACTGAGTATTACCAAAATATTCTCAGTGTTCCCTCTGCTGTGAGATTTGCAAAACTCTGTGAGGGCCGGGAAGGTAATATTCTTCTATATTCTTCTGTGAGCTGTTGTCTCTGTAAAACAATGAGATTGTTTGACTTCCCTTTGTAGGAAACACATCAATCTTAGTCAACATGCGTCCCCCTCTGATGTCATCTTATATCTACTGAGATGACACATGTGGGGATATCTTCAGTGTACTTTTGGCAGAGGGGGACACCTGCTAATGTGCAGCTGGCTGGTGGCTAAAAGGGAGTCCTAATGAGAAAGACAGACCCTCATTAACTCTGCTTTTGTTATTCTTAGTTTCTCATTAACACCTTTCATTATCATAGAATGGTCTTTGGGGGGAATCCAGTATTTGACGCAGTGACCTTCTATGCATGCAGCCCTGGATCGTTTGACAAGAACAGCTGATTCAATTGCAATCTAGAGCTTTGGGGATGTGGTTGATGGGTACAGACTCATTTTTCAGGTTGAGAGCAGCGAGAGCCTGTTTGATCTGTTACAGAGGTTGGACAATAAAAGAACGACACTCTGTTTAATTCCAGTGCCAACAACAAAATACCATCCACCTGTTGCAGTGTTATTCACAGGGGTGTCTGAGTTTCAAATGGTAATCTGAGCTCATCTCTGGATTTCAAAGGACTCATCTATTCGGATGACATTGACACCTGCTTGATAAAAGCACCACAAGCTGTTACACTCACAAAACCACATTTTGTAGCCATAAAATGATATAATGACCAGCGCTGGCCATGACGTGAAAGTTATCCTGTTGTTGTTAAGCTTTTGTTTGCATATTAAAAATAATACAGCTGTTTCTTTAAACTTTAAAGCAGGGGTGTCCAAAGTGCGGCCCGGGGGCCATTTGCGGCCCTTGAGGGGATTTTTCGCGGCCCCTGACTTCAATCGAAGAATCAGAAAATTTTGGCCCGAGGCCTCATTCAGATGGCATATTTTGTTATTTTTCTTTTTCATTTTAGCAAGGGCTGAAAGATATTCCTAAAATAGAAAATGTTCAGTACAATTTATGTTTTTTTCTTTCTTTTTTTAAAAGCTTTGATTATTTTCCACATTTTTTGTTAACTATGAAAATGAACCTATGCATAATTTTTGAAATAATTTTTAAAATGATAACCTGAGCTAAATACAGAAAGCTTTTACAAAAAAATTAACCACGTAACAGGCTTGATTCTGAGAAAAACAAATTAAAAAAAAGGAAAAAGATGAACGAAAAAATCTAAGTATTTGATTTCCTTTTATTAAAGGGCTTCTTTTGCGAACCTTTTGATTCTGATCTACAAAGCCTCACTATTTTTTCAAAAAAATTAGAACACAATAGTTTCTCACTGTAATTAGTTATTGTGTATTTACGTTATTTTTGAAGAGGTTAAAATACTAAAATTTCCTTACAATATTATTTAAAATATTTAAAAAAACAAAACCTGTGGCCCGGGAGCGATTCTAACACGACAATTTTGGCCCGCAAGAAAAAAAGTTTGGACACCACTGCTTTAAAGCATCCTTTATTCATGTAAATGTTCACAATTTTCCGTGTTCTTCTGAAACCACTGATAGGAATATGTAACATGTGGACCCAGTTCTATTCAAAATGTAGATTTTCTCCATAAGGGTTTATTTGAGGTAGTTTGGCTCAAATGAACAGAGGGTGGAGGTGCAGAGGGAGATGTAGGATGTACAGACTGTAAAGCTCTCTGAGGTCAAATGTGATTCGGGATTTACTAATTGAAAAATGAAAAATCAAGAGCCCTCCAGTACATTACAAACTTCATAAGTTACATTTTTGTTTTTGTTGAGCCCTTTGCATACAGTATGTAAACAGTCATCTTTTATTGGGTAGCTATGGATCAAGGATATAGTACAAATGTCTTATCCCAATGAGGAGACTATGTTTTTTTTAGAGCTGTTTGGCTTGCTTGTCATGAATCCTGTTGGTTGTTGAATGAATGGATGACATACCTTTCTACATACATTTCTTCTCTTCCATGGATTCAAACTAGTGAGCTTTTCAAACAAGAATAGAAAGGTGATTGGTCTAGAATGACAGCTAGGGTGACCAGGTTTGAACAGACCACATGTGAGACAAAGAGTATTGTTGTGATGGACATTGTTGGACATAATGTCCGAATAACCCTTCAAAAACACTTCTATTGAAAACCCTTGCTCGCACATGCAATTTGACGCTCTAAGTCGTATTCTCCTTCATTTGCGATAAAAGAAGACACCATGGCAAATGTTGAAAAAAAAACATTCTGGGAATCGCCCTCCAAAGGCTTCACCTAAAAGTACATACTGTACTTTCCCCGACTTTGTTGTAGCTGCATCTCCTTTCTTTGTCATGGTTTCCATCATAAATTCTGCCAAGAGCATCCTGATGCTTATGTTTTTGTTTTGCAGCAGCTGGGCATAAAGTAGGCAATAAGGGTGGTGACAGGTTGGCGAGCCCTTGTCCCATATTTGGTTTGACTGATTGGCATCTAAAGCAGGCCATGGTGATAGCCTTCTTTTGCTTTGTTCACAGCAATTGGATAAAAGCCAGGTTTTAAGAAAGGCGACCATCCTGTACTTTTGACACTGATAACACTATCTGTATTCAGCTAATATTGTAGGTCAGCTAGAGTAGAATACTGCTGTGGCTGTAGAGTAAATAAATAAAGAAACATGTATTTCCCATCATGAAGTTTTAAAGAAATTTTTTCCTTGACCACACATCCTTTGTGCTTTGTGTCCCATCGGCAAGACAACAACTTTTTGGAGTGTTTTTCTTGCCTCATAAAACATTTGTCAATAGCTGTGAAACTTGCATTGATTACATCGCTATATAGAATTGTATACATAACTAAAAACAGCATGTGCTATAACGTAGAACCCTTTAGGGCTACTGGAGATAACACTTTGCATTAAAGTTTTCTTTGAGAGTCATTGTGAAGAAGAAATCAAGAGAAGAGACTGAAACTGGGCTGTTTCGTACAGGAACGTGGTCCACATGCATCATCAAGCAAATGGATAACAGGAACTTCTTCTCCAAATCATGGAGAAGAAAAGACCGTCCAAACTTCTCTTATAATTGGTCAAAATGTGTTGCTGTTATGTCTTGATTTCTTGTCTCTGATGGAATATTACACTGATTGCAATAATGGACTCTGAGATGTTCCATTGTAGAAAGTAATGGCTTTGTATACAACATGTAAAGAATGACATCGTATTGAGGATTATTATGTGTTTACCAAAAAAAAGACCTTTTATGGTTGGTAGGAGGCTGTAGCTGTGGCGCTTCAGGACATACTTCATTATATGCTTCACAATCATTGGCAATCTACTGAGACTTCCCATATTGAAACCCTAACCCTAACCCATATTGAGAGTCTTACATGTAAACTAACATGCATGCCATTCAGAGATAATAAATCCTCATCAGTCTCTTAAGCCAATGCTCACAAACGAGTTCCAAACACTGTGCAGGCTGTACTTTGTATTAAAGGAGTACAAATGGAGGTCTAATGACATTTCTACAGAGCGACAAAGTCTGCATTGGAAGGAGGTCAAAGTGGATGGACAAGACAACAAAAGATCATACCTGAAGGTACATTGTGTAAGAGCGAAGATGTATTGGTATAGTTATTTGCAGAAAGAGGTGGCCGTGTCTAGCTGTGATTCAGGAAGACCAATAACTGGGCCTATCATTCCTAAACACTTCTCCCACATACATTTATGAAGTAACATAAATGATGTCTATTCTTGTCAATGTGATACACAGCTCAGGGATTACCTCAATGTCCTTCAGACGGCTGAATGAACATTGTGACCTATGTAGTATCATCTATTGAAATGAAAATAAAGTGTATTACACCTTAGATTAGTCATCTACTCCGGGAAAATCTCATGTGTGCTCCACTGATATTCATTCGTGTGGATGTAACTTAGCATATTAAAGGGACAGGTGTTGGATATTCAACTCCATTAATGAGCAGTAGATACCATCCTATAATGAAGCAGCCATGATTGAATTCACATAGGCTACACAGTGGTAGCGTCACAGCTAATCATTACTCTACTTATGGATCCTCAGAGCTATCTAATCTCTTTAGTCCTGGGAGGATTTCTGTGCCTGTTCGTAGGATTAGAGCTTCAATGGTAATGGAGAACAAAGACAACAAAGACATTTTTTTTCCAACATTGGAACCAAGGTATTGACTTCATACAAAGTGAGTAAGAGTGGCGCCAACGTGAAAAAGGATGGTTCACAAAGTGGCAGAGCCCACTGGAATTGACTCCGTTCTGACCTGTCCAAGTAAAAAAAAACACTCCAGAGACTCCTACGCAACACCAGGGGCTCCTTAAGAGTTTAAAGTGGGAAAGTGATGTAAGGTGAAGAAATACAGATGCCTGTTGAGTGGCCTGAAAAACATATTTAATCATCACAGTGGAAGAAACAAGTTCCTCTAAAGCACGGTTTCCATCAGTGCAAAATTGAAAATAGTGCAGAGTTAATGCCAAAGAAAAGGATATGGCACAGTCTCTTTGTTCCTGACTGTACCGGCACTGAGCCGACAGAGCTTATGTAGTCATACGTTTCCTGCTTCTCAACTCCCAATGCTGTGGGATTAATAGTGGAAGAGAAATGGTTTAGTCATCAAAGTGAGGTGGCCTCGTTCTCTGAGAGAGCGCGCCACACAGAATGCTGAACACTTTCGAGCTGCTTTGATCTCGTCGTGATGGGCAGAAGAATGGAGACTGCATTTAATCATCTTTTCTTTTTTTTTTTTAAATGAAACCATGAAACCAGAGGGAACTTAATAGTGTGTGCCATCGACCTCAAGGGGGACATATAATTGACTGAGAGAGTAATCTGTGGTTACCTTTTATAAGTGTGAAAGGAGAACACAGCAGAGTGTGTGGCAGGCGTACTTGTTTATATATTTCAGCTTTAAAAGGAGAAGGAGAAATGGCAAATTCATCTTGAGAAATAAGACGTTCTGACGATCTGTGTAAAATAAACAGATATATGACTGTGTTTGTAGAGACGTGTCTAAAGCAGATTACATATGCTTAGTTGCTTTATGGCCAATACTAACTCAGAAGAACAGGATGAAAAAGGTTGATTATTAATTGAAAAGCACTAATGCTAGCTTGGAGGGCTCAGCAATTAAAACTGGAGATAAGTTCAGAAGAACCCCAGGGAGTGGTTAATTGATACATAATAAAGTATGACGGACAGGAGGTTATGTCGGACAGATTCTGTGTATCATTGTGTAACTCCAGATCCTGATGACATTTTCATAAGCACATAAGTCAAGCCCAATCAGCACATGCTCACAAAAACATGTTCAAACTGTCAAAGTAAGCTTCGCAAGTCAAAAAACCAGCACAGATTTTGCCAAGCTGTATTGCTTTTTTATTGCCTCAAATTATGGCGAGGAAGATGTTACTTTGCTGATGCTTAAACTTACGTTAAAATGGACAAACCCCAAACACCTCTCAAAAGGAAAAAAAAAATGAATTCCAGCACCTGATTAAACAGCAGGCTCTCTCATTCAAAAATGTTTTCAGGTAATCAAATCTACAAGCTAAACATTTTGATTACTCTGATGTAAGTAGAGGCAGCTGTATTCTGTAAGAGGCAGCACAACGGTGTAATGAGCTAAATGTCTGAAAAGTAAAAGCATCCAGAATGCATAAAGGAATGTATGTAGTTATATGGATACTGTAGATACTTTTTTTTTTTTTTTTATTAATTGACACATCATGTGTAACCTCTTATTCTGCACAATTACAAGAGCTTTAGTGTCAAAAAATGTAGTGGTGTAAAATAATATTTTTTCCCGATGCAATTTGAGACCATAAAATGAAAATACTGAGGTAGAATACAAACACAAGTCAAATATGTACAATAGGGTAAATATTCTGAAACGTCTGTTAAGTGTCAAACAGCCAGATGATGTGGAGACATGCAAACTTGCTTTTGAAGTAATATATCACTCACTTTAGTATTAGAACCTGTCAAAGCTTTTTCAAGTGTGAGACACCACTAAGAGGAACACGTATGGATGCTGCAGGTAGATTCATTATTTCCCTTCATGGTGCTTGCATTGTTCAGCCAGTCTAGACTTAACTTAAGCATCAGCAGCATAATGCTAAACCATATGCTCCTGCAATCTGTTATTGGCCCCGGAGTAAACAGCATATCAAGTTCTGTACAACATGCTCCCCTGCAAACTTTGCACAACAATCTAAATATAATGTTAAGAGTTGTGAAGTACATATATGGAGATAGTGTTGCTGTTCAGTATCTATTTAAGTTCTCCTCAGTTTTGTGTCTAAGACATATTTTTGTGTGAGCGAAAAGAAGCTTAACAGATGCCGTCTTATGATTCAAGCAAACTGGTTTAAAAATGGATCCCAAACATCTGAGAATATCTACAATGAAAGCTACAAATGGGAACTATTACCTTGGAGCTTTGGATAAATGAGACAATAAGCATAAGTTTTGTATTCATGTGGAAGAAACAACGAACGCAAAAGAGGAAGAAATGAGAACAGCAAAACAGGCTTATAAAACATTGCTTATAAAACTGAATTTCTGGTCCACTTAAATATTTAGAACATCTTTTTTTCTCTTGTTCCCCCCAAAAACTGATCGATACAGACCTAAATCTTTTTTCATTTCAAATGCCAAGATTTGCACTATCCCACAACAATAGTTACACACAAAAACACTGCAAAGACCACCCTCCAAACACACCCAAATGTCTGTGTGTGTACTGTGCTGCCTCTTGGATTGATTGTGTCTCTGAAAAGGACATGTCCTTTAAATATTTAGAAAGAGGAGAATGCTGAGCTATTATGATATAACACAACCGTCACTGGTAAATATTTTTAAACCTGGAAAATTTAGAGGCTTTAACATGTTATCAGAGGAAAAATGGCAGACAATCGGAGAATCCACACTGGATGCCGCCTGCAGATTGGCAAGCTTGAAATGTGTTGCAATTTTTAAAAGCAGCCTGTTAAAGCCTAATTATGTTCTCTTAACGCTTAAACACCCTATTTTGGTCATGTGCACCCCTCCCTCCCCTTCCCCCTCCCCAAGAACCAAGATACCATCAAGTGCAGAACAAAAGGACAATATAAATGTTGGAAAAATGATTTCTGTGCGCCTCTGACAGAAATGAATGAGGGGGTTCTCACAAAGGTTGTCTGCAAAGAGCTGGAAACTAAAAGCCAAATGGCCAACAGCCAACGGGAGCTTCTGCTGGGACGGGAAAACTGCTTACCAAGACCTTATTCCAAATCGATCACTTCAAAGGAAAAAGGCAGAAAATGAGGCCCATTTTTCAACAGTGAAGGGAGTGATATTTTAATAAGTTGACTGATAACCTGAACGATCCCGTGTTTCCCTGAAGATACTTTAGCATAGTGACGAACAAGACAGGCCATTTTTTTTCCTGCTTAAATGATAAATTCTCATGTATTCATATCTCTTCCAGCAGTGGTTCAGTGGATTGGGGGCAGGGACCCTGCACGAGTTTATTAGATAGGGCTAAAGATTTTGAATGGGACAGGAACAAAGATGAATAATGCTCTTCTAGAAAACAACTGCTTTTCATTGTATCCGATTATCTTGGGAAATACTGGATAATCTTTCCACCAGTGAAAATGGTCCCAAACAAATAAAGCAACCCAGTTTGAGTAACCTTGTGAAAAAGAAAAGAAGATACAGCGCCAAATGTTTTAGGAAATTTCAAACAAGTTGACTCATTTTCTTTTTTACTATAACTGTATATCTTCGACAGGAACCAATGGTCTTGGGGCTCAATGAGAATATCAGAGTAGGGGATAAGTGGGCTTTGCGACAAACACTACCATAGGGTTGTTCATTGTCTTTTTATTGGATGTATTGACAGTAAGAAAAATATACTTGTTGCCTTTAGAGTTGTTCCTCTTCCAGTATCAGTATTGGCCTCCAATACTCCTTAAAGTGCACTCGGTGAGTATGGCAATCAACGCACAAACAATTACCAATTAGCACCTCAGAAAAATCTACTGCTTTCAGATAAATTAATGTGGAATTGTACTTTTTTTTAACAGTTTTGTGCAAGCTAAAAAGTCTAATGTTGGCAGTTGGATCCCCAGCTCCTACAATGACATGTTGAAGTGAACTTGGGCAAGACACTGAACCCAGGATTGCTCCCCTTCTTTGCTGGTGGCGTGTGAATATGTTTGAATGGAGTCGTAGTATTGGCTGGTTGGGCAATTTACATAGCATCCTCTGCCATTAGTGTCAATGTGGTGTGTATAGGTGGACGTCACATGTAGTGTAAGCATGCAGTGTGATAGCTCTTTGAGTAGTAAGGCGACCATACAACTTCAATTGCCATTTAGTCTCGGTTTGAGGAGTGGTATCAGGAAGGAAAAGATGGTCTGGATCATCATTGCCTTATCCTTTAAGAAGCGCCAGCCAATAAGGTTGAGAACCACTGCTCTACAGCAGTGTAAGTGTAAAGACTCAAGGGAAACCAAGGAGCAAAAAAGAGCGAGGAATATAAGAACATTCAGCAATTATTGAGTCTCTGAGGTCTTAATCTGCCCTAGATTGTTATCCGCCCTGGTATATTAATGAAGAAAGCACCAAGTCACAAGGGAGCAGTCCCACCCACTGCCTGCACTTACCACCGACACATACATCTAAGAAGTCTGATTATGTTCATGAGCACCAATGCCCACACACTTCCTTATCAGCCTTTAACCGAGATTGTGAAGACATTTTGTTTCGATTAAAAGGCCTATGATTGTACGAAAAACCAACTGAAGCGAGAGGAGGATCACTTCAAGCTCACGGCTCAGGCATGCTTGACAGTGTTTTTGGAGGCACGCTGGGAGGATTTGGAAGAGAAATAACAGCGAGATGATCTGGTAGCTCTGCCCCCAGCCCCACCCCCCACACACGGTAAGCTCTGGACGCGTGTGGTTGGGCTCCTATGGAGGCAAAAGATGGTATGGTCAGCACAGACAGACAAATGTCCCCAGAATACAGACTTTCTGTAGCTATTAAAGCTTTAGCATGACCTTCTTTATCTTCATTTTTAGACCTGATTACTAGGAGATAGCATATATATTTTAAGCATGATAAAACATAAGCATTAATGGGCATTTGTGAAAGCTATGTATACATAACCAGAGAGTGCCCTTTAAATGGTAAATGCTAAATGGACTCGAGCTTGTAGATCGCTTTTCTAGTCTTGTGACTCCTCAAAGTGCTTTTTAAACCACAGGTCACACCTACCCATCCACACACACTCACACACTGATGGCAGAGTGTCCTTCACACAGAGCACCAGGGATAATTCGGCGTTAAGACAAAAGGACAAATCGGACATTGCAGGAGCTGGGGATAAAACCCCCGACTTTCCAGTAGAGAGACCACCAACTATACCACTGGTTCACAGGCTCACCTTCCTTAGAAGGTCTTCTTAAAAAGATATGGCATTGACTAAAGTGACCTTCAAATGGAACATATAGTGCAATTAAGTGATGTCAGTGAATTACATTTTAGCATAGTATCCCATTTTGATTCATTCAGCATTACGCTGCTTTCAGGCTATTCCCCTCCATTAGGATGTTTTATAACTCTTTGTGTATGATGCAAACCCTGCCTTGCTCGTCTTCCCCATGTAACTGGTTTCCTCAAGTCTAATCTTCTGGGTGTGATGTAAGAGCATTACTGAGGATAATTGCTTGTTCTTTGTGTGGTGTTTTTTTGGTGTGCTTTCATTACAGCTAAAAATAAGCCCCTGATTTCATCATGCATTGTCTTCACCTGAGTGAGTTAGAGGCCTGGAGGGGAAAGTTGTAGAAAATGCAAGGCATTGAGCAGGAAAGAGCTAAAGAGCTAATTACTGTGACAACTGTTGGGACTGCCAGTCGGAATGACACTTTTCTGCTCAGTCAGATCCATTTCCAAGTGAAGAGCTCGGGGCGTGAGGCATTAGGAAGCCCGTACTTGCCGTGTCTGAAGATTGAACAGCGTCACGTGTTCATTTAAAATGGTATTACAGGAAACCTGCAACTAACACACTACTGTAATACAACCATGGTCATGATTTTGAAATCAGATTATTGGACAGGGACAAACATTTCCTTTGAATAAGTAGCTGCAAAGGTAAGCCTTTCCATTTTTCCTCTAGTCGGTCATCATCCGTAATAAAAGAGAAACAGTCAAAACGCAAAAAAAAATAATAGAGAGAAGCATCAATTTAGAGAGTATTAAGGCATACATCAAAGTCAACAAAGCATCTCTTCCTTCTGCTCTATATAATTTGATGACTATATTTTAGTGATTCAAACCATAGCCACTTTATTTTTTATTCAATATATAAACGTTAATGTTCCCAATGACAGATATGCATTTCCCTGCCTCAGGAACACTCTTTTTCAAATGTTCCTGAGGCACAAATAAAGACAACGCAGGTACGATGAAGGCCTGGTGTGAACCAGCAAAGCAAGCGAAAGAATAAGGAAACCTAAAATACAACAGCTGCAGTAATAAAAGCAGTATTTTCTCTTATTGGTGAACGCTTTAGAACGTGCTTTCTGGTTTAGTTCGATGAAGAAGATTGGTACAACCCTCTTGTTTGTCCATTATCATAATTATTTGTCTATCTTTTTGGTTTAATTGTTTTAGAACCTCAGAAGTAAAATCAACAATTCACCACTTCCTCTGATTTGTGCTACATAAGCTAAAAGGCTGTTAGCTGTTGCCATATATTTCACAGGAAGTTAGCAAAGAGTAAGATTATTAATGTCTAAATGGGAAAATAAGTTCACAATAGATTGCAAAGGAACTCTCTGTGTTTGAACCATTTTAAGTATAGTAAACATTTTCTTTACTTCTGTACATCTGGGCTTTTTATTCATTTCCAAACTTTGTAGTTTGCCAATTTGAAAACTATTTTGTACAAAGTTGATTAGTTTTGCAGAAAAGAACCCAGACAGGGTATTGGTAAAAGCCAAAAAGATGTGGAAAATCATAGATCAAGGGCCTGTTTCCACTAAGGCCGTTTTTTTGCGCTGGCGGTGCAATATTCAGTAGAACACCCATAAACCCATGCATTATAGTGTTCGAAGTAGTCAGCATAATGAGTGAAGAAACACGTTCAGCATCACCTGTTGTTCGTCTCTGTGCTCACAGCACTCTTGAGTTAAAAACAGTTCAACTTTTGGAACAGTACCACGCTCGTCAAAGACACTGCTCCCTAACCGACCAATCAAAAACCAAGGAGGGCGGTACTTCTGACAGCTTTGTCAATAACAATGGCAGAGGAGAAACTTCTCTGACTCAGATCTCGAGCTGCTGCTAAAGCAAGGACAGGATTCCTTTACATTGTCTTCAAGTTTTCTTGGTGATGCATCCTTGAATAAAAGCAAATATCACGCACACAGAGCTAACTTTAACACATCTAACAATACCGATGGATGTGGAGATTAACTTTCATGGAGGTTAACTTTCGTAACCTAGCAACAATAAGTGCTGGTGAGAAGTGGGCGCTGCCAGTGCATTAAGCGTTGTCTGTGGACACAGGCCCTGAAGCCTCTATTCATTCTTTAAATGCCACTGTTATGTGATTCAGTTTAATGAATCCAAATTTATATTCCTAAAGCGCCAAATGAAATTAAATATTTCTGCCACATTTGATTCCTGATTTAATGTGTTTTTCACAGTTTGTGAGTAAGAGAAAGGAGAAGAATGCTAAAAGTAATGATGAGCGTGAAATGAAAGTGGTAGCTGCACACACATGCAAATACAAGCACCAACATGCAATGACTGAGTAACGCACATGTAGAGTAACACATCCTCTGAAAGGGGATCCAGCTGGCAGTGATGTCCCTGTTTGCCCCTCAGGAGTGCTTTGTTCCCGCTCTGCAGAGATGTGACGCTGTCTACAGCTGATGGATGAGTCTGTGTGTTCTCTTCATTAAGAGGCTTGCCTCCTCCAGCGGCTGCTTAAATCACCGGGCTCAGCTCGCCTCAACGTTTCTCTGCAAACAGATCTGAGGTGAAAATTACACTTTCATCATTTCGATATGTCTCCTGCAGCTTGTTTCTGTCACTGTTGTCTTTTGCCGTGTTTGACCAGGACCAGCATGCCTTCAGGCTAGATTGGTTTGAGGTTTGTTGCCTCTTAAATGGACATTTGCAAAACTCATTATGCCAGAGTAGTGTTTTGATTATTTCAGTCTTGGATCTGTAATGTACCCATAACTGGGACCCGAGTAGTCCTGAGGTACTCTCTATCTTCCCAACCAATAATGAGATGCCTCTTTTCACAATTTAGTAGTAATGAGATGCAGAACATATTCTGAGCTCGGATTAACCTCCTGACAAGAATCATGCTGCAGAATTAGAGCCCAGCCATGCAATTTAGACATTTAACTTCCCACAGCTGAATGCAGATCTTTAACTTTATGCAACAAACTCCAGGTGTAATACTTTACCACTACTATTTTGGACACATCTGAATGACACACCTTTAAAATATCTCCTTAAACCAGAAAAATTGTACCAGAGGTTGGTATCAATAAGATCTTAACAAGCAACAATCCATATAAAATAGGGACATTTTCAATACGTGTGGTTATAAAAACAAAGTTATACCATTCAAGGTCCTTCATCAAGTCAATAAAACTCACACAGAAGTCACATGGGAACCTGATTATAGCAACTTGTTGTCAGGGTTCCAGATATCTATAGATCATTCACCTCAGCATCCATGTCTTTCCTCTCACTATGGTAAATGGTAAATAGACTTGATCTTGTATAGCGCTTTTCTAGTTTTCTGACTACTGTACACTGACACTTTTACACCGCATGTCACACCTACCCATTCACACACATTCACACACTGTTAGCAGTGGTTGCTATGGAGTCAGACCATCAGAAATAACTAATCTCATTCATACGCCACCGACGAAGCAGCGGGAGCAACTCTACCACCTGAGCCACAGCCGCCCTCTACACTGCAGCATTTCATTTTATGCAACATCCTGAGGACTTTAATTTAATGGCTTTAACTTTGACTATGAATATTGAATTGAAAAATGGAATCCATCAAACTCATTGATTTGGTTAATGTTTCAAGGGGGGGTGTAATCATCTGAAGCATCTACAACAAGTTGGAAGTTTGATTCAATCCAAATGTGATTTATGGCTTTTAAATTCGGTGAGCCCTCCTCAAACTGGGTTTGAGCTAGAGATGGCCATGCCTAAATATTTATAACAGTAATTACCCAAATAATTCTGTGAACCAATCAAATGAATAGTCTCACTGCAGCTATTCTGCAATTTTCACCCAGCATGCACACAGTGAACATGGGGGATAATTGACAGCTGTTGGTGTTGAGTATTGACTGCAGCAAACCATTTCTGAGTACCTCGATTGATTCAGTGAAGATAAAGCACGCGTTAATGTTAGTGAGCCAACATGTACAGCTTGAGAACAAATATGGGAATTAAGCTAACATGGACATGTATGCTAACTGCTAACTTTGATATGGATAGAAAGCATATTGTAAGTCACTTTTCAGAGACCAACTAAGAGAGTATGATTTAGATGGCTTGGCTTCTAGTTCCTCCTCAGATCCTAAATCAGACAACTCAAACACATAAAGCTGCACTGTGCTGATTGTTGAAAAAGAGATTTTGTACAAGCAGGTTTGGTTTTTAACTATACATTTATTTTGACTTAGATATGTGCTGCTGTTATATGACAATCTTTACTTTAATATCATGTCTTGCATGCATTTTTACTTTTATTTTAGAATAATTTCTAGAGAGTATCAAGCTGGTAACGTCCTTAATGGAAAAGAGGGAAGCAGTGTTTGGTTGTTCTTGGCTATATTGCTTTTGTGTTCAGGTCCTATGCTCTGTCTCAAAAGACATAGATGAGTGTCTTGTGATTTGAAGCACTCGTAGAGCTGGATATTGTGTGAGCAAATAAAGGTTTTCGTTTTTCACCTTCACTTAAATTTTACTTAAAACATCTGCCTTGTAGAAAGAACACAGCTATAATCTATAGTTCAATCAATGATCATATAATCCCTGCCTTTTGAAATATTAGTGACACAAAGTGTGCACAGACGAAAGGTTGTAGCCAAAGTGTGAATACTCTGTATGCTTTTGAGCCCCGATGGTGGTGTTGTGTGTGCATTATGAACCCAGGGGAGCGGGTCCTGCCACAGATAAGCTTATTGACTGTCACTGTGCTGATGTGGAGGACAGATAACACTCGCTAACCCCTGAGATTGCTGCTGCCACGGAGATGGAGGCGGGAGCCCTCTGCCTCCTCGGCTATCAATCTAATCTGCTCCGTCCAACCGTCGGTGTCAGGTGTGTGTCTGACAGCTCTGACACTCACCTTACTCGTCTGTCTTTGCCACACTGACACCGCCCCACAAACAGGGAACAGCATCAGAAAATGAACATTTTGGCTCGCCATGCCAAGAGGGGAAGTACGCTTAAAAATCAAAACACCTGTCAAGAAAGAATCATTTTCAGGGGAATAAAACTAATGTGCCGTATCAAAGAAATTATTTTCACCCAAAAGGGTTTAAAAAAAGCTATTTTCTGTAAAAGATCAAATACTTTCAACAAAGGAACCACATTTCCAAGTGATGAATCATGACAGGCTTTCTGAAAAGAGAATGACATTTAATTTGAACCGATGATTGATTCACTCTGTCACTGAATAAAATGAGAAAATGTTTACACTCTACGCCTGTCTCCATGCTTTACTCTTGATGTGCTAGTCCACACACAACAAAGACATCCAAGTTGTAGCCTGTCCCCAAGACACCAGCCAGCCTGACACCAGCCTTTATTGATTCCAACCCACCAGAATTCAAACTTTACTACCATTGGACTTTTATTGCACACCCTCTTCATCACCTCATGTGATCTGGACATGAGGATCGATATGTGAGGTTCCCTTCTTGTGTCACTGTGCTCCATTTCCATTATTTACAACAGGATAATGATACACGTCTGCGGAGAGAACAGAAAAACAATGTGCTTTAAATGAAACAAACAATCAACTGCAATCACGACGGAGAGGGAGTTCTGTTGTTTTGTAGTTCGACCTTCCACTTTTTAATTCAGTACATGATTTGGTGGCTATTTTTTGGGATACAGCTTAGCATCAATCAGTGATGCGCCTGCTGATTATTGATTTGCATACTTTCATTTGCATTGCAGAGGCAATTTTGCTATCACACCTATAAACTGGGCACACGCCTTATCTTCACATGAACTGGATTCATATTCAACCTGCTCTTCTTCATCAGTGGGATATGGGAATTGAATTTCCTTGGCTGGAGGTCGTCTTTTCCATTTTCTGTGAAGATTTGCTCTGTAATACTACAAGCACTGATGTTGCTAATAAAACCGGATTTTCCCAATCCATCCCTAACCTCTGTCATTGTATCACTGCTCTTCAAACAGGACATACAACACTGTAGGAGACGACTTCTTTCAGAAATCAAAAAGAGTCAGAGAACAACCAAAGATCTGAAACAAACTGCATTAAATCCAGAAGGAATGAACTGATACAGCTTTAACAAGAATATGCACCTTTTTAAGAATCCTCCTGTTCCTCTGCCCCTGTGTTTGTGTTTACAGTGTGTAACGTTTACCCTCTTCTGTTTGCTTCCTATATTCCCCCAATCTAGTACCAGCTTCATTTAAAGGCAGGGTAGGTCATTTTCTCCAGATACACTTTTTAAGATTCTGGTTGAAACTGTCTTTAGGTCCTGACAGAAATTAATAATGTGCTCTGAAAAAGGAACAAAGAAAATCCGTCATCTGTAGCAGTTGTAAGCCTGTAAAAACTTTGACCAATGTCTGCCACGGGGTGCCATTTTTATGACCCAATCACGCCTCCCTGTCTCCCTGCTTGTTCTCTACCCCATGCATGCACGAGCCCACACTCAAAGCATGAGCTGAGGTCCGCTTGCGAAAAATGTGTGAGTTGTCACTGCCCATGTTTACTTCATCTGTCCCAGGAAAAACCTTTCTGGTAACTTTCTGATTGGCTTTATTGAGTAATTTATTTTGTTCATACTTTTATAATTAAACAGTCCATCTATATTTCCTTTCGAACAACAAGTTAAAGAGTTTTGTCGATGAATTTATTCTGCGTGCTGCTTGTTCATTTGGCCTTCCTGTATTATTTCCCTGATTTGGACTATAATCACATCCCTCCATTCGACCCTGCCATCTTGGCTGTGTATTCTCAGCCACAGCGCAGACTTGGGTGGTTTGTAATTTAGCTTTTCACACTGTAGATAATATCTCCGTTTTTTAATCACAGACCAAAGTGAGACATTAAGCAGTCAGTGAAAGGCGACAGGCGATAAATTCCATATTCATCGCACGGCAAACGGTCACAGACAAACCCAATTAATTTCCGGAATGTGTTGTATAGTTTGCATTACTGCTCATTTATTGGGAGGGGGGAGCGACCCAGACAAGTGACGCAGACAGTAATATACTCTTCATAAGTGACTTTGTTAAATGAGGGCGGGCTGATGTCTGTGTCATAGAGCCGACGGCATGGAGGCAACAGAAGACAGCTAATAACTGTGAAGAATGTGGTGCAATTAATTATCAACATATGAAACACTTAGTGCAGAAACTAGCATGTTGAACTTCAACTACAGAAGTACACCAAGAAGAGGAAAAATCCTGCTAGTGAGGGAGCAAACTAGAAACTTTTCTGAAGTGTTTCTGGATAAAACGAAAGTTTTAAAGACTGTCATACAAGGAGAACAAAACGTGAAGGGCTTTTTATATTTCCCCAGCAGACAAAAAAAGGATGTATTTGGAAGCACAGATAAGTAAAACTAATGGAAGGAGTATATTCAGTGATGGATGAGGGAGAGTAGAGGTTGTGTCTGGACAAACAGATCAAATAAAAAGGCAACCACACTGCCAAAGTATAGGTCCATTTCCATTTTGACATTTAATGGCAAAGCAAGCAATGGTTACAACGGGTAGAGCATTCATCAGAATATATATTGAATGGAAACATTATAAAAAGATTACAAGACAGCACCAAGATGTAGCTCACATAACTCTGGTCATTTAAAAAAAAGAACATCAGGAAAGTATTTGGAATGTAATCAGCATTAAGTCACAGATAAAGCGGAGTGAGGTCAGCTGGTTAGAGAGATGCTGCCTTTGTTTAAGTGTTGAAAAGAAAGTCTGCCTCCTCCGTCACGTTTTTGCCGTCTCTCAAGTCTTTTCTGCCATGACAACTTAGCTTTGTTTTAGCTTACACACTGCTGATGCAAAAGTCTGCAGGGCGCTGTCCAAGGTGCTGATTCTGAGGCCACTAGTGATGGAGCCTAGAGAACAGTCTGTGGCTGTAGGTCAGAGAGCTCTCCATGGTGCTGAATCTTACACAACTCAATGGAACTGAATCCCAATCACCGCACTTACCGAGTGTACGGCGCGTTCCTGGTGCTGAGTATGAGTGTTAAGTACTGTCCCACTGAGAAATCGTCGAGTGTGTGAGGACTCTGAAGCCGACTTTTCAACAGCACATTATACACTTTCCGTTAGTCCAAATATCTGAAGCCTTTCCTTTGGAAGTGGGGCTTACCCAAAGTTAGCCCCCCCACTAAATGTAAATAAATGTTTGTATATTGAAGCAGTTTTCAATAAAGTAAAAAAACAAAAACTACACTTAATCAAAGTAATCATGTACGTGATGGGAACATGCAAATAAGTTAGTGACAATAAGGATAATAGTTTATAACTTTTGGTTATTTATTCCACGTTTGAAGAGTTGTTTGTGTTTTACAGTCAAATATTCACAACATATTCATATTTATGTTTTCTCTGACTACTGATCGTGTGCTGAAATATTTAAACGCTGTAAAGAAAGAAGTACAAATAAACGCTGGATGTGGCTTTTTTCTTATTATTTAATGTTGCATCTTGTTTCCAGGCAACATGCGGTGTCATGAAAGTGTCTCCTATTACTTGTTTTTCTATCATCTCAAGCTGCACACCTGACACCATTCAAGCCTGTGAGGGTTCAGTTCTTAGACTTCAGAGTGCAGATTTGGATTAAGCAACTGTAGAGGGTTTACACAACAATGAGATGGCCCCTTAAATTACAGACTGGTTGATATCATCCAATTCAGGTTTACACTTTGTTCTTGGATTAACACCAGCACCAAATGACGCTTCGCAACTTGAGCTGAAATAGCACATTGATGATTGGACTTGTTGAGACTCATTTGGAATAAATGATTAGTATATTATAAATCAGACGGAGAGTTATAAGAAAGATGGATATTCAAAGCCTGGCTGACTTTTTTTTATCATCAATCAGAGTGAAATCTGAGACCCGCGTCGTTATGAAGAAGAAGAAGTTGAGAAAATGAATTAGAAGTTTTTAGATTAAATTGAATTTTTCAGACCTCGCCAGGGGCATCTTACCATTATAAATACATGTATGTGAAATTAAACTGGCTTGATTTGTTCCTGATTAAGTGGCAGTTAACAAAAAATATCATCGATGCATTTTTTTGCTGAAAATAAAAACATGCTCTTTATGAAAGGGAGCAGCAGATAAAAGTCTCTACTGACTGAAACTCCCAAAGTCGTCTCCTGAAAGCCCAAAATCAGATAAACAAACTTTTTAGAACATTTATATCACTGATTAAAGAAAGTAAGAGGGGATGTTTGGTATTCAAGGACATTTCAATATATCAAAATCCTTACAAACACCTCAAATAAGGTTCAATCACGAGCTTGGTAACAGCGTTCTGGGCATTAAGACGAAGTTCAGATTTTAGAGAGCATAGCAGCACAGGAAGTGAGTTTTCAATCAGCGCTTGCGTGTAAATCCTCCTTGAAGCTGAAGACTAAACTCGCACGTATTGATGAAAAAGACATGTAGTTGTTTTTGACTGATACTATAATAGCGCTTTATTTGTTTTGCCTGAAATTCTTGTTTTACAAATTAAATGTTCATTGAGAAGTAACTTAAATTATGACGATACGACATCTGTTAGAATCTGTTTTACATTTTGTATGCCAGGGAAGCTCTGAAGAAATGCAGTACTTCAATAATGTTCATCCTAGACAACAAAAAAAAGTATTGCTTTGTCTACATTGTTTTTGGCAATTTCACAGTTTTTGTGAAAATTTGAATAACCTGGAAGTCCGACACGGATAATCTTGAGAATGAATCATTTGCAAGATGGTCCAAAAGTAGACACATTTTAAAACTTATGTAGACTTTCTTTTTTTCTTTTTTTTTAGATCCAAGCCATTCAAAAGATGTGTTTATGGAAGACAAGCACCTGGTGTGACACAGCCAGAGCTGTTCCTTCAAACCCTGTTCTGTAACTGATCGTGTTTACCTGCTCTGTTACCTTTTAGACTGTGTGTACAAAGAGGGCAAACATGATTTTCAGTTGTTAGTCTAGACCGTCCTTTCTGTTGGAGAGCAACATAAGCCTTTTGTTCCTGGTCTCCACTTTCAACAGCCGAGTCTTCAATTTAGAGAGAAATAAATAAAGCAGAAAGAGAATCGCTGAGTGAGAACGTGTCTCTGTCAAAGCTTATTTTTAGTCCACAATACTGAACCAACCACTGAGCCTCACACATGCTAAATAAATATGGGAGAACATTTGTTCAGGCTAATGAGGAGACTCGAGTCGAGCATATTCAGGTTAAAGGTTTAAGGCCACAGGCAAATCTATATCAGAGAGCATACAAATATCAAACGTAAGTCTGTATTTAAAAGTTGTGGCAGATATGAGAACCTGCAGTGAATGTTCAACAGCCTGGAGACTGAAGTGAAGCAGGTCTCTCAGGGACATGAGCTATAATTACTCCACAGTACGTAGAAGGCTGGATTTATTACGCTGGAACACATTAAGCTGCCCTGCCAAAAAAAAGGTGATGTAACTGTGTGATTTACAAAAAAAATTAACATGGGGTCAGTATTAACAGTGAACCCTGCCTCCAACACGAGATGAAAAGAAGAAGAAGGAAGAAGGAAGAAGAAAAAAGAGGAAGAAGGAAGAGGAAGACAGAAGAAGAAGAAAAAGAAAAAGGAGGAAGAAAGAAGAAGAAGGAGGAAGAGGAAGACGGAGGAAGGAGGAAGGGAGAAGGGAGAAGAAGAAGGAGGAAGAAAGAAGGACAAAGAGGAAGAAGGAGGAAGAAAGAAGAAGAAGAAGGAAGAAAGAAGGACAAAGAGGAAGAAGGAGGAAGAAAGAAGAAGAAGGAGGAAGAAAGAAGGACAAAGAGGAAGAAGGAGGAAGGAGGAAGAAAGAAGAAGAAGGAGGAAGAAAGAAGAAGAAGAAGGAAGAAAGAAGGACAAAGAGGAAGAAGGAGGAAGGAGGAAGAAAGAAGAAGAAGGAGGAAGAAAGAAGAAGAAGAAGGAAGAAAGAAGGACAAAGAGGAAGAAGGAGGAAGGAGGAAGAAAGAAGAAGAAGGAGGAAGAAAGAAGGACAAAGAGGAAGAAGGAGGAAGGAGGAAGAAAGAAGAAGAAGGAGGAAGAAAGAAGAAGAAGAAGGAAGAAAGAAGGACAAAGAGGAAGAAGGAGGAAGAAAGAAGAAGAAGGAGGAAGAAAGAAGGACAAAGAGGAAGAAGGAGGAAGGAGGAAGAAAGAAGAAGAAGGAGGAAGAAAGAAGAAGGAAGAAAGAAGGACAAAGAGGAAGAAGGAGGAAGGAGGAAGAAAGAAGAAGAAGGAGGAAGAAAGAAGAAGAAGAAGGAAGAAAGAAGGACAAAGAGGAAGAAGGAGGAAGGAGGAAGAAAGAAGAAGAAGGAGGAAGAAAGAAGGACAAAGAGGAAGAAGGAGGAAGAAAGAAGAAGAAGGAGGAAGAAAGAAGAAGAAGGAGGAAGAAAGAAGGACAAAGAGGAAGAAGGAGGAAGGAGGAAGAAAGAAGAAGAAGGAGGAAGAAAGAAGGACAAAGAGGAAGAAGGAGGAAGGAGGAAGAAAGAAGAAGAAGGAGGAAGAAAGAAGAAGAAGAAGGAAGAAAGAAGGACAAAGAGGAAGAAGGAGGAAGGAGGAAGAAAGAAGAAGAAGGAGGAAGAAAGAAGGACAAAGAGGAAGAAGGAGGAAGGAGGAAGAAAGAAGAAGAAGGAGGAAGAAAGAAGAATACATTGGAAGAAGAAGACTTCTGATTACTTTATATTTGTTAAAAAGTTTCACACACATTTTGTGTATCATAAAATCCAGCAAGGGGTGAGATCTGACACCATGTATGCATTTGTAAATTTGAAGATCTATAATTAGCTTTTTCGTGATGCTGTTGCTGGTGACAGTGATGGCTTTTAGACTGACGGTGGCCTTACATTATTTAATCGGCTCAAATGGTTCGATGGAGATAATATGACAAGGCCAGCTCAACGGCTGTTATGGATGCCGGCAGGTTTTATGAGAGGCATTGAAGCTGTGTCAGATGCTGTGTTTTCAACCACACTCACAACTGTTGCCCATTAACAGTAAACTGGGAGATGGGGGGAATAAAATAACTGTGGGACACTCTACAAAAGGACCCAGCAGGAGTGAGTAAAGTCGGTTATAACGTGTTTTTGATTCTGGTCATGCAGCATGCATATTCAACAGAAATTGGGATTTTTAATGACGATCTTGAAAATACTGCGCTGACTTCCTTTTTGTTTTTTTTGCACAAGAAGCGTTCAGCTGGTGCTTCTTTCTTCTTTGAGTGAGTTGCCTGTGATTTGAGATTTGCCATGATGGCAGCTGTCATCCGCACTTGTCAGGAACTACGTGTTTACATCCCTCCAGGGAGATGTCAAGGTGGTGTCAAAACTCACACTGGCTCACGGTTGAACTCTGTGTATACTGTATTAGCAGTCCTGCCCTTGTATTTTCTGTGAATTTGACATATTACCCTTCTTCTCAAATGTCTCTTGCTTCTTCACAGGCTTGCATTTGAGTTCCTCTTCTATAATTGGTTACTTACACCTCTGGGGCTTACTAAGACGCCTCTAAACTGTTTTACTTTGAAGCTGTATAAACAGAGGTTTGAAGAGGGGCAGACAGAGCTGAAAACCTTCCTTACCTTTATGGCCTGAAATGTTTTGTTTGCCTACGCCTCACTGCAGCTCCCTCACCCTCTTGTTTTTCTGATCCTGGGGGTCTGCTTCCTACATGCCTCACTGATTACACGCCTGCCATGCAGTCTGACAACCAGTCGATTGGATTTAATTACTTCTTCCTGCTGCTATTTTTCAATATCTTCCATCAATCTTATGCACTTCATAATGCTTTCATACCTTCTAATGGACTTGTCATCAACACAAGCAGCGTGCCTTAGACCTTGCTCATGTGTGGGTAAGTAATCCTCCACTTCTTCACCTATTTGATGGCATGGCACTCTGACTGCTTGCAAAGCGTATCTTGTCTCAGAATTTCATTCCCACAGATGACATTTCTACGCACCAGGCAGCAGCAAGAGTGTGCCTGTAAAGTTCCAGCCTCTATTGACTTCATTCAGTCCATAAAAGACAAGGCCAGGGCAGGGCAAGGCAAGGCAGCAGCCGAACAAGGCCAGATTTCATTTCACACATCGCTGACCAATTCACAGGGATACTGAACAAAAGATAACCACGACAAATGCGACAGAGGTCGGGACGAGGTCAACTTCTCGGTCCACAGCCTTAAAATGTAAAGAACTGCTTGTAAAAACTACAGCAGAATAACGCACACAACTGAGAAGGCGTGGAAAATAAATAGATGAATGTCTGCGTCTTGGATCATAGAAAGCATGTCATGTTAAATAAAGTATACAAGAGGCAAACCATTGAGGCTATAAATGTTATGTAATTGCCAATTTACTTAAAAATGTGGGTTTAGCTGTGTTTGTAAGGTATGTGTGTTTGGCTGTGATGCAGGGCAGCTTCTTCTTTTCAATATTTAAGCTCCTGTTTCCAAAACACTCAAGTCAAAAGGAATTGAAAAATGCCCATGAATGGAGGGACAACAAGCTTTCATTCCTTCGAAATATAATGTATCAAAGCTATAAAAGGATCGTGAATTCTGAAGACGTGTATTTGTAATTTAATGGTTTTCAAGAAGGAATGAAAGACAAACTCACTGGAGACTGGAAATGTGTTCAAGTTTGATCAAAGAGGTTTAAATATTAGTTTTGACTGCAGGGTTTCTCCCAAGAGAGCGCTAACTTTTGAAGCAACTCAGTTTGTTTCCACTGCAGGGAGGAAGGGGTCAGATTTGGTTCAGTGAACATTTGTATTTTTCTGACCAAAAGGCCGATTTCTGGGGGATTGTACTTTAAAGTACTAAGAACAGGAAGTGCATTAGTGGGGCTTGCGGAGCTTGGCAGTTCCGGTTCGTCAAGTATTGGCTTTGTTGATTGTGCTTTGATAAAGACTTGTCAGCAGAGTAACAGAAGAAAGCATGTTAAATATGGACAGTGACAAAGTGCAGGCTAGTGTGGAATAATGTCTAACATCACTGTTTCATTGCACTGTGTGTTTATACCAGGGTGGAAAGGAACACAACAACAAGCTAAAGGAAGCTTTGAGTTCCTTGAAAAGTAGTTCCTGGGATTAAAAGTTCTCGGTGCTTTGGCTGGAAAGGACGCAACTTTTTATTTTTATAATCTTAAAACGATCAGCTCTACATTCTTTTGAGATCATTTCTTTAACTTTTGACATGATCTTAAAAAAGCAAACATGTCTGTTACAATATATATTTCCACTGATAGGTTTGATATTAACATCCCTTGATTACCAAAAGTTAACCATGTAGGTACTACAAACACAAAACACAATGATAAAAAAAAACACATTTTCATTCCATTAAGAAGCTGTTGCAGTGCTTTCAATCATTTCAGTGAAATATCTTTGTATTTCCAACTCAACATGTTGTGATATGTTTGAGAGAAGGGCTGCCACCATTCACCATGCTGTCAAAATCCCAGAGGACGAAGAACGTCGTCACTCAAGTGAGGAAAGCATCACAGATACAACACAGCAGTGAAGTGCTTGTAGCTTGACGTGGAGATCAGAGATCTGACAAGAACCGCTAATGCATAACCGATCAATCCAAACAGCTGCCTCGGAGATGTAGGACTAAGCTTGAATTTCAAATGCTGACGTCTGTGGATCCCAGATTTTACTCAAAGACGTGGAAATGACACAATAAGATCTGAATCAATACTCAATGACATTCTATGATACGATATGATGGGATTAGATAAGATGCGATACGACATGATACGCTACAATACGATACACATCGCATGATCTTCATTTTGTACTATTTTGTTCTAAAAGCATCAAAACCAGAATCTGCCACTTTAAATGTATTCAAACTGCGGTCTAATGTAAAAGTGCATGTGAGCAGTTTAAACATAAGAGAGAGATGTGGATGGATGTGAGGAGGGGTCGCCATGATCACAAAGAGATCCCAGAGCACAAACCTTTTAGCGGCCATTAAATGTGGAAAGATGACATCTCTCTAGCGAACTGGCTCCTACAAGGGCCATCTTTGGGGGAATGAATCCAAGGCAGTCATCAACATGAGCACCCTCTTCAAAGCTTTCGCAGGCAGAGATGCACTCGTCCATCTCAAGACGAGCATGTAGTCACCACTGATCTGTTTGACACCAGCTAAGTAACCACACTGGAACCCAGTTTAATCCTCAAAGCACTTCAAAGTTTAGCATGAGCAAGTGGTTCACTTTCCTTTTCCCTGCCGCCTTTGAGGAATAAATCCCTTTTTTTTTTCCTGATGGTTTTGAAGAACAAAACACTCTAGTTTAAGATTTGTCTCGTGAGATTTAGTTTCACAAAGCTGTTATTTTGCTTTGATGTTTTCTGAACTGGGGAAAAAAAGCGGTAAAAGTGATGTAATTCTGTTATATGGATAACATATGAGCTGAACCAAAAGGTGGGATGGATGGTACCACGATGCACGTAAAAAATGTGTGATCTCGGGAAATATACTTTAAAATATGGGCATCATTTTATATTCAAGCAAGGACTAGATCTATAAATGCAAATAACAAGTGATCTCTGCTCAATCAAGCGTTAGAGTGTGTCGATTAGTTCTAGACGTCAATATGAAAAGCTCTCTAAAAATACAATTATTCTTCTCACCTTTGTTGTGAGGTAAATTATTCCGCCTACCCTCTTTAAAAAAAAAAGATTCAGTTTGAACCTTAGTGCAGCTGTTTGGGCACAAAAACATGTCATCCACTTATCCTAGGTTGTTTGTTGACTGGAAAGAAATACAGAAGTGTGTGACATCAGCTCACCTACTGTAGGTAAAAAGGTATTGACAACTTGGAACACAAGTCTGCATTTTGAAATGCTAATTAGAATGTAGTGTTTAAATGGTCAAATGTTCTTTTGCATATTTCAGGGTTTTGCAGATATTCTCTGTGTTTTCATTTTAACTAGCAATCATTCTGGCAAATTACACGTTGCCATCTGTTGCCTCTATCAAACACATGCTGAGATGTGATCAGCCATTCACCACACACAGACCGACGCTGGTAAAATTTTAAAACTGCTGATTTCTGTCACTATTTTCTTGATTGTCAAGATGTATAAAACAACAATGACTTTTTGAAGTGAATCCTTGATATTAAACGTCATAACGAGAGGAAAGCAAAGTATCTTAAGCCTGTGCGAAATAGTAAATGGACTTCAGCTTGAACAGCACTTTTCTAGTCGTCTGACTACTCAGAAGCGCTTCAAACCACAGGTCACACGTACCCATTCACACACTGATGGCAGAGGCTGCTATTTAAAGTGGCCTTCAGTATTGGCTAATCCCATTCATACACATTTATACACCACGGACGAAGCAGGGGGAACAACTTGGGAGTAAGTGTCTTGCCCAAGGACACCTCGGACATGTGGTTGCAGGAGCTGGGGATCCAAACCGACAACTTTGAGGTTGAGAGACAACCAACTCTACCACTGAGCCACAGCCGTCCAAAATGAAGGCCAGTCAGTTTGGTTGATCATTTATGCAAGTCCATGTTCATTTTTTGCGGGCAGTACTGAATATTAGCTTTTTATTTTTCTTTATAAACTGGCACAGTTAAGTTCGCTTTCTCCCATACTGTAACAAGAAGAAACCAGATCAACTTGGCAGACCTCCTTATCTCTCCTACAGAAATGTAGGGTGGGTGAATTGGGAGTAAAAATGAGGATGCAGGACAGAAAAGAGCGAGCTTGGTGCCTCATTGAATGAACAAAACAGCCTATGAATTATGAATAAATTACAGCAAATGGAATGGCATTATTTCTTGATTTACTTCTTCTGCATATGTGTCATACAGTTCATTCTCTGTGCATTAGATTCAGATTGCTGCATAGTATGATTTATTTCCCACCCTGCAGCGAGGAATGAACCCATGTAAAGTAAGATCTACGTCTCAGCTGAACATATGTGTGTGCAGTGCAGCAGTTTTGACATCTGGCATGAAAAAATCAGCCGAACGCAACATAGTGCTTAGGTTGGGCTATTCATTCCAGCTGACATGACGGCCAGTGACCTGACAGTGGATGAAAGCATTCAAGCACACATTCCCACTCGGCCTCATTATGTAGAGCTGTCAGTGTAGACCTCAGCGCCGCTGATACAGTTCTGCTGAGGAAACAAGAAGTCAACTATTTGTCCTCAGACTTGACCCGAGACAGACAAACGAGAAACAACATTCAATCTTTCAGCCTCCTCAGCTTCTCCTCAGACAGTCTAATTAAGTTAGAGTTAAGAATTAATTAAAAAGTCCAGCCATCTGTGAAGGGAACAATTACATACTACTCGAGCAATGTTCAAAAGCGCTTTCAAGAAACTCTCTCCAGATAGAAGTGATTTGTTATCTTTTATATAGGAATACATTGCTAACATTATAACATTTCAACCAATGGATGATGATCTTTTTTTTTAAATCAGCATTTTAATGGTCCTTTCTCAGACTACAGGGATACAAAAAAAAGTTGTATAACTTCTGAAACAAGTGATTGAAGGCCAGTTTCATCCAGACAGAGTTCAGAACAAAGTGTTGTTTTTACCTCTAAAGGGTCTGATACATCTTTAAAAAAGATGAATATCTGTCCTTGTGATGCAAAGGACATTCTGTTAACTCTGAAATGGTTTCATGTTCTGGTTGCATCAATATCAAGGCAGTGCTTTGGCTAGTTCAGCATGTATTTATTTAGAATTCTATCATACTTAGAAATATAAAGTCGGTGGTAGGTGTTTCTTCATGTCTAAAAAGAACGAGTTTAAGACCCTTTGTTTCACACATTCTTTTAAGATGCCAATCCTATACAGAATATTACAATGACTGTATCACTGAGGTGTAAGAACAAAGGGGTAATGCTTTGATACTCTACACAACATACAGGCCTTATAGACCACACAGTGATGACGTGTACTAACACAACAGCCAACTAGTGGCAGAAAGGAATGACTTTGGAGGACCCTTGTTTACCATCAAAATAGCGTGTGACGTATAAACTATATTTATACGTCACATGCTTCCAGATTAAAATAATTTATCAGTGCCTTCAGAGACATTAAAGGTAAAGTCAGTAGAAATGCATCTTGTAAACACAGCACTCAAATTGGGCCCCTGTTCATTGGCTCATCTGCAACAGAATTGCATGCCCACTGTAGGACCAACCCCCAATCGCCACATACTGTCCGGGTTGTCATATTCTGTCCAGCATGACGCTTGCCTGCAGTGTACTCCGTCGAAAATAGACTCACAGCTTATTTGAAACAGAGCAGAGCGTAGTGGCGCTGGTGGAACGCTCCGGAGACGGACCACGGCGCTCGCTGTGGAAACACAATTATTGACTAGAGTGGCAGCGAACTACCGCGTAGTGCGTGGCGCTGACGAACCGCGGCGCGCACGGAGTATGTGGAAATTGGGGGTTACCGTTCACATTATTGTTTGTACCTTCACTGCAAGCTATCTGAGTATGTTGCAGTTGTTGTGATGAAGAAGCCAATAATTTAGCATACTAGCACAAGATAATAGCGGTCGTTTGGCAACTGCCTGTCCAACAGAAAGCAGGCCAAGCTCAATGATTTTAGTGCCAGCATGTATGCAGATTTTTTTTTCACTAAGCAGTACTCAGTCATTTCTTCTAAAGCACTACAGTCTAATTTTTACCTCATGGACTTCCCCTCATGTTTGTGGCGCTTTATTTATTAGCTGATTGTTAGACAGAACATATTATACACTGTGTTAACTCTGCTCTAGATCTATGGGCTCTTAGATTGGGTAAAGGCAGCAACACAGTATAGCTGGTTGGCTTTTTCTTTTTAATCACTGGGGGGATGTGCATGGGCGGTGGGAGTTGAATTGGTACTGCAACTGATCATGTGTGCGCACTCGGTGTATGTGTGTCACAGTGCACAAACTGCTTCTGTCAGAGTAATCAGTGGTATAGTCTTGGCCTTTAATCACAGTCCTGTGACTTTCATGGCCTGATCCAATGTTGATTTAAAGAGTAAATCAACCACATTCACCGGTTCAATGTTTCTTGGACAGCTTCACTTTGACTCGCTGCATTTTGAGAAGCTTCTGGTCCACATCAAATGACTATTTATGAAACAGCTCTTTCATCTTTGAGACAAGCCTCATTGCATCTTTTGTTACTCTAATTCAATATTGTTAATTTCTTTAGTACATTGGTTCCATCCAATTTATTTTAGACATTTTCCTCAGAGCCAGTGCAGAGCTGATTTTCATATTTGATTTTTTTTCCCACTCAAATGTCACATGAAAAGCATGTATCTAACCAAACACAGGTAAGCATGGGTGAACATAGTGTGACAAAAAGCCTTTACAGAGTACATCATTTAATATAGGGATACAACATGTGACATTGTGACTTTATTTTCTGAAAGTGATGCAGAGCCGCAGCGTAAAGGTTCAGTTCATTGAATCTCTACATCTAGGTTACTGGTAAGAAACATAAAGGATCTCCTGGGGTTAGTGGTTAATGTGAAGGCAAACAGTCTTTTAAATTATACAATAAAATAGGCTCTCTGTGCAGGAAGTCTACAACATCACAAGTGTGTGTTTTCTGATATGATCTGTTTAATGGTCTCATCACTTTGGTGAATGCTTGGTTTGCTTTCAGAAGTTACTAAGTGAAACAACTAAGTGGAAGAATAATAATCTTTTAGGTTAAAGAAAACTCCAACTTTGTTCATAATGGGGACCACCATCATTACAGTTTGGGATTTGATACAATGACTTCTTTTAGCTGGGGGGGTTTATAGCCTAAGTAAGGGTCAGTTTAGATTTGGTAGGAGACATGATGGTAAATATCACTCCAACCTGTTGATCAGGGCTTCTGTACACATTACTGTCAACACATTTACGTGTACATGATGATAATAAGGGCTGACAGCATTATCAATTGAATGACGATGAGAATAAGCTCGGAAATAAATGCATTCATTATTTTGAATGACATTAATCCGGTGCCATTTTGTCCCTCTCGGCCCACCGTAGTTAATCCACAGTTGCTTCTTCTATGGTGATCTTAATGTCATAACATAACTTTTATCCAAACAGGAAGTAAATCACACTTAGCTTAAGGCAGTAAAAAATACAAACTAAAAGCAGTACAAAAATGTTTTGAAATGCAAAATAATGGAATTTCAAACATGCAATTAAAAATTAAATTCATTGTAATTGACTATTGAAATTCAGGGATTAATAACAATTTCCAAAATATTTTCATTGTGCAACAGACCTAGTGACAATCCATCTTTTGACATCCTAGTTATAAATGATGTTGTGTAAACAGTTAGCAGTGGTTAGAGTGAATTAAATCACCTGCTAGTTTGGAGTTTTATTTATATAATTGACTTTTAATTTTAATATAATTGACTTTTAATATAAATTTACTTGACATTGTATTTTGCCATTTTTTCTTTTTAGTGCAGTTCATGTTAACTGTATTAGGTCGTCTTCAATGTCCACTAATAGGTCACTTTGTCTTTTAATGTTTGTACTGTAATTTATAGTTTTGTTTTGAAATGTTACATTTTTGCCAATTTGGCCGAAACTTTTTACTTTAATTCCATAGAGACCATCCTGATATAATAAAGAGCAAGTAATAAAATTGAAATGCATGAGCAGGAAAATTCAAATTCAAAGAAAGTTTGCTGTTAAACATCTCAGTTAATCAGCTGCTCTGGCTTGCAGGAATAACTTAGTAGTTTTCCACTGATTTATGCCATTAACTCTCATTTCCCACTTCACCTTTTTATGCTGTCTGCCACGCAATGCATGCAGGGAAGGGCGCCAGTCCTCCCCTGAACCTGAGTAAAAATAAGTAGGTATTAAAGATTTATGTTTATTGAAGTCAACTTTTCAACATGCAGAGCAAACTCCAACGCATTTTCGTGCCACGTCTCTGTGACAGATTTACTCGTTCCCATCCCACAGGTACTTAGTGTTCACAGGATTACATGTTGTAAACACAAAATAGGCAAGGGAGTTATTTATAGATGCTTTTATCCCAGCTAGAGATAATTTGGAGCATTGGGATTTCTCAGTCAAACCTTGCATTTGACATTCCGACTGTGGCAGCTTCACATTCAAGGAGGGGTTTTCCCTCAGAAGTGCTCTTAATGTAAAGCACTTTAGGCTGTAACTCACACAGGAAATGTCTTACAAAATTAGCATAAGCGTATTATTTGGGATAGGGATTATATTAAGACCACATTCAACCACGCTGAACTCAAATTAAGTAATGCAACATTAAGAAAACCTCTTAGGCTCCAAATCATGTCTTCATAACACTGACACACAGGAAGGATACGGCTCATATTTGACTATTTTACTGTCAACAATTAATAGAACTCAGTTAATCAGCCTCTGCCTACAAAGACGATACCTGTTAGTGAGATGAATTCAGGAGTGAATCAATGGGATGTGTTGACATTGAGAAAAACAAAGAATCTCTGGCGTCAACCTTTAGAGGTGAAACCAAATTAAACACCACATTTTATCTCTAAGGACATCAAGTTGTTCAATTCTAATGGACAAGCACATATTTAGTTTCCATTCTTACTACTGGGGACAGATGATGGTTTTTGGAAGTGGTAAAACACTGTTCTATTCCTTACTGTTCATGTCTTCTGTGCAAATACTACTGGGAAGTTACGTTCCGCCTTTTTCTTTGATACTATCAAAATATTACACAACGTGTGTTCTAAATGCAACCTTCAAATGTTAAACCGTTTTGTATTTAGTCTACTGTTAGTCTGTTTGTGGCTGCTGATATCAATATTGATTGAGGATGTTTCGATTTTTTGGGTGGTGTGTTGGGGGAGGTTCCTTTCTAGTTCTGTTTTGTCTGTTGTGCAATTTGTGTGCAACTGCATGACCAAATTTCATCTGTATTAGCAAGTGGTTGACATAAGGAATATAATCTTTAAACTTACTGACTCACATCTTCTTCTTCTTCTTCTTGTTTGTATCATTTATCACTTGACAATACTTCCTTAACTCTTACTGTTGAACTCTTGAGTTGCAGTGAAAAGTGAATTTCAACCAACCAGGAATCCATAAAGTTTGTTCTTATCTTACATACTCTAGGGTTCCTCTAGTCAAGTATCCTACTTTCTTTTTTTTTTGATCTGACTCTACAGTACGTGTTCAAGTTGATTGTCTATGAAGATTTCCTATTTGGTGCAATGAATGCTTAGGGCCAAAATGTCAATTTTACATGATGTTGATATTGAAAAGTGTATTGCATCATTGGTTTACTGCAAAGAAAGAGTTGTAGTGTCAACCTCATTATAGTCAGCCAGTAAAGACGTTTACAGTACGCAGTTACGGGACAACATGTGCTGCACCTCAACACTGTAACCATGGCAAACAGTGTGACAGTAACATGGAAATGTAGTGTTGTGTATCATGAAGGTTTGCAGATACAGACATCCTGACTTGGAGGTTTTTTTAGGAACATAATAACAGATGATGATAACTGAGGATTATCCATTATAATCCTGCGCCTCAGGATAAATATGAAGAATGTTATCCTTGAACGGACAGCATATAAATATTTCACATGTACTATTGCAGCATATCCTCAGGGCTTCATTTATTAGATTGGATAAATGTGAGCGTGGCAACATGTGCATTGTAACAAAGTGCAGATGGACGGCTAAAGTAAAGGCCTTTCATGACACAGTCATCACTTCTGCACTTCACAGGCTCTGGAGCACAAAGCATTCTGGACATTTTCAGGCAAAAACAAACACGGGGGGGGGGGGGGAAATAAAGCATCCAAAATAGCACACTAACGCACAATGAGTAACAACACTTTCAAAGAGGCATCAAACCCAATCAGCGTCAGGCCCATGCATGACTGGCCTCCCGCCTACTGGTGCTGTGGAGCTTCTAGTGTAAAAGGCTAACAGTGAGTGACAACACCCCCCTGATTATTTCATCACTGAGGAAGGTGTGCTGAATAAAGCAGAGACTTCAAAAGCAGCAGCCTTTCAGCAAGTTTGTAGGGTAGTTTCCAACTCCCAATGTGTACAATTGGGTCATTATAACCACACCGGAAGAAAACAAAACAAAACTTATTAATAATTTGTTTCACTGTTGAATAAACAAAGTCAAATTACCAGGCACCAATCGTCAAGCTGCGCCGGTGTCGGCAGAGCTTCTCATTGGATTTAATGAATAAACAAGCCAAGAAAGAAGATGTTCCGCTCAGACAGCACAAAAGTGACTCATGTATAATTGATGAGTGACTCAGCGCTGAGAGTTTGATGTTTAGGGACGGGTGGGTGTTATCAGTTAGAGCGCCAAATAAACAGCAAGGATACACACACACGAGGGGCTGCCACAAAGGAACCATGAGGGGATTATGGGTAGTTTGGCTCCATTTCTGTTGTGACATGTATGGTAATGTTGTGTTTTTCGAATATTATCACTTCATGGCGTTTGAAAATGAATACATTGCTGTGATGTAGCACTTAATCTTTCATCGCCGTCCTCCCTTTTTGCCTTAACACAAAGAAATCTTAACATCAACATGTAAAGTTATTCCTGCAACCAAAGGAAAAACCTGCAGTCCACCTTTAGAACTCAGTAAAAGGCATCAGTTAAGCACTTTCATACATTTCCAGCTATTTTTCACAGGCTTTTGAATGCAGCCCTGAATGTTAAAGTGTGCACCAACAGCATGAGGATATCTTTCTTTATACAGCCCAATGCCTTTCATTAGGCAACTCCTTTGAATGGATATTTCTGAAATTGCTAACGTTCTTTTTCTGCACCTCATGATCTGAATTCTTGCACATTCCTGTATCAATATTAAACACATTCCAACACAAACTATTTAAGCATTTTATAATATGCTTTCATTAATTGCCAATGTTTTTTTTCCGTCTTACACTCCTTTAAAAATGGCGTTTTTGTTATGTATCAGA
Organism: Tautogolabrus adspersus; assembly: GCA_020745685.1. Taxonomy (NCBI): domain Eukaryota; kingdom Metazoa; phylum Chordata; class Actinopteri; order Labriformes; family Labridae; genus Tautogolabrus; species Tautogolabrus adspersus. The sequence continues at coordinate 16,246,071 of CM036553.1, forward strand.
ACATCAATGACCTTACAGTCCTTACATGTGAGAAACGCTTGAATTGAAAAGATTCTGATTCATTTTTGACATTTTCGACTTAACACATAGACGATATCTGGGCGGGCTGCCCAAGTATATTTCCGACCTGTTTTTATTTAATTTTTCATTTATTCATAAAATTGCCGCGTGCATTTGAGAGCGAGAGAGAGAGCGCGTGACGACCTCACAGCTCAAAACTCCCATTTAAAAAAAAATCCCTCTCCACTCCTGCGGAGAGATAAGACACAGCAAAACCAAGAGAGCAGAATCACATCAGCTTCGGAGAGAGAGAGAGAGACAGAGAGAGAGGGAGAGAGAAGGTCCACTGTCCGTGCATCCCTCTTGTAAAAGCTCAGATTGAGGTGCCTTGCTCCGAATCAAAACTGAAGCTTTTCATGGCTTCGTTTGAATAATGTTAATGTACAGCTGCTTGCTGCGGATTCTGTGCTGGACTTCTATAAATAACGGAATATTGAGTGGAACTTTTTAAAACGCGAGGCGTACGCCTTGTGTTTGTGTCTGTGCACGTGCATGGATAAATTGAGCAGATTAAAGTTGTTTGTTAATATATTAATTTAGAGGGAAGAACACATTTGATATTAACACAAACCTAATATTAAAATATACCCTAAGATAAGAGTAAAAGAAAAAGTACGTCATCACTACCCCCCTCCCATTGGCTCGAGGTGAATTCTCCGGATAATATCCTGCTGCATTCTCACATCAGCCCACTGAGACTTGCTGCTGAAAAAATACTAGGGGGGCTGGCCAGAGAAACTCAGGGTGAAGCATGCAAGTATGAAAGCCCTAAAACAGCATGCTTATGTTGCATGCACACAATACCACAGCAACCAGATGTGTCCTTTTCTCCACCGCCTTTATTTGTTGGTGTCTAACACGTTAGGGGCCATACTTTAAGAACTTTCACATAGTTTTATTTTTTGCAAATCCTGCTGATGTAGGTACTGGAGAACATCAGCCCATACTATCTTTGTTTCACATCAGAGACGATGTCGCATTGTGTTGAGAAAATTCAATGAAGAAACTGAGCAAGTGTTACAAGCTCATGATAAAAAACCAACAATCTCCCCATTTTCATCCTTTAAATACTTCATTATTTTCTTTGTCTTCACTTCTATGTTGCACCTGGAGCTGCTAATAAGAAACTGCACTTCATCTGTGGATACTGTCTCTGAAAACAAAGTCACAATCTGCCACTGTGCATTCTCATTGAAGAATAAAGTACCATTTAAATTAGTTCTGACTTTAACTTAAGGGGTTTTCTCATCATACTGATGATGAGCTTATGTATTATTATAATTTGCTCAGACAGTTGTTCAAAACAGAGAAAAAAATATATATTCTGGCCTCAAAAAGTAAGCAGTGCCTGCCAACTTGGTAACTTGCTCGAGGCTATTTCAGGCTCCTGTTCACTCTCCGGCCAAAAATCATATTTAATTCACTTCAAATCACTTGTTACTGCCGCATCACTTCATCAAATATGCACGATAATTTGATGGAGGTGATTTAAGAACACCTGAGGTCATCAGGCTGTTAATCACTATCCATGTTTTTTAATGGGACACAATAACAGAGATGCAGATTTATGTGCAACATGGGAGCACATGCAGGTGTCTCTCTCCTGTAAGTCAATCATGTCAGAGTTAACACTGCACTGCTGTAGGTGAAGGAGCAGGCATAACTTTAAGTGTCAAATACTGTACAGCTTAAAGTACACCACAGGGAAATTTCACTGTCAAGGATGACTGGGTGTAGCGCTTCGCTGTGCATCGATGTTCTCTCCTGTTACGCTGTCTTTAGCTGGAGCAGATGGTTTCAATAAGTTGCACTAATTTCTCTACAGGATGTCACGCTTCTGTCGGCTTGATTACACTTCATGTAATCTGTGTATACATTTAAATACTCGTAAAAAAAAAAAGGAAGTTCTTGTGATTGAAAGCGACAATGGACGTGCCAGTTTATGCTCATCAGAGACGCTTTGTACTAAAGTATTTAATTCTTTAAGGCTGACTGACAATCTGATGTACAGGTAATTCAATCTGTAAAAGCAGGTAAAGGGACATCTGCACTCATTCGACAGATGTGCTGCCCATTTCCAAAGAGCCTCATGATTATATAACGTGATTAACGGAGTGATACTTTGTGCCGACAGCGGCAGGCTTCAGTGCAATCCTTTTTCGTACTTTTGTCGACTAAAATACACTAAAATGTGAGCACATTACACCAATTCTTAAATCCTTACATTGGCTCCCTGTATGTCAGAGAATTAATTTCAAAATCCTACTGCTCACATATAAATCACTACATGGTTTAGGGCCAAAGTATATCACTGATATGCTTCCACTACATAAGCCTTCAAGATCACTAAGATCTTCTGACAGCAATCTGTTAGTGATTCCCAGAGTAAATACAAATCATGGGAAAGCATCATTTAGTTACTATGCAACAAACAGCTGGAATAAACTTCCTGAAGATTTAAGACTTGCCCCAACTCTGACCACTTTTAAAACAAGACTGAAAACTTTTATGTTCACCTTAGCCTTCTGCTAAATTTTACCTACATTGCACTTTTAACTTCTGCCTTTAACCAAACAATTTTAATCACTCTGCACTGTAACTTTTATGTTTTTATTCTCTGTTTTTTAATTGTCTTTTAATTCTTGCATTTTATTTCACTTTATTGTATGACATGTTATGATGTGAAGCACTTTGAGTCTGCCTTGTGTATGAAAAGCGCTATACAAATAAACTTGCCTTGCCTTGCCTTGCCTAATTGGGAGGCTAGAGGTTTTTTTATTTTTAACAGTGTTGACAGCATTGAGCAAATCCACTCCTCACTTAATGTCAAGATCCAAACACTTTAAATTAGCATGGTGTAAAATCTATATACACATTTTTCACTGCAGCTGGTAAACACCAAAGTCGGAGCAACAACTGTCATATTTAATTCATGGTGAAAGTTCTACTTTTGTACATAAAACATTCATGCATTAACGATGAAGATATCTTAGCAAAAAAAAACTAAGTTAGGTGACAACAAATATCGTTGCTATATGATATTTAGTATTCATGGCAGGATTGCTTGTGGGGACAGCTTTTAATTTTTCGCATGCAGGGAAAGCGTTTTAAAAAACACTTTTTTAATATTTGATAAGGTTCTCGTTAAAGTCCCCCAGCTTGCATTTTAAAGAAAAGAAAAAAGAGCCTTTATGACTTCCCACAGCACTGTAAACTGTTAATGTGTGCACACAGAGTGTGTCACCAAGGTGTAGCTTTCTGAAAACTGCATATTTAAATATGCATTACCATTTTTAGAGGTACAATATTGCATTCAAACAGGTCTAAATCATTTAGGCTCAAAATCCAAACATGCAGGCGCTACAGAGAAAAACTTTTTGATTCTACTGAACTTTTTCTGTGTTTTATCCTTGTTCTAAGATTGTGGTTATCAAACATAAGTTACAGAGTTGTTTTTTCCTACTGCATGCAAAGTCAGATATGCAAATGTAGCACCAATTAAAAATATTCTCCATGCATAATAGAATCTAGATGGAAAAAAGAAGAAGCAAAAAGCCGTTTTTTTCCGCCTCATTCTTTGAATTAGTTTTAATAGCGTAAGCCTGCTGTCGGTCCATTCTGCAGCGGGTTTAATGGCGAGTTAATCGCTTTGTTGACTCCACCATAATAACACTGAGAGGCTCATCATATTAAACAGAACACTGAGCAGATATCAGAGTATGAACTGCCGCGTGCACATCCCGCAGAGACGATCAGATCCATGCAACTTGAAGGAAATCTGCTCATGGCTACACTAAACAAACTGTTTCCTTAAGGAAATGTCTCATTAATGATTCCATGCTGAGCACTGATCAGTGTGAAGCTCAGGGCAAAAGAGAGACATTTTTTTCTGGGGTTTGTAAAAGCCATTTTGGAAACTGAGGATTAATAGCTGCTGGTGCTCTCATTAAGGAGAAATTTCACCATTGATTTTCATCTTTTTTTTAATCACAGCTGACTAGCCGTCCTACAAGTCTCAATGTACACCAAAGAACTAACATTTTGAAAAGATGAAGACAGAAAGCGCTACAAAGTTCTTGCACTCAAATGTTTTTGTATAAATAAAGCTTACCACAAGTGGGCAGCATAAATGAGTTTGGCCTGGGTTGGTGCTAAGGAGGAGGAGGAGGAGGCGGCACTGTTAATTACATCAAAAACGTCTTTAACTTTAACCATGGCGAGTTAAGGACGTGTCAGACTCAGCTAAGCTTAACATGATCTAACCCTGTAACTGCCAGGATTTGCTTTAGATTGGCAGTATAGTTTTTTTTTAAAGCATATTTTGTAGTTTCTCCCGTTCTTTTCAGTCCTAATGCTAAGCTAAGCTAGCCAGCCTTGTCTGTGTCACTACAGTAGAATTGTGTGTATTTTCTGTTTAGCAGCAAAGCTGAAAAGGATCATTTCACAAATGGTGAAACTAGTTATGCATAACACAGCTGATTCTGATGGGAAGGTTTTTTTTCCTGTGTTAGTCCCTGCACGTAGAACCCAATGAAAACAGAGGATAAATAATGTAAAGAGGTTTGATCTCCTTGGTGAGGATGAACATCTGTGCTGAGATATCAGAGTGTTTGACCTGCAGACAGACATGGTGATCAACACTGCCATCCTTTGGAGCATGGCTAAACTGGCAAGGTTTGACTGAGGACAGACAGCAGTCTGGTTTATTTATTTGTATCAACTTTATCTAACATTTCCATTTGTTACGGTCTGCCAAACCTTCAAACTCAAGAAACCTACATGCAGCCAAAGTGTAAAGCAAAGGTTGTGCTACATGTACGAGCTGATGCAGCAGTAAAAACGCAGTCGAACGTTAATTTAAATAACTCCTCCTTGTGTTAAGATATCGATTCTCTAAAATAATTCAGAGGCTTTGTGCACACTATAACTATGTGATTGCTTATTTTTAGAATTAAGACAACTTCACTTCCTGAAATACTGACACAAGTCATAAATACACTTTAAATATGTTTGAGTGCACAAATGATAACACTAACTCAGAGTCAATATCTGTTTTACTGAGAAACATATGTACCAGCTCCACCTGCAGTAAATGTTAATATCAAAGGATGAGAGTAAATGTCACCCACCATTCTAATAAGTCCCCTCATTAAGTTAAATGCTGCCCTGTGCAGTAATATGAGACCATCAACCACAGGATCTATACGATCATAAAACAGCTACCAACAAGGCACCATTTGCTCCGTCTGCCAATAAGCTAAAAGCAATTCACTTATGAGTGCTAAATGTGGCTTTGATCCAACCTGACAAATAAAAACAACAGGAGGTTGTGTATCGGGATGTGCACCTTTGATAAAAAGAAGTTACTGACAATCCTGAGAATACTAGTTCTCTTTTGGGGTAGGCATCTTGTAATATAAAATGTTACTACCTTGGAATATTTGCTGGCTAAACTTTCTAAATGTTATGAGTGCACATATTTGATCAACTACTGTAAAGTCTAACATTGTATCAGCCAACAGCCTCCAGGGAGGGTCCCACACTGATGCCCAGACCTTCAACAAGCAAGCAAATCAACATGGTGTGCCAGTTTTTTTATAGGATGGAGAATGAAAATGAGGTTATATGAGGGCTGATATAGAATAAACTGCCATCAAACCACTTAACACCAGCAATGCGTACATTCAGCACAGGCATGTGTTGTCCAGTCTTCATGGAAAGCAGCCTGCTTGTCCTAAACCAAGTCAGCATACAAAAAAAGACAGGACACTTCTATGCAACAGTGCTACAGCCCTACAAAAGGTAATACAGTATCATGAAAACAGGCAGTGGTCAGGGAACAAAAATGATCTCATTCTGAATGCATGATTGTTTAAAGGTCCCATATTATGCTTTTTCTGGTTTTATATGCTCTTTAGTGTGTTTTCCAGGTGTCTTGTGCATGTTCAGGCACATCTATGTGCAAAAATTCAAAGTCTGCGGAAACGCAGCTTCTCCTACCTCCTCCTGTTAGCAGTAGCAGTAGCTGCATTTAACGCTCGGTCCCTAGCCCCCCTTGTTGAAAAGTGCAGTGTGATATCCCACTGTGATGATGTCACTGATTCAAGCCCATTGGCTCGTTGTAGCAAGCACAAGCTCATGCTGCACGTTAGCTGAATTGCAAATATGGTAAAAGGGGCGTAACATTTCAGAGAATTGTCCTAACGACTATCGGCCAACCAATCAGGTCAAACTTGGCACACGTGGAGACCCTGCTCGGGGGGGATTCAGAGCGTAACAAACACAGGCAGATGAGCCGGGCTGCATCGATCGTCAGTACATAAAAAACAGACACTTTTTTCGAACATTAGCGATTGTGAACGTACTTTAGCAGGCACATACATTAGAAAAATGAACCCCAAAAAGGGCATAATATGGGATCTTTAATGCACACCACCGTCTTTGTGTTACGTTCCCTATCTCTTCACTCTCTTATTCTAACTGTTTTGCACCACATGCATGATAGAAATAATCGTTCAAATATCCAGTTGTACTTAGTGTGATATTTCTATTCTTATAAGTAGCTTCTTGGAAAATGTGTCGATATATTACAGGTTGAAGTTCAAATAAAAAGAAAGTACAAGTTATTAAAAGCTGCAAATGTATGGAGGAAGCATCAGTGTTCCAAAATAACAAGAATCATATCAATGGGACGTTTATAAAGGCTGAGAAAATGACAGAAGCCCAACTCAAAAAAACAAGCAGGCTTAGATAACTTACTGAAGTCCAGGGTTAAAACTGAGCAGGCAGAGAAAACAGGGGATCTGAGAAGAGGTCAGGCAGGGATAAGTCGATGGTCAGGCAGGAGATCAAGCAGGCAAAGTCAGGCAGGCAGAACAAAAGACTGGGAGGCAAGGACATAAGCAGAGCAGACAATCTGGCAGAGCATGAGTGGAGATGGGTTGGCGTTTATACTGCGAGGCTAATAAGAGAAATGGGACACAGGTAAGTTGGTGGACAGCAGAGGTCAGTTGATGGAAATGATGAGAAATGGGCAACTGCAGGACCGAGTGGTTTTTTGCAGAGTCGCATTGAACAGATCAGACAAAATAAGTACAGGAGGAGTCGTGACAGAACATCCTGATTCACATCCATTGATTTAATCACTCCTTATAAAAGACTTTCTTCTTTGCTTTTCATTTGTAGTGTGATCTTTACTCTTGATTTTTTTAACTAATTTTGCAATTCAATATATATAATGTGGCGTTAAAGTATGTTGACCTAAGGCTATGATCGTTTCACAGCCTATACTTTCTTAATATGTGACAAGTCGGCATTAAAGATTAAAGACAATTTTGTTATTTGAAGTTTTTGTGTAATACACCAATTGATGTCCAGACAACTCTAACTGAATGTCTTTGTTACTACAGCAAATGTAAAAGTTAATTAGGGAAGTTCTGGAGCTAGAGCATTCTCTTATTTTTGTCATTTTGTTAAAAGTGGAAGTAACAGTTAACCCAGAAAATGAACGACATGTACAAACATGATGTTTTCAGGTTCTGATGTTATGCATATGCATTCTGCCTGAAGTATATTTATCCCTGACCTTTTCCATGCACTGGCTGCAAGAAACACATGGGGATTACTCGTGAACAAATTACACACAGTAAGAAGGTGGAGAGTAAATCACTGGATCAAATATATGAAAATAAGAAAACACATCCAAACATGTCACTTCTACCGGGTGTGTAATTCAAATTTATTTAGCTTGAAAATGAACAAGAACTTGGAGGTATTTTAAAGGCTAAATAAATCCATTATTACACAGCCTGACAAAAAGTACCAATGTATAATATTAATAAATAGATTTGTTTTACTTTTGTTCCCTCAAAACCAAATTTTAAAAATCAAATAACACGTCCCAAAACACTATTTCCAGCTTCCTTATTTGGTCACATTTTGTATTTAACCAACTTGATTTAACCAGGTAATTTATCAAGATATCAAGTTATTTTTCACAAGGGTGACTTGGCCAAGAGGGCAGCAGCACTTTCAAGTATACAGAGTATACAGAGAGCAACCCAGAATTTGATAGATACAGTCCCCTGTGGTCTAAATGAAACATCTGTGCGTTGGTCAAAATATAACGTGAATCAAGCACCAGAGGAGGTTTGTGACCCTGTATAAACCAGCTCTCTCAGAACGCTCCGTTTTGGTGTGTGTGTCTCTTTAAATGCAATGAGCTCCTCCTGAGTTGTCCCAGTAGACATCACTCCTCTGTAGCGAAAATAAAAATGGCGGACCTGCGCAAAAGTTTTGCTCTAGGCTGGGGGTGGAGTCCATGGGTGGAGATACCAGGGGAGGGGAGGGGATTCTTTTTGACCAGAATCCCACTGTGACATCACAAGGAGAGCAAATTTGAAACGGAACATTTTTCTCTGTGTTGTAAGACTTATTCGAACCACAAACAAAGGACTGGATGGGTTTATTTCACATTTTGTGGGCCAGTAGCCAAATATATGTTCTAAAACACTGTAAAAGTGGATACTTCATAATATGTCCCTTTAAAGCACAGGATTGGTGATTCTGTAATGTGCATTTGGAGACAATGTCAAGTTTTTTAGCCCAGTGTACCATCCGGGACCATAATTGCAAGTATGATAGAGACATCCACTAAAGCATTGTCAGAATTTTAATGTGAAAGACAGAGTTTGCTCCATCAGAGAGACAATGGAGCGGAGTCATTGGGATTGGCACTGCGATTGCGTCTGTAACCTGACGACAATTATGAGCAGGCGGCACAGAAAGGAGACAGAGAAGCGACAGAAGGGGGGGAAACGAGGCAGAAGGAAAAGGACACAGACGTTCTAGATGTATCTGCTCTGTGCCGTCTGCTGTCTGATAAGAGAGTGCTAATGGTAACACAGCTCCTTCTTATTACTAACCCCCTAAGACAAATGCAGAGCAAAGCTGGTGAACAAATGCTGACAGGTAAAAGAGCCACACGCCATTATTGCCTTGTCACATAATCAAACAACAGTAATGAGCAGATGGAAAGGATGAGGCTTCAAATTGTGTTGGACGTAATAGTTTACAGCCTCATGTGACTCAGAGAACATATCATATTGCTTTAAATCAAGATTAAAGCTTTTGTGTCTGTAATTTCAAATGACTATAAGATTCACATTTCTGAAATCATCATATCAATTCATTACAAAAACAATTTGTAACCTTTTTTGAAGAAAAAGCTTTATTTCTTAACCTGATATCATGGTCATCTTTAAGAGGAAACTCCTTGGGTTCTTTAGTGGTTTTCTCAAGTTGGAACTCAAATTCCCATAAAGCTCCAGTAGTTGTAAGTACATGGCTTAATCTTGGTGTCCATAAATAACCCCTGAATTTGTTAACCAGCGTGTCACTTGGTATCGTCATCTCTGAATGTGAAAAGATCAAACCTAAAGAGTGTCGGGTACCTGAGGTGCAATTCCTTCTATCTGTAAAATGGATGTTACATCAGCATGCAGAGCAGACATCAGATTTAATGACGAGACACTGCATGCCATTATAAATACACCAGCTGGTTATATTCTGTAGCTTGAGACAGATATTGTGGAATTAAAAGCCTGTTTTGTGCTTTCTCTAAAAATATACACGTTCCAAAAAAGACAGACAATTCATTATAACTTGTCACCTCCTGCTGATACTGGGTATTGATTTTGTGCTACATATATCAGTTTAAGTGCTTTTATGTGTTGACTTTAACTCAGGAGGTTTTCGAAATGTCAGTCCGGCCATTATCCCGTCATTAAGAAGCCAACAGCAGAGAGTTTTTATTGTCATTGTTTCAGACAGTAGATGTTGGCAGAGGGCTATTACCAAGCGCTTATATATTCTGGTGTTTAGAAACCACCAACTTCTCATCAATAATGCAGTTTGTTTAGCTGGCTTATGGCAAAAGGACTTTTACAGCTTTTCTACGTGAGACATAGTGATATTAGAGTTTTTCTGCAACTGTCTTAACAACTGTTTTATGAAGCTGTAAAGTCTACAGGCACGAAGCAGCTCTTTCAGGGTGGTGTTTTGACAAGGGAGCATTTAAAATAAGATACGACAACGCCAAGATACTAGCATGGTATAAGACGTGTGTGCGTGTTTTGATCAGAACTCAAATAATTTTTAAAATGAGTACACCTTGATCTGGTGATGTACGGTGCAGGATAAAATACGATAGTATCATTAAAGTTATAAAATACCTTTTTGAGAGGGGCAGATGTGTGCCTGGTTTCATGGCAATCCATTGCACAGTTGTTGAGATTTCATAGAGGTGCTGATTGTATGTTGTGAAGTGCACGTTATCAATAATGGATCAAGACCTGCAGTGCTCTGAGGGGACATGTCTCCAATAGCCCAATAATTAAATAAATGAAAAAGGTTTCTTATCCGGTATTTCCCGTATTAACCTTAAATGAACACTTTTGCTTCCAGAAGATTTGTGTTCAGTCAGCCTGTTGGTTGGCCTTTGGACCATTTTAGTTACTAATCATATATCTTCCAGAAGTACCTGAGTTCCTCTGGATTGATGCTGCACGTGGCCTTTTGCTGTGGACCTGTCTGCCTCCAACTACTACATCTATTGATATTAGTCGTACTTCTATTATCATTATTATAACTGTTAATGTAATTCTTAAGAGCTGCGAGAATCCATCTGCTACGAGTAAAACCATCAGTCCTCCCAATATTATTGTTATTATAGTTGTAAGATGATATTAGACTGATCAGTCAATTTTCACACTCTGTCGTTACTGCCAATACCATACCATTATTCCATTATTACTGGCATTGTAGCCATAAAAAAATGTCATTGTTAATGATGTTGTTGTTCTGTTTGTTTTTCTCCATCTGCGTCCATCTGCGTCTTCCTCTATCCCACTTTCCAAGCCAAGACAGTCATGGCAGACGGAAGTTTAACATGAGTCTGGTTCTGCTCAGTTAAAAGGTAGTTGTCCTTCCATTGTTAGTTTACTACATCTTGCCAAGTGCTGTGCTCATGGTTGGTTAATGTTGGGTCTCTGTAAATAGTCAAATAAAGAGAATGTTTGAGACCTGCTCTTTATGTAAAAGAGTCTTGAGATAAAAATGTGTTATGATTTGGCGCTTTATAAATAAAGATTGATTTTTGGAGTTACATCCTTTAGGTACGTTGAATGTTTTCACATAATTTCATATCAAACTAACTTAAAAAGCCATAACTGTAATAATCTGGAGAAAAAAAAGAACAAACTAAATGTATATAGAACCTTTCTAAACCAAAAAGTGTATTTTTTAAGAGCTTTTTTAAAACCCTAAACAGAATCAGCTGATCTAATGGCAAGGTGAAGTGCGTCACCAAGTCTTGGTGCGGCTTAAACAGAGAATGAGTTGTCACCTTTTGTTTGAGATTTGTTTGTGGAACCACCAAGAGATTGTGGGTGGATGACCTAAGTGGAAGGCCTATAGTTTACGTGGTTAAAGGCTCAGCAATATGGGGCGCCTGATTAACTAGTGGTTATGTCATTTGCACAATGTACAGAGGCTATAGTCATTATTGCATTGACTGTTGGTCCGAATCCAGCCTGCCTCCTTCGCAGCATGTCTTCCCCCACTCTCTCCTCCAAACATTTCCTGTCTCTCTTTAGCTCTCCTATCCAATAAAGGCTAAAACGCATCAAAAAAAGGGCAGAAATATAACAGGGGCTAAGCCATTTATTGCTTTAAAAGTAATTAGAAGAGTCTACAAATCAATTCTGTACTTAACTGGCAGCCAGTGCAGTGAAGCAAGAACGGGTGAGATGTGTGCTCTGTGGTTTGACCAGCTTAAGAGCACTAGTTGAAGTCGAGCCGGAGCAGATTGACGAAGGCAGTTGAATACTGAATAGCAAAAATCTAGACGGGAGAAGATGAATGCATGAATAATTTGTTCAAAGTCTGCTGCTGATAGAAATGGTCTTATTATAGTAATGTCACATAGTTTAAAGAAACAGGTCAATTTGTTGATGTGATAATCGAGCTGAAGGTTGAATGAAACGCCGAGATTTCTTGTGAAAAGTTTTACAAACTGGTAGAGTGGACTAATACACTGAATAATGATATATGAGGATTAATGGGGCAAAAAACAAGAAGCTCAGTCTTTTCTAAATCACCAAAACTGTTTTCTAGTATGTCTAACTTGCTGAAGTCATTTGGTTTAACGGAAAGAGACACAAGGGTGTCGTCTGAAAACAAGTGGTAAGATATACAACCAACCAGGGGAAGCATGTATAAAGAAAAAATAATGGGGCCTAGAATAGACCCCTGAGGCACCCCATGTAATAAAGGGGCAGATGATGACTCTTGGTTCCCCATGGACACAAAATATGTCTGTTTGATAAGTAAGATTCAAACCATTTTAAGGCCTTTCCTTAGATACCAACAAGGCTGTTTAACCAGCTAAGCATTATACTGATCAACAGTGTCAAATGTCGTGCTTAAATCAAGTAAGATGAAAACCGCAATAAAACCTAATTAAATTCCAACTCATGCTGCTGATACTTGTGATGTAATGATTTTCAAAGCTAGGTTTTTACACAGATTCACTTTCCCTGTTTGAGCCTGTCTGTGAAGGGACTTAAATTTGTAACTTCTTGCACATAGTGACTACAGTTATTACAAATTCATCAATTGGAGCCTTACAAACCTTGCTTTTGTTCCCTGCAGCTTTTTGGAGCTGACATATCCTCTCTGAGGGAGAGCTAAACCAGGTCAGCTCACAGCAACTGCCTGAAAATTCAGAACACAGCTGGGAACCAGACAAGCAGCCTCCCTAATGGGTGAGGTGAGGGAGCAGCATTTATAGTCCTCTCTGAACTCCAAACAAACAGGTGAGAGCAAGTTAACAATACAACACAGACACAAATGTGACACACTACTGAACACAAGGAGGTTCAGGGCTCAGTTAAGGCTGTTACTTTGAATATTAAGCTATTTTAAAAGGTGAAAAGGCACATATGACACATTTTAATGGTGCACATAGCTCAGTGTTTGTAATATATTAAAACATACTGTATATGTTATCTTCCTGCTGTAGAATATATTCAGACAATAAAATAAACAACAAAAGCCAAAAATGCTGCTTTTTTTCAAAAAAAATTGAATCGAGGGAGCCCAATCTGAAACATCATTCTGTGTCAGTCCACTCTCTGTTGAGAAGCCTGTTGCTGTTTGTATCCTTAAAATAGGATGCATTGTTTTGTTTATTATGATTGTTCTTCTATATTTTTAGCAATCAGCATTTAGTGACCAACTAGGGAGAAATCAATGTACTCAACATGCCTAAGTTTAAAAATCTAAAGGTTGGCCAAAATCAAACCTTTTGGGTATTGAGGTAGTAATTTAAAAGCTGATGAGTGATATTTTTGTTATTTAGTCTTGAATTATTTGGAACGGTTTCATATTTGTGATAAAAACACTTGTAGCAACATTTCCTCAGTCAGCTCATGGACTGTAGGTTTTCCTAATTGCTGAATGGCTCAGGATCCAATTTACTCCATCCAGTGACAATTTCAAAGAAAAACAAAATGTGTGTAGGCCAGTGGTTGCCTTATTGGCCTAAATTAAGTGAAATTATGCGGTGCATAAACTGTGGGTAACCATTAGTTGTCAATCATATTGTGAACAACATGAGTTACTATCCTTTATGTGCCTCATTTGCAGAAAAAACCCCCGTCTGTTGTTAAAACAGGTCTACTCACAAAATCTGTTTAATGTCCATCTGTATAGCAAAATTCATGATACGTCTGCTCAGGTTCTAGTTGGACCGCAAACACTATTCAGTTCAGATATGGAAGTCTTGAACAGGATATATTACTTATCAAAGTAACTGCAGGCTACACCAGAAGCCCATCAAAACATGCCAGTCCCTCCTTGAGGCTATACAGTGAGGTTGTCAGATGATAGCCAACGGGTTCTGAGGTCGGAGAGAAGGAAAGTTAATGTTTCCCCAGGCCTTTAAATTTGAATAAAAAAGTCGTATTTAGTTTTGTTGGGTAGTTTTACACTAATGAAAAGAAACCTTAACAGCAAAGCCGTTACTAACACTACTCTGTTGTTGTATTGATAGAGTCAGTGCTGTTGAAATTGACAATATATATAATTTACAATATGAGCTGTTGTCCTAGGCCAGAGGTAATGTCACTGCACCTCAGCGTTTCCTTTTTTTTACCCGGCCTTTTGTTGTGTGTGCTGACCATGCCTCCAGCCATCATTAAAATACCATGCAGGAACTTGCAGCATGCGTCACAGAAAGAAAAAAATAAAAATAAAAAACTCTAGTCAAGGCAAGTCCTGAGATTATTCTGGAATATATTTACAATTGGAATCAAGTAGGAACTTGTTATAAATCATGTCCTTTAACCCAAGGACAGCACATCAAATTTAAATGTTTTAAACCATAATGGTATGGCCTTAACATAGAGCAAGGTTGTTTTAGATCGGGAGATATCCAGCGCTCAAGATCCATCAGGAAATTATCCTCTAAATTAAAAAAATAACCTTTAATGTTAGACTAGGTGTAAATATGTGTTCCTTACATCTGTGTGAGTTGTTTGTTGGGTATAAAGTTTGACAACAAGGTGAGCTTCCAAAATAAAGTTGAGGCAATTTCTAAAAAAGCTGCTATTCTCGTCTTATTTCAATCAAATTGAACAGGTAACTTATTTTATTTCTGATTTTTTTGACTCAAGAATGTAGAAACTGTGCAGAAGTCCTTTAATTAAGGATCACACATAAAGGGATCTTTTAGTGCGACTGTGGACTTTCTCTGTAGGTTGGAGCAGGACATATCAGGGTATGAGGGGAAAAGATGTTTTCAGACAGAAATATTGAAGGCAAGAGGCTCAAACAGTAAAGATTCGCTGGAGACATGTGAGGAATAATTCATGGTTCACACATAAGTGTAGAGGCAGTGGTGCTGAAGTCAGAATAACGTTAGATTGAAGTTTGATTTTCTATATTTTTTTCTTTTTACTGGGTTTGACAGCAGCAGATACTGTCAGCAGATGTTTTTGCTTATTTTACTGGAGTCTGAGAAAAACATTCTGTGACTGGAAACCTTCTGGGAGCAAACAGTTCAATTAAAGACGTTAGGACATTTTTCTTCATCTTCATCATCAATTATTAAATCCTCAGGAACCTTTGAGGGAAAACCCTCAATTACAAGGTACACATAGAATCCCATTTTGTCTTATCTTATCTTCAAGTTAGTACCCTGATGAGTCTTTTCAAAGTAAATATGTCTGCCTTGCTCAATGAGTTTCGCCACAAGTTTTTGGTTAGAAAGATTTGAACATCTTTTTTTTAATTTTCTGAGCAACAGCTTTTATTGTAGTTGGATTTTCTTTCCTATCCATGATGATTACATTCTATCAAAATGTTTTTTTAGTTTCTTTTTAAATCCATGCTGTGTGTAGTGGATATTTAAAATGAATTCCTCATCATTTGATTTGCTTATGCTCTTACTTACTGATGCTGATCCCATGCCAAATGAGAAGGAAGTGAAGACTACAACTATGCTAGCAGGAAGCTGCCTTCAAGGTTAGAGGGATTCTTCCTGTTCAGACCATAAACATCTGTACGTCATTTATCATATCGTATATATTGTAGGGAGATATAGATATTACATTTATTGTAGTAGAGATTTTTCAGCCAGCCCTCGAGCATTACTGCTAGCATGGACTAATGCACTAAGAGCATATGAAACTCTAAAAATGTACGACCAGAGATGAGCTTAATAGTGAGAAATTGTCGGTTAAATTTCAGAATGTAATGTCAATCTTCCAACCACTTTAGACAGATCACTGTATGGGAAACAGTAGGTTTAAATCTTGGTTTTGACCCATCCATTAGGGTGGTTGTTTGTTAACAGATCAGTATGGAAACGTTTTTTTTTTGTATGTTATTATGTCTGATGCAGATGCATAAATGTGTCAAAAAAATCAGACTGGTGTTTGAGGAGTGCATCAATGTTTACAAAGCAGAATGTAAGCAAATAATGTGGGTACTACAGTGATTTCCATAGAGTGACGGATGCCAGCCGATGGCCCATCAGTCCTGAAAATCGCCTCCTGCGCCCGATGGGCAGCCAGCTCATCAAACACTCCAGCCGGTGACAAGTTCTCACCTTCTCTCCCACTCGATCCTCCCTGTCTATTCTCTCTCTCACACACACATAACATGTACAAAATGCCACAAATGGCTCTGGAGAGAGGCTGGGAAGGCAACAACCCAAACACTAATGAAAAACAAATCCCCACTGAATCCCACCTGAAAGGAATTTCAGTCCAAAATCCATCATTCATACCCGACTGCAAATCCGCTTTTGGCATTCCCCCATCACATTGTTTCCAGCCATACCTCTGCATGTTTTCCCTTCGAGTGCACTTCATATATCCTGCTGTAATAGATAAACAAGAGCAGGGCGTAATTTCACCAGTGAGAGGACAGATTCCTGCATGTTCTCCAACCAATCATGAAGGGGGTTTTTTAGGTAATAAAGGATATATAGGTAAAATCAGGTTATTGTTTGGTTTGGCCATCAGTCAAAGTTCGTTTTAATAATTTCAGAGTCAGTTCATAAGCTCACCTTAAGATAGCAGCGGCTTTAATATTATTCTCCCAGCCCTGCAGTAACTAGGGGCGAGGCATGAACACTCTCTGAATGTGACATTCATATCAAGCAGCAGGTACAAAGCTGCAGGGCTGAGCAGGTGCAGCTATTTCAAACATGCATCGACATGGCACAGTCACTGTGTTCCTGCAGAGCTTTAACAAGCACACAATCAGTGAAGAAAGAGTCAGAGATAATGTGTGTGAATCACAGAGGTAAGCTGTTCAAATGGAAGGAGCGTTTAAAGTCATTTCTGTCCTAAGAATCCAAAAAAGATTTGAGGGCATGAGGAAGGGGACATTGTGGAGAACTGGATAAGCTAATTTGACCGTTTATTGTTCTGTCCTGGTAAATGTTTAAAGTGTACTCTCACTGGATTATTAAAAGACTCTGTTCTGATTGTTTCTCTCCATCATACCTGAATAAGCTGCAAAAAAAGGTAAGTATTGCATGGTAGTCCCATGTTGGCTTGATATAATTATAAACTGAAAGAATTAGTTAAACAACAAATGTTTGGATAATGGTTCAATCTCTCAGTGTTTCAGACATCTCAGAGCCCAAAAGATGAAAGCTCCTTAAACAGTTCATCTGGTTATGAGACAGACTTAGATTAATACTAGGGATGATAACAATTAATCGACACTTGATTAATTGGTCGTTAAGAATTTGCTCGACCTAGAAAAATGTACTCGAATTACTGATTTAAAATATCAAGAACGTGTCTCATTTCAACATCCTTTTATCAGTGCAATGTGTTGCAACGATGCTGGACCCTCTACACAAACATCTGAGTTTTTTAACAAACGCACAATCAAAGCTGGTTGAGTTGGGAGAAGCGGTGCAGGTGGCCATCCCGAGCTACTAAAACAAAACAAAAAAAGCGCATTTGGTATTGTTTGTTTAAGCAAAACGTTTCGTTTAAACCACGATTAATCGAGTGATTGATCGTTAATTTTACCAATCGTCGAGTAAGTCAAATGATTAGAATTTGCAACCCTAATTAATACTGATGCCTCTATATGATCTAGTCAAGCAAACAAGATCGTCCAAAAAACCTATATGGTTACATTTAAAGCTAGCGCTGGTAAGTATGAGACCAGGCGAGTAAAAGCACACTGCAAACAGACTTCTTCTTTTACAATTTCCACAGCAAAGATTTACAGTGAGTGATAACTGTCCCTGTTAAAAGACATTGGAACAAGACTTTTAGTCAGTAAACACACAAAAGTCCAGATAAATTGAAAGTTACTCACTGGAGAGTTAATCAGGGAAATCAGAGGCGGGATTTTTAATAATTAAACTATTGGTAATCCAGACACTGATGGAATAAAAGATCTATGAATACATTTATTCGGATGAATTATCCATGTGTTCATCCACCAGCGTCCAATTTTTATTGGCCCTGTTTTTGCTTATGCACACCACAGCTCAGCATATCACTGAAAGCAAAGATCGCTATTCAGCATTCCTAGGGATGTACCTGCTGTGGAAAATTCAACCGTGTAATGTTTGATGGTTTACTGTCAGCACGTACCTATGCTGTGATTTAATGTGCAAAGTCAACACTTCCTGTAGACAGCCACAAATCCTGAAGTGCAGAAACTGTCGACTTACAAACCTCTGTCATGGGAAATGCACAGTTTCACGCTGGTAGATTTGTGGATGCAGCTTCATGAAATATTAAGAAATGTCATAAAGTGAGAGAATAGGTTGAACATGAAAATAGTTGCTCAGCACTGGGATTTTGGGGAAACCCATTAGAGAGGTGTAAATAGTGACATTCGGTTCATTATCACACCGCCTCGCGCTGCATCTCTGCTCTCTGTCAGTACTGTTCAAAAGCATCCCTTTCTTTGAAAACTTGGTTTCGTGTCTCTTTTTTGAAGCCATGAAATACACATTCCAGCACAGCGCTCCACTTTTGAAGAAGCTCTGTTTCGTACCCGTGGAGCCATTGTGCAAATTTGGCTTTTTTCCCTACGTACTTGTCGGACTGATGGTGCAACTTTCTGTCTCTTTCTGTCGGAAAACTTTTATTCACTTTTCAGTTAAGATATTAGGGAGTACAGTCAGATAGATAGATAGCTGACAGTTACTTTATGATGCCACACTAGATGTATTCCACTCGTAATGGGAGGTATATGTGGGTTACAAATAGTTTAAAAAACGTACCCTTATTTGCCTTTTTTATTGCTTCCTTTATTATTTATAGCATTCAAGACATCATGTAAAAGGAGAACAGAGCTTTCCTTGGATTGCTATGAATTATCACCTATAGACTATTATCGCATTAGCAAATGTGCTGATGGCGAGTGAATAATGTATGAAAAGATGAAGAACGTGTCAGCGCGCAACTCTGCCCCGCCTCTCTTGAAGGAGTGAAGAGAGAGGCATTATTATTCTGCCCGACAAGAAGCTACTGTGCTGTAGTGACTCTGTTCCTTTGTAAAACTTGAGGCAACTAATCCCATGAACACAATTACTCCTGTAATTCATGTACAGCTTTTGTATAGAGCAAATATTTATCTCTCCAAGAATGGTCTAAGTAAAAACGTGGGAAAAATGAGCCCGAAATTCTCATCCCACACAGCTTGGAGCGAGGAGGAACACATTAAAACATTATTTCACTGTCTGCTCTCTCTCTCTCTCTCTCTCTCTCTCTCTCTCTCTCTCTAATTATCTAGTTTTAGTAATGACTAGTCTCATGCAGTGAAATTTACAGTTGTGCAGTAAAATACCACAGGGTCACTGAACATTGGATCTCATAAAGAAAAGAAGAACTAATGTAATACGAGAAAACTTTCTAAACAAGTAGACCAACTTTTCCGGTGGCAAACACATCGTTTCTAAAAACATCACAGGCGCTGATGTTTCTTGTCAAGACACAGCTGCGAGAGTGGCTTCGTTGAGTTTTGGCAAGTCAAGTGCATAAACAATCAAGAGGCGTGTAAAGTAATTCAGCAGCAAGAACAAAGCGCTTTAAGACTGACAGTGTTATGAATGGTTTAGTGTTATTATGTGCTGAGTACAGGGGAGTCAGCAGAACTAGGAAATGAAGTTATTCTAATGCACAACACTTAAGCCGGACATACACTGTATGATTTAAGGCCGTTTTCGACCCGACTTTTGAGTCTCAAATTTATGCCCGATCGCCCGCCGTGTGCCGAACACTGTGCAGATTGTAGTGATTCCAGTTTGCATTTTAAACCTCTCTTGCCTTTATACCTGCTGCAGTCTGTTCTTTCCTTTTTTCCCTTGGTAAATATATCAAAGGCTGTTTTTCCGGAGTTCTTTCTGCGTATTGATATGCTTAGAGTTGGTCCTTCAGAGTCTGTTATCAGAGCTGCATTTCACTCTGTTCTTCATAACATTGGAAATAACAAACCATAGAAAGCTGTAATTAACCAATTAAAATTAAGTATTTGTGATACCGGTGTAACAGGAATACAGCTGATGTTCACAAGATACTTATGTGATGGATATGTTTAGTTTTGTTGACTGCAGAGATGTGAGTCAAGCTCAGATTATGCTTGGGTTGTTTTCCTTTCTTTTGAAAGTCATTGTTCTTGACCCTGATTGACCCTCATGTGTAGACAAATGCTCAGACAAGGACAAGCTTACAAGTGATTGTGAATGGCAACAGAATGAAAGCATTACTGCCATCAGAGAGCGATTTTCTTGTCCATATTTTTGTCTTCAATCAAAGCCTGAAGAAGTACAACATGAGTAGTTGTCAAGGACTCGTTGGCAGCAGTGATTATTTTCCGGGACTTTGAGAAGGTCAGACTGTGGAGAGATATCGAATATGCAGAGTCAACAACACACAAGGAAAAATGCAGAAAGATGCATTTCAAATAGTTCTAGATTAATAGGATTTGTGAGGTTACAATACTGACACTAATTACAATAATGGTTCTAGATTGTCGATATTTTTTATCTTAAAAGCGATTGGTTACAAATTCTGTGTGTTCTTTGTCTGACAAAAAATGTTGCACACATTTTTTTGCTGGATTAATTTTCCTGAATTTTGTCAGACAAAATTTCATCTGAACATTGCTGTCTTCCAACTTTTCATCTGGTGCCATCATCAGTTGAGTTGACCTTGTCCAGAACATTGGTTTACATCCAAATACATGCAGTATTATTATCCATCCATCAGTGGATGGATGTTTGATCCAAGGGCCTGAAGAAGGAGACATTTTGGAGCTGTGATAGATCCATTATTTCTCAGTCTCACATGTACTTTGTGTTTAATACATAAATTGTGTATTAGAGTGGAAGTAGCCTCTTGGTTTAAAAAGAGAAGCCAATGCTGAAATGCCTTGGCCTGAGTTCTTTCTAAAGGCCAGCATTGGGCGACTACACTAGTTAAACGTACAGTATGTAAAATCCGCCGCTAGGGGGCTCTCAATCAAAACAATAACAAAAGCTGACGTCGAGGATCGCGGGGTATTCTGGGAGAAAACGAACAAGCTCCGTGTTGAATCAATACGAACGGGCGAAACCGACCTGAGAAAGACAACATGTGTACTGACGATGTATCTGAGTATAATTTACATGACGTTTTTATCACAGCAGCACATACAGCGACAGAACGGCAGCTTTCAGTAGCAGCTAGCGCTAGCTTATGCAGCGGTCTTTGACGTAAAATCCGGTGTTTCCTTGACAACGATCAACATTTCCTGTCTAACATGGCGGCTCATCATGGCAGCTGCCTACAAGACACGTCCCGTTACAACTAAAATTACGGATTTCTTTGGCTTTGATAACTTTTGGAAATATTTGAGGTGATGTAAGTACTCAACTAAAAAATATATATAACATGGGTTTAGTCAACTTTTAATTTAAGTTAGATATTTTAATGTAAACATAAGCAGGCAATTCTACATACTGTACCTTTAAAGAAGAAGTACGACATGCATTGAAGCTTTTGACAAATCTACTGATCTGATACTAGACTGGATTGATTAGCTTCAACGCTTACAGTTTTCCTTGGTTACTACCTCAGATGCTAGCTCAGTGACAACTTCGCCGAACCCTCCCACGTCTGTGACATTTCCATTGACAGTGATGTGTAGTACTCCATTGTTGAACCGGCAATGTGAAAGGCTTCTTAAGCTGAGTCTTACATGGAGGTACGGATGAAATTGATCTATTGTGCTAATTTCAGTTTATCTACATAGACACATATTGTTGAGATGTTGATAAATGAGCACTGTGCTAACTCGAGAACTTCAATACATACTCTTGAAATATTGTTTTAGGCTACTTTTTTGCCAATGATGGTTTATTTTTTGCTTACCAGCACCATTAAAAAAGGCCAAATTAGCCTTGCTTAGTTTAAATATGATGACTCACAATGACAAACAGCTCTCTTCCTCAGGATGAGTAAGTAACATTTAATCAAACCAAAATGGATTAAACATCCATTTTTTGGATTTATGAGTCATGACTCCAATCGAGTACACAATTCTGACTCATTCACCTTACGCAGTACCTCATTATCTCTGTTTGCAGCTTCCTTTCTATTTTCCTTTCCTTTGCTTTTTATTTTGGCTTTGTCCTGTCCATGTCTATCAGATCCTGTAATTTTCAATGGGTAAAAATGTTGCCCAGAACGGTGGGTTAAATGCAAACTAATTACCATAAAAATATTGTGGGAATAATTGTCATAGTACATACCTCAAGCTGTTATCTTTTTCTGGTCTTGTAATGATTTCCCTTTTCACAATTGTCCAAAATAGCCTTAAAAAAAACAAAGCTGTGCATCCGTTGCAGGTGGCCTGCAGCAAAGAAAATTCACCAGCCTCTCAGTAACGCTGTATAAGCAGGAAAGCTTTTACTTACAAATTCATCCACTTCAGTCACACTACAAAGAAGAGAACGTTCTCAGCATGATATCTTCTTCACATGGCTTATCCTTTTTTATCTCTGTTTGCCCTGGAATTCCTTCTGCATGAATCATTAAACTAACTTTACAAGCTGTGTGAATTTTCTGTGTAATTTAACGGAGAATGCATAAGCAGTGCAATTGAAACAAACCAACTTTGGAAAATGTGGCAATTGTTTTTAGAGGCATATGTTTGCAAAGACAGAAGCAAATAGAAGAAAGGAATTCTAATTTGTTTGTCTGTGCATCCAGCAGAGCAGCTTTTGGAGAACAAAGAACAAAGAAATCATGCTGTGAACATGCACAGTATAATCAGCCAGCGAGGAATTATTCAGCCGCTTTTTTTTGTCCACTGAAACAATCCCCTAATTTGATTGAGCTTTTCATGGATGATTGTCATTTCCTCATCAGAAAAGGATGGCCATGGATTAAGACAGCATCGCCTGTCAGCTGCCAAACATCCTCTGGCAGACCATGAACCCCTCTGGTCCTCTCAGTACAAAATTCCCGATGTCTGGGAACAGTGGAGCAGTCAAATACAAATTAAAATGTGCATGCAACTTAACACACACTTGTCACTGCTTAAGACATCCTCACTATGTTAGTAACAGCTCAGTTGACTTCTCACTTCTCTTTGGTGTGTAAAAAGCGTCAGAAATGATGCTTTCTCAGTTACCTTGGCTTTTCACCAGCAGTGACGTGTATTTGACAGGCAGCATAATTGGGAGTGCTGCTAATAACAGGCTTTCTCTCCACTGTTTATACAGATATACCTGATTTATTGTCTTTGTCTGGATACTTGCAAATTGTCCTTGTTTATTGGAGTGTTGCAAAGGCTTTAAAGTGATAAGACGTTTCATCAGATTGATGGATTCTGTATGCAAACACTGTGCTGCATTCAGATTACAGCTCGTCTCTGAATTAATAAGACACTGTTCTCCAGCAGCAGTTTTACAGAAAGCTCCCAGCTGCTATGTTTTCAGAAACTGTGTGTATTGGCAGGGAAAATACAATTAACTCTTTAAAATGAACCAATTTATTTTGAAATTTTAATTACATCCAGTTTCCCATTACAATTGGAAAAGCAGTGTCTGTTGTGCTTACTTATTATGGACTAAAGTATTGGATGATTGCCATTGTAAAAAATTCTCATTTAATTACTGATAAACCAGCGAGAGCCACGGTCACTATGGGCCAGTGTTCAAATTAAAACTCCTCAAGGCCAAAGTCCGAATGAAGCAATCAAGACCGCAGGAGACTGCATTGTTTACATTATTATTTGGGTTTCCCAATTATAATGTAATGTCCCACCTAATGGGGGCTTTGATTTTGTGTGTAGAATTCTTGTTGAAAATCAAGTAAGTGCTATCTTTATGCAATAGATGTGGATGTAAGGCTTACAGAGAGCTGACATTTAACATTTAATTTAGTGGTTACCATCCAGAGCTTGTTCTTTAAGCTCCTGTGAAGAGTCTTTTACTTGGATTAAAACAGACTGAAATGAATACTGACTCATCTATATGACCAACAAACACAAAAAAGACCATGGGCAGAAATACTGACTTATATTTTGTTATAAACTGCTGCTATAGGGTAGTTGACAGACCATGATTTACAGCACATCGCTAAAAAAGCCTTCTTGAATTTTTTCTCAAAGCCAAAGATTCAGTGTGTTGTACTTACATTATTTTTTCTGAAACACCACTTGTACATGACCCCAAAGTTTTAAGGGGCTTAACATATAGTTAGCCAAAATAAACACGCCAGGGTTCTAAGGTAGCTAATTGTCAGTTAAACTGTTAGCTCGTAGCTTTAGCCCACTTCACAGTAGTACAGAAGTACTCGCATTCTATACATAGTAGATACACACTCCTGACTAATAATTGAATGGTGCATTCCTTGAAGATATAAATACCTGCACAGCTAAAAAGTCAAATAATAGTGTGACTCCCGTAAGTCCGCAAACAACAACTCAAAACAAGGAAAACTATTTTCCGCTCATTTCAGTTCATTTTTAAACTAAAAAACAACTTTGCAGGTCAAAGAGAGAAAAGGCTCAGAAAGGGGAAATTACATAGAAAAAATGTCACTGCTTACACACTTTAATTTTTAATCCACTTAGTCCAGTCCAAGTTTTCAGTCAGTTGTCTACTGGTCGTCTCAGCAGCTGCTTAATAATATATAATAACATGGTGCAGGAAAAGTTCAACACTTTATCAATCCAGAGGATCCAGAGGACAGACAGCAATGGCACCAAACAATACCGCACCAATGCTGGCTATTAAAAAGAGCGTAGTCAACTGAATGACAAATATTTTTTTGCACATTTGAGTCTATCATATAAACTAGTGTTTGTCATTGGGTATTACAGTAAATTATACAGCTTAATATAGCCCTCAATGGCCATGTTTGAACTCATTCAGTGACTTGCAGCAATTTCTCTGAAAATATTTTGGATTATTACTCTAAATAATACACAAGCAGAAATGTAAAATACCGGGGCGCATGTAGCCTGGCAGTAAGTGCGTGCCCCCCCATGTACAGAGGCTCCTCGAGAGCGGACGGCCTGTGTTCGAATCTGACCTGTGGTTCTTTTTCACGCATGTCATTCCCCACTCTCTATCTCCCCGGTTACTTACTCTATCCATTTTCCTATCTCAAAAAAATAAATACAAATAGTTGTGTTGAAAAGAAAGAATGTTGGTTTTTTGAATCGTATGAATGCACCAAGAAATCTCCCTGAAGTAAAAGGCAGATCACACAAGTGAAACCAATAAAAAAAAGGGCCATGGTAATATTTAGAGGGCGTAACCACAAAGACCCTGGACAACAGGATTATTGCTTGTTATACAGATTTACAGCTTGTTCAGTTAAAAAAGAAAAAGGAAACCAATAAAAGTGTAAAATGGTCTTTTTGCAGAGATACTCTTGAGTAGGACCTGAGGTACTGTAAAACATTATTGCTCATATTCCCTCACCTTCACTGAGGAAGGACAAATAACTTAATATAACACTCATATAACCGGGACACACATGCCCTCAGATGGGGAACACAGTGAACTCATGCCGCCCTTTACACATCCATGCAGTAGGGAATATCACCTTGGGCGCAGTGCACCAACAAGCCTGGAAACAACAACAACTCATACGACAGCTTGGGAATTAGATCCTGTGGATGCCATGCCTGTTCCTCATCACTGATATCTCCCTGGTGCTGTCTCCTGCACGACCAGACAACACCCAGGAGGCACAGGAGACGTATGGATGGATAAATATGTTCATATATTAGGTTCTGAACACACTGTAAATCATCACACAGACACACACAGGTACAAAAAAAGGTTTTGGCAGAATCTGTAGAACAGGTGCTTTGCCCAGGGGCAGCACTTCCTTCTACACCTCTCTGTGTGATTGTTGCGTTTCTTCAGCCAAAAAATCAACCTGGGTTAACCTGGCAAACTAAAAGTTTACATTTTTACTTTCTGTTCAGTTTGAAGACTTGGACTCCTGCTGGATTCAACTGATTATTAAGTGGAAATTCTTGATGTAAAATCTCCCGAGACAAACTGTTCAGATGTTGTGATGAACCATCCAGATCTTTATTCTGTAACGATTCTTCTTTTGCCTTTATTTGGACAGGACAGCTGAAGAGACGGTGAAGGTGGCGGGAGAGAGTGGAGGATAACGTGACCAAGCAGCGCCAGGATCGGGAGTCAAACTTGTGACCAGTGCGATTAGGACATAGCTTCATTTCATAGGGCGTCTGCTGTTCTGGCTTATTTTGGATGTTTTGGAATATCTATTTTTATTATAATTTTAAGCGTGTTTCTCCTTATGAGAATCTGAGCCATGTTGGCCACCACACCTACTCTCACCAATCCATCTGAGAACATCTCAAGATCCTCACGTTACAGCCATAGACTCTAAATATTAATAGAGGAAGCCTGGGTGACAGTCCATCTGTTACTGGAGGGGGCTTTGGAAGCCTGTCGGTGGTGGTCGCCAAATGCTGGAAATACTGTCTTAACTTAACTTTTAACCTCACGACAGGCTTAGAGCTGGAGCTGAGGCGGGGTTTTACCCTCTTCTGACAAACCACTACAACGCTCCCGCCCGTCAATCAGGCCAGACAAGGACCTAACTATGCATAACCCTGACCTTTCATAAATTCAAAATGGATAAGTTATTAAAGGAAACACCCCCCATACAGTGTGTGCTGAAGAACTAATCAAAGTACAATCTTTTTTGTACCAGGCTGTTGTTAATATCTGCTGTAAAAACAGGCATTCTGAATGGGGTGTGTATGTGACTTCTGGGTCTACTGGAACCAGCCTCAAGTGGACACTCGAGGAACTGCAGATTTTTGCACTTCCGCATTGGCTTCATTTGTCGAGACCAGAGGTTGCCGCTTGGTTACAGCTCAAACATGTGGCTGCAGGTAGGTATTGCTACGCTACTTTTGTTTCGATTGCAGCCTCTGCAACATAAAAACACGGTGAAATCAGCAAATAAATGATGACGACATTATTTTGGTGAAAAGAGAATTCTGAAAATGCATTATCTTTAACAGTGCTTTAACAGATTACCATCCATGTGACCTTCCCCAGCCTCTACAAATATGTCTTCACTACAAGCATCAACAAACATAGACAAGTCTTTCCTAGGGGCTCCTCATCTATTCCTTCTACTGTAATGATGTCATCAGTGTGAGATGTAGCCCCGCAGGGCTGAGTCGCTCACTGCTATTCCTCCCCATCAGCCTCAATCATCACCTTCTCTGTAGGGTGCCACTAGGAGTCACATTTTACCAAACAACTTCTCTCAAATGGCACGTTGGTACCCAGAGGCGGAGCTGTGATGCTTTTAGTGGAAATAGAAAGCCTATAAGGCCTCGGGGCTTCGGTGGGCCAGGCTTCTGTTGGCAACGCAAGGCCAATCTAATCACACAATTTAGTTCAAACGGCAACGCACACACCTCTCTTGAGAGACAGAATGGCAATGGCTGGAGTACGAGATGCATTTGTTCTCCTCTTGCCTCATCCCCTGTGGTTTTCCTTAATCTGCTAGTGATAATACATGAGATTGGAAGAGCCCCCAACATCGCAGCATGGACGGAGAAAGAGTGGGATTTAGAGTTAGGTTTGGAAATTCAAGAGTGGGACGACAAGAGAGAGAGAGGAAAACTCATATGCGATCACTGTGGGAGTGTGTATTGAATGGCTGCAATCCCAATGTGCATCACTTCATTAGGCAGCTGATGGCTTTTGTTAGCGACGCTTGAACAAAACCACTGGTGTTCAACAAAGTGCTGGGTTTTTGACACACTCTCTATGATCCCTCGAACTGTTTTTGACTCTTTCCCAGCATGCACAGTATAAATAAAAACCTCCCTCGGTGTGGTCTGAATGTACTCCTCAAATGGCAGCTATCATGTAAATAACAGCCAAGGTAGCAGCCTTTACTGCCCAATAATTCAGATATAATTTCCTAAAAACTAAAAAATATGATGCAATATATGCAACGCTGCAGGCTAAAATATGGGTTTCTTTATGTTCACGACGCCGCAACTACAGTGATTTCTTGTTATTATTTGGTGTTACACCGCAGGGAACAGGGAACAATGGACTGAAAGTTTATTTTAGAGCAACAGTTTATTGATTCATTTGCTCAGTGGTCGAGTTGAACAACAGTGTGATACCGGTTTGTTTGTGTGGGGGAAAAAAAGTAAAGACAGCCTGGTGTGAATAATTAAGCCTTTGTACTGTTTGTGCATTAAAATCATAAAACAGAAACCGCTCTGATCTGCCCCCACCAAAATCCCCATCGACTATGGCTCATAGTCAGTAACCCAGCTTTGCCAGTCAAAGGGATGGCTATCTGCAGAAATGACCCTGAGGACATATTTGAACTGAGACTCTCTGTGATGATCATAAACATTAATGGATACCTCCCTCACTCCTACAATGTACTTTTTTTTTTTTGTCCTGAGGGAAAACGAACACAACGGTGTGAAGTGGTTTTAGCAGCCAGATGATACCAAGAGATTCGACACAGTACTTCATTTGGTGCTTTGCAGATAAGGAAGGGTTTATGGGGGCATGAGTGTATTTCATCATTTTTTAGGAAGAACACAGACAAAGCCCTTGTTATATGAATCTTTAATCTTATTAAGTCTATTTTATTCTTGTGCATACTGTAACATACCGGCAGATTGCTCATGTTCTAGAAATATTCAACACGCAGAGCAAATGGATTTCCTTCAAAAGAGACTTGAATTCCCGACCTCTTTGTCACTAAGCTTTGTATCTTCTTAGAGGAAGAGAAGGAAAACTATAATTGAGTCACCAACAGAGCTAAAAAAAAAAAAATCCAACTATCCCATTAGCCTGTGGCTAATGCTTGTGTAACCAAATGTCTACGTGATGCAAGTAAAATACATTCTGCCTGAATAAAGAAATGTGAAGGAGTTACACTTTTTTTTAAATGTATGTTGGTAGGAGAGAGGAGGGGAAGGACTTGCAGTAAAGGGCAGAGGTTGGATTCGAACCCACGGCGGCTGTGATGAGGACTATTGCCCCCCGTACATGGGGCTTGCAACATAACCTTTAGGCTATCTAGTGCCCCAATAAGTTTTACTCTTGAATGTATTTAACAGTCTGACTGAATATTGCCAGAACGAGTGTCACATGTCAGACAATGAGGTTAACTAATTAACAGTTTCATGATTTCCAAACCTTAAAAACTGCACACTCTCTGAACAATCCAGCAAGACTACTGTCGTGCTACAGTAATGTCTCTGTGAAGTCAAATGCTAAAGCTTAAATGCTAAGAATAGAATGCAATAGGAAGGTTATTGCTGATAAGGTGAATGTTAGGCATGTATACCATCTGAGTGGATTAGCTCAGATGGTATGCTAAGATTAGCTAACTAGCACTAAATAAGTATGCCTGATGTAGATGGCAATCATTTTGCAGCAGTTAAACTTTAGACGTGGCAATGAACAGAGGTGAATACTCATATCACTAAAATCCTTCTGCTGTATTCTATAACCGTTGACATAATTCACTCAGAATCAAAGATACAACATGACACGGCATGATACACGTTATTGTTCCCTTGGGGATTCATTGTCCAGGACCTCAAGATAAGACAAGATATGACCCTGATGGTGCCCGGGCTGCAGAAACAATCAAAGGGATTCCAGAGTCAGTAGGATCCATCTTCAAGGGATCAAAGTCATGGATGGCATGGGCGTTGGAGCTACACTCCAACACTGTCAACTCGGCAGCAATGCCGCTAATATAGCAAAAAAAGAAAAAGCAATGCAACACTGAAATGGAAACCAAGCTACAGCGTAAAAATAACCAAATAAGATATTTGTCATTATTCTCTAAAAAAGACCTATTGAACATTTTAAAATCCAGATTGCCTAATTTAAACAAACACCATAACAACAACTGGAATATGGAACATGGTTGGATATGATAAATGTCACAAAAGATTCAAGAAGTTCAAATCATTTGCTAAGTTTCCCTTTTACCAAATATCCAATGTGCACAGATTTTTGTCTTTCCTGATAATGATTCGGTTACCAAGACTTGAGTATCGGCTGATACCAAGTTACCTTAGCTGGATTAAACTATATACATAATATTGATGAAAAAATTTTGATTGTTGACATGTTTCCAACTTTGAGTCACATTGCACTCTCTGCTAAGACAAAACTCTTAATGTGTGTTCTGCAAAATGAAAAATACCCAATACCACCAGTGTAGGGAGATACTGATGCCAATATCTACTGTATATCGGAATAACTCAACCAATGTCTCTGACTTTTGTTTAGGTACATGGTCATGTTAATCCTTCAACAAGCACTTGATACTTCAGTCAAAGTGATGAACAGACAGCCATTGCCATCCCCAACCCTTTTCAGATACAAGTGGTGTTGAGCCATTGTTCACAGCTCTCCTCCATCCTGAAACAAGTTTAACTCTGTGCAGCATGAGGAATGATTCATACCTGCTCAACGCCACACAGCTGGTGCTTCTATTACCTTCTGTATAATAACCCTGAGATCAAATTCTTTTCCATTTCACCACTTTCATTCACCATGCTGGTTTTTCTTTTCACTTTTCTACCACTTGTGATCTTGTTATGTGAAAAGTATTTGGAGATACAGCAAGCTAAGGCACGGCCGTTTGATTCACAAGCCACAGCCAGTGTTAGAGAAAAAAGGAATAAAGAAAAGGAGCACTGAAAAGTTTTTTCTGTTTATCTTTGCTTGTCTTGGGTTTTGAGAACACAATGACAAAAAAAAAGGGTGATTTTATAAAACCGCAGATGTCAAGAGCCGCTTTAACAGATAGTCAGTGAGTCATGAGCAGACATTATGATAAAGCGAAGAGAGATTTTGTCCGACGCAAAGTAGACTTACATATGATATGCTGTCTTTACCTGAATCCCCATCATCTGCTGCCAACATGACCGCAAATCTTCCCACGACAAACACACAAAAGAAATCATTTATATGCCAAGAGAGTGAGCACAAACGAAGCGAAGGCTGGAGAAAAAAATGGCTGCACCAAAATACGAGAAACTTTGAGTGCTGCAGTGTATTGCGTCTATAACAAATCTGAGCTTTCTGCCTGTGGAACTGAGCTTGAACAATCGTAAAAAATCTGGGACAGGTTAGAGAACTGTCACATCATCTGTTTTGCAGATGACTGCAGGGATCTTTTTTTTTTCTTCTCGTCTCTGCAACAATAAAACACTCTTTACCAATGAGAGCTTGAAGAAGTGGAGACTAATTCCGATGATTGAAATGACTTACTTTGAATAGATGTGTTCAAAGACGCTTACCTTGCAGAGTTATTGAATTTTCACATTTCAAATGTCTGGCTCTCAGTCGGCCTCTTCGCACAATGTAAGCTGCACTAAATGAATCAAATGGAAATCACTTCGGCCTAGAAATAGAAGACAGAAGTGGCTGCGATTTGTTTTGAAAACACTGACAAAGAGCAGGCCTGTTTGCTTCCACATGCCCACCTTGAGGACTGCATACCTGGAGAGTCTTTTATATGTTAAAGGGACGACAATCAGAAAGTTAACCCATCCAAACAGATGTACTCACTAAAATAGACTTTTATTTATATAATGTCTCTTTATTACTACTTATTGCCTTTACAAATTTTGATCTCATTTACTTTTCTTATTCTTCTGATTATTTCCGGTCCTTATTAAGGTGATGAAACAGCTACAGTGGTGTTAAATCTCTTATTTTTCTGTCTCTCTTCTTTTCTTCCTCAGCCTATTCTCTTTTTATTTGTGCTCTGTTTCTTTGAAGGCCTTTCTGTTGGGGATCCCAAATTGTCGAGGCCTCTCTGTTATAGTTGTAACTCTGGAATTGCACAAAATAAAACTGACATGAAGTGAAATAAAATGCCATCTACTGGAGGTATTTGGTTCACCGTCTGCAGTACAACAACACGCAGATTAAGTTTCCCTAAAATCATCCTGCATCTAAAAGACAACAAGAATATATATCCACAACACCTCCTCCAGACATGAGCAAGAAAACTTCCTCAGTAAAAATAAGGGCCAAAGTAGTCGCTCTTTAGGGGGCAAAAACAATAGAAACCAATTGTGTTCGTCCAGGAAAATAGCCAGTGTGAGGCAAAAACATTGTTGCCTACGGCCCCGACAGCCTGCAGAGGCCAAATTTAATTTCTGCACAGCTTCATACTGTGCCCCTCTGTGCACCATCAGTGTCACAATACCACCTGATAAATCACATTCCAGATGTGTCCATGTGGCTGCATTTGTCTGGCTTTGTAGGCATTACAGTACGTTTTCTTTCACTACTTTTTTTGTTGTTGTCAAGAGATTAACCTAACCCCCCCCCCCACACACACACACACACACACACACACACACACACACACACACACACACACACACACACACACGTTATGCGTGTGATGTTTTTGTGCTCAGATTTGAACGGCCTCATGAAGGATAAGGATCACTTTCAATTGTAACAATCCAGGTTTCAAAGTGCCTTTATTGCCTGCATTAGCTTTGTGTCACACTGCTGATCGTGTTGACAAGCAGCCAAATCAACAGGCCATGTTACGTCAACATACCCCCTGCTTTTTTTTTCCTCTACACCATGCTTTTCCAATCTTTGCCCCTCTAGGAAAGGCTCACGTCACAGCTGGATAACCTGTGGATGTAACAGTACCACGCAAGACAGTTAAATATCAGTACACATACTGGTCGATTCAAATGGGTAAAATGAATATTGAACTGCTTTTTAGAAGCAGCAAAGGACGCTATCTGCCTTTGACTTCTCTTGTTCGAGGTTCTCAAATCTTTGACATCTGTATCTAAATAGAGGCGTTCAGACATGGAGGCACCAGGTGAAGGTTTTTCAGGTGATGATGAACCGCCAGTGTTTCCCTACACAAAGACAATACCTGGCTGGCCCTCCGCAGTACATTTGATGACAATTCTTGCATTTTTTTTTTTAATCCTTAAGATTGTCATTTGCTTTAATGGATTATCTTTAATTAACAAATTACAACATAGATACCAAAGATACAGAATTATGCTAAACTGTAGTACAGATTTCTCAGCAGGCCACTGTTTACCTGTTTTTTTCTTACTAATGTGAGGAAAAATGTTGTGTAGACACTCTGAGGTTGGTTCTGCTATGGAAATATGATCTTGTCTATTCCTGTTAAAACAAATGCCTATGAGCAGCCACACCTTTCCAACGCATCAGTGTTTCATCCAAGATCATCTCTCAAGCCTACAAAAAAAGAATGCCGTTTTGGTTCTAGAATGTGAGTAGAATTCTCACTCTGCTGTGACCAATTCAGTCCTGGAAACAGTTCATGACCACATCTCCTTAAAACTCCCACAGCACCTCCTACAGGAGGCCCTGAGGCAAACAGTGTGTGCAGCTTTTCCAAATGTACAGCTCAGATGAAGAGAGGATTAGCAGAACTAGGACGGAACAAAGTGGAGAAAGTGAACAAAGTAAGATTTCTTTGTTGGAATTGATGAGGACTAGTACTGCAGCAATACATAGAAAAAATGCTGTAATGATGATTTTAATCGTTTGTGTGGAAATCCATTTTAACCTTCATGCTGAGAAGCAAAAACCTTGACGGAATTATACATTTAACAATTAACTGGATTAATTAATTTTCTTCAATCTGCTAATTAATCTAAATAATAAAAATGACGAGACCTTGTGTGAGATTCTGAATGGCACTAGAGCACTGGGGAGACTTGTGACTTATTTTCTAAACTGACTACAGCTCTGATGCGAGAGAACCAACAGTCAAGTTAATTAAAAAGTAATTGGATCTGTTTATAAAGTTACGTAAATAGTCATAAACATATTGCAGTGAAATTGCCATTAAAATGCCCCTAATAGGGCAATGAAAGTAATGCAGTGTTGCAGCTTTAATTAAGAAGGTGAAACACGAAGGAGCATTTTTTGATAAAGAAGTCTACTTTCTAAACTGCATCATTGACATGATGCTGTTTAATGAATCAGAAGTACATGAACCAATTTGAGTTTTGTGTAGCTGCAGGCACATCAGCTCTCCAGCGGAGGGATCCATTTCAGCGAACGACCTTTTTTGAGGACATGAGAAGCACTGGTACAAGTGCTCATTGCTATCATAATTATCTCTGACTCTGTGAACATGAACACTGATTAGTCCGAACAGCGCAGCCATGAACTTGGTTAAGGCAAATTGTGCAAATTAGGAAACTCAAAAAAAAAATCCTCTCAGTGCCTGGAACATGTCTAATACTGCGGGAGAGAAACAGTCTTTTTTTTTTATTCAGGACTCGTCTCTGGTATATAAATACAA
Organism: Tautogolabrus adspersus; assembly: GCA_020745685.1. Classification (NCBI taxonomy): domain Eukaryota; kingdom Metazoa; phylum Chordata; class Actinopteri; order Labriformes; family Labridae; genus Tautogolabrus; species Tautogolabrus adspersus. Next base: position 16,280,567 of record CM036553.1, read on the forward strand.
GTTTTCCTGCAGCAAATTTGAAGCTGCTGTCAAACTTTTTCTTTTTGTTGGACTCTACACAACCTCACCTTGTTAGCACTGCATGAACTCAACACATACGATTCCTACACATAAAACCAACCAAAAAACAGAGTCAACTGCAGGTCAGCTCTGAAGGCAAACTGAGTCTTTTAGCTGGAAAATAACACTTCAAACATTCCTGTCTCCTTCCATCCTGCCCTGACGATAACCGCCGTCATGTAGAGAAAGCTGCCAAACAAACGTCCTGCGCTTGATACCTGTTGGCCGCCGGAATACAATTGATTGAACTTCCTGGCAGTGAATAAACAAGCAGCATCGATTTAATGTTCCTGCTTTGCAACTGCAGCACCCAGTTATCCCTACGTGTTGTCAAAGTGCAACTTTCCCTATCATTTATTTTCTTCAGTTTCACCTGTCAAGGCTGTGTTGGGTGTTGCTAACCTTGTCAAAAAAACATGCGTCACGATGTACCTGAAAATCACTGTCAGAGCTGGTTTCAGGAGTGTAACCTCTCTACAGCATGTGTCAGCAAACACAGGGGGGCACAGAGGAGTCTGACAGGTGTTAATAGGTGGATATCTGCACTGACAGGTCCACACACACATCAGAGAAACACACACACACACACAAAATTGCTTCACTCCTAATTACACGTACACCACAGTTGACTTTGTACCAAATTTGCCCCTAAGCTGCAACAATGAGGGGGGATCACAGGGGACTAGTGACAAAATGTTTGCGCACCGTCTTCTGAATGAAGATCTGCTTAATCTGATGAAACCCCACAACTCACACACACGCAGAAAATCTCTCCACTTTCCTCCAGCAGCTTCTCTTTCACTCTCGACTCTGCTCCACCATCTAGTGGGGCAGTCCGGTAGAGCAGGAGGAGGAAGCAGAGGAGCAGCTCAGGTTTGGATCTAAGTATTGATCAGACAGAAAACGCCCTGCTGACATCAAGCTGTGGGTGTGAGTATGTCTGTGAGAAGCTTCACCACTCCAAATTGCTCTCTCACTGTGGAGGAGTAAAGGGAAGGTAGAAAGACTCAGGGGGAGGTCGCCTGGGTGTGATCCTGCCAACAGTGTCCAATATAAGGGTGCAAGAGTTTGACTGCGGTGAGATATTGTATTTGATTGTGTATATTGTGTGAGAATGACATTTAACAAGGGAGTCAACACACTGTATTAATGCGATCGAACACTGTTAACATCTGCGCCTGTCCAGAGGCTGGGTGAGGCTGTCACTTCAAACACCAGCAGAGGGAGCAGTGATCAGGTGTGACAAGCTGTCCCTCCTGTCAATAAGTTCAAGTGGAAGGAAAAGGCCAGACTGTATTGATTATTTATCCAGTAAATATGAGCTGGAAACTGTGAATGTGTGCAACTTTACCTGTGTGTAGAAAAGGTGTGTGAGGCATCAGACAGCAGGAGATCAGAGTCGCGTTGCACTAAAATCAATTTTATACCACAACTCTCCCAATCCCGCACCCACTCACATTTGTATTGGGTTTATGTAATATTATTCCTTACCTGACATCATTTTATGTTCCACTTCTCATTGCAAAGACAGGGTGTCTCAACATCCAAAAGCTGCCTGGATGGTACAACACATAAGCCTCAGTAAAAAAGCCTGTGAGGTCATGTTGGGATTAGCATGTTTTCAATTTCCTTCTTCTCTGCCTCTTGTTGAAGAGAACATGATTAGGCTCTGTTTTCATACTAGATTACATGTTATTTATTTTCTCCTGAAAGTCATGCAAAAACATGAACACTTGTTTGTGTCCTAGCGACATGACTGAATAATGGAATCGTGACTTTGTAGCTTGGACACAGCTAGAAAGCTCTGTCGGTCAGGTCAGTGTGTCTCTACAAGCTTGTTTCACTGAATGAGTTGTATGGCCTTAGATTGCTTTGGGCAAACTTGTTCAGTCCAGCCCTGTCCAGGCCGTGCCTGACCTCTACTATGAAAGGTAGACTGTGCTGCTGGGAAAGGGGTCCCACACAGCTCCACAGAGTTATATTTAAAAATGCAACACTTACCTGATGTGATCATCAGGTGATAGGGAGGTGGACCAGCAGGAGGAAGGACATTTCGGGCAACATAGAAAAAGAGAAACAAATAAAGAGAGGAATATTTAGAATGTGCATCACACAAAGTCTCATATCTCATCACGTATACCCACAAGCAAACGCTTCACTAGTACACATTCTATGAGAAATTGTTTAAAACATTTTTCTCTACAACTTGAGACATTTTATGGGCCCAGGACTAACCCCCATTTCCCCATCCTCTGTGCACGCCACAGTCACTACGCCGCCGTTCGCTGCCATTCTAGTCAATGATTGTGTTTCAACAGCAAATGGCCCGTCTCCAGAGCGTGCCAACAGCGCCACTACGCTCTGCTCCGTTTCAAATACACTTCAAGTCTATTTTTGACGGACTTCACTGCAGGGACAAGCCAAGCTGGACAAAATATAACAACCCAGACAGGAAGTCAGTGTATTTAATACTTCTGACGCACAGAGCATCAGGTCAATTTCAAAATAAAACACAATATACGGATTTACAATCTTATTTTCCATCTCTTTATCAACATTACGTCAAAACAGGCACCAAACGAACAACAAATCCTTTCTCAGAAAGACAAAGCAACATGTTGTTTGTACGTTTTTCTCTTTCCTCTTGCATGATCCTGTGATTTTTGTATAGCTGCTCATGGCTGCACTCCGCTGAGCTCAGGTTCCAGAAACTGATCCGGGGGGCAGGGCACACGCCGTCTGACGGAGCAAAACTGTGGCACTGACGAATTGTGACGCACACGAAGTATGTGGACATTGGGGGTTAGGGAGCACTCACACTAGGCCTATGCAAAAGAAGAGCAGTTTAGCAATGATCAGTTTCATCGTTTTATTGGCGACTTTAAAATAAAACTCAAGTGACAGGCACTTAATGGCATTGGAACATAGATTTTATTAAAGATTGAAGATACTTCACTGATAGAAACTAAGTCAAGTTTCATACAACTTAATACCTGTGCTCCGTCATGTCTCAGAGGGGAAACGTGTAGAATAAAGTCGATTCAAACATGGAAATAAGATATTAACAACTAAAAACATCCTAATGTATTCTTTCAAAACTTTTCAGCAGACACAATCCCTGTACGATCACAAACACAGTCTGAAGGGAAAGTGCTCTCTGACACCTGCTGTCTGCCCCTGCAAACAGGGACCATTTTGATTTTTTCCTAGTTCACTTATAACTGACAAGTACTTCATTGAACCCCACTTAAAAACCCCATAACACTTGTCGGTCAGAGTCCTCTGTTGTTTCTTTACCTCTGTCTGCTCTGATGATGTCCATAGAGAGGATACTAAGCTAATACCAGCAGCAGGATACATTTTTCATCCACCACTGGCAGTGAGGAATGTGTCTTTAATATGTCTTTTTCATTCTTAGTTTTCTTCTGCACTGGCTCTTCAAATTAATCTCTTTCAGGAGAAAAGCTACGGCAGCTTTTGTTAAACTCCCAAGTTCATATACACGAGCTCTCTCACTTTCTGTCTCTTTAACGCCAACTTCTAACAGCTTGCTTAATGGATTCTTAAGTTATTGTCATTCTGAAAACACAATCCAGGCAATGAAATGAGGATCATAGTTATAAAGTAAAAGTTAAATAAAAATGGAATAAGACCTGCCGACTAGAGGGCAGTCCATTCAAGTTATGAGGCAGGAAGTGACAGGAGTAAAAGAACAAAGGGCTTCAAAAAGAAGCTAAAGAAACAGAGGAGAAGTCAAACACAAAAATGGGAGAGATGATGTCAAAGCAGGGTTCAACGCAATCAAGGGCCATATGGTCGGTGGCACAAAAAGTTACTCTTCAGCCACAAACTATCTCTCAACTGGAGCCTTTGCAAACAGAGCAGCTTCACCAACACAACCGTATCTTCCCTCAGTGGACACCAAGTCCGATTATGTCCTGTCTGGGCAGAAATGGTTTGGCTTAGGAGAAAGTAAGGAGACCCTGTCTGTGACAGGTGGGCAAGTATTCCAGAGCGAGTTTTTTTATTTTATTTTGATGAGTTTTTGATAGTGGATGAAAAAAGACAAATGCTAAAATTGGATAGCTTTGGTGGCAACAAGTACCTGGGAGTTGGAACTGGGAAAAATCTAAGCATGGTATGACTATATAATAAGAACCCACTCAGAAAACAGACCAACCTGAGCACAGTTTATCTAACACGACTAACTGAAACATGTGGCATTTTCGCAAAGATTGAATGAGTCTCCAGTCTTCCTTGCAGGTCAATGTCTACATGTTGTATGCGGTTAGGCATTGCTCCAGTCAGGTGGTTGTATGCCAGTTTACTGCCATGCTCCTGCCAGATGCCGTCCGTCTACTGTGCTGCTTTACACCCAGGCAGTAGAGAGAGTAGAGGGAGAGCAGGCCCATTAACCGGAGCTACAGCCCCAGCGAGTGGCTGCGGCACCATTACAGCTTTGACACAACATTTAAATGTTAAAAAAGTGAAATATTTAGAATAACTGGCTAGTTATTCTGGTGTTGGGTAGCTAGGATGACAACTTCATTTTTTCATGAAGTGAAAGTATCTGACCTTATAACAGTTCCCGTTCATACTAGTAATATAACATTGAAGTTGTACTGATTACAGTTGTCACATTGGAAATAAACAGAAGGCAACAACAGTTTAACTGCTTATAATCACAGAAAGTCTGGGTACCATGAACACACTTTGAATACCCACTGTTGTGTGATTAACTCTACAAATACATTCAACAAACACAGAGCAGTCTTTTTACAGACTCCCCAAAGCGACATAAAAAGAAAGAAACAGATCACTTAAAGACGAAGAATTGACTGGATCCCTACATCCTGACGACAAAGTTTACTCAGTGTAACATTCCTCATGGATTGAACTGGCTTTATGTGTGCCTTCAAGCTATGCTTTGTGTACTTCCAAGCTCTGAAATCAGTAACATATAAATGTCAGGAAACCCGAATTCTGTCCACATATCAGTGGTCTGATATCTGATACCGATATATCGGCCGATTTATTTCTTAGATCCATCTCCGATCTTTAGAGATAGATAGTTATAGATACACACACACATTTTTTGCGTTGCTCCCTTAATTGCAGTTATCAAACACTTGTTGAAAAGATATACAGTTTAACACAGACAAGATGGTTACTCAACTGGAACGTCACTGTGCATGTACCTGCATCACCACTTGACACTCTGGAGAGCGATGATGCTTTTTGTAATCCATAGAGCACACTCTGCTGGTGAAAGAGAACTGCTAGTGTAATACAATGAACCCAAATGGAATGCTATTTGACTGGTGAAGAAATCTAGTAATATTTGCGCACATTTGAGGTTCAAAATAGACAATACCGATAGTCACTCTATATGCTTATATCGGCCGATTTTATTGGTCGGGCTCTAGTTTTTGTCCATTCCCCTACTGAAGACAGACGTTTCTAAGATTGTTTTGACACTCAGTCCGACTGAGGGGGCGTGATCCTGTGAAAAAGAGACATCAATACCCTCTATAGTTTGGTTGCTCTGTAGTGGTAATATCCACAAGAAGTTACCTCAGCACCGTATGGCTACAGTTACAAGATGGACCACTCTAGGGGTTTGAAAATGGAACTTATTTTAAATCTGTGCTCTGAGCCTGAGGAGAGTAACTTAACAACACCATTATCAGGTTGTGTTGTTCCCAAAAGTAACAGTCCCTGCTTCCTCTTCTGTGTTTCACTATTTGTTAGAGCAGACTTGTCTGGGGGAACAGGAGAATAAAAAAGAAAGTCCGAAGAGAAATACTTGTTCAAGCAAGACAGAGTAGCAGGGAGTGCAGGTAATCCCTTAAGTGGGAGCAGGACTTTGCAGGGCGTCTGACTTAAACTCTCACTGGCTTTAGTGCTGGAGTGAAGAACTGCACAGAGAAGCTGTGCGTGAAAGAAAAGTGGAAAAAGAGATAATTGAAACACATCTGTGAGGTTAAAGCCAAACTGTTCCGTATCAAAAAGTGATCAGAATCAAAATGTGCTAAAACTGAGATCAAAACTGATTTAACACTTTCTCTAAATATCAATTATAACACCTTGCTCATGCATGCATGGCAGAGTCACCGTAAAGAGAGAGAGAGAGAGAGAGAGAGAGAGAGAGAGAGAGAGAGAGAGAGATTACACATGAGACGGATCTGCTCTCATTGTCTCTTTTTTAATTGCCTTCCCCACTTTAATAGGAACCATCCATCACTCCCTGCAGCCCAAGAGGCAAGCTGTGGTAGCTCTTCCACTTCTGAGAAAAGTGTATTTTATACGTCTGACAGCACAACATCCACTGTTTGAATCTACCAATCCTTCAACGAGACACACGTCCGATTGGACGGCAGTCACACGTTTGGAGGATCACGTCCTCCTTCTGAATTTCAAACGTTTTCTTCCCGAAACACGAGAAGAAAACTTTTAGGAGTCAGCATCTTCACTTAACTAGAGGTCGATGAGATTCCCTCTAACAGCCAGCATCACACTGAAACCAATCTATCACACACACCACACTCAGGTTGTCTGGAACAATACTCCGTTATGTCACATATATTAAATGTGTACAAGGCCGTGAAACCAAGACTGCAGTAAAAGAAAGAGAACCCAGCGGCTTCTGTTTTTAAGAACAGTGCCAGAACAAAAAAAATGTTTTCCAGGGACAAAGCTGGAGCAATTTATCAGCCAACGTTGAAAATATTCATATTTATTGCTGTGCATGTATGTTTGGTTTTAAAGTTGTTGGTGTATGTTTTATGAATGTATGATTTTACACAATAGTCCACTTGTATTGAACATAACAGTTAAAAGTGTACTGTCTGCTTTGCTTGTAAGGTTAGCTCTACTCCCAATCAACATTCAAACTGAACTGTCCCCTTAAGTTGTTCAAAAGAAGCTCAAGTTTCTAAATTGTAAAATAAGGACTTATCAAATGACAATAAGAAAGAGCTTCTCCACTCCCCTCGGCCCTACACAGCTTCATAAGGTGTTTTGTGTGTATCTAAATTGCTCACAGTTGTACTCGGTGGTGTCATTTTCCACCACCGCAGCTCTAAATACCAACTGTAGTACACTTTTAACTTGGCGCCAATCAGCGGATGGTTCCAGCAAGAGGCGAGTTGATTACCACTGTGGAGCATTAAGCCAATAAAGATCAAGATATTTCCCTCAGGAACTGGTGGAGACCAAAAACAGAGCTAAAAGGGAGGAAATATCAGAGACTCATTTCATTTAGTGATCGTACTTTGACCTCCAAATCAACCATAATGTGTTTCTATAAACGCTGAACTGTTGATCTCTATGCATTTTTATATCCTTTATTCAAGAACACGTTTTTAAAAATCATCTATGGCAGCTTGAAGGTCGTTAATATCTTTTTACATAGCGTCTTCACACTGTCACGCTTCACAAGACATTTGGACTCATCTATTCTTTCAAGAGGAGAAACGGAATATTTTACAATAGACGTTTGAAGGCTAAACATTTCCATCCAATGTGAATATTCTAGACGTCTTTTGAAGTGTTTTACATACACAAAATTAAGCAGACATGCGGTGTCTTTAAAAACTACTACTTAACTAAAGAACTTCCAACAGAATTAAGATGGCATTTGTGTACCATTAATAATGAATGATGCTTCTTTAGGTCAGAGGGGTTTAAAAGGTGATAAACAGATTTGGATAATGTTTTCCATGATATACATTGTTATAATATTACAATCCATCCATTATCTATACAGCTTTTTCCCGTTCGTGGTTGTGGGGGGCTGGAGCCGATCCCAGCCCTAATTGGGCGAGAGGCGGGGTACACCCTTGACTGTTCGCCAGTCAATCTCAGGGCTGACATATAGAGACAGACAACCAACCACCTTATTCACACCTATGGGCAATGTAGAGTCACCAATTAACCTAACAAGCATGTCTTTGGACTGTGGCAGGAAACCAGGAACGTCCTGGCTGGGAGGCAACATCGCCAACCACTGCCCAACCGTGCAGCCCATAATATTGGAATGCAATATCACTATCATACTCATATGACTGGCTTAATTAAATGTAAATAACTCTGTACCAGTATTGATGATCAATAAAACTGTTAATATAAAATCCAATGTATGGGTTAAATAAATGAACAGAGTTAACATGTAACATTTAAAAAATAAATCTTGTTACATGGAGCTAGCACTGAGTGTGTGTGATGTCATATCCTACTTTGATTATCTGCCACTCTCTTATTTTGTGTCCTCCTTCTACTTAACATTGATCCTTAGGGTGAAAGGATTTAGAGTCACGCAGCATTGTCACCACAGAGTGTTAATACCTATTTACCTCCACCTGTGTGGAACAAATCCCTGCGTAACATTCCCGGACCATTAAGGTGAATCACAGAACAACAGCAGCTTGTCACAACAGGCTGAGCAATGAGGCCCTAACAGGCTACCAAAGCCCGGACAAGAAAACAAGAAGCAAAGGCTGTAAAAATCCAATTTGTTACACAAGACGCTGCACAATAATATGGGCCTAACCAAACATCCAAGAAAGAAGATCTATACAGCATCATACTGAAGTGACATTTTCAACATTACAAGTTATACGATCAACTAAAATAAAACAAATATTCATACATTACTCAGAAAACTTCAAGTCCACCAATCAGCCCTGACAGCTTTCTACACATGTTCCTTGCCTAACATTCATCACATCCCACTAAACAAAATCATAACAATGAGTAGTAAAAATAAGCAGGAACAACCAATCAGCATTAACAGCAGAAGGACAAAACTAAAGGGACAAGATAGCCTCAGACGGGGCGCTGGTGGCGCAGTGGTTAGTGCGCGCGTCCCATATATGGGGGCTATAGTCCTCAACGCGGACGGCCCAGGTTCGAATCCAACCTGTGGCTCCTTTCCCTTTCTCTCTCTCTCCCTGATTTCCATCTCTATCCACTGTCCTATCTCTCCAATAAAGGCAAAAACAAAACAAAAAAACAAAACAAAGATAGCCTCAGACAGCACACACACACTTCACAGTCAATACAGTGTGCTGCCCTCAGGCCTCAGATCAGTCACCTTCAGGAACAAGCTTTGTGCCAACATCCATCTCACTCATGAACGGAAGATTTATGTATTTATTATTTTCACATCACTGATTTTAACATTCTGCCGACATTATTCATTGCTTATTTCTTTCACCTTTTATTAATGGTGTCAATATAAAACAACAAATCCCTCTTTATTACTATTTATCTGCATTTATAAAAAAGATGCTACAGTATGTGTAGCCTTCTATTCATTTGAATTCATGTCCTCAGTTAATAACATGTCAAACTAAATCAGGTGTATATTTCCATTTTTGAAAATGGAAACTTCACATTGCACCTTTTTTTCACGTTATGCCCTCATTGCTGTGCCCTAAACTTTCACTCCGACAAAAGTGTTTGGCATGTTCAGAGATGTTGATGTTTTTGTTATTATCATGCAGTTAATCTTTAACCCTGAGTTTTTATTGCTAAAAGAAGTCCAACTAATGAAGCTCTGATCGGTTTGTTGGCAACAGCTGAATTTGAAATAATAGACCTGAAGCATTTCAAAGCACAGAACAGACAGACACATACTTCGTAAAAAGCCAAGAGACATTAAAGTGAGTTATGTAGATGAGATTGCTCCTCTCTAAAAAACAGAGGTCATTATGCTAAACATTGTTTTTATTCTCAATTCTGACTCTTGGCTTTCCCTAAATGAGAACAATGAAATGGAAAGACAGAGCCTTCAGGAAAGAAAGATTGTGTTGTTTTTTTTCATCTTCAAAAGTATACAAAAAAACGTTTTGTTTACATTATGAAACCTGGATGGTGAGGCTTTAATGCTCGTCCAGTAAAGGACGACTGGTATAAATCTCACTCACATCAATGTCAAGTAGTGCTTACACGAAGCCAGCTGCTGCACACATCGCCCTCACCGTAAGCCCAAACACAAGCAATGACACATCCAATTTCCCTTATTACAAAGAGCCTGTATGCTAACTGCAGCTCAAACAAGGGAAAAAAAGCTTGATGGAGGTGTGTTAATCTCTACATCATCGTGATGATAATAATCTAACATTCTAAATCACGCAGCAGACACATTGATTGTATTTGTCCACTTTAAGGAGACAAAAGTTGAGTTCCACAGCACAGAGTGACACAGGGCCTGTGTCCACCTGGAGGGGGCCAGCTTCTTTTTTCAATTGTTCCCAATGACGAGAGAGCGCATGCAGCAGCTGGAGGTTTGCCCTTTTTCCGAGTGCACCGCCTTTTTTGTGCAGCCGCTCCGAGCGCTGTCAGACAAAGTAGGAGTGCAAGCACCCTCCATTCGATGCTTATAGTGAAGGGGAAAAAAATGCATCTCAAATGTAAAACATACAAGAACGGGGAGTCGTCGTACAGCAGCCGTTGTCATATAGACAAGATGCACGTGCAGCGCTCTTATTCTCAGAGTGCTAGCGCTCCCAAACATACAGCCGGAGCTTTTAGATAGCCAGGTGGACACTAATAAGTGAAAGAGAAACAAAAAGGTCTTTTAATCTGTATATTAATAACATCATTAAAAAATCATTTTTTCAGAGATGACTTTCAGTGACACAGTCATTTACTGAGGAGACACTTGAGAGCATAAAATCACCAATGACAGTTTATTTCTAACACATAAATCCTTCTACTTTGTATTCAAGTTACCATTACAAGAATCATTTAGAAGTCACAGAAATGAAGAAAGGACATTTTGCCCTCCCATGTTTTTATTTCCCAAAGCCACGTTGAGCTGCATGCTTTGGATGTCTCGTGTGAAGCACTTTGAATTGCCTCGTTGAAATGTGCTATATAAATAAACGTGCCTTGCCTTACGTTGTATTCCTTGTACTGCAGTTTAGTTTCACAGTGGGACAAAACATTGATACAGGATTATATGCTCGTCCCAATTGGTGTGATAAAATCATTTAACAAAACAAGAAATGGCGCTCTTCACAGATTGCCCTGGCAGTTTGACTCGCTGTGTAACTACTTCATGACTCCTTTCAGTGGAATTTATGACTATGAATGAGGGCAGCGTGAAAGGAATTAATTTGTTCAAGGTTGCTCATCGACCTCCTATGGTTGACATGCGGCTTAATCAGCGATGTTGTGAGGTCTTAAGCCCTAACCTACTGGAGTCGTTTCTGAAGTGGAGTGCAGCCATGAGCAGCTGGATTCATAAGTTCACAGGAGAACTACAAAATCAGCAAAGAAAAGAAGATTAAAAAAACAGGTTACTTTGCCTTTCTGAGGCTGACTTGCTGTTCATGTCGCACCAATTTTGACATTACGTCGAAATAGTGAGAGGAAACGATCTGCAGTCTGCACATGGATGTTTTATTTTGAAATTGACCAGATGCTCTAACCCGTGTCTGACTTCTTGTCCGGCTTAATCTGCTCTGTTCAGCTTGATTTAAGCGCCTCTTTTGAAAAAAAGAGTGTGTATTTCAAGCAGAGCACCTGAGACGGGCCTCGGTGTGTGCAGTGGATTAATTAGAGAGGGTGCAATCAGCTCCAGACTCCAGAACGCGGTGCACACTGATGTCGTGGGGTCTGCAGCTAAGTCATCTGTTACACTGTCAATACACAATCGGCTAAACTACAAACAAGGCTTACACCTAGCAACATTTTGTCCTTAATTAAAAAAACTGACCTCCATTGAACACTTTCACAAGTTTGAACCAAAGCATCTGCAGATTAGTTCCACATCTGACATGTTAAGAACTCCATGGGGGGTGTTGGGTGTTGTTCTAACCACACCAAGTCTTGACGATATCCAATATGCTCACATACTGATGTCCTCTCTACTGTAGTAGGGTTAGACTATGAGGTGGAGACGCTTACGGTACAGAAGAAACATATACAAACCACCGAACACAGACTGTCACAACAACACGATGAGATTCAATTTCTATTTTGTTTCTGTTTTGCACTTTTTCTATAAATGTGTTTTACTTGATTCTAAACATCTCTTAGTTCTCTCTTACCTAAAGGTCACTTTAAAATCCCTCACATGAGGCTTTCTGGAGTGCCACCTCTGAAATGAAGCTCTTGTCAAGTTCAGGTGATAAAAGCTATTTGTTGAAGGTCAGGAGAGGACCGTGGTTTTTATAAGGTCAGCCAAAGAACAAATGTATGTTTCAGAAAACCAACATTTACTGTTGCACTGTGCAAACAAAGAACCGACACTCTCAGAGCCCAGCACTTTGTACGGCCATCTGTGGCACTGACTGAGAGCATTCAGACGGCCAATTTAAACAGTTTGGTCAAATGATCAGTGCTGTCAATTCTTGTTATCTTGGGATGACAACGTGCTGTCTATATTGCTGCTACGTGATGACAGAGACGATTACAACAAAGAGGGAAGAAAGGAGGAAAGTACGAATCATTTCCCCTTGAGATCTGACAGAAAGTGAACCCTGATGATGGTGCTGACTCTCCCCCCGCAGCAGTAGATCAGGGTGTGCCTGTGGGGAGGATGTTAAGAGGATCTTCTCACTTCTAGACACACACACACACACACACACACACACACACATTGCAGCAGAGTGTAGCAAGTTGTGAGTCTCTTTAATCTGCTGGTGCATCCTCTCTGGAACACTCTGTCAGCACAGGAGGTGGGAAAGAGCAGGATTACGAGTCAGAGCCTCTCAATTTATTAGAGCCCTGCTGACTCCTGATACTCGACTCCAGCTTTCCAGTTTCACCTCGACGCAAATCAGCTCCCGGAGAGACAAGACGGTGGGATGCTAGTATGATGATGCAAGGCACTCAAAGTGCAATAAAGAGAATATGAGGAGATTGTGATGCAGAGAGGGCAGATACAAGAGGAAGGTCGGATATATGAAAGGAGAAAAGACGAACAAAGAGGGATAAAAGGGGCTAACCAGACAGGTTAGTTTATATTTCTTTGTTATTGAGACATTTCTGCAGTTGTTAGCAGACGGTGCTTCATCATTTCTAGCAGGGCCATTAAGGCTGGGATGATTTTCAGGCACTTCTGATGTCAGACTGCTGCTTTATAGCTCCCTTTGCAGCTGCTTTCTGCTTAAGTTATTTCCCTCCGTGCTCATCTCCGTAAGAAAAACAAACGTTGTCATTGGTTTGAATTATAGTGTTTGCAAAAGCAGACTGGGATCCATCAGCATAAATGAAGGGGCACACTATCTGTCCACAGAGGAGCCAACCTGTGAAATTACATTGAAATGACAAGTAATGGAGTCCTCATCACAGCATTTAGAGTACTTAAAGCACTTAAAAAAAAACAACATGCACAGTGAGGAGTGGGAGCTATATTCGTACCAGGTACAAAACGAGAGCAGAATTTAATCACAGATGGGGGTTTTTTACGCCTGTGTCTGCAGCACCGCCTTGAACTGTGGCTTGTGAGTCAAAAATACATTGACTAAGATCGAGAAGAAAAACTCAGTAATGAGCTCATAACATTCCCGGGAACATGTCTGCCACCTGAATATTTTATTTTTAACCACAATTTATTTCTATTTATTTTTGCACGAGCAGGCCTACTCGGATTCCTTTTATATTTCAAAACTCTAAATTCACCATGATTGTTTTCGTCTTGTTCAAACAGCAATCTGTTCTGCTGAGTTTGCACATAATTCCTCTCTGCACATTCAATAACACTCCATTCATCAATCAGAAGAGATGCTATCAGCCCACATGGAGGGGAAGACTACTTTTTATTAACATAGAAGCTCCCAGGGAAACAGTCCCATTCTAAAACTTTTCCCAACTACATGTACATACTCTACGATCTCTTCGCCGTCATCTTGTGGATGTTATTTCTCAACAGTCGAGTCGACTGATAGGCCAGGGAAATAAAAAAAACTGATGGGCACATAAAAAGGGCAAAATGCTCCAAAAGTTTCAACAGCTATTGACGATCACAAGACTTTTGATCACATTTACCAACCCAAATAAAAGAATTATAGCGATGTCAACTTTGTTCTTTTCATCTTCAACTTTCAAACATGTCAACAGTCTTGCTTTAAATGAATGCATTTTTTATTATAGGACTTTTCTCTATTTAAACTGACTATCTAGACAAAGATCTTCTCAAATATTGTTTTCTGCAATAAATAATATGCTCCCTTTTAAGTCAATCAGTGGATGTTTAATGGCATAAATGGACGGGTCCGTTGATTTTAAGTGCCTCATTCTTAGTTAATCATCTTGAAAAACAAACCTTCTGACTGCATCTGTATTCACAAACATTAAGGTAAATGTAAAGACATCCTGTAAGGGTTGTAGTTGTCATTTCAAAACACGGCAGTCGTGAATGATTGTATCTCAAGATAAAGCAGGTTTGAATAGGATTCAAGAACATTTCCAATAGAGTAGAAGCTTGACATCTAAAGCTCCTGGCTGGCAGAAAGCAAACAACCTTGAAACACTTTATGGAACAGCAAACAAAGACGAGACGAGAGTAACTTGACAGCAGGAGAGCATTGATGACTACTCTTAAGGAGTGGGTTATGTCAGCATACAGAAAAGCAGAGACAAGTTACCCATTCTCCTGTCAGTGAGTGGAAAAAGGCTCCGATTGACACGCTAAAGCTTTTCTGTATTGCGAAATCTTGTCCTCCTTTTGAACGCCCAACCAGTGAATAAACAATACCAAGAGGAATCAGATCAAATCCAGATTTGGCCCTGAGAAAAGAGGGACAAAAGGAAAAACAAAAGAGCCAAAGCATCAGTTACAGAGCAACGGCAAGATGCATTTTTGTACTTAAAGTCTCTTCAAAGGCTTAAAAAAATAGCATCTGAAGCACTTCCCGAGAAAACATGTCCCTTGTCTCTAGGAAACAATAAAAAATGAATAAGTATATTTATAGAAAATGAATGAACCATAAATTGCTCTATACTTTAAGTGGTGCCTTTAAGGCAGTTGGAATTCAATCTGAAACTGCTTTTTAATTACCACATTACCCAAGCAGCCTCCATTCAGCTGGCGAATTGTACGAATAATGTAAGTCCAAAAATAATCTTCTCATCAGCTGAACCGAGTGCAGACTCCCCGGCACTTAGATAACTGCTACTCTCAAGCAATGTCCCAAGTGCTCTTCTGTATCAACATAATAAGCAGTAGAGCTTCCAGACAGGTTTAGGTCATGGCTTTATTCGAAGTAGCTGAATTAAAGGCGCACTCAAGCAATTTAAACTGGAGACAGATGTCGTATAGGGAGTGCTCACTGGTGATTCTAAAATGTGTTGGGCCCCCATTAACAAAGGCTGGTTTGGGTGGCTAGAATGAGTTTTCTTAAAGCTTTTGAAGTTTTATAAAGGCCACAGATTACTCCTCGTTTATTAATAGAAATGAACAGTGGGAAAGGTTGTGTTTGCCTCGTTTAGTGAAAGTAAAGTGTTTCAGCCCTCTGGGTGCCTTAACTGCCTCAGGCCCAAATTCTTTGATTCGGAGAACTGTCAAAACTCTGTTGATGTGATGGTTATCACTGCAGGGACTCAGACACATTGAGGCTGATCGATGGGTTGATACTTGGTAGGAGATTTTACTTTACTTTACATTTTGTTTCATTCACCAATCTAGCAGTGAGATCCAACTATATGTGTTACATAACTCAGAGATCCTCAAAAAAAAGGCATCCATGCCCCCATGTTTTTGCTCACTGTAAAAATAAAAGCTTACTATTAGCCCTACTAGAGACTTGCAGCAAGAAAGAGTCACAGTGGAGAGGACACAGTCCAGACTGGCTCCATTTCATAAAGCAAGATGACAACAGTGCAAGAAGTGATGTCGGTTAAAGATCATTCCAAGCAAGGTCGGAAACATCGTACCGTGTTAAACTTCAACACGATCACAGCAGAGATCCCAGCAGAGCAATCACCTGCCTTCACCTTTCTGCAGAAACTGTTTCACCTCTAAGGGTAAAACAAAAACTGCTGGGCTTTTCCTACACTGGAGGAGAAACGTTTACCTGAAGGGGATTATATAGAGTTTGAGACAGCCATGATGGTAGTCATTTTTAAACACCTTGAAGAAAAACCTCAGCTCCACACTCAGCTCATGATAAGAGTGGATGGCACCATTTTTAAGTCGTAATTGTTTCCTTCTTAGATGACCAAATTGCTTTTAACACTAATCCCTGCCATTTGATTGGTTCTGGTTCTAGTTCTGTTTCTGGTCCTGCCCTGCTTGTTATGTCACTGTATTTTTGTAGTAGTTTTAGTTCGAACTCAACTACTTTTGTGTTCAGGGGTGTCAAATAAAAAACATATTCTGCCTTAACATAGCTCTCTTTTGTACTGCTGTGTCTGTAACAACAAACCGGTTGTGTCAGCACAAACCTGTTTAGATCTGAAGCAGAAAACCATAAATCACATCTATGTGGTTGTTGACATTTACCTGTTAAGTTTCTCTGGGGCTGGAAAGCAATCTGTGCAAACTCAATCAAACGTAGAAGTTCTCTTGTTGTTCTCTCCAGCACTTTCCTTTCCCTTGACTGAATTGTCCCCACTAAGCCATTCAGTCTACATGAATGGCTTAGTGGGGACAAAATACCCTGTGGTGTTCTACAGATGAATAAAATCACATTGATTTAAAGAATAAAAGACCTAGAAAGAGAGAAAGAAAGAGGGATCTGCAGCTGCAGGTTATTTATCACCTCTGCACTGAGTGTTACTTTGTGTCAAAGGGAGATGCGTGATGTTCCTGAATGTTAACTAATACAGTACACAGGTTGTAATGAGGCATGACAAGGTTACGCCAACTTCAGCCTTGTACACTCCTAATCTTATCTTTCCCTTTTTTCTTGGCACAACATGGCACCACATTGAAGGGTGTGATTTATCCACAGGTCGAAGAGTTTAGTCAACAGGACAGGGTGAAAATGAGAAAATATGTGCACTACAGTAAGGGTAGTTTGGTCAGGTTCAGACTGTTTAGTCTGGTAGTTAATGACAGGTAGTTAATGAAGCTCTTTATTTAATCAAAATTCCCCCACAGTTATTGTGATTGTATGACAGTAAACAGCCTTTGACTTATATATCTACCAATTAATATTCTATGTTGAAGACAGATTCAAATTTTCTGCATCCTTCAAAAGGAAAGACACTTTTAATCATCTGTTAATCCCTTAACTGCGGGATGAGACGTTTACCTTTGCACATCGAATGTTAAGATTTGAAAACCATGTTAAACTTGCGCCTTACAGGGTACAGATGGCCTAGCGGCTGGGTTAGGTCCCATGTATGAGGCTCTAGTCCTCCAAGCAGGCAGCCCAGGTATTAGTCTGACCTGTAGCTCCTTTCCTGCACGTCATTCCCCACTCTCCCTGATATCCACTGTTCTATCAAAATAAAGGCATTAAAAGCCCAAAAAGAAATCTTTATAAAAAAAAAACTGGGTCCTTACAAAAAAGCCTGAGCAGCGTTTTACACTTTTTTTTTTAAGATAGAGCAATCACAGAAATCCTTAACCAAAGGTTTAAACTAAAGTGACAACAGAATTGAAGTTTCTATTTAGCATTATATCTTCATTTTACATCAAACTGACTTTTATTTTGAAATATTTTATTAGTTATTTTTTGGGGGCTTTTTTGGCCTTTATTAGATAGGACAGCTGAAGAGAGAGAGGAAATGTTGGGAGGAGGTTGTGGGGGATGACGTGCAGCAAAGGGCCGAGGTCGGATTTGAAACAACAGCTGCTGCAATGAAGACTACAGCCTCCGTACATGAGGCGCGCAACATAAAAGCTAGCCTATCAGCTCCCATCAAACTGACATTTTTAATTATATATTTTACTACTGTATAAATCCATGCCTGGGATATAGCTTGTCTTTATGTCCTGATGTTCTCTCAGTATCTCCAAATTAGGTTGACAAAGATATAAAACAAAAGTCTAATAGTGTGACTTTGAAAAAAGTAAGAGCAGCACTGGTAAAACTTTGGTGATTTATTTCTTACACTTACATGACTGTATGACCTGCATGATAGTAAGTGTTACACAGATGGCTCCTTTTCAAAACTTTCAATAATGAATGTGATCCAAATTAAATCCAATCCTATTTTTTTAAAGACTTATGTAAGATACACAAACTGGCAGCCCTTGTGGCAATTTAAGTATTCTGATTTTCATTAGGGATACTCCTGGGGGACTCATTTAAAAGTCAATTGAACTCAAATTTAAATTAGTCTGAAGGTAAGAAAACACTCAAAAAAGGCAAAATTGAGCTCAATTTATTTAAGACAGCTTAGCACGGGACCACAGCAACTGCAGATAAATAATGTCAAATTGGTTTGTCGATTGTGGCTCATTAGCTCATTAGCAGTGTTAGCACCGCCACTCTTCGGTTCTCCTTGCAGGTTAATGTCCAACATGCCTGTTCTAGTTAAGCAATGAGTCAAGTGGTTACAGGATATTAACCTAACACAGCCTACGTACAATTTTATTTCAGCTTTCTAGATCAAAATACTTCCAAACCCCTTCGAGCTTAGAGACAACATTAGACCGGCATTGTGGACCTGAACTAATAAAATATGAATAACTAGCATAACCATCTAGTAGTTCTGACGCTGTAGAATTGTGCACATCCCTAAGTTTAATGTACAATGTGCAGAAAATACAGTAAATCTTTTCCAAGAGTCAGCAAATGAGAAATTAGAGAAATTTCCTCAGTTTGTAAAAAGTCAGTTCCACATTTTTGACATCTTCTGAAAAGTGTCTTTAACAAAAAGTCTGTTTGAACGGAAGCAAAGGAACATCTTCTGCCAGGGGGAATTCAGATGAATTTAGATGCATCGCTTCTTAAAACATAGGATAAAGGAAACATCATGACCGTGTTGCAGAGGAATAACCCTACAGCAATATGCTCCCTCTCTTCCCCTTTAGTGTCAGCCTGACCTCCTCCAGCTGCTTGACTCTCGACTTTGCTCTGTGTTGCATAAAAACTGAAGAAAGATGACAAAGAAAGATGTTACAGAATACATGAGGGTACACGTCATCTCGGTCAGCACCATCTGGGCTCCGTGGTCTGGAAATGACTGGGCACGGTGTCAGACACAAAGACAGATAGATGCAGCTTAGGCACCGTAATGTGTGCTCCAAGAATCGACCAGTCGGCTAATACGCTGTTTACGACATACCAGCACGTTGTGTGCAGTGGGAGCTGAAATCACCAGGCTGGTGCTTTGGCTGCCAGACTATCATATATTTCTGTCAGTTTCCCAGGCTCTATTCTCTGAAATCTATAGTTCTACAGAAAACAGCCTGAGGGTAGAGAACACAGACGCGGAGAGGAAACTGAACAAACATTTGTACGTTTAAAAGGTGACATGTTCAGCTCAACAGCTGATCTGAGAAGCCTGACGTGTGATGTGTCTAAGGCTGACAATGTTACATGTGGAGGCATTTAAAATAGTGTCAGACATTATTAAAGTCACTCTATTGCTATGGTCTAGTTATGAAATCTAAAAGGTCTAAAGTTGGGTTCATATTGAACAGGAAGTAAACTTTGTACACCTCAGTGCCTATTAGCTGCACAGATGTGATCAGGGCAGGGCTCTGACAGCTCCAACAGTCCATGTTTCTGTTGCATGCAGTTAACGTACAGAAGTTAGCTTTAAGCTAGCGACAGCCAGAGCTTGATGTTATAGTGCTACACTAATTCTAGATGTTTCTGTTCAACATTTTTTGTTACCTCAGGACCTTTGTGAGTTTGAGTAATAAGGTCTCTGGAAATGTGCATCAATTTCACTGAAGTTAAGAATGGTGCAGCCCATGTGGAGTTGACTTTGCTTCAGTCGGGACATACTGATAGCATCTATAAATATGACCTCACCACCTCTGCCAAGTAATGGTACTACCATGTTAATAAATATTTAATCAAAGTATTTTTAGAAGGTCTTATTGACATCAATTTGGAGTTTTTTGATTACTTCCTGTCCACTGCTGCTGTCCTTACAGCTTAACATTCAATATTGTTCATATGTAAGAACATTAAATCATCAGTCAGCTTTTTAAACCTGATTACTAATCAGTTGTTTGATATCACTTCATTAATGATGAAGGCAATATTGTCATGAAAGAATTAAATAATTCCAGTTTAGCAGCTTGATTGAACAGGAACCTAGATAAAAACTAACGATAATCACGTATAAATATCTAACTTGATGATTGTGTTTGCATATATTTGAGGATAAGCTGTTTGTTTTCTGTTGTCTTCCAGCTTATTGAAACATTTCCGTCTCGTGTTTTTCTTGCAGCTACTTTCTGACCCTGGTTTGATTACCTTTACACACTGACGACCTCCAACCATGCTGGCTTTACAAAGTGTTTGCTCATAAAAGTATTATGTTTCATGAAAAATCTCTTAGCTAAAAGAAAAAGAATGGTCTGTGTATTCCTGTGAATAGAACAAGGCTAATGGGATCTTTTCATCTGCTCGCAACAGTTTTGTGGTTGTGTTAGTGGACTCCCTTAACAGCGGGGGTCAGTGATAGACAGAGGAAAGGTTGTTGAACAGTAGAAAATTGCTGAAATTGCTCTGTGTTTACACACACACACACACACACACACACACACACACACACACACACACACACACACACATACACACACACACACAAAAACCCACAACCTCTCAAAAAAACAAAACAAAAAACAAAGCAGGATCCTCCAGACCGGTGAATCAGCGGTCCTCTCCTGCGTTCTCATCACGGGTCAGGGAGTCAGTCATCACTACAAGGAGGCCTGGAATCTGCCCAGGTACTCACGGGGTTTGGAGGGCTGCCGTCACTGCAGGACAGCAGAATCTGGCAGGACTACACTCACTACTCCCACCCACAGAGCTCCTCCCAGGCGGAGCAACGACACGCTGGGATGTGCTTGCAATCTGTTGACGGGTTGGCATGGATCAGTGGAAAACCCGATCACTCCCTGCTGTCCCGTCATGCATCAGTAACTGTCAATGAGGAGTCCTGGGATGTATTTAACCAGTGCAGCGTTTTTTTTTGTTTTGCAAAATGTGGCATCTCAAGACACAGCTCTTTTTGAATAAAAAAAACACAAGGTCAAACAATTCAGTAATTGGTCAGGAAAACGGGTGATAATTTTAAAAATATTCCACCTTCAGTTTCTCTTCATTTTTTGGTCTATAAAAGGTCAGAAAACTAAAAAAAAAAAAATCGACATTTTCAGACAGCCCCCCTCCCGCCCCAAAAAGAGACCCAGTCACCATTTGTGTCTCAATTGTAACATTGAAAACAGACATCTTAATGTAAATGAATCTGTCGAGCAAAGTGATGTGCCAGTGTGATTACACAGTCATTCAGTTATGAAGAATAAACTACAAATGATTTATACATTCTTCATTATTCATGCATCCCTCACACATCATGTATGAATATGTATTAAGGCATAAAAAGGATCCAGGCAGTAAAAGCTGCTTTCACATGCAATGTGTATTATTGCATGTGCTATTGTTTTGTTGTCACACACCATCGCCCTAGTTGAATCAGGCTTCATGAAACAGCTCTGCCTGCACTTTCTTGAAATGATAAATTACCTACATAAGTAAACTAAGCATTATGGGGTCAGTCCATGTCTGAATATTCAAAGTCAGCCAGCACAGCACCACAGCAGCGCTCTCTCAGCACTATAAGGTCTTGAGTAAAGACACCAGTTTTTCCCTAAATGAAGTTTCAGTAACGAAGCAAATAATAGAGCATTTCCTCTGAGGAAGGCTGAAAACAAATACCCAAGGCTGTTTCATCCATTTAAACCATTTAGTCACCCTAACAGTGCCATGACAGAGTTATTTACACACATTGCATGTGGACTACACTCATTTGCATAATGAATGATGTATGCATCACTGCAAATTTAAATTCCTAATGCAGGCTGTAACATATGTGCTCAGACACACAGAAGAACAAGATAAAACACAGTCACACAGAGATGAAGCCCAAAGCAAAGCAGCTCCATCTGCTTCAGATTCTGTCCAGCTCTTACCCTTTGTCTCAAATAAAAGACCAATGTCCATTTAAAGTCTGGTCATTTATCCTCCCAGAGTCTTAAACAGGAAGGAAGAATATGCGGATATTTTGAAGGAATGTGCAGGCCTGAAAAATAACTATCTCCGTTTGATGCCTGAGTTGGACTAATGAAATGAAATACCCTCTTAGTACAATTACATCCTCTGAACAGGCAGCTACTGACAAAAAAGTACTAAAGTTGAATGGGCTATCAGTCATGAAGGTAATGAGGTGTCAAGTAAAGAGAGTTCAACTTTTCCAATGACACCTTCGGGGCAACTTTTTAACATCACTGCTAAAAAAGAACAGTCACACAATATTACATTTAACCACCTCAAAATGCTGAATGACCTGAGTCATAGGAGTAAACATGACAGTAAAGCCTGGCTCACACTACAGGAGTTTTAATATTACTACCCAGTTTTGAAACCGGGTAGTATCACACACAGACATTCTTTTCCATAATCTCAAGAATGCACACACTGCAAGATATGAACAATAATGGCACTTTACATACTACAGCATTTTGTTAAGATGATCGTGCCCAGCGGAGGAACACACCAGCTCACGTGACCTCACGTAAGCAATGGAGTCGGCAGTTCAATTTGCGAATATAATCCTTTAGGAGTAAAAACAGTGTACAGCATGATCTGGAGGTACGTTTGTATCTGTCATTTGCACACAGTTTTCCAGCTCACCTGTGTGGATTACGTCCTGCCCCTGGTATCCTCTACTGTCCACTTATTACTGTCCTCCCTCATCTCTCGCGGTTATTGTAGTCACACACACGATTTCCGCCTTTCATTGCGTAAACGTCAAGATTTGAAATCCTAAATATCAAACATGTTTGACATAACTCGGGGCGTCCCCGACGATCTCTGAGCAGATCACGGACATTAAGATCGGAGTTTAATACCACTTAAATTACAAGATAATCTGGGAAAATAATCTGTTCCAAGCAGCCTTGAGTCGGGAACATCCCCATGATTGCCTCAAATTGGCCCGATTATCCTGTAGTCTGAGCCAGTCTTGAAATGAAACTCATATGGGTTGTGACCTAACAACTGAGTCTAAAAAATCTGCCTACAATGAACTGTAAAACAAAGATGGCACACCTCAGTCTTTGTTCTCAAGCAACTATGATTATTTTTTTTTTTTTTTAAACCTGCTTGTTTAAGCCCTTTCAGAGACAGATATGACCAATTGACGAACGGCGTGAATGAAAAATGAAGCCAACATGGAGGTGATAAAACTGCAGTTCCTCAATTTGCCACTTGAGGCTGGCTCCAAAAGAGAGTCAATGCCCCATGCAAATATCGGACAGACAATGTGGCTTGCTGTGGGGGTAATTCTTCTAACAGATCATCCAGGAAGTCTGTGACTTAACTTTTTCTAAGACAGAAATTCTACGACTAAAATGTTTGTTGATGTGCTAGCCTGAATCAGCAGGTAGAGTCTGTGCTTACCTGGCTTTGTAGTTTTAATCAGTGTAGTTTTAATCAATGGCTACAGTCTCTCCTAGCTGAACATTGTACAAACCATATGACGACATCATGGCGGATGCGTCCACTTTAATTTTCAGTTCTTGGTAATATCAGTTATTTAAAGGGACAGAGGCTAGCTTTGTTGCTAATAGAGAAAGAAGGATAAAGGTTTAAATGAGACCTCCAAAGTGAAACTTAAATGAAGCGCTTGAATTGTTCAGGTATGGTCACGAGCAGTATTTTTCTCCAAGAATGATGGAGAAAATGTAGAAACTCAACTGAAAGGCAACTAATCAGACTGAGCATTGGGACAGAATGATGGCTTTAAATGAAAAGGAGGAAGGCTCGATGAGGTCAGCCTTTGGGAAGAGAGAAATATGGATGTCATAAAAAGGCATGTGTCGAATAACGCAATCAGACATCTACTCTATCTGCCTTTATTTCTCATTTCCTGCGCAATCCTGGACTCAATTGCTTCACGAGTCTTTTTTGACCTTGTGCTGTACGTGCTGTTCATGACAACACTGTGTGGATTCAAACACTTTACCCATATCTTAAATACAGTTCAATGAAGAACTGCAGAAGAATATAAAGATTAAGGTCGTCAGAAGGGTATGAAATCTTATATTAACTCTCAGAAAAAGAAAGCTGATTGTTATGGACACAGTGATGTTCAAGCCCCGTGATATTTAAAGAATCTTACTGCAATATGATCTTACTGTTGACTTTCATTTTCTGTTTTTTCGTGTCGTGACACAAAAAGAACCAATCAGTTCTTTTGTGACAAACTTTGGGCTGAATTTGTTTTATGAAAGGTGCTGTATAAATGAAGCTGAGTTGAGTACAGTCTTTACAGATGGAGGAAAGTCAAGTGTCGTAGGAATAAAACATCTTAACAATTAACAGATTCACATCTCTGCAAATCAGACATTCCCCTGTACTGAACATTGGTTTTAAATGCAGAGCTATGAGGACACTACCAGATCTGCATGCTTCTTTAAAGATCGACTCAGAGTAACCCCAACCGGCTTGTACAGCTTAGCTGAAAGGTCAATCTTAGCTGCTTAATTAATTACCTTTCTATATATATGAACAGTTTGGAAGTCACATCTTCAAGAGGTTCACTGTGTGTCCATCACCTTTTATGTAATTTAATTACTTGCTAAATTGTTCTGGGATACGCACGTGTAAAGTGCAATATCTGCATCACTTTTATGATTGAATCTTTTTGTCTGTCTTGGGCCCCTAATCCATTTCAATTCTATTAGGCTAGTGTCGGCTGAATTAAGAGTTGAGTGTGGCACTGGAAATAAAATAATAAAGAAATGAAAAGTTTTCTTATTAAACTGTCAACTCTGATTTCTCTGATTAAATGTGAGCGGGATACAGACCTACACAACCATCTTCACTCAACCTCTAAAACACAGGAGGGACTAAACACGGAAATAAAGCCTGAAAATAATACACCTAAAGGATTCAATACAAATGGACAAGAGACATCCTGTTAATCTTAATGTTTGTACTAAAATAAAGAGTTAAGAGCAACCTAACTTGCTCGTTGTTGTTTGGTGTTTATCATGTTATTGGCAGTATTTTACTTTCCTGTGACTCTAATTCTTGTTCATGAAAGGGAGGGATCTTTGGGCACATGATGAAACCTTCCAAACATTCTGCTCTTACAGCAAGTGTTTAAGTGATACATATGCATACATCTGAACCTGAGATACGCATTAAATACTTTCATCAAAGTTCAACTCATCTTTCACATGTGCTGTGACTGTCCTCGACTAACTTCATAATGTCTCTCAAACTCAAATAAAAACTTCTGCTAGTGTGGCTGCAGGAAACAATTTATCCCACTGTTAAATGTCTTTTTTTAACATTTGTCTGAAACCTTTTAGGGAAAATTTACTGAACTCTTACTACACCGCCCTATCAGTGGACTTTAACCACAAATCATCATCTTTTTAAAAAGCTCCAGTGGAGTTTAGCTGGTTATGAAATGGACTGAAAATATTACTGATGTCTTTTTTTATTACCTACAAAAGCAGAGCATACCAATTGTAAGAACATATATAGTTCTATCTAGTTTATTCTGTAACTGCTGCCAGTGGGTGTCAGATGGAGCACAAGTGCCTTTATTAACATTTTCCACTGAAAAAGTTGCAGTCAGCTTTACGTTTCGTGATCAAAAGAAAACAGGTCGATCATTTCCTTCAGTAAAGACGAGTTAAGACTACTTGGAAGTGACGACAATCTGAGCCAAACACTCCTTTTATGTTTCTTACCCAGTCTAAAGAACGGGATAAATACAAGAAGCTTAGCTTAGCTTACAATCTAAAAGAAAGAAACGTGCATCGTGCCTTTGAAAGAATCCTGGAATTAAAAAGCATTAACATTTGTCCCAGTTAAATGTCATCCCTCCAGCTTCAAATGTGTTTATTGCTATGCAGCATCAACATGTTGTCGTGCACCAGTAGGATCAATAGTCCAATCATTATCTGTGAGTGTCATGTTACATTTGGATTTGCTCTGCAGCATGGCTTATCAGGTGTTTCACTCACAAACAACTGTCTGATCCTTTCTGATCTGATGATTGCATCTTAAATCAAGGCAGGTATCAGTTCATGTCTGGAATAGTAAAATACCAACAACATCCTGATGGTTCTTTTACAGATGCACAAGAATGAAGCACCCTTTGTTCTCAATGGGACAGAATATGTTGTTATTTCTCTTATAAAGACACAAAATAAGTATCTTATTCAGTATCTCTTTCCTCAGATTACAGGGAATCAGAGCTCTTGGCATCGTGTTTATAGAAAGTGGGTTATTACATATCCGTTTTGATCATAATTATCACTAATAAGAAGCACTGCAATGAAAGGAAATCATAAACGTGGAGTCATTGGTGGTATTCTTTGCCTTTTTATTTAAGTCAATCAAAGAATAATACAATAGAAGCATGTCTGTATTCTTTTTAAACATCACTCCTGTAGCGTGTGAGCCTCCTCTCACACTCTGGCGGCTCTCTGTTTGTTGAATGTTTGAAGCAGCTTATATGGAAAAATCAATAAATCCTCAGGGATGATGCACTTGTATTTGTTTAGTGCTTCCCTTTGTTATGTGTTTGTTTACATTTTGTCTCATCTGAACTGAAACCAAGCGGAGATGGAATCTGCCGCTTTAGTTTTTCTCTCCAAATAAGAACCATTACTCACAACCAAGGGCTCCCCCACTATAAAAAATGCACGTCATTATTTTATTTATTTGCATTCAGAAGATGACAACAGAGGTCAAACTTTCTTACAGTCTGTTATGGTCTGTTACCTGCCTATTACCTAATCAATTGATTGACAAGCTACAGGCTAACGTAGCAGCCAGGCAGGAACATCATAAAGTGAGTCAGCCGCGATAGTTTGCAAGGCTTTCTAGTCTGATAGTTTAGGCAATTTTCCAACTGAATGAAATCACATTTTGAGGCTCACACACAAGCTGCACATTTAGCCTGATTTCAAAGTTGTGTTTGCATAACTGTGATGACCCCTGAATGTGTCAGTGCTCCTCCTGTTGCCTTGTATCTCTCCCCACTCAGGTTGCCTTTAGGGTGGTGAAGGTCGGAGCCAGTTCATTTGATGTCATGCACCTGAGCAGGCAGGGCCTTGGTATATAAAAGTTGGCTTCTCAGTCTCTATCTCTCTCTCTCTCTTGTCAACACTGACTTTGGTTTGTGGTCTTTGTTTTGCGGTCTTTGTTTTGCCTCCACAACAACCACACACACTTTTATTAGGATATTTTGCCTTAGTTTTCAATAAATAATCACTTCAATAACTGTGTGCTCTACCTGTTTGGACATCTCACTGAGTCTGGATTGTGGCATCATTTAAAGAACAAGGACTATTTTGGAGTCGTTTGTAAACTGGGAAAGCAGAATTAGATGAAGGAGGGCTGAGCTCACTTCACAATGATCCAGTGGGTAAAGACACTTGTATATATAATGAATTGTGATGTGGATCAGGTTACAGTGGGAAGGTGTATTTCTAAAAGGCTAAAAGGAGGGTAAAACACAGTGAAGGAGCAACATCTGACTCCGCACTCTCTTCTCCTACAAAGGTCAACACAGTCTGAAGGTGTTGCTGACGGTTTTCTGAACAGTTTACAGTTCTGTGTTCTGAGTGGAAACATTTCCTTAAACTGCAGAGTTCCCTGATCATAGGTCGATGCAGAGACGTTCCTCTTAAGGGGAAGGTTTCATTAACGAAAGTATTTTGTTGAATGTAGTGAGCAAAAGAGCATCTTCAAACTAATCATTCTTCACATTTTGTCCTGCTGTGAAATGCCAGGTGTAAAGTGATTGCATAAAAACATGACAAAAAGAAAGTCTGTGTTTATGTGACCCCAGTATGTTAGGTCAGGACACTCCTGCTCTACCACCATCACACTCAACACAGGCGTACCACAGGGCTGTGTGCTGAGCCCATTCCTCTACTCCCTCTTCACCCACGACTGCAGACCTGTACATGAATCCAACACCATCATCAAGTTTGCAGACGATACAACGGTGATTGGCCTCATCAGCAACAACGATGAGACAGCCTACAGGGAGGAGGTACAGCATCTGGCCGCTTGGTGTGCTGACAATAACCTGCTTCTCAACACCAGCAAGACGAAGGAGCTCATCGTGGACTTCAGGAAAGAGAGAAGAGACACGCACAACCCCATTCACATCAACGGGATGGCTGTTGAACGTGTCTCCAGCTTCAAGTTCCTGGGGACCCACATCACAGAGGACCTCTCCTGGTCCACTAACACCGCCAGTCTGGTCAAGAAGGCTCACCAGCGCCTCTTTTTTCTGAGGACACTGAAGAGACACCACCTGTCTTCAGCTGTCCTGACCAACTTCTACCGCTGTGTGATCGAGAGCATCCTGACCAGCTGTGTCACAGTCTGGTACGGAAACTGCTCTGCTGCAGACCGTAAGGCGCTACAGCGGGTGGTAAAAACTGCCCAGCGCATCACAAGGTGCCCACTCCCCGCCATTGAGGACGTCCAAAGGAAACGCTGTCTGCATCGTGCTCGCAGCATCCTAAAAGACTCCTCCCACCCTGCCCACAGACTGTTTGTCACTTTGCCCTCCGGTAGGCGCTTCAGAAGCCTCCGGACCAGAACCAGCAGACTGAAAAACAGCTTTTTCCCCAGAGCTGTCTCCCTACTGAATTCTGCCCCCCTAACCCTGAACTCTGTCTCCCTTACGAACTCTGCCCCCCGCTGACCCCCCCCCCCCCCATCTCCTCTCACCCACCATCCCCCCCATCACCCCTCCTGGACACACACACACACACACATCTCTCACCACCTGTATTATTGTCCACTGCAACAAAATCTGTATAATATGTTCATACCCTCAATAAGTTATTAACCTGTACAATCTGTCAATATTCTGTATATTCTGTATATTATCTCTTATCTAGCATAGCATGTCTACTCCATTTTAATCTGTATATTATAATCTGTAGAATATACCTATACTCCTATTTATAGCATTATTTATCTCACATTACCTGTAAATTCTGTAATTACTTTTGTACATAGCACAGCACTTTCTGCTTATTGCACTTCTGGTGAGATGCCAAACCTCATTTCGTTGCTCGTATACTTGTATATGTGTAATGACAATAAAGTTGAATCTCATCTCATCTCATCTCATGTGGATGAGATCACAACTCTGTTTGTCTTTGTAGGACCGTTTTCTGCCAACGTCAACTGTCACCACTAATCCTGCATCTGAAAAATCGCAACCACCTTGCATCTAAGGTGTGTTTGTTTTCCCCCGCCTCCAATAGTATTCCTATGTCTGCCTTCTTGGAATGCCTCTTACCAATCCCATCATCCTCAGCGGGCACTGTGTCTCTGTGTCTCTGCTGGATCGTATTAACATCACGCTCATGGAAGCTGACAGAGCAGCAGAGCCGGGAGAAAACCAGCAGAGAGCGGAGGGATTTAATAAAGTGCGAGGACCCTGACGCACCTCCAGTCCCGCGGTGGACACAGATAGAAGCATCCAGTGCAGTGCTCACATTTCTACCAGCTCTCCTCTTCTTCTACCTCTACTGTCATTCACTTCGATCTACTCAAACCTTAAGACGCCTGCTGTGCTCTTTTGTGGTTAAGAGTTCACGTTGTGAGGTCTGTCAGCCTGTCAGTGCCAGCTAGCACTTTAAGAGTTCTGTGATCCCCGTGTTGTGGTCTCTAAGTGTTTTACTTTCTGCTGCACAGTTACACCCACAGAGTTGAAAAGAGGATGATGTATAGGGGTGGAGGACAGCCTTGATACAGGTCCTCAATCATGACCCTTTTCTGACTATGATCAAAACCATTGGGGAACGATTACTTAAATCATTCTAATAAACCGACCAAGATGAAGTGGTTTTCACAGCATGCCATCACAGAATGGTGCGAGTGTATCTGCATAACAAGTCTGTGCCTCCAATGCACTGACATATTTATTCAAGTAAGTCTATCATGACAGAGCTTCTCCTGCAGATATGCACCGATACTAGATGTTTTCTCAAGTCAAATAGCATTTAATTTGATTTTCGTTGTATTACACAAGAAGTTCTCTGTCAGCAGCAGAATGTGCTATATGGATTACAACAAGCATTATCACTCTCCAGAGTGTCAAGCAGTGATGCACGTACAAGTGCAGTTACTTTCCAGTTGAGTGACCATCTTGTCTTCGTTGTACAACATGTCTACAAGTGTTCGACAACTGCATTTGAGGGATCAACGCAATAAATGCGTCTGTCTTTACAGATCAAACATAGACCTAAGACAGATATCGATATTGGTATCAGCCCAAATAATCCCATATTGGTCGGGCCTTCAAAATCATCACAAGATCACAGGAGAACGACAAATCGTCATGGAATTGCGAGATCACCCAACAACAGGTAACTTTCCTGTCTGAGTTGACCTGCTCTGCTGAGCTTGACGGATGCTGGATGCAGGCTCGGTTGAAAATAGACTCGGCACATATTTTTAGAAGAGCGTAGTAGAACGATGCTTCATAGAAGCATTGCTGGGCCTCCAGTGGAAACACAAACGCTGACTAGAGTAGGCGTGATCAGCTCTGGAGAGGTCAGGGCAGACAGAATGTGGTGCATACGCATGAAGTGGGATCAAGCAGTCAATTACTTTAATGAGAAGATATTCTGGACTAGTAACTCCACGAGATTTATGATGACCAATGTATTGTTTTTCATGTGTTTCTGCCTTTAACTACACCTCCCTGCTCTTGTATTTGTAATTATTCCAGACTGACACTCCCTTATCTCACGCTGTAAGCCCTGCCTGTGCAGCATGCCTACAGAAACACACTGGCAGTCAGTGCACTCTGCACACTTGACAGCACTATAAGTTCAGTTTCTTGATTCATGAAAACAAGGCTCAAGAGAGAAGAAACAATGTGACATGTTGTCTTCAAATCTCTACATAAATCCTTGTTGATATTCTGGGGAGAAAAGGAATATCAAATGCATTTTTATTCCATAGCTGCTGAAACCTCCTTCTGTGCTTCTGTCAGAGTAGCTTTTATTTTTGGAGCAGTAAAATGTATTTGCAAATGTCAGGCACAGCAGACTTCCTGATGTAAAACAAGTTGTTGGCTGTTGCACTTTGTGTGTGTGTGTGTGTGTGTGTGTGTGTGTGTGTGTGTGTGTGTGTGCGTGTGCGTGTGCGTGTGCGTGTGTGTGCGTGCGACTAAAGTAACTCTGCTGTATTTGAAAGACGCTGCGGGGCTTTAAATGTAAGTCACAGTCTTTTACAAACTAAGTTCCAAATCTTTTTTTTTTCTCCGTTTAGTGTAACAAATAACTTCTCTTCCGTCTAATGTTCTGTTTGGTTATGAAGTGAAGAACGACACACTCTGAGGCTGTCGGAGGTTGTCACTTCTCAGGCGGAGTCTACGCTCTTTTTAATAACAGCTTACTTTTCTCCACCGCTGCTAAACTCTTATTTACTGTTGGCACACGTGTCACCTCATCAGCGACGATATTTCACCCCGAGCTACTTCAGCAGTCTGCGAGCCAATAACAGAAGTGTGTGAAGCGAGAGGGCATATTTCAGGCCGTTGAAAGCAGCAACCTTTCACTATCAGGTAAAGTGAATCTTTTTGTCTTGAATCAGCCTCCAACTGAGCTCTCACGCCCCCATTTATGAAACAACAAGCATTAAGGCAACCTATTGTTCTCTCTTTGATTAAATGTTTGACATACCGTCATGTCTCCAGGATAGTAGTTCCTTTTTTTGTTATTCTCATGTTCTCAGTTTTCTCTTTTACTTTGATACTTACCGTCTGTCTAGTTTCACATCCTTTGTAAATTTATGTTAAATGACTTTTCTGCAAAGATGTCAACGCCGTCTATTTGTATTGAAAAATCACAATGTGTTGATTACGATTACAAATAATGTCAATTCACATTCCATTTTGGTCTGATGTGCCACTTTAAAAGCCTCTTATCTCTGAGGCAGGTTCATGTTTTCTGTAATTGAGTTGAATACGACGGGTTAATTATCTGTGCAGAGACATTTGAATAGATTTGTCGCTTAGATGCTTACCACTTTATTATGCCTGTCTGGGCCTTCACTGGTTTGTAAGACATTTGAAGTGTGTAAAGAAGATTGACACCTTCTAGAAATCTATAAATACGGGATAAGGATCGGAGAGTTTGTGAACATGGATGTGAAGTAATGAATTTGGCCGAGAGACGTTGAAGATCCAGACAGCCTCTTTCAAGGGGATTTTCTGTTCATTTCTCTGTCACTCAGTAAGACAAATGGAGGGGAAACAAGGCAGAGAGATGTTGACAGATGCATCCAGAGACTGTAATGACTGTTGTTAACTGTGCGCCAATGTGGCTGCCAAGAGGGATTTCACTGGCCTTCGTTATTAGGCTACAAGATAATTAGCTTCCGCTTGAAGCACAGCTCTATGATTGGATTAGCTTGAAAATCCTTTTCTCTCTAGCTTTTGTTTCAAATATCTTTATGCACATGAAACATTCAGGGTTTGGGTAAGTTGTTTTTTTTTCAACAAATTAACAACAAATACATGAAAAGCCCTCGTTCAAAGCTCCTGAAAATGACTGGAGCTTGTTCGATCACCCCAGAAAAAGACAAACCTACATTTCTAGTTTGACAAAAACAAAGTTACACATGATGTAAACGTGTAACATTCAGGATTGGTTTCTTACTTCGTCCCACTAAAAAGTGGACAAAAAGATTCTTTTTCAATATTACATCATGCAAAACGTTGCCTATGTAGCCCAATAAAAAACTAACTGGATGCAAAACTCATCAAATCACAACTGTGGTATGAAAAGGACCTGAAGAACAGCCACATTGGAGACTGATGGGTTCTCCTTTTTCTCTCGCAGGCGGGAGTTTCTTCAGAGAAGAAAATGGACAAGAAAGAAAACAGACAGAAACTGGTAATGGGGATGTACTTCAGACAAGAAAAAAGTTCTGCAGTGTGTTTCTCTTCTGACTGAACAAGCTCCCTTTCTCTTGACTTCACTGGTGAATGTGCAGTTAAACGGCCAACCAGTACAGAAAACGCCAATGACCCGGAAAAATGTAGCTCATTAGTTACGTAAATGAGTCCATTGGTGGAGAGCTGAGGGGAAATCTGACTGACTCCAAAAGTGACACAGCCGAATTCAACACTCATCCAGACACGTTACGTACAAAGGCTGCAAATGTACCACACCATAAACAGAACCATTAATCATTGTGTAGAGCCCATGTGTGTCATGCTTGCTACAACCCTCAATGAATGAAACAATAAGAGCACTCTGGCTTTTCCTATTGGGCAGAATCAAGTTTTTCCTTTCCTTTTCTTTGGCATTGTGTGACTTGAGTTGATTCAAAGTACGAAAAGGAAACTCGGACTTCTTTAATTATCAAGTTAGGTGGATGAATTAATCATTTCACTCTCCTTAATTGCCTTTTTTTGATTGGTGAAATCTTCAAATGTGCAGTCAAATTAAAAGATAGGAAAACTAGGACTGCCCCGGACAAAAGAAATGAAGTCTTAAGCTTAGTACCACTCATTGAACTCATCCCTTTTCTATTTTTAAATCTAGTGTTATAAATTCCAACACAATAAATAATTGCATTGCATTGCATTTTTTTTTTGCAGTTTGTATTTTGAATCTAGGGTGCCTTGGTTTAGCCTCAGAGAGATCAGATAAGTTGAAATTAAGTGGCTTGTTCTCTAGTTTGCAACTTTTAAAAAAGAAGATAGAAAAAGAAGACACAGATAAATGTATATATCAGTGATCATCAAAGCGAGATGAACTAATATCAACACCAATCCTGTCCATACAAGACCAGGAACATATTGAAAAACCATCCTTACTTTTATTGGCTTTGACTTTTTCAACATTTAATTATAAACCTGTCTAAACATGTGATGGCAGCAGATGACATGAAAGTGATTAAAACACCCAAAAGAGAACCGTTTTTAAATAGACGACCTTATAAAAAAGGTCATATTCTGACATTTTTGTGAGAGCATTGCAGGTGGCACCAGACCAGAACTCTTAATAAATCATCAAAGCGTCAGATATTTGTGGAGGAGACAAGGTCTCAGCCTGCACACGCTGCAGCACTCAGAGAGAAAACAGCCGTGAAAATGATTCAAATAGATTTATCCCCCCCCAAAAAAAACAGGCAGGACCTAGAATACTACAGCGTGGGTGGTTCAGAGGCCCCCAGAGGAAAAGAAAAAGATAAAATACACAGAGGTTTCACCCTCGACATAGACACAAGGTTGTTGAAGCATAAGCAGAGATGGATTTTAGAGGTCGACAATAAGAGGCTAGGGTTAGGGTTAGGGTGCCCCGCAATAATGTAGCTTACTGTTGCATGGCAGGGTGAAATGCATTAAAAGAAACAAATAAATAACTGCAAACTCCGGGCACTCTCGTTTTCTACCGCTCATTGGAGGTGGCACATTTGCCAGCTTGAGCCTTCTTCTCCGCTGTTACCTGACAAACTGCAAAATCCTCCCACACAGCAGCTCTGTCAGAGAGAAAATGATTTTAGGCAAGTCTTTTCCCCCTGCATCTGTAGCCAGGAGAGCTGGATTTACAGTCAGGCATTAGGAGACACAGACACCTTGACAGTCTGCAGGCACCCAATAGGGAGGGAGGGAGCCACCGATACCACAGTGTGACTGATGTCTTGCAGTCGCTCAGATTCACCCTCACCCCCCCCCCCGCCCTTCCCTGCCCGGAGTCTCATCTCAACATGCTCCACCTGGTGAGAGCAAATGTTGCACAGGGACTGTTCAGGAAGCCGATGCTTATAGGACAGAGTGTGTGGAGCTCTGACAGATTTGCAGACCACACAGGGGTGCAAACTGCATTTACCAAGCGCTCACTGAAACAGCTGTGTTTGTGTATTTAATATGTGTGGAGGAGGAGGGGGGTATAATAAATTGATATATCAGAGGAACAAAAACCTCAAAGATGTAACAGTATTTTACACTCGGCTACAGACACACGGAGAAAGAGAGAGGAAAAAAACGTTTGAATCCGTTAATGCAAGTTAGCAGCTGCTCATTTAAACATGTTTATACGGGTGTGAACATATCCAGGCATCTTAATTGGTAGCTTTTCCTGATTGGACATGAACCACTAACAGTGCTCACAGGTAGTCAGAACTGCTGTTGGTTAGGGTTGTTTGTCGGGTTTCAAGCATTAATACTACAATGAATTTAATCAATACTAAACTCACGGATTTTGACGTTATTTAGCTCAAGTTCCAGCACATTGCAATATTCTGCTGCTATTGTTTACAATCATTAATTAATCTTAACATGGCTGCTAGGTATTTTAAACGTAAATTTGTAGCCACATGACTAAGGTGTATATTTATTTATTTTTGGGAGGGGGGGGGGCTGCTAATTACAAAAGTTTAAAAGATATACAGTAGAAAATGTGGGAAAGAGAGTGAGGATAACATGCGACCCAGGCCGCCGCAGTAATGATTCAGTCTCAACATGGGAAGTGTGCACTTTCAGGTGAGATACCAAGGCCTCTTATTTTTACACCTTTGCAGACATTGCATGATTGCACCCTGGTTTTGTTTGTGTTCTGTGCTCTCTGGTTCAGTCACAACCCTCAACCCCGTGTGAGCTCACTTTAGCAAAACAAGGGACGACACAGCTACAGTAACATGAAGTGCATGTGCTGGTACTTGTTTCATATAACCAAGGGAAAAAAGGTTACCTGAGGTATGAGGCCTCAGCTCTGACTCATTTACAAAGAAGAAGTCTTCAGCTATATGCTAACTTTAAAAGCAGCTAGAACAACATTAGCAAGCAGCAGCCCAAGCAGACCCGCATATAAAACACTTTCTCAGGCCCCAACTCCCTGAAGTCACGGCGTCTACTGTACACCCGATGTATGGCAAAGGACGGGTTTACAACCGAAGGATGTTGTTGGGAGTGACGGCTTTAGTGACATGTTTAATCCATTTTAGTCTAGTTACTAGAAGTCAAGCACAGCAATTTCTTCAGAGTTTATTTCAACCACATCTCTGTATCGAACCACACAAGGTTTACAAGCACAAAAAAACAGGCTCAGAGAGAGAGAGAGAGAGAGAGAGAGATGCACAAAAGATGGTTCACTTAACCCTGTGGTCAGCAGTAACTTTACAAAGCCAAAAGTACATTTTAGTGGGTTGAGAAACATCAGATGAGTTGCCAAAGACCTCTAACACAGCTGTGGAGGACCGCTGCTTTCTCATTGGCTACCCTTGTGAGAGCTGTGTCTGCGTGAACTGCAGAGCAGAGATATTCACCATTGAAGTGTAGATATTCAAGTCAGCATGGCTCTGTAGTGAATTATACATAAAGAACAACAAGAGCTGATTCCCTGCAGTGTTTTAAAATACTGAAACAAGAGGCAGATAGAGATAATGGAAGTAGCGTAGTTTCATATCATCAGATGTTCAAGTTTCTGCTGTAAAAAACCAAAAGTAACGAAGGCGCAACTTTGTTTGATTGATGCCGGGGCACCTTAAAGCTTAACCTCTGCAAAAGCAGACCCTGACAGCAGCTGCTGATTAGTGCTGTGTCCTTCTTCATGTTACAGGCGTGATGATGGTGAAGCAGCAGATAGGGGGAGGCTCTGAAGAATACATGAATATGTCTCTGTGCTTCTCATATCTACTATATATGGCCATTCCTGTGAAGACAAACAAACACTCTGCTCACACTGGGCCTGCCCTCTGTGCACGCAGAACATTTTATATTTTGAGAACTTTGGCTTTCTCCATATTTAACCTCCTTCCTCTAAAAACACAGAGCTGTAAAGAGCCTGTGTTACTTTCATTATGAACTGATTCATTGGTTGTTTTGATTAGTCAATCAACAAATGATTTCATACAGGGGGAAATATGTGGGAAAAATATGACATTTAATTTGTTATGATGAAAACAGAAACAATCAGGGAAATATCGGGAAAAGCAATTTTCCTTCTTTTTTTTCTGCAACGGAGGCTTTAGTCAGAAGTGACAACGTAGATACACCGGGGGCATTTTGGGGGCTTAATCCAACTTAAACTACTTTAACGTTTACGGTTGGGACTGAAGATTCATGCCTGAGAAATT
Organism: Tautogolabrus adspersus; assembly: GCA_020745685.1. Taxonomy (NCBI): domain Eukaryota; kingdom Metazoa; phylum Chordata; class Actinopteri; order Labriformes; family Labridae; genus Tautogolabrus; species Tautogolabrus adspersus. The sequence continues at coordinate 16,317,868 of CM036553.1, forward strand.
ACCCAAATATAAGCAATGAATCTCCTTCGCATTAATTACAAATACAACACTTTATTTTAAAAAACAGAAGTCTTCCTGCAGGTGTGAAATTCCATTTGACGGTAAGATGCGTTAACTGCCTGTGGATTTATGCACGGGGTAAATATCCACGTAGGTAAATTAATATTTCATACCCATTAAACTGAAGTCAACTCATTCAGAGAAAGAGGAAAATGAAAAGAAGAAAGAGATTTTCACAATACATTCATGAATTTTTCGAGCCATTAATAAGACACAGGGCAGAGAACTACTAATGACCATGACAGCCAGTGCAATTATCCACAGATTAATTCCCTATTAAACTTTCCACTGCTCTGTTTGCATGCATATGCATGCATGCATGCACTAATGAGAGATCATGGCTCCCCTAACTGCTGCATTATTAATCATCATTTGACAGAGATGGGTAGCAGCAGCATGCAGAGGAGGATAGCTGGGCTTTATAATGATCAGTCTAACGTATCACTGGGGCTTTCAGGACGAGCTGTAGCCGCCAGACAGGGTTCACAGAAATCTGCCAGCAGCCGGCGAAAAGACTCTCTTTCTCTTTCTCCCTCAGCCTGCTGCTTGTGCTCCTTTTTTCAATCTCCCATTTACTGGAGTTGTATAACCATTTGATGCAATAATCTCCTCTGTTCTGATCTGAGTCACACACCCTGTCAAAACTTGAAACAGCCTTCAAACGAGCTGTCGGCAGTCACTTTCCTGCCACGATTTAGAACCTGCGTCTTCTGGTGTAAAGGTCTGCTAGTGCAACACAAGCTGGAGGCTTTAGAACGTCTGCTGGTATTTCATGTTTTCAGTCTTCTTTCTGTCTAACATGAAAACAACAGAAAACTTTAAAATACTTTCTACAAAGCAAATGTTATTATTCATCTCATAAACACACGTGTTAAACAGCTGCTCTAAACCAGTCGCCCCAAGAAAGATTAATAAAGTTGTTTGAATTGAATTTAATGAAATTGTTGCATTGCACAACAATGTTTTTGACCACTACTACATTTGTTGTTTAACTGCCAACACTTCATTACACTTCCTTTAATCTAAATGAATAAATAAGGCAAATGATTCATTCAATTCATTTCAGATTGAAGTTCAGACGAGTGTGTCGTTATTTTCATTTCTGCTTAGTCAGGCTTTACAGTATAAGGCAAGAATAAAATGTCTAAATGAGAGCAATACACACGAGGGCAGAACGATATACTGTATCGTTTTACCATCGCAATTGCAACGTGCGCATGCGCAATATTACGCAGGACGTGCAGTGAAACAATCAACCAATCAGAGGAGAGCACCTGTTGACTCACATCCTTAAAAAGCTTGTTCAGCTCGACAGTCAGGACGCAGATTCGTTGTGTTCAGCTCGCCAATGTGCATCCAAAGGTACCGTGTCAATATTTGTTAAATGTTTTTGTGGGGCGCAGATGGCCTAGTGATTAGTGTGCGCGCTCCATGTACAGAGGCTGTAGCCATAAGGTTTGAATCCGAACTGTGGCTCCTTTCATATGTCATTCTCCACTCTCTCTCTCTCTCCTTGTTTTCAGGGAGAGAGAGAGGCGTTGCTGCCGGCGTCACAGATACACCAGCAGGACGCTCGAGAAAGAGGATTGACTACAGATTCTTAGTTGATGTAATGTCCTGTAAGCAGCACCTCGTCCCGGTGCTCGTTAGTGCTGTGGTGGCCACAGAAGCAGACCGTTAACGGAGCAGATGTGCCACTGATTGTTTACTTTTGGTGGCTACACCTGCAGAGCACACAGTGAAGTGTTGTGTGAGTCAACTGCCTGTGACTCATTTAATTAGAGGTTACAGGTAACGTTGAACATCGCCAGAAATGATTGACGTATAAGGAACACAATTATGAGCTAAATATTTAAGTTTATGAAGAAAAGCGTCTCTCAATTCTTCCTACTTTTCCTGTGTCTGTGTCAAAGCCGCTGACAGAAGGCTGAACACAGTTTGTGATCAAAATAGGAGGGAGGGGGTAGATTTGAAATTGTAGAAATTATAATTGTTTGATTGATAAAAAGCCAGCATTTCTAAAAAAAATGTATAACCCTCAATAAATATTTTTTTATTTGGATGACAAAGCCAGTTGATCCAAAAGAGGATTGTTAAGTTAAGAACAATTCATGGTTTTCAGAGGAGGATACTGAAGACTTTGACGGTCTCTGTGTCTCTACTTTGAGGTTTAAATTTGGTTCGAATTTGAAAAGTTCTATCTAAATGTTGACTGGATTGATTGACGTGAAATGTACTCCATATTTTGAGGTCCTCACAGGATAAGTCCTTGTTGATTCCCATGATTTCATTTTTCTTGGATGCCCTTTAAGTAAAAAAAGTAGGGCAGATTGGAACATTTGGTTGAAATATTCATTGTCCCCAGAGGATGGATCCCAACCTTCTTGTAGAGCGTCCAACTAACAGAACCACATGACTTTTAATGAAGACCCATGAAATTTGATAAATTATAATTGAATCGTGTTTATGCTGAGTAGGTCGACACATTCAAGGAACTTTTCAAAGGTGGTTTTAATGAAGATTTTTGAACTGGACATGCAGTACCTGCAATCTCTTTGCTGGTATTGTCCTTTACATTATAGTCCAATGGCAGTGGTTACAAACATTACAAATTAGTACATAGAAATCATCTTGATGGCCTGGTTTGTTTAGCTTGTTTTGAGGCGTCAATAGTTATTTCAGTTTGTTTAATAACTAGCTAAAACTCCCCAGACGAGTTTCAAAAAAATGAAAATGGAAAAGGAGAATAGAAAAAAAGGAAGCAAAAGAACAGCAGGAAACAACTCTGTGGCAGTGTCCTATGAACTGAGAAAGGTATCTGCATGGCTTTTGAACATCTAACAGAGACTCATCATCACATTCACAGATGAAGATCTGTCAGTTAACACTCCCTAGATGACATCAAACATGCATATTCTGCCAAAGGGTAGCGTTTCAGTTAAAGCAGTGACCTTTCAGCATCAAGCGCCCACACCTTAAAGCAAAAACACACGCACGCATTCCCTTAATGCCACACACCACAAGCATGGAAATACACATGGAGCTGCGTGCTGGAGAAGAAGAATCATTATATTTCAGAAATGGCTGGAGAAAAAGGCAATTAAAGCTTGAGATGAGGAGCAGTCAGAGATGTTCTTGCTCTGCACTCAGATAGAGGAGACAGTGCTGGAGGAGTGTGTCATCACAGCAGGAGACGGACGAGTGGAGGAGAGTCAAGTTAAGTGAAAAAAAAAGCTGAAAAGGACCTCTAATTATGCTCCACCAGCTCTATATTCGGAATAGTTGTTTGGGGCAAACAGCGCAGTCAGATTTCAATTCAACTCACTTTCAAAATCATTCCTGCATTCAACACACACTCCATGGACTGCCAGGCAACAGCAGGAGGCAGAACAGGGCACTTCACACGCACGCACGCACACGCACACAGGAGGGAGGAGAAGCATTTTTCACAAAACTTTGCTAACACTTTTTTTTTTGTCAGTAATCACTTTCCCCAATCTCAACCTCTCTGCTTCTCCATTTGATTTTCTGAAGACTCTACCAAAATTTCCCTCACTTTCATGCACAGGAGAGATGTTTTAGCTTACTATTCCATTCAAAGATAGATTTGAAGGTGTACTGGTGTAGCAGAAAAGGGAAGTAAGAGTCGGAGAATGTATAGAGAGAAAGCACAGGACATCGAGGGAGCTGTGGAGTCGGATAGAAGAGGAAAGACTAAAGACAAAGAGCATTTAATGAGCCGTAACAGGCAATAATAGTCTCAAACATTTGGAGAGTAGTCATTCCTACAGTCATTGCATTTGCTCTTCTTTCATGGTCTCAAACAGTACAAACACAAAGACACTCTGGTGTAAATTGAACATGTATGCCTGTGATCATTGCCTCTGACTCTTTTTCTAATCATTTTTTTTTTTATCTTTGAAGTAAACAGAGATGATCATTGACTCTGCAAAGACTTGTGATCGCTCCTCTGTTTTCATTCTAGCCCAGCAATACGTTCTCATTACGGCTCATTCTGTGTCCTCATGTCAACATCCATAAAACTCCACCTTAGGTTTAAAAGTAGACATGTTTCTGAGGCATTTCCTGGTGTCTACGTCCTAGTATTCCTTCTGTGTATTGCGGACCGTTTTTGCGTTGATTTGGGCTGTTGCACAGGGACTGTTCAGGAAGCCCTTGGATTTGAATGTGAAAAAATTAAACTCCATGTTGTTAAAGATGCAGTTACTTTAAATGTATACTGAGCTTCTATTGAGTTCACTGGTGACTTAGTTGACAGAATCAAGCTTGTGTAAGTACTGTACAGGTGAGTAATGTTGTTAATTGCTCTACTATCTGAGTATAGTAGGCCGCTATCACTTCCTGGAAGTGATGGAATGTTCTTTAATGATAGCTTGTAGGACAATGCCGTCATAAGTAAAGTGGAAAAGTGTGACGTTGACAACAACGAGAGATGTAAAGCTGCTGGACAACAGCCGTGCCACCGAAGCAACTGCATGGTTTATTTATTGCCCCTAAAATTCAGAGACCTGTGTGTAAATGTTAAAACCCCAAAAAGTAGACTGACATTCTGATCACTTCCTGGCCTTGAGTTTGTAAGACAGCACTAACAATAATCTAAGATTCCCTCTCATCTCTAGCCCTGGTTTAATCCGGAGGGGCATAGCTGTTGAATAAGTTCTCATCGTGATGCAGCTCACAAGCGAAGACTGAGCCTAAAGGAAGAGGCTCTTTAAGAAGGGACTAAAATGGCATTTCTATGAAGAGGGCATGCAACATCAGTGAGCAAGTTAAATATTTCATGGCTTAGCGCTTGATCGAGGCAAGTCTTATCTGTACTTGTAGTGTCTTAGCAACAGAGCCGTTTAAAAAAATGACTGCTGCAACAGCTGAAATTGGTGTTAATGAAAAAAAACCCAGAGAAGGATTCAGGGTTAACGGAAAGATTTTGTCTTCTACAGACTGTGAATTATTGCGAAAAAGTTAATTAATGTGGAGAGCTAATACATTTATGGAAATCCCTTTGAATTTAGAAAGTCTCCGCACTTTGTTTCCGCTTCTTATGGTTACTACTGTACCCACTAGGGCCCGACCGATATGGAATTTTTTGGTTCCTATACCGATATCGATATTGGGGGGATAAAAAATGCGATGTCGATATCTTTCTTAGATCTATGTTTGATCCGTAGAGATATACAATGAAGACAAGGTGGTCACTCAACTGGAAAGTAACTGTGCATGTATGTGCATCATCGCTTGACAATGTGGAGAGTGATGATGCTTGTTGTAATCCATATAGCGCCCTCTGCTGGTGAGAGAGAACTGCAATGCAATGAAACTCAAATGAAATGATATTTGACTGGTGAAGAAATCTAGTGTGGCGCATATCTGCAACAAAAGTAGCCGACGGATCGTCGCTAATATCGGCCGATATTATCGGCTGGCGGATTACTCGGCCGGGCTCTACTACCCTCCCATTGTCAGAAACCAAAGGTCTGTTCTGAGAGTGAGCGAGCAATGTAGTTAGCTAGTGCAGGGATGGAGGTCTTCAAACTAAATTATACAGTAAACTCAACAAAATACCTTTCCTCTGTCTAAAAGAAAATACTTTCACCAAAATCGCCTCACCTAAAATGTTTGAAAAATAAGAAGAAAAACCAACAAAATGATAAAATGTTTTCTTCAGTTTGTTTATGGCTTCCTATTTGCAATCCATCACACAAGTCATATCACGTCTATTTGAACCAAACACCACAGATCACATTTCACTGAAATAAAAGAGAAAACCTTATGCCCTCACTTTGGATATGAATTCTGTGAATTCTTGGAACACAAAAAGGAAAAAGAAAAGAACAACAAGCACAACCAGTCCAGCAGTGAAGTGAATAAATGTGGAGGTGCATTGATGAGGTGCAACATCCAGTTGAGTTCCATATGAATTATTCTTACTGCAGGTGGCAAACCGAGTGTTATGACTGATAAAAGGTGGAGGAGAGTTTTTTCTTTCTCTGACACTGGGGGAATTATTACGGGTAGAGCTGTTCAGCTGCACACAATATGTTATCAGTCAGAACATTAATCTCATCAATGAGCTGGAATTAGCATTTGAATTAGCCCAGAAGTAATGACTGATGGAGGAGAAAAGAGCAGATGGAGAGGGAGGATATAGAGAGACCAAATTGGATCGCCGAGAAATAGGAAAATGTATCAGCGGCTTTGCACTTTTCACCTGTGCTCCTCAGAATTTGTTTTCATCTCTCGTTTTTTACTCACAAAGTCTGCGGCTGTCCAAGATAAGCTGCAGCAGACTTTTATCTACAATCACTCTGTCCATCTCTTCTGCTCCCTATCCAACCATCATCTGACTTCCTCTTCCTCTGTTGTCCTTTGAGAGTTTGAAGAAAAGAACTCCACAGTATTGCTGTTTCTCTGTACTCTCTCTTGGGCTTAGTCGCCCCAAAGGACCAAGACAACTGAAGGGAGTGTGTCTGTATTGAGTAACTCCAATGTGCTTTAATTTGGCTCCTGCAATTTGCTACAAAGAGGGAAAAAACGAGTCTTTATCAGTTTTCCCTCTCCATTTAAGTCACGTTCCTCCATTTGTTTTGTTACATAACATTTGTTGAAGCATCAGTCATTTACTGTAGAGGTAATCTAATCACAGCCGCGCAATTTGTTTCACAGCGAGTAGTAAAACAAATGTCATCTCAATCAGCATCCAAACAATTCACACAAAAATAAACAAAACAATAATGAATCTAAAAAGACTTAGCAGCAGAAAGAACGAATGAGTTTTGAGATTTATTTGCCCCTCATCTGCACAGATTATGTGTTTGGAAAGTACTTTTCAAATCATTTCATCGAGAGGATCCACTCCTTGCCACCCTTGTCCAAAGATTAACTCTAAAGATAGAGAGGAAGTTTAACCAAGAAACATCACAGCTCAAACTCATCTTCAAGGGAGTCTTCTACAATTTCATTTATTGTTATCGCAGCCCACACTGTAAGTTTCTCTTTGGTTGTTATCAGTTCTAAGATACTGAAGAAAGGCTGTCTTGGCAAACACCTCCTACAGCTACAAAGTTGATTTAAGTATAGTTTGGTGGGCATTTGCAACCGATGGGAGAAAGTAAACAGCAGGGGGATCTGTTTTCAACAAAAATCTACCCATAAAAGCTTTAAGATGCTTCAATAAGTTTGCCATAAGTTTGCAGGCACGGGGTTTATTATTGTAAAGGATTCAGGCTTCCTTTGCACTGGAGCTCAACCTTTAACAACTGCCTGAAAAAGTTAATTTATAAATCACATCACTACACTAATGCATCTTTTGCATGTATTGATTTGCTTACTGCTCATTTATCAAACGGCTGCCACGATTTGTCTTTTCTTTTGGAAGTAGTAAAACAGGTTTACATGGACGGGACGGCTGGCTCCTCCCCTTGTGTGTAAAAGCTGTTTTAGTCAAGGACTAAAGAAAAGAAGAATAACATACTCACTGCTTATTTGAATGTCACCTAAGCATTTTTAGATCGCAGTCATTCAGTGTAAATCTACAATCTGAGCTAACTAACGTGTGCTAACATTAGCCTGCTAACACAACAATGCTAGCCACAAGCATTTGCAGCTCGAGCAAAGGACAATTTTGCACCAGTGCTGGCGCTAAACTCCTTCGTGCAAACTCGAGTGGAGGGTGGTTGGAGGTGTGTTGCTGGAGGGGAGCGGAGGCTTCAGTATGGCGGAGGTGTCGCCAAACAGCAGTTTGTTTTGGTTTCATGCTGGTGCTCTAGGGCGACATCTACTGGATCAAAAAGTGGCACATTCTTCCTTTAATTACATGGATATCTGTTTGTTAATTGCTTCTGCATAAAGTTGTTGTATTTGGTGTCAGACTTTAACAATGAACTGCATGACAAGAATGAATGACATGAAAAAACATGACACAATACAAAATCTATCAATATTAAACAGTTCTAACTTGATTGTTATGCAGGAGTCACTCTCACAGCCCAAATGCAGAAAATAATGAGAATACTGCACACTGCACCTAGAGGGAGTTGATAAGGTCTTCAATCAGTACTGATGACTCACAGTTTCTTCACCAAGTTAATTTTTTAAAAACTCATTTTCTGACACATATCCTGTCCATTGAACAGTTCAGTATAACGGGACAGAGCTACAAGCGACTGGCTTCAAAGCACATTTTGTTCTGAAGCCAAAAAAGAAAGTCATGGGCCAAGCAGCAACTTAAAGAACTGCTGCTTTAATTTTCCTGCTTTGCAGAGTCCCAGCCTTATCTGGTAAAGAGACTGATTAAAGGTCCAGAGGCCAAAAAAGAATCTTTGACGTTACTTCTGGGAATTTTAAAAAAAGAAGAAAGAATGGAAAGAGCAATTCTGTGAGATGCAGTGAGAACTGAAAAGTACAATATAAAGTCTAGACGAAAGATATTCCTAAAAAACAACGCTGTACTGTAATGGCAGTAGACCTGAAATGTCAAACTTATCTTGCAAAATTGCTGCACATTTCTAGGTAATATTAAGGTAAGAGAAACAGAAAAGTTTAGTGATGACTGAATATTTGTGCACTGCTGAAGAAGCCTGGTCTAGACTTGTATATGGCTACAGGATGATTGAAATGAACTCAACTGTCAAGGTATGAAATTGTCAGCCCTCATACTTCACTGCAAACATCCAACAGAGGGTGTCTGAGTTGAAGTGAAAAAGGCTTTGAGCATCCTAGTGGCCAGGCACAAAAGTTCCAGACCTGAAAAATATTGACATTTGGATGACATGAGTGTCAGAGAACAGCAAACATGATTGAAAGCTCCTCATATTAAGCTCTGGTGAGTAGTTTTTAGCTGCATGAAACAGACATCAATTAACAGTGCTGCCTCTTATTAGCTATAAAAGCAGAGAAGACAATCAGTGTCAACATTAACTATTCATATATATCATTTTATATGTCTGAAACTGCAGCCACGGGGCAAGTATCTGACAAAGTGAGTGACAGCAAGCTACGCCTTTGTTTACACTTTGCGACAGCAAAGATTTTTGATGAGAGATGCATTTGACTGATAAGACAGCAGGATGAGTTTTTTGGTTAAAAGAAAAAACACTGATCACACTTAGGAAGCTCACAAACAGCAAAGAGACAAGAGGTCCCGCTACAGCCACAGGGGGCGCCAAAATGGACACATAGAAAGTTTCTCACAGGAGCTTCAATGAAAAGATCACAGCAGATGTCATGTATTAAATGTTAAAATACATCATTCTTGTCATTAGAGTCTGTCCGATTAATAGGCCAGATACTAGCATAATCAGTGACTATCGTATTGGCTAATTTTATCGCAGATATGCACCGATGTTACTAGACTTAGTCATCAGTCAAAGAGCATTTCATTTGAGTTTCATTGTATTACACTAGCAGTTCTCTTTCACCAGCAGAGGGCGCTATATGGATTATATGGAGTGTCAAGTGGTGATGCACATACACAGGCAGTTACTTTCTAGTTGAGTGACCATTGTATCTTTGTTTTATATCTTTTCCACAGGTGTTTGATAACTGCATTTGAGAGATCAACGCAATAAATGTGTGTATCTATCTCTACAGATTGAACATAGATCTAAGAAAGATATCGGCCGATATACCGGTATCGTATTTTTTTCTCTCCCCAATATTAATATCAGTATCGGCACAAACAATATATCGGTCGGGCCCTTCTTGTCATTTTTATCAATATTAAATTATTTATCCGGCAGTGTTTCATTAAGTTGAGCAGAAAAAGAGAGAGGAACTGTTGGGGAAAAGAGATTTGGGGGCAGAGATGCATCTAATGTTTGTCTGGGAGTCGAACCAGTGTGGTTGTGACCAATGAGTCAAGGACGGAAGCCTCTGTATATGAGGCACCTTCTCTACTGACTGAGCTTAACCAGCATATTTAGAAAGAAACCACTTAAAAGCAAAAAAAAATGCACATTCTCTGAAACAAACAAACAAGTTCCATACCTACAAAAGCTACGAAAAATGAAATAAAGGTCACAGTGAGGGGGAACTTCGTCCTATTGGATAAGGAATGTCATCAATTCATAATTTTTATACCATGAGACATTTGTGTGAAATTGTGTCATAATTGCTGTATCAGGTCTTCAGTAATGGCCTATAGCGTTTTCAAAAGGCCACAGTGACCTTTGACCACCACAACCTTCTCAGTTCATCCCTGGGTCCAAGTGGAAGATATTTCCTCCAGATGTTCCTGAGCTACTCTGTTCACATGAATGCAGGATTATTCTGGCAACTAATGAAACAAATACACTTCTAATCCACGCTCAATTGTATATCGAGAATATCTACTGAATATGGTTTCATGTCATTTCAAAGAGGAAACGTTGTTGTGTGTAATTACTTGAACTGCAATCTTTCCAGTCCTTCCCATTATGAAGTCTGCCACTGAGAACTGGTATTTATGTATTTAATGTTGTTCATGGTGTATGTTATTTCTATTGTCTGAGTCTATGTGCCTGTGAATATTCTGAATATTTCTGCTTTTCACCTTGCTGTAAAAACACATTTCCCCTTGGGGACCTTAAAGTTAAGGTTGAAGTTGAGTTCTAAGCACTGAGGTAGTTACATTTACTAAATTAAATGAGTGATCTGACTGATGTTAGCACACTGTGTGACTGCAGGTTCATCATTAAGCAAACACAGAGTGTTCTTCTTCTCATACATAGTTAAAAAGTATGCATCTGGCTGATGTAATTTAGAACACATTCAGGACTATTTTCTCTGAACTGAGTTTGTTGTTTTTTGATGTTTGTGTATTAGTAAGAGAGCTCAACATCCTCTCCACACAACAAACCTGCTTAACATTCATGTAGCGTACCAAGAGTGCAGGGAAGCCTAATGTTAATGCTGTAATAAGCCATGTATGGCAGCACGGCTGTAACCTGTAGTGAAATATGACATTTTATGATATGCTTGGCTGCAACCTCAGCCTGAGGGGAAACTGCAAACGGCAGAAAAAAGCAGATAAGGAGATTGAAGGAAGCAGAGCAGGAGATAAAGTAAACCTCCAGAACACCTTATTTTGCACACACACATACATTCACACACATTCACACACATTCACACTAGCAAATCAAAAAAAGGAATCTTTATTGAGTCCAAGTGGCCAGCTCTGTGCAAAACAGCCATCTGTCATGGCTGCTGATCAGGGTGCAGTGTCCATCTCAAATAAAGATTTGTCTTAAAGTCACAAAAGGTTAAAGTGGAGAAAATTAACCAGGCTCAGTTTGATCTCTGTTCCTCATAGCTTTCCTTCAGAGTCCTCTGACTGATAAGAGCTCACTGCAGGCAGCCTGTGAACCCAACACATTTCAAATTCAGTGGGAGACAAAAATGTAGGAGTGCATGCTGTGGGTGAGAGATGATGCACTAACAAGGCTGTCTTAAAATACATGTCGGTTATTTCCATAAATGTTGCATAGTCATTTGAATAACAAAGGCAGCTGGGAGATTAAAATGAGATTGACATTTGTATAAATAAATAAAAAACATTGTGCAGCTTGCCAATATCACAGTGTAGCATTCTGCAAAAGTGCAAGCAATACGGTTCATTAGAACACAAAGACACTAGTTATTTGTGTGTTTCCCAGCTCAGATTCACTGGAAGATCATCACTGAAAGTCTCTGTTTTCATTCAGATCATTTTCACTTTGTCTCAACTACAGTGCCATTCTGTGTGACAACAAAGGAATCAGTAATCAGAGGCTGCTGATGTGGCTTCAAACACTAAACTCTGAGATAAACTCGCAGGATTAAACTGAAAAAGTCCACATCAAAATCAAAGCACTCAAGCCCAGCGGCTTTAATCTCAACAAACATTCATGGAACTCACTCAGCTAATCCCCACTGGTGAACACTGCTGTTATTGTCAGATCAGGATGTGGACTCCCTTCTCTTCAGAAATATTGACTTCCTGTCATTTATTTTTTACAGCAAAAACAAACAAAAACATGATTTGTGTGCATTCAGCATCTTTCAGACCACGACGATTAGTACATTGTAGTTCACCTAAACAATCACGACATCATCAGGGTGCACTGACATTTCAAGAATATGCAACTTTTAGATCCAGTAGATGTCGCCCAGCATGAAACCAAAACAACTCGAGCTGCAGGTTAGCATCCACTTTCCCATACTACATTACCTGACACAGCCCACATATATTTATCTTACTTCTCTCGATCTAAATACTGCCAAACTGCACTGCTACTATGAGATGCTATTCTTTCATTTGTTTAAGGACTACTTTGGCGCACCACATATGTCTTCCCGCAGATAACTGACAACTTTTACTACTTATCTAATTTTAATTAAACCTGTAGACGGCCTCCAATACTGACGATAGCAGCTGTAAGTAAAATTAAAATATCCTCACAGGGTTATCAGCCCTTGTTAGTGTAGGAGTGTGTGCGTGTCTGTTTCCAGCTTAGAGTGAGAGCATGAACTTATCCCATTAAGTTATCCTTCAGTGCCGCTAATGAGCTCCAGATCGCACTAACTCCAACCTCACAGTCCCCGAGGACAGAGATCTCACAAACACACAGACAAGTCATGGGGAAACAGAGGAGGGGTTTTATTAGTTTGTGAGGGAGAATGTTTATATTATTCAGAAGTAGCAGATAAATAAAGGAATATAACTCAAGGTTATTGGGAAAATGCCAGTAGTGTGGAAGTAATGAACAAAGTTATTGATACAGATGAAATCCAGCCACAGACAGCTGCAGGCTGGCTGGGGAGCTTCAACGCTGACGGAAACATAAAGGAAATATCACACTTCTCTGCAGGTGCCTTATTTTCCCTTTGTTATTGTGTTACATTCAGTTTATTAATTGATTCACTGTATTCAGACAGTGATACATCCCTTTTAATATTTTATTAGTAGGGGTCACCCCAAATCATCGAATCTCTGACGATTCGTTCAAAAGAGCCTCAGTGGGATGTCAGTCTCACAGTCAAACATTAGGATCAGTCCATTCCAGCTATATGGGGGTGCTCACTGTCTAACTTTACATAGATTGGTCTATTTTCTCCAAATAATTCATGGCTCATAGCATATCTTGGTATAAAAATATCGACTCACTAAAACTTCTTCATGCAGTTCTGAAAACAACTCGTACTTTAAATCAATCAGTTTGTGCATGAAAAAATCATCCCAAAGTATTAATAGAAGCCGCAGATCCATGCATTGAATATTTCATTGGCTACAAGAAATGTCAGTCATTGGTTCAGTTGCGTGCAATTGCCCATCACAACCTCCTTCCCACTCAGGCTCTCATTGGTTGCTTGGGTGTAAACAGTGTAACGACAGCCGTAATTGGCCGAATAAGGTGTCATTAAAAGCTCAGCGAAATAGCGGAGGTAAACCTGAAGGAATCCATGGAACTTTATGGATGTAATGTGTTAATCTTTTACTGGATTTGAATTGTGGGGAGCCATTGTTGGTGGACTACTATGATTTGCAAACCAGAATATGGACTAATGAGCGTAAAAAAAAGTCTATACGATTGTTTTTTCCAGAAAAGCGTGCACAAACTTTCAAACAACAAATACACAAGTTTCAAACCCAGTTGGTAAAATCCAGAGGTAACTGACTGGCCGAAGTAATAGCAAATCTGGTGTTTGTGTTGACGGAATAGCAAGAGCTTCAAGAGAGTGAACACTGAGCTTACTTTTGTTTATGTAGACCCAGGGGTGTCAGCATTCTGGTGCATTCTAACATGTTGTTTCGGGCTTTAGGAGCAAGCACTATTCTATGTAGAAAAAACTTCCTGACACCTTTCAGCACTCACCTCAGCAACTGAGCTGTCTCCACTGACACTGCATGCTGACCCTGCCTCTGACTCACTGTCTCAACCACCTATATCAGGAGACAGGGAGATGCATTGAGCATCCTTTCATATTGATAATTGAAAATAAGCTTATATTGTCGATTGTTCATATGACGATTTCTGTGATGTAAATCATGTGATGCATCAGCATATCAAATACACAGGTGGTATAGCCTAATAATGGGCCTATATGTACATTCAAAAATCTCCACAAAGCATGACTGAGGAGTTTGACAGTTCAGATATTGTTCAAATAAAAAACACAACATTCAGCCCCAGATTAAGCAAAAAAAACACAAATGCTGTTTTACTTGTAATGGCTAAATAAATGATGGTCATTTCTGACATAGTTGACTAGCTTTAATGCTAGCAGATGGATCTTTGTGACTTTGACTAGTGCTAATGCTCTATGAGTGCTAACATTGTTGTCAGAAGAGATGGCTGTTTGGCCACTGAAGGAAAAACATCTCGTCCCTGGAAGTATTGGAAACCAAGTGATAGCGACGGAAGATAAAAACAACAACCTAGACTCGAAATAAAGTTTCCTGGTACGTATACATTGTTTTGTTGAAATTAATCTAACATGACCTGAGTTAAAATATAGGCTAAATATCCAAACAAGAATGCATTTTTTCAGCCAAAGCTGGACATTTTGACAATGACTGTGTCGCTGACATTATCTCGTTGATCAAACTCTACAGAGGCTTGTTCGGTGCATGTGTGACTATGCGTGCGTGTTGCTAGTTTGTGTGTAGGAAACCAGAAAACGCGGAGTGGATATCTATAAATGTGGGAATTCTCTTACTGATAAGGTTATACTGCTTCCAAAAAATTGGAAAACATAAGAGTTTCATGTGGAACATTCTCTCTCTTTTTAAGATGTATTAGCTTTTTATTTAATAGGACAGTGGATTGTGTAGGAAACCAGGAAGAGAGAGAGAGTGTGGATGATATGCGGTAGGGAGCCACAGGTCAGACTTGAACCAGAGCTGCCTGCTTGGAGGGGTATAGCCTCCGTACAGGGGCAGTGACCTGACCACTAGGCCATCTGCGCCGCAGAGCATTGTCACTTTAACAAACAGATAAGTTGTCTAGATTCTTAGTGCGTTGTTATTGCTAATTTTTTATACTGATATAAACGTTTTCCCGGAGTCCTTTAACAAATTCATAAATCAAAAAATGATTCTACAGTTTAGAGGCAACAAACTCCAAACATATCTCTTCTGGCTGCACTGAATTCAGATCTGATAAGAACACAGTTTGGGAGACATTTGTGTCTCTGCCTGTTTTCATGATGGACGGCTCTGTGCTCTCTGATTTCAGCTAGTCAATACAAACTGGTTTGTTTTGAAAGATTCCCCTGTTCTTTGATGCAATGGCACTGACA